>JAGVSN010000047.1:0-1266908 GCA_022651745.1 Parapsyche elsis
TAAACATTGACACTAACCAAGGGCTCACACCACTAAACGCATTTTAAACGAAATCCCAATCGCATGAATTTCTATGGTTTTGTATGGCGTAGATACACACTTGCAACACCCCACCCCGCGCCACAATTCATAGTGGCGTTCACCATCCACTGCTGGATGAAGGCCTCTCCAATCCTCTTCCATTCCTGTCTGTCTCGAACAATCTGCATTCACTTGACTCCACACATTCTTCTCAATTCATCAGTCCATCTTCCACTCGGTCTACCTTGCTTTCTTTCACATCCTCTCGGATACCATTCCAGTATTTCTCGCGTCCATCTGCCATCCATTTTTCTTGCTATGTGCCACTTCAACTTTTTCACACGTTCTGCTATATCTGCCATTATTCCTCTTAAGCATACATCTTTCCATGCTTCTCTGTGTGCACTGGATCTTACGTAGCATTCTTGAATTTAGCGTTCAAGTTTCACATCCATACGTCATAACTGGCAGTACGCATTGGTCGTATGCCTTCTTTTTTAAGCATAGTGGAATGTTGGATTTAAAAAGTATGTTCATTCTTCCAAAAGCACTCCATCCTAGTTTCATTCTTCTTTACAACCAGTCATATTCACCAATAATTGTCCTAGGTATAAATAACTATCAACTATCTCTACAATATGATTATACTAGTGTAAGCCCGTTGAATATCAACGCCCGCTGAATTTTAAATTACGTAAAGCGCTTTTTCCCCACTAATTAATCGCACGGTTGTAAGTGACAAAAAAACAAAAATAATAGATTTTATAGCGCCATCTATGTAGTCACGATCCCTTGTATAGGTAATGTTAAAAAAAAAAAAGGACTAAATTGACCAAGGGCGATAGCGAATAGCATTAGTGCGAGTTCTCTCGAGCCTGGGGTCGATCCCCCACTCTTTCTGGTTTTTTAATAATTTGTCCTCAGCGAGCGTTATCAGCAGACAGACAGACAGACGGATTTCGGCTATTATATATATAATACTGTGACTACGCTTTGCGTACCTGCGCAAATTCATCTCCTATAGATAATCTCCGTTAGCGCGCTAGTGGCGCACGTGTGGGTTCGGCACTACACTCTTCCTTTCTTTTTCCCTCCAAGAGGCAACCGTAAGCCACTGTAGAGTATCAATCTGTCGTTACTCCACTATGGCAGACGGTAAGAATGTTTGTCGAGAAAAAGTCGAGAGACACCGCTTGAAATCAAGTAGGTACGTCACTTTAAAAAGAAAAATAGTTTTACAGTCTACCCACCTCGAGTGCAAACTGCCTCTTCTTCTTTTACCTTTAGCCCCTCCACCACCTTGTACTTCAGTGTTGGATAGTCCTTGATGGCATTGGTGTAAGGTGAAGTTCGTGTCGCTTCGGTTATAAACAATAAATACGGACTTCACCCTATTACCTCGGGGACTATCGAGGACTGTCCAAAGTGGGCACCATACAATACACACAAACGATTCATACTTTTGTGCAAGGTGTGACGTCACACGCCCTGTTTTTGTAGGATGTGATAGATTTCTGGTGGCTGATTTTGTCTGTTTTTGCAGGTGTTGGCGGAGTCAGGTGCGGTATGGACGGAGCTCGCGCTCAGGACGTGCTGCCACTGCTGCAGGAGCAGTTGGCAGTACTACCAGGAGGACGCGATCGTCGAGGAGGTGCACTTCTGACGGTGCCTGCTTCCCCGAGGAGGGAGCGAGCCAAACCAGACGACTACAGGCGTCTGTTGCAGTACCTCATGGCTATACCCAAGTAAGTAGTGTGCCGTGGAGTGTTTGTGAAGCGATCGTCATGTGAAAGGCGCGAGTGGCCGGTCGCGGTTACGGTTTTGTATTGTGTATGGCGTGAGCAGCCGGCGAAGTGAGGCCGAGTTCGCATCTGGCCACAATGCTTTATGATTCGAGGCGGCCACGCAGCTCTCTCATTCGCACGCGTGGCCAACGCCGCGCGCTAGCTCGACGCGTACACATTGGCGAAGCGAACGACGAAGGCGAATTGTTATTGTGTGGACCACTCCACACAATAACAACTCTTCGTCGTTTGCTGTTCGGTTCGCCAATGTGTACGCACCATTACGTAGGTAGCGCCACGATCGTTTGATTTCCCGACACTTTCGCTATATATGTACATACATATACCTATACATAGGTATAATAACACTGTGCAATAAAAAAAACTACCCGAGTGGAGACTAGTCAATCAAGTTTGACCCACTGAATCCGAATGAAATTTATTGATTAGCTCTTGTTTATGAGATACTAGCTGAATTGCCCGGCGTTTCTCGGGCGGGGGTTGTATATGGGGGCCCGTCGACCCCCTGTTCCGACCCCTTCCAAAACCCACCTACGGTCTGAGTTGGGGTATCATGAGATAGTATACCAAGTTTGGCGGTTCTAAGTTGAAAACTGTATATTTGCATAGCGGAATGACAAACAAACATTGAATTTTATATAGTAGATAGCTGAATTGCCCGGCGTTGCTCGGCGGGTGACATTTATTCTCCAGTACAAACAAAAATTGAAACAAATGAAAACATTTATTTTCCAGTACAAAATTTTTTTCAGATTAAAAAATTTGTATGGGGCCCCCTTGACCCCGGGTTTCAACCCCTTCCAAAACCCACCTACGGTCTAAGTTAAGAGTACCGTGAATTACTATACCAAATTTGGTGGCTCTAAATAATTGAAAACTGTAGATTTGCATAGCGGACAAACAAACAAACAAACATTGAATTTTATTGAGTAGATGAGCGTTTAAAAAATGGTAAATTTTTACATTTGCGGTCTTTAACTCAAAAACTACATATAAATGCTGTGCTCAAAGTGAGTATTGGAATCAATAGTCATGTTTTTTCTATTGATTGTGATATTTCATTGCTTCAAAATACTCATAATTATTTATCTAGCGAATTTTAAAAGTCAAATATTTTTTTTTTACAGATTTTTTATTCTTGCTATATTATGCGTTTATTCGAATAATTGGTTTTCTATCTCAATATTTTTTGTTTTAATCTAAATGTGCTAATTCCAGCGCTAACTGATTTTCAATCGCGTTCAGTATATAGCAACTAAAAAGGAATAGAAAAATTATGTTCCTTGGCAATTTCCAGAAAATTGTGTTAACTCTCCGATTTATTGTTGATTTTGAGCGGCTTATTACAATATATATATATATTACGAGCTCTTTAGCCGAAACTGACATTAAAGTGGCACTATTTCTCCCTACGAACACGCCTCGAATTTGTAACATGTGCAAATTACAGATAAAATTTGGCACCTTGGGCGATCGCCGAATAATACACGTCCCAATTGGATTCTGGTCCTTCTCATTCCGCAACAGGTTGCCACAATAACTGCTGCAAAGAAAACGCACCTTTCACACACCGTCTTCGGTTTTTAACAAGAGTGTTGCAAATTGTTCGTTGTATTAACATTGGCATTGATCGACTACGCGTCACGTTCGTTGGAAGTGTTTCTTTATCTTTCACACTCTTGTGAATCGTCAGATCTGTCATCTTACCGTTCGGACGTGACGTTTTTACCAGCACACATTTCCACTTTCGATATTGCATACGTGACGCCAAGTTAGATACATAGTTCTTTATCTCAAATCTGGGACGTTCGTTTGTATGTATGTATGTATGTTGTGAATTTTTCACAATTCGCACAGTTGATGTTTAAGGCTGGCAACCGTCACAATTTGAGAAGAAAATCCTTTCGAGTCTCTTTATCTTTAGCGTCAAAAATATAATAACAATTTAAATGTATGATATTTACGCGGGGGATAGCATGAACCGAACTTACGTATTGGTAATTTTAGCTTTAGTGCAGTATCGTATTTTGTTTGTGGAGATTTTGTGGTTAGTTAGCGATAATTAGTTCAGTGGTTTTGAAATCTATGTAGTATATTCTGCCCTTTGTTCCCATTGGTGTACGTAATTGATTTCATTTTGACGCACATACATACATACATATGTATGTAATTCGCTGTTCTGGTGGAATTTCCTCTGAAGGATTCTATAAATTTATGTATTCCAATTTTGCAAGGAACCGTCTCGACAGCTGACAGTCAGATAAAATCGGAAAATTCCTCCTCGATACAACCGCGCGCTATCTTAAGCCACAGAATCCCTTTTCAAAAGCCTAAGGATTTTGCAATCCTATCAACGATTTATCAACATTTTCAATATCATAGTAGTAGGCGAAATTGAAAGTGCACATTCAGTCTGTCGATGTGCGGCCATTAAACCAGTATTCCGGTGCTAAAATCTTCTCTTGAATTTGATCCGCGAAATTTTTGTGCGAGACTTTCGACTCTCGTTCTCACTAATCGTTCCCCTTCTACCGTCTCGAACCGGAATCGCAATTTCCTCTCTAGTACCGTATCGTTCACAGCTCACGGACACGTCTTTTTTTTTTTTTGCAATTCCGTTCCTTTTAATTACGAACGTCGTTTCCGCTTCCTAGCATCGCGTAAAACCCACTCAAAATCGCTAAAACAAAACGATGCCAATCTCCCGATGACATCGACGACCCCCCATCTAGTGTTGTGAAATTCTCGGGAATTAATCTTTTGGAGAATATTCTTTCAAACCGAAAATTTTCCTTTTTAGAGCATCTGAAGGGCAAAAATTGTATGTACGTAATGCAATATACCCTGGGGCTCCATCGACCACTGTATTTTAAATAAATAAATACTAACTCTTATTGTACCTGCCCAAATATACAGTAAACCCCCTCTAATCCTGGCTAATACTCGGGAGAGGTGTTATCGTATCGTGTCCTTGTCGTGTCATTGTCTTTCAAAATAATATTTCTCTCTCTCATTATGTTATGTATGTATGTATGTAATTTGAAAACGCTGTATTCTCACTATCTTTCAATATATGTATGATGGGGGTATTACACAGAGATAGTTAACTCGCTACGATTTCGCTGGTTTGCTGGTCGAGTGTAATAGGTGAAGTTAGTAAACTAGCAGACTTTTACTCGCACTAGCTGGCTCGTGTGACGTCACTTCATTGACAGTTTGAGGTTAAGCGTTTCATTTTCAGCTCCCAACACACACAATACACTTCAATGGACATGATACATTTACGATATTGAAAATTCAACGAGAATTTTGACGGTGGGCGCAAAACACGTGTCATTATGTTGACAAATCACAAGTTGATGACAGCGTCTCTGGCGGCAGCGAGTGGCGACACTAGCGAGTAAACTTAACACGTGTAATAGGCTTAGGCCCGTAACGCACTTGGCTGCCTGGCTGCGCAGCCATGCCCGAGGCGCGCGGCGGTCAGAAAAACGTGCACCCAGTTCAAGCAGCCAAAGGGGCAGCCAGAACGATGATAACACACTCACAAATGGTCAGCGATAACATTGTAGATACAACATATTTTCAATGCAATATTTGGTTTGTAATCTCGGATCTCGGATCCTTTTTTACTGTATGTACATATGTGGATGCAAATAATTCGCTGAAAATAGTTTTACATACATTATTTCCAACGCGCAACATTAGCGAGATTTTTTTTTTAAATATTTTTATCTTCGTTGAATTTAGTATAAAACTTATAATGGAATTGGAATTGTTTATTCAGATTTTCAGCCGAAGTGGCTGAAAATCTGAAATGGCAAACGTGAATTGACTGGCTGCCGAGCAGCCAGGCTGCTAGTGCGTGCATCGCACAGGCAGCCACATACATTTGCTTTGTTAAATACATCTCGTGTTGGCCGCGGCGGCCAGTGGCTGCCTGTTTGGCTGCTGCGTATCGGAGCCGGTACCTTTGGCCGCGCAGCCAGAGTTTCCTGGCTACCTCAGTGCGTTGTCAAACAGGCAGCCACATACATTTTCTAACATCGTTGTGGCCGCCGCGGCTATGGCTGCGCAGCCAGGCAGCCAAGTGCGTTACGGGCCTTACTCGCTACCAGCTCTACGTGCCGGTCGGTAAGCTAGCGAGATCGTAGCGAGTAAACTATCCCTGTGTAATACCCGCTTAAGTTCTCTCTTAGCCCCCCATCTTCGCTGATATTTTCATTCTTCCGAAATAAAAATATCCGCAATATATTAGCTTTCTAATTTATATGCGAACGTCTGCGGCGAGATGTGAGTTATATTGGTATTTGCGTCGTTTCGCTCTTTTACATTTTTTCCCCTGCTCACTCCCCGTTTACTCGGGTTTTTCTGTGCTCGGGTAATCCCCCTCTATATCTCACAAAGCATTCAAAGGTGTCTCGAGCGCCAAAACGAAACTCGCTCGTGCATATACTTAACACGGGTACGACGACGTCAATGGTAGTTACGAAAGTGTGAAATTTCTTCGGTATCATCGTCTCTCACGAAAGGATGATCAATACATGACACGCGTGTCGGCACGCAACACATCCATAACTTTCGCTCTGCGGTGAAAAATCGCTATAAATACACACACGTACGCGAATTTTTGCAAACTAAAGAGTTTTCCGCAACTGGGTGAATTTTTTTTTAGTCGGCGAGCAATCTTTCTCGAAATTGCTATGCGCCGGCCGTAATGATTGCATAAGAAGATTGGCCGGAATCGGTTAGTTTCTTTTGGCTATATCGGCTATCCGGTTTTGCTGATTGCTTCGCTGGATTTGCTGAAAAGCTTCAATTTGCGATGCAACTCCCATGACGCGTTTGTTCACTTCAAAGTCCGAGTATAAATTAAATTATTTGAATTTTTCTATGCCGACTTTGTGTACAGAGTAACTGCTTCAAAATATGAAATTGCTATTTAAAATATTTAATAAGATATACCCAATATACATAGAAGACATTTGAGCCATCTAAGATTCGCTGACGACATAGATAAACACAATTAAGAAACGAAAGTATGAAAGTAGGCTTAAAAATTAATTTTAATAAAACTAAAATTATATTTAATGAATTTTGCACGCAAAACGTATTGTAGGGATAGTTGGTAGTCATTTATACCTAGGGCAATTGGTGAATATGACCAAATGTAAAGAAGAATGAAACTAGGATGGAGTGCTTTTGGAAGAATGAACTAGTTTTTAAATTCAACATTCCGCTATGAAAAAAAAATAAGGCCGTATACGACCAATGCGTACTGCCAGTAATGACGTATGGATGTCTAAGTTGGATGCTAAATTCAAGAATTCTAGATGTATGTATACTTGGTATAGCAAGAAGAGATTGCAAAAGGAATACATGTATAGCATGATATAGCAGAACGCGTGAAAAAGTAGTACAATATAGGTATGTAGTAGATAGAACGCGAGAAATACTGGAATGGTATTCGAGAGGATGTGAAAGAAAGCAAGGTAGACCGAATGGAAGATGGGCTGATGAATTGAGAAGAATGTGTGGAGTCAAGTGGATGCAGATAGTTCAAGACAGACAGGAATGGAAGAGGATTTAGAGAGGCCTTCATCTAGCAGTGGATGGTAAACGGCTGAAAATGATGAAACCCAATATAAATCTGGTAAGATATAATATAATTTTATATCTTACACATAATTAACTTGAGTCGATTCAATTAGTCAACTTGGCTTCTGTATGGCTTGTGTGCAAAAAAACAGTAACGTTTTCGTGTGTAGTATACATATTATGCACGAAGGGTATATAGTGACGCATTTCAAATTATAGAACGGTGGAAAAACAAATTTAATTCGATCGCTTCTACGAATTTATCATTGACGTACACACTAACGTGAAGCTCGGATAGTTAATTGATTTTCGTCATTAGATATTTTTACGTTATTGTTTTTGGCATCGCGTAGTATTCAATAGAGTTATCTGCATTTGAAGACCGTCATGAAATTTTTCGCTTTTCTCCTTTCCTAATTTAGTACGTTAACGAACTTTTAATTGTTGGTTTTTTTGGTTATTTGATATCCAGTGTCTCTAAAATGGTTAAAAATATGCCTCCACCTCCTCTTCGATGGTGTTTTCTTTCTTCTCAGAATCGATTGATTAGAAAACGAAGACAGTAAATCAATCAATTTAAATTGATATTAACCTCTTACGGCTCTAACGCAGTTATTTACTGTACTTTGTTGGTCGAATGTACTAAAAGTTTATTTCTCTAATATTTTCTGTTTGAATTAGCCCGATTTTGTCGAAAGTGTGTAAAAAATACATTTGTTTTTTATGCACGATGCCAAAAAACCGAACACAGCTGTTGGCGAGTCTAAAAGTTTTATGTGCATTGTGTCGATCGAATGTAGGTACTTAAAATTTATTTAAGTTTCTTAAAATGAATCGTCGGTATACAAGATAAACTGACCAAGTTCACATTTTGACTTTTCGGGTTTTATATGACGAAATGTCGTGTAATTGCACCCGAAGCAAAACTGAAAAGTCAAAAGTCAAAATTTTAATAGTATAATGACACTAGCTTTTATTGATCAAGTCCTAACAATATTACACCATTACAATATTGTATTAATAATATTAAATTTTTAACTAATAAGTTCAAGTTGAGAATTTACAATTATGTATGTAAGTAGATCTACATACATACATAGATTCTAGAAGAAGTATTTTGTACAATACCACGGACTACCAGATGGTCTTAGACAAATAAACCAAATTGACAGATTCCTGGCAGCCTTAATGTAACAACACCTTTGTATTAGTGCTAATAGGTAATTAAATTTATTTTGTAATTTTAGCTTTAAGTTACTTTTTTTCTTAGCTTTTAAAGCTATTTTAATTAAATAAATTGATAAAGCATTCAAAATTTGCGGACTTGGGTCATTTTTTTTAGTATACCGACGAATTTTGCTTGATTTATGTATATCATAAGTGATATTGATTCCATTGCGTAAACAATATTTATTTTTGATACACGCAAATAAACAAAACATCACTGAAGGTAAAAATATTATTTGTTTTCCCAACTCCAGTGCAATTTTCAAAATCCTTATGTCAGTATTGATAAAACCAACACAAGGAATTCTACCAAGGAAATTAATCCCTCGGAAGAACCCTCGACTCTTGTGTCAAATGTCGAAAGCCTTAAAGATTATCCACCAGTAATCCGAAAAAAATACCGAACAACCGAATCGACTTGAAAGATAATCTAATCCACACACACACACACACACTTGAAATTCGTACCAATGCATACCATACAACGTTTCTTTCAAATCGACGTAATATATATTATTTGACGAATGGCGATCTACTTTCCAAACTTGTCACTGTTATGCCGCGTACACACCGACGAACCGAACAGCGAAAGACGAAGGGTTGTGATTGTGTGGACGTTCATAAATCATCGGACGTTATTATGTCGTCGTATGGACCTCGTTCGCTCTTCGTTTCGTCGGTGTGTACGCAGCATTAGTTTTGTAAAATTCTCGGGAATAATCTTTTGGAGAATTTTCTGTTTTAGAGCATCTGAGGGGAAAAAATTGTATGTACCATAATGCAATCTACCCTGGGCTCCATCGGCCACCATGTATTTTAAATAAATAAATACTAACTCTTACTGTATTTGCTTAAATATACAGTAAACTCACTCTAATCCGGGCTAATACATACTTGGGAGAGGTGATAAGGATTACACGAATAATATTAGTTTAGTATCCGTGACAAAAACTAAATTTGATGGGGCGTGAATATGACAACATTTTTACGATCTTTTATGCTTAGTTTAAATGAATTATTATATCATAAGTTGGAACAATTTCACTGGAATATCACAACCAAAGCATTAAAAATATAGCTAATTTATTGCTTCCAGAGTTAATAAGCATTGTATTCCTGTGAGAATTTCGCGGAAAACGTTCATGCTAGTAGTGCGTATGTTAAAATGACGAAATGACACATTCAGTGTTGTCAGAATGAAAAAATGTCATTCAAAATGCTCTCAGACACTCTAGAACAGCGGTTCTCAAAATTATTTAGAATTTCTTGCGTGGCGGTCCCTTTAAAAATCGTTCGATGGCTCGCGGACCCTTTTATTAAAAATTTAAAAAATCAATATTATTTCATGAAAAAGGTGCCACATGCCCACGGTGCGGCACTGCATATATGTATGTAGGCTGCTGTGAATAAAAAAATTTTTGGCAAACAATTATTTATTCAGAAAAAATATGAGGTACATCTTAGTCATTAAATTTAAGTTAAAATTTTAATGGAATGGATGCATCTGCTTTGCCTGAACTAGTTCTTCTATGTTTGGCATTGTTTTGGCCAGTGCAACTCTCATGTCATTTGTCGCGTCTAATCTGTTTCGAAATTTTGTTTTGAGAGTAAGTAGTGTGGAAAAAGCCGTCTTACACTCATATGTAGGTAATTGCGAATGGAGTCAGCACTCTTTTAGAGCCATCTTTGCAACATCGGAATAGGACTGTACCATTTCAATCCAAAAATCACTACAACACATTGAACGAAAAACATGTTTTGCACCCCCATCATTTGTTAAATCAATAAACTGTTCTTGAATTAAATTGTCCTCCGAAGACAGATCACTAATAGAGAGTACAAACGGGTTATTGAAAAATCGATTGTATTTTTCAAATTCTGGTATGTCAGCAAAATAGTGAGAAATTTCTTCGCTAAGAATTGATACATGCTGTTTCATCACCTCAAGGATATCGTTATCGACGTTAAGCTTATTTTCATCAATATATGTGTTCAGCTGTGGAGATGGGACAAAGTCCTTCTTCTGTAACTTTATATGCCATAGTTCGACCTTCATTTTGAAAGCTGTCAATTTTTCGTGACAATAGAGCACTATGATATATTTTCTTTGTAGCGCCAGGTTGATTGAAATACATATAGAAGGAACAATGGGCCGCACATTACACACCATATAATACCGTTGGGATAATATTATATATCATACATGCTATAATTATAAAAATATAAAATGTATAAATATGCGTTCATCTATCACGGTCTCACCGAAACCGCTTTATGGTCCCCCAGGGGACCACGGACCCCAGTTTGAGAACCGTTGCTCTAGAAAGTCCTATTACTCCTATTAGGTTCTGAAAATATCCTAGAATCCTCTAAAAATCTATTAAACTATCTGGATATGTTTAATTTATTATCTAAAGAAACTAAAATAATAATTTATAATGTAATTGTCAGACCTCATTTTATGTATTTTGGTTCATTATTAAATATGTTAGATAAGTCAACGAGAGATAGATTACAAATATTACAAAATGGAGGTATGAGATGTATTTTAAATGTGGAAAGGTATGCTAGCATAAAAAAGATGATGGTTGAATTAGATTGGTTGAATGTGAATGATACTTTGAGAATTTGTACGTTCGTATTTATATTTAAGTTAGATAATTATATGTTACCATAATATTTTAGTAAGTTTATTGTGAGAGGAATGTATGTTAATATAATTTAATGAATAAAAATAATTTAATTATAAAAAAATGTTAAAATAAATAGAAATCTTGTATCTTGTACAGAGGTGTTTTGGTGTATAATAGACTGCCGGATGGAATCAGAAGTTGCAAAACTATTGAAAAACTAGTGTAAGCCCGTTGAATATCAACGCCCGCAAAAAAATATAATAGTTTTTATAGCGCCATCTATGTATTATTAGCAGTCACGATCCCTTGTATAGGTAATGTTTAAAAAAAAAGGACCAAATCAACAACAGGCCGTGGCGTATGCGTTAGCGCGATAACACCCGACCTGGCGTCCCGGGTTCGATCGTCACGCATTCTGGTTTTTTAATTATTTTTCCTCATTTCCTATTTATTTTAATTATAGGTAATGTTTAAAAAAAAAAAGGACTAAATCGACCAAGGGCGATAGAGTATAGCGTTAGCGTGATTACTCTCGAGCTTGCGGTCCTGGGTTCGATCCCCCACTCTTTCTGGTGGTTTTTTAATAATTTTTCCTCAGCGACCGTTATCAGCAGACAGACAGACGGATTTCGGCTATTATATATATAACTAGTGTAAGCCCGTTGAATATCAACGCCCGCTGAATTTTAAATTACGTAAAGCGCTTTTTTAATAGAGATCCCCACTAATTGATCGCACGGTTGTAAGGAACAAAAAAAAATAGTTTTTCTAGCGCCATTTATGTATTATAGCAATCCCGTAGTATCGGGATTGCTTTTTTTTTTTTACTATTTATACTATAATTAATAATTATTATACCTACATATATGTATATATAATAATTATAATTTTGTAAGTGATTTTGTAAAAATCAAAAAAAAAAAAAAATAGTTTTTATAGCGTCATCTATGTAGTCACGATCCCTTGTATAGGTAATGTTTTAAAAAAAAAAGGACTAAATTGACCAAGGGCGATAGCGAATAGCATTAGTGCGAGTTCTCTGGAGCCTGGGGTCCTGGGTTCGATCCCCCACTCTTTCTGGTTTTTTAATAATTTTTCCTCAGCGAGCGTTATCAGCAGACAGACAGACAGACGGATTTCGGCTATTATTTATATAATTCCCGGCAGTCTTAAAAAAACATCTCTGTACAGGTCCTTAGTTAAGGATTATAATTAATTAGCTTAAGCTACTGTATTATATAAATAATATAAATAAATAACCAAGAAAAAAGAAAACTGTCGAATATTCTCGACTAAAAACACTACGCAGCATTACATGTACACGGATCCTTCCGTTCATTGTTTCTCCGACGATCGGGTGGGGGGGGCTTAATTTTTAATTATTTTTTTTCGTTTTATGTTTCAAACGATCGGCGTCGTAACGGATTTGCGTCAAAACGTCGTATCGCTTCGTAAACGGATTAGATACATAGATAGAGATACCAGGTATATATAACACGGCCATAACGGACTTAATCCACTCTGTGTCGGACAGCGCAATACAACCCCGTCCAGTGGCGCTACGTGACATCGCCTAATGAACATTGACAATTCTATTTTGGACCGTGAACGTATGTACCTACGTAATTGGAAATGGGTGTCACGAGCCGCCACTGTACTATATTATGTGGGTCAGCGGTGTCGCGGGCCGATCGAGACCCCTTTGACCTCTTGTACATACCATGGACACTTGACATGGTGACTTTGAACGTTCATCAACATTGACACCCTTGACAGTTACCACCCTGTACCTCTTTCTCAGTCGATGGGGGGTAATTAATTGTACGTGTGCTCTCACTTGTCGCCAATCACTCCGTACGATTAATTGCCATCTTGTGGTGGGTCAATGTTGGGTCGAGCATGAGTTTGGTTCACCGCTGCACTGTCACTAGTGGAATAATGGTTAATTCCAATCACAAGTAAAAATATCGTTGGGTGAAACGAGGGCGGATAGTGATTGGGCGTCGAAAAAAGGTGGTGAGATGAGGCGATTGTGGGTGGTGAAATAGTCAATATTAGTGTGGCAGTGGCAGTCAATGCTGTAATACAATGGGTTCTTAACCTTTTGCGGTAGCGGACGCATTTGAGATTTAGGATAATAGTCGCGGGCGAACCCCGGATTTAAAAAAAAACATGATTTTAAATTTATTATAATTATATTTATTTATACGCCTGTGAGGGCATTTAGAAAAGAAGCACAAAAAACCCATACATATAAAAGATAACATATACAAAATAAAGAGTAAAAAAAAATATATCCAAAATAACAATGCACAATCAATGCGATCTTTGACATTGCATTTCACTTACTAATTTCTCAAAGTTGGGAGTGTAAGATGATAATCCCAATCGTAAACAATCATCACGGTTGGTATTGGTAAGTCGAGATCTGGTTTTTGATTTTATCGTATTCGTGGTGGAAAATAAAGATTCGCATAAATATGTATGTGGAACCAAAACAGGATTTCGATTTCAATAAACAATATTCTTAAAAAATACTATCAAGATTTAATTTTGATTTTTTTGGTTATTTAATACTTTGTAGCGGGCGCATGAAAATAGCTCCGCGTGCGCAGGATTAAGAACCCCTGCTGTAATGCAAAGGTTCCCAACATATGTGTCGCGACGGATTTTCTCTGAGGTCGCCAACTGAAACAGTAAACTAATAAAAAATATCGACTATAATGCAATTTTCTGTCAGTTATGACGTATGGATATGAAACGTGGATGCTAAATTCAAGATTGCTACGTAAGATCCAGTGCACACAGAGAAACATGGAAAGATGTATGCTTGGTATAACAAGAAGAGATCGTAAGAGGAATGTGTACATGGATAAGAAGTATGACCAAAGTAGCAGATATAGCAGAACGTGTGAAGTGGATAGGCAGATGGACGCGAGAAATACTGGAATTGTACTGAAAGAAAGCAAGGTAGACCGAGTGGAAGATGGGCTGATGAATTGAGAAGCATGTGGGGAGTCAAGTGGATGCAGATTGTTCGAGACAGACAGGAATGGAAGAGGATTGGAGAGGTCATCATCCAGCAGTGGATGGTGAACGGCTGAAAACGATGATGAATGCAATTTTCATTTTTAATCAGTGTCTTGGAATAATGGGGTCGCGCGGATCACTTGGCTTTTATAAAAAGGTTGGGGCAATACTGCATCGGTCAATTGTCGAAACCGAATTTTGTACGGTTCTATTGTTTGATTTTCTTTAACAAGAGATGCAGTGTCTTTTTCAATGATAATAATTTAAAATTTCCACTTCAGTCGCGTGAAAAGTGAACAAAGATTGGTCGCATTAATTGAATTTTAGTTGCGGGCATACACAATGTAACTTGAAATAAGTGAAAAATAAACGTTATACGGTTTATATTTTACAAAATTTGCATTTATCGAGGCTGACGTATCGAAATATATAATACCCCGTGTAAGCCCGTTGAATATCAACGGACGTGTGTCCAAGGTCAACTTCAAAGTGAACGGTTTATATTGCTAATTGAAGCACAGTTTAATGTAAGGTAAGATAGTCTACAGCTTTCGTCAACGTCGTAAGGTAAAAGTCGCACGGGATCGATACCCGGTTCAATAATTTTTAAGTGATTTTAACGATTGAAAAATGTTTTCAACGTGCTAACTAAATAAATCGATGAAATGTTTGACGTAATTGATTACGTAACAATTAAGCAAAGTCGCGAACCTACTTAGGATTAATATTGTCTAATTGTAGCAGGTGATTCATCACCTATGTTGGATGAACGCGTTAGCGCTAACTCGAGACAACCTGGTGGTCACGGGTTCAAATCCCACTCGCGCGACTTCGTGTCTTTTAATTATTTACCGATGCGAGCGTTATCAGCAGACAGACGGATCTGGGCTATTATATATATATATATAATATTATTATATTAATAAATAAGCTTAATGTGTGTCCGTCCGTCCGTCTGTGTGTGTGTCCGTCCGTCCGTCTGTGTGTGTGTCCCGTAACGCTATGACGTCACTATAGGATTTTTCGAGTTTTTTTCAATGAATATATTTTTGAAATTTTTTTTTTTTCGGTTTTTTGGATTTTTCCAACTTTTTTTTTGGATTTTTTTTTGGAACTTTTTTGAACTTTTGAACTTTTTTTGAATTTTTTTTTTTTGGATTTTTTCAACTTTTGATACAACCTAAAGCCATGCCGGCCCTCTAACCACCCCCCCCCCAGACGCCCCTCCTACCCCGGCGGCCCCTTTTGGACTGACATGACGGACAACAGTCTTTGACCCATTGGAGTTTTGCGTCTCCACCTCTTTCCCACCTTCGTATATAGCGACGCCTAAGGGACTACGCTCTGCCGAAGGGACTCATGAGTTTAAAACTGTACTTTAAGCTGCGCCACGCGCGAGCTCTCCTCTATGCGGAGGGGTGCTCGCTCGTCACGGTATTTAATATGTAGGGGGGGGGGGGCTTTGCAAATGCTTCCCCAGCCTCATTGCAAAAGAGTGATTTTAATAGACTGCCGGGAGGATTCCACCCTCGGAGAACGAGCGGGCCGATCTGCGAGGACGGAAGCCTGCCGGTCGCGGGTGTTTAGTGAACTATATTTACGGTTATAACTAGGTTAGTTTAGTCTAACTACTTATTGCTAGGTTAAGATTTATTGTTAAATTAGTCTTAAGCTAGCGTACAGTGGTGTTAGTAGTCCTGACGTCGACCGCTATAGCCGACGACCTACTCTTATTGTTTATGTTATTGTTGTGCACTTACAACACCACGCTTAAAGCTAGAATTATGGAAGAGGCGGGACGGGGAATCCTCGCCTCGCTACGTAATGGGCTGAGCCCGGAGCGGGCGGTTTTCGGCGGAGTTCGGCGCCGGGAGGTTGGAGACTAAGTCTCCGAAGGAAGTCGCGAAGCGACGGAAGGCCCTGAAGGCCCGCGGGGAGGACACGAGGTCCTCGTGGTTGAGCGACCTCGCGCCCGCTTCAAGCTTCTCGTGCAAGACCCTCCTAGGCTCGCTCAGGGCGGGCACACCCACAGCATGTGGTCTGCACTTTCCCCTTTTGGACTGCCGAAAACAATGCCGGCCCCCTTACCACCCCCAGACCCTCCCCTGCCCTACGGCACCTTTTCTGCACTCCCGAAAGCTAAGCCGGCCCCTCACCACCCCACAGATCCTCCCTACCCCTACGGCACCTTTTCAGCACTCCTGAACAGCTATGCCGGCCCCCCTTACCCACCTTTTTTTTTTGACTCACTAAAAGCCATGCCGGCCCATCACCACCCCAGAGCCGCCTTCTACCCCGGCGGCCCCTTTTTGGACTCCCGAAAGCAATGCCGGCCCTCACCACCCCACAGACCCCCCCCTACCCCTACGGCACCTTTTCAGCACTCCCGAAAAGCTATGCCGGCTCCTCACCACCCCACAGACCCCCCTACCCCTACGGCACCTTTTCAGCACTCCCGAAAAGCTATGCCGGCTCCTCACCACCCCACAGACCCCCCCCTACCCCTACGGCACCTTTTCAGCACTCCCGAAAAGCTATGCCGGCCCCTCACCACCCCCCCCCAGACCTCTCCCCTGCCCCTACGGCACCATTTCTGCACTCCCGAAAGCTATGCCGGCCCCTCACCACCCCACAGACCCCCTACCCCTACGGCACCTTTTCAGCACTCCCGAAAAGCTATGCCGGCCCCTCACCACCCCCCCCCAGACCCCTCCCCTACCCCTACGGCACCTTTTTTCAGCACTCCCTGAACAGCTATGCCGGCCCCTTACAACCCCTTTTTTGACTCACTAAAAGCCATGCCGGCCCATCACCACCCCAGAGCCGCCTTCTACCTCGGCGGCCCCTTTTTTTGGACTCCCGAAAGCAATGCCGGCTCCTCACCACCCCACAGACCCCCTACCCCTACGGCACCTTTCAGCACTCCTGAAAGCTATGCCGGCTCCTCACCCCCCCACACCCCCCCCTACCCCTACGGCACCTTTTCAGCACTCCCGAAAAGCTATGCCGGCCCCTTACCACCTTTTTTTTTGACTCACTAAAAGCCATGCCGGCCCATCACCACCCCAGAGCCGCCTTCTACCCCGGCGGCCCCTTTTTGGACTCCCGAAAAGCAATGCCGGCCCCTCACCACCCCACAGACCCCCCACCCCTACGGCACCTTTTCAGCACTCTGAAAAGCTATGCCGGCTCCTCACCACCCCACAGACCCCCCTACCCCTACGGCACCTTTTCAGCACTCCCGAAAGCTATGCCGGCCCCTTACCACCCCCCCCACCCCCCTCCTGCCCCAGCGGCCCCTTTATTGCACTCCCGAAAAGCTATGCTGGCTCCTCACCACCCCACAGACCCCTACCCCTACGGCACCTTTTCAGCACTCCCGAAAGCTATGCCGGCCCATCACACCCCAGAGCCGCCTTCTACCCCGGCGGCCCTTTTATGGACTCCCGAAAAGCAATGCCGGCCCCTCACCACCCCACAGACCCCCCCCCCCCTACCCTACGGCACCTTTTCAGCACTCCCGAAAAAGCTATGCCGGCCCCTCACCACCCCCCCCAGACCCTCCCCTGCCCCTACGGCACCATTTCTGCACTCCCGAAAGCTATGCCGGCCCCTCACCACCCCACAGACCCGTCCCCTACCCCTACGGCACCATTTTTTGCACTCCCGAAAAGCTATGCCGGCCCCTTACCACCCCCCAGATCCAAAAATCAAAACCATTAAAAATTCAGCGGGCGTTGATTATCAACGGGCAATAAGCTAGTATAATAATTATATTAATAAAGAGTAATATTAATAAAGAGCTTAATGTGTGTGTGTGTCCCGTAACGCTATGACGTCACTATAGGATTTTTCGTTTTTTTTTTTTCTATGAAAATAATATTAAATTTAATAGTTTTTATAGTTGTTGCATAGATGGCGCGTTATAATACAACACGTAACAATTTACCAAAGTCACGAACACTTTAAGAATTAATATATGCCAATTATAGCACGCCCGTTATCTCCTCCGTTTGGATGATAGTTTTGGACGATTGATACCGGGTTCAAATCCCACTCGCGCGCGGACGGTTCGTGTCTTTTAATCATTTACCGAGGCGAGCGTTATCAGCAGACAGACAGACGGATTTCGGCTATTATATGTATATACATATAATGATTGGAATAATTTATTGGAAGAATGACGTGTTTATGTACTTTTGATTATTTGTTGTAATGGCAACAGCATGCTTAAAATGAACTGAATCTTTTGGGTTGTACGCGGTGGGCATAGAAATATTGTCACCGAAAAAAAAATAATGCACCAATAGCGTATCGCCTCATCGCATACTCTCCTGTCACAAAGATAGACTATAAGTATAAGAATCATAGGAAGTACTTCTGCATAGACAGACAGACAAAAATTCATTTTTCTATACGGTCGACTTGTCCAGACTCGGTAAATTCTTTTCTATTATTATTTTCAATGTTCACAGCCACAGTGTTCACTGGGGATCAGACTCCGTGGAATGGGCTTTGAGTCTTAGCCAGTTCGTTGCGCAATTCCAAGAAATATTAAACGAATAACACAGTAGTACTCCAGCGGTTAATTAAATTTTATAAATTGTATGTAATTTTAAGTTGACCCGTTTCGTATTAAAATTAAAATTTGGCTCATACTTTCACTGAATCTAAAGATATGTTTCATTATGCCGAACTGACAGATTAGAATTGTTCGGTTTTTTGAAACGATCATCATCAATCATCATCATTTTCAGCCATTCACCATCCAATCCTCTTCCATTCCTGTCTGTCTTAAGAAATCTGCATCCACTTGACTCTACAGATTCTTCTCAATTCATCCGCCCATCGTCCACTCGGTCTACCTTGCTTTCTTTCACATCCTCTCGGATACCATTCCAGTATTTCTCGCGTCCATGTATCCCTCTTATGATCTCTTCTTGTTATACCGAACATACATCTTTCCATGATTCTCTGTGTGCACTGTGGATCTTACGTAGCATTCTTGAATTAATTTAGCATTCACGTTTCACATCCATATGTCATAACTGGCAGTACGCATTGGTCGTATGCCTGCTTTTTTAAGCACAGCAGAATGTTGGATTTTTAAACAATGTTCATTCTTCCAAAAGCACTCCACCCTACATAGTTTCATTCTTCTTTACAACCAGTCAGATTCACCAATTGTCCCAAGTATAAATAACCTTCAACTACATATCTCTACAATATGACTACGCTTTGCGTGCAAAATTCATTAAACATAATTTTAGTTTTATTAAAATTAATTTTTAATCCTACTTTCATACTTTCGTTGCTTAATTGTGTTAATCTATTTTGTAAATCTACACGATATTTTTTTTCTTATTTCCCGCTTGGAAATAATAGATTGCGTTACAAATCGATGACACAATGGATGCTTACTTGCAGAGTGACAATTGTTCAATTGATGATTTAATCGAGATTGATCGTATTTTTATATCATTTAATGCAATTTTCTTCGAAGAATAAAATCTGACGTTCAGTGGAAGTATATGATACAATTTCGGATGTGATATTTTTATATCCTCATAGGAGTATAATACCCTATAGCTACATTATAAAAAGATATTCTGTTTTAAAAAAAAATTCCAATTATACTTATTTAGGTACCGGTAACGATTATTTCCCCCGTTTTACGTTTTTTCCAATTCGAGGCACACATTTGAATTTCTCCACGAGTGTTTCAATCAATCGAAAAATTGAACGATGAAAAAATAGTCACGCTCGTAGTAATTGCAAACGCCCATTAACGATCGAAACTCGTTATAAAACCAGCGTCGTTTTCCACTATATGTACATAATATGTATGTACGCACATTCGAATTTCGATATCTCATGTGCTTTGGAGTGTTGTTGTTAAGCTCATCCTATTGAAACTTATATCGCACAATGATTTTACACTAGATTTGTGCAGCGCTTAACTCAACTCGGTTGAGCCCATTGTTAATCCACCGAGGGAGGGGTTTCGTCCAATAAAGTCTCCTGATTGATAGGACTGTCGAGTCCAGACCGTTGATCCGTAATTCGCCATTTCGGACCAGTGGTTTCGAAACTGTGTCCACGTGGAACTCTGTCTACGTATGTACATACATACGTTGATGTTCAATTCTGACTTGATGTTAATTTTTTTTTCCAGTGAGGAAGTACGATCTCTCGGCTTCACAATAGTTGTGGATATGAGGAGCGGGTGTGCCGGCTCCTGGAGTGCAGTGAAGCCGATCCTGAAAGTCCTCCAGGAGCACTTTCCACCCGGGGCCGTCCACCAGGCCGTTATTATAAGACCTGACAACTTTTGGCAGAAACAGCGCACCTCATTAGGCTCGCACAAATACAAATTTGAGGTAAATACATTACATATATATGTATATTTTTAAATTCAAATATTTCATCTCAGTTTTGACAATTTTTAATATTATTTTTCAGACAACGGTGATTAGCTTGGAAGCTTTGCCAAAAATCATCGATACTACTCAATTGACCGCCGATTTGGAAGGAACCCTGCAATACAATCATGCTCAGTGGATCGATCTTCGACTAGTACGTATATTTTATTCTGAATAGTTACCCCACCCCGTTTGGGTAAAAAAAAGTTGTGGAAAACGTTTGAAAATGAAACGTGAAAACGTTTGAAAAATGAAAATGAAAAACATGAAAATATTGAAATCTCGCTTGCGTAGTCAGAGTAAGCGCAGCAGGCGGCTTTTTTGTGTTTTTTTCGCTATCGATTTGTCCGTCATGAAAAATCGCGTTCGTTTTGCCTTTCAAATGAGATTTTTGCTTCCCCGTGTCCGACCGAGAGATATATCCGTAAACACGCACTTTAGAAATAAACCTGAGTTAATAAGCCGGCTACAGGGGTCCGACAAATGGTCAGTGTCTTCCGTTGCGAATCAGTATGAGAGAAAACCAACTGACCCGTTCATTTAAATGTGAAGCTTTGAAAGTGATGAAATGCAAAAAAAAAAACAAATTTAACCTGTCGTTAAAAATAAACAACCTAAACGGACTTTTCTGTTGGAGCAGAACGATAGTCCAGCAAACGTGTTGGAGCAACTGCGTATCACTGCATTTTTAATTTCCGTTCACCATTCACTGCTGGATGAAGGCCTCTTCAATCCTCTTCCATTCCCGTCTGTCTTGAGCAATCTGCATCCACTTGACTCCACACATTCTTCTCAATTCATCGGCCCATCGTCCACTCGGTCTACTTTGCTTTCTTTCACATCCTGTAGGATACCATTCCACTATTTCTCGCGTCCATCTGCCGTCCATTCTTCTCGCTGTGTTCAGCCCATTGCTTCTCATCCATGTATCCCTCTTATGATCTCTTCTTGTTATACCGAGCATACATCTTTCCATGATTCTCTGTGTGCACTGTGGATCTTATGTAACATTCTTGAATTTAGCATCCAAGTTTCACATCCATACATCATAACTGGCAGTACGCATTGGTCGTATGCCTTATTTTTTAAGCACAGCAGAATGTTGGATTTTAAAACAATGTTCATTCTTCCAAAAGCACTCCATCCTAGTTTTATTCTTCTTTACAACCAGTCATATTCACCAATTGTCCTACGTATAAATAACCTTCAACTGTCTCTACAATATGACTATCTACTGTGACTACGCTTTGCGTGCAAAATTTAGTTTTATTAAAATTTATTTTTAATCCTACTTTCGTTGCTTAATTGTGTTATAATAACTGGCAGTACGCATCCGTCGTATGCCTTCTTCTTTAAGAATAGCGGAATTTTCGATTTAAAAACCATGTTCATTTTTTCTTAATTTTGCCATGAATTTTAAATGAATATCCAAATTTACAGGTAAACCTTTGTTACATTGATAAATTATCTTTACGCAGATTTTTTTTATGTGTAGGATTTAGAAGAGCTGACGTGGCAAGCTGGCGATTTGATCGACCGCTTGGACGATTTGCAAGAAGATATGGGTAGATCAGATTTTGCCGACGATGTATCCGGTGCCAAACATGGAATCGATCTTCACAATGAAATGAAAAAGAAAATAGTTAAAGTTCCTGTAGAAGAATTAGAATCACAAGGTATTTTTTTTTCTTTTACTGTTAAACTGTACTGATTTTTTTTGAGTTTCCACAAATATTAAATACCACTTTGTTCCGTACATAGGTGAACGTATTCTTCAGCGGTTGGAAGCGGCCGAAGTTGTAGCGGGAGGCAACGCGTTTCATTGTGGCGAACCGGGAGTTGTTAGACAACAGTTGGATTCCGTACGGCAAGCGCATCATAATCTCCTTCAATTGTGGCACCGTAAAAAAGTGCAACTCGACCAGTGCTTTCAGTTGAGACTGTTCGAACAAGACTGCGAAAAGGTACTATTCAATTGAATTGCTTAACGAGAGTGTTTGCTTGCGTGTGCACGTTTTGATTAATTCACTATGATTGCAGATGTTGGAGTGGATCTGCCACAATCGAACTGCGTTTTTATCATCGTACGTTGAAATTGGAAGATCGTGCGCTCTGGCGAAACAACTTCAAGAAGAGCACGCACGCTTTGCCGCAGCTTGCGGTGGTAGCGCTCGGGCTTCGGTCGCTCGTGTAGCGGCGGCCGCTCGTCGACTCCAAGAGCAGCGACATTACGCTCATGCTCACATTGCTTCTCTTGCTCATGCCATTGAACGTGCTTTCAAAGACTTGGCCGCAGGTGAATACACAGCAAAAAGCAATCAAAAATTACAAGTAGTGTAGTTACAACTTCGATTTGTCTATTTATTTTGATTTTATTTCAAAAAGGTCTCGAAGAACGGAGTGCCGTGTTGTCGCTCTCCGTTGTATTTCACCATAAAGCGGAAGTTTATGCTGCCGCTGTCGGTGGCTGGGGTCAACAATGTGTGGCGGCTGCTCCGCCTCCTGACGTTCGGGATGTGCGTGCCTTAGAACAGCATATTCTTAGACATCAACAACTGTATGAACAAATGTGTCAAGCGTATACAGAGGTATTTAGTCTACATTTATCATGTACACATTTAACGTGTACATATTCTTTAATGGTTCGGATGATGAACGAGAGCGTTATCGATTAAAGTTATAAATATTTGCATATTTTATTTAAATATCCATTTGTATACATATATACATATATATAAGTTCAAACGTTTTTAGTTTGGATGTCTTTAACATTTCCGCTTTTCATTATGTTTTGTTTGATAAAAGCTTTTCGTAACGGTCCTGTTTTTGGTTGGGCATTACTGATTTATATTGATGAATAATCACGTGTGTAATCTAATTTTTATTCATATTTCATATATGCTATGTTAATCAGGTGTATGACGCATATCAAAATCTTTTAAATGGACTGGATATAATGCTGCAAGTCTGTCACGGAATTCCGCAACATAGAGAATTATCCTCGTTCTCTACTGACATTTCCAACGATGATTCGAAAAAAATTTCTCAAGACAATTGTTCTAAAGCAGCGTCCAACAACCAGATTTCTAAAAAAATGGTTCTTATCATATACAATTTACTTACCTTAAGGACTCCTTGTCAACTTGTGGACACGTGTGGTTCTTGTTAAAAAAAATCTCCTTTTTGAAATGTACCATTAACACAACATTGGTTTCCTTTCAAAATTTAATTAGTATAAAAGGCTTGTGATAGCAAGTGGCGGTTACTCTACCAAATCTCTCATCAGATTATACACTAATATCGTTTAACTTTTTCGGTCAAATTGTCTTATTCTCTAACTAATTTTATTCTATGCCTATTTTAAATACAAGCAAAATATAATCAGCTCAATATTGAATTCAATAAGAAGAAACTATTTTAACATGACTGATTAATTTTATAGTTGTTTGTAAATATTGTTAAAATGTTGGTGGCAGACTTTAACATCTAATTTCATTGTACTACATTGTAGTGAAACGTTGATTTTGGTCGACATTTTAGGTTGTGGTATGCTATTTACTACTTTAAAAAAATGTATGCTTCCGTATAGTAAAACCCGTGCAAAGGATATTCTCTTATATCAACTTTATGCTTTTTGTTGGTTTAGTGTCGGTGTTCTAAGAATCACAAAATGAGCTTTTAATAAATGCAGTGTACTTCAGATGTAATATAAATCTGTTTATAAATGTTTAGCTTTCTTACTTTTTTCATATTGGGCTTTTGTAAAATTTATATTTAAATGTGTATCCGACGAATATGACTATGGTATTTTTATATTGTAGAATAATGAAATATATCATATTATATTAATCTCTAGGTTCATTCGACAAGCAAGAAGCTGCTTTACCAGTTAGATCACCTTGTTCAAGTGTGTAATCAACCCGAGCACAGAAGTCACGTAAGTACATATATTATTACAAATGTAATATACACATTTCTTTATATATGTATTTATATACATATATTAAATATATATAAAATTTTATCTTTTTAATTTTTTTTAGCAAAGTGAAGGTGCTTCTTCGGGCAGTGGTAGCGATCCTGCTGCTGACTATTCATCTGGTGCAAGCCACGTTTTAGCAGTCATTCATCAGATATTAGGACAGCACCGTGCTCTCGAAGCTCGATGGCACGCGGCGCGTCTTCAACTTCATCAAAGATTAGCTTTACTTTTATATAAGGAAGACTGCAAACAGGTATCTATTTTATATTTCTAATTACATTTGCATAATTGATGTATAGATTTTTATTTAATTAATATCTCTATGTTTGATAGGTTCTCGACTGGTTGTCGAATCACGGTGAAGTTTTCATAAGAAAAAATACTGGCATTGGCAGAAATCTACAAAAAGCACGAGTGTATCAAAAATCTCACGAACATTTTGAAAATGTCGCGCAGGTATGAAATTAAATTTGTGCTTAGAGTATAACAATTTAAATACAATAAATATCTTAGCTATTAGCTATGTCATGTATTATTTATGAATTGCGTACGGTATAATATTCGAAAGTTTGTCGTATTTGCAATTCATAAATATAATATTAATGAATATATGTACATAATCGGAAATCAGTTGTACGTATTGTCAAGTGAGAGTTTGAATTTATTATAAATGACTTTTTCCAGTTGGTGCTAATTAATCAGTATCCACTGTAGTGTATTCTGAACAAATATGATTAAAAGCTTTTTCACAAAATAAATTAAAATGTTCAACAAAGAATTTTATAATCATTATCCATATTACTTTTCGTTTTTATTATGTTCAAAGGTTGAAGTAGGTATTATGTACTCGGTTAGCAGCTGTGTGAATCTTTTGTTTTACACCGAGCTGTATGTATTTATGTATGTATATATATATATATATATATATGTAGTAGTAGTCCTTTTGAAGTAATCTCGAGATAAACTAACTACGCTGTGCTCACTTGTCCACTTCCTGAAGTTAAATTTCTGACGTGTTTTGTAGCACCCACCATCTGGTAGCTCTTTCAGGGTCTAACTTTAAGATCCATTAAGTACTACAGTCGACGCTCGAATTAATGATGAATTTCTCCTACAATCTTTTTAATTCACGTTTAAGAACTCGATTGTTGTAAGAGCATTTTTTACCGAAGCTTTTTAATTTATTTGAAAGCTATTATATTATATGGCGATTGTATTTAATCCTACGCTGGGGATTTGAAGGGAGGCGGTGGTACAGGAGAAAAAATGCAGTCTGGTATTGAAGCAAAAAAAAAAATTGCACTGTCTCTCCCATTGTCTGCTACCGGCATTGAATTCACTGAATGCGCACGCTTGTTGGAGTACATAATCGGGCTTATGGGGATTTTGTCTTCTTTGTTTTGTACACTTATTTCAGAAGCTTTGAATGTATTTGACATAATATCGTCAACGGCTTCCAACGTTACGTTTGAAAAATAATCTTTTTTTCGGTTTTAGAACACGTACACTAATGCTGAGAAGCTGTTGGCAGCTGCTGAAGAACTTGCTCAGACGGGTGAATGTGAAGCTGAAGGCGTCTACGCAGCTGCCAGAGAGCTTCAACGGCATGTCGTAGCCTTCGCGGCTCGGGTGCATCAACGACGAAGAAGACTGCACCTCGCAGTGCTCTTCTACACTAGAGAAAAAGAGGTAAACTTCATCCTGATACATATTCAGTTCTAGCTCATAATAATATAGGATAGTTTCACATTACCGAGCAACATTTGAAGAAAGTTTCAGCATAGTAGATAGTTTTATTATAATTCTAAACATATTTAACAGTTCTATATTAATTGTTAAAACACTGTCACGAAAGGTTATTCTAAAAGCAAAAAATTTAAGAAAGCAAAATCGCCACTGATGCATTTGAAGTAGTCATACATTTTTGTACCAATTTTATGCCCGTTATCAACCAAGCGGTTTTTCATCACCCATACTGAAAAATAACATTAAATTTAATAGTTTTTAGAGTTGTTTTATAGACGGCGCTTTATAATACAATTTCGCAAAGTCGCGAACACTTGCGAGCGTTATCAGCAGACAGACATACGGAATAGGGTTATTATATATATAATAATATCTTTCAAATTATTAAACTAAGGACACTGTAATAAAAGCAGTTGAATACATAATCCCCATGGGATATTTAAAATACATACACCTGGGGTATAATGTGTATATGTATGTATGTACAATTTTTATCTTTTTAGTTATTTATATTTGAAGGATTACAAAAATCCATTTATATTCAAATACTTGTCGAGATGATTTTTAAAGAGGTTTATATTTTCTAAAGTTACTAGCTGATTTGGGAGGCGGTTCCAAACTTCAACCACTCTATTTTAAAAGTATGAGCCTCTGACAATTTTGTTTGATTTGTCTTTTATGTTAAAAGTAAACGCATAATATCTTCGTCACTCTCGCAAAAATTCACTCAAAATCAACTTACATAGTTAAAAGTAAGTCACCATAATTATGAAAACAGAACACTATCAATATTTTAATTAAATAATACATAAGAATACAAGCCTTCGCGTGAAAATGCCCTTTATTCCACCTTCAAAGGATGTTTGTCTTCGAAAACATTTTGAGCCACTTATAAAAAGGTTAATTGGTTTTTTTTTTAATTTAATTTCGAGTTACATTGACTTTTGTGTTTCAACTTGCTTTCGTGTGCACATTCTCGAACTTGTACTCCAATAACACAACACGCGTATTTGCATTACACCACTAAAGAGGAAAAATATTTAGCTTGTACCAAGTTTTTAATTTAAAAAATGATTCCTATCAAACGCTTCGATGAAAGTTTTACGTTAAATTTTTACAATGTGAACTTACGTATGTATGTATGTATTCCATTCGTAGGCATACGAAATATCTTCGCCTGCAATTGATCTGTAAATAATACCAATTTTGTAAATATGTAATAGATATCATAGTAGGATTGGAAAACAAAGAACTGCTTACTATCGATTTTTTTCTTAATCTTTTGAGATTTTTCCTATACCTTTTTCTGATGGTGGCTTACTTGATATCAAGCGTTGTCTGTTCACTGTTGTACAAAACATTTTACTGTCTGTCATAGTGAATTAACTATGGAAATACATACCTTCTATTGATTTCCCATTGTCATTTTGGGATCAGAGTAGAAACGAATAATGATTTGGTAGGCAGGAAGAAATTTTTTGGGTTGTGCAAATTTTGTGAACCCTGAACCTTTACTCAATAGACTAACGCTCTAACCACTATATATTGTATATTGCGTCTAACAATAGGACTATGTCCAACATACATATTTGATCGTTGGAATTTATGATAATTTTTTTAATGTCATTTCAGTTGAGTGCCTGGGCTGATTCCCTCAGGAACGAACTCGGAGGAGATCTCACTTCTGAGTTGGGTGATGATGGTTGCATCGGCGAAGGTCTGGAAGGTGCTGAACGTCTCCTGGAGCAGTGTGCTCAGCTGCGAGACTCCAGTCTGGATGCTTGTGCTACCACGATCGCTCACGGGGAAGCGCTACTCCAAGACCTGAGGTAATTATTTCATTGCGAATGCTATCAGGTGTTTAGTAGTAGTGCGTGAAATTTTTATCGCATTCATAAATTACGGTAATGTGGGAAAATATGAAATGTAGCGAGTGTTCTGATTCTATTCTGTTGTAAACTTACATATATTATAGTAGGAGAAGAAATGACAATTTAGGTCAGTAGTAGTAACCGTTTTTTTTTGTTAATTATTCATTTTTATTGAATCATAATTTTAATTTAATTCCTTTAATTATATTACACCTACCATACAGGTGTTTCAAACTTTTAAATATTTTAAGTTTGGTCTTTACGGGGTAACCTCACATACTCTTGTAAGATTGTGTCCATTTGGATTACCATCCAGTAAATCGAGAATGTTACGTAAGATCCAGTGCACACAGAGAAGCACGATGTACGCTTGGTATAACAAGAAGAGATCGTAAGGGGAATACATGGGTAGGAAGCACGACCAAAGTGGCAGATATAGCGAAACGCGTGAAAAAGTTGAATCGCGTGAATACTGGAATGGTATCCGAGAGGATGTGAATGAAAGCAAGGTAGACCGAGTGGACGCAGATTGCTCAAGATAGACGGGAATGGAAGAGGATCGGAGAGGCCTTCATCCAGCAGTGGATGGTGAACGTCTGAAAATGATTCTTATTTAGCACAATGTAAAAGTGTTTTTTCTGTAAATTTGTTTATTCATTTAAAATTCTTGACAACATTTAGAAAAAATGAACATACTAGGTTTTTAAATCTAAAAATCCGCTATGCTTAAAAAAGTAGGCATACTAAATTCAATTCAGTGCACCCATAAAAGCAGGGAAACAAGAAGAGATCGTAAGAGGAATACATGGGTGAGAAGCAATGGGCTGGACACAGCGAGAAGAATGGATGGCAAATGGACGGGAGAAATAGTGAAATGGTATCCGAGAGGATGTGAAAGAAAGCAAAGTAGACCGAGTGAACGGTGGGCCGATGAATTGAGAAGAATGTGTGGAGTAAACTGGACGCAGATTGCTCAAGACAGACAGGAATGCATGGTGGATGGTGAACGGCTGAAAATGATGATGATGAATCAAAATTTGTATTTGGTTTTTCATTTATAACATTTAAAGAAATGCACTGCAGACAATATGCGAGATCTTCTAATTTTTCGGAAATGGTCATTTGCCTACTGGGTGTGTCGAGATAAACACGCAATGCACGTGTTTAAGCCAACCGCCCCCCGCCCCGCTATGCAGCGTGGCAGCCGCCTAAGGCCTGCTTCGCACGATGCGGTTTTACGGCGGTTTTTTTTTCCAGGTATAAACCGGGTAACTCCAGTGATACATTGTTTTGGATGAAGGTATTCCCATGGTCAAGATTTGGCCGCGATACGGCTACGGTCGCCGTTTACAGCCCGTACTTGTCACTGGAGGCGACGGTTCCCTTTCCGGGACCACCCACGCTGCTATCTGAAATCTATGCTTCCTTCGCTAGTTTTCACATAAAATCATCAGTCGAGTTTCGTCACCCATTACAAGGGGCTGGTATTTTGCCAGCCCGTCAATATTTACCGTCCATAAACCATAGAATGTGAAAGCAAAGCAAAAACGAGGGCTCGGGCTATTAAACCGTAAAACCTTGTCGTGCGAACCCGCCCTAATGGCTCCTACACACTGGGGGATCTGCCGCCGCGGAACGCCACTACATCGGTTTTCATACAAATGAGTGATAGCCGCCACACGTGTGTGGAAGATCCGCGGCGGACGATCCGCCCAGTGTGCACAAGCCCCAAGTACAGAAAGCTGTTCCGCTCGCTCCAAACTGCACACAATCAAAATTATACCCCGAAGGGTTTAAATCATTTGAATAATTTTAACGTTCGAGCGAAAATATGATCACCTACTCAATTTTAACGTGTCTGAAAGATTCAACCCCGATATGACCGCTCCAGCTGCTTGGCTACGTTTCCCTGAAATCACAACTCGCCGAATATGCAATTCGGAGCTTGGGCAAGGGATGAAAGCTCGCACGAAACTCTTCTCGACAATCCCCTCAACGTTGTCGAACATCATCCGATACAATTACTTACACATTTAATTGTTTCGTCACGCGATGTGGCCACATCGCGTGCTACACGCCACCCAAACATACATAGTCCTACTTCAGCTCTGCTTCCGAAGAAGCTGCATTGTGCGTACGCATTATAATATATTATTTGTATGGTGTTTTGACACCTGTGTCTCTCGTCCATTGTGACACACATCCGGTCGCAAAACCGAGACCATGAGAACCGAACGAGCCGCGGTCTTAACGGGGTTACCCGCGTTAACTTTGCTTCCGTTACAGATTTTCTTAGGTCCAATTAATTGCTCGACCATTGTCTCGAATGGGAAAATCGTCGTCGATTTCGTTTCGGTGCAATTTCGCCGAAAATCCCGTTTTTCGATTTGGCACCGGGCGCAGTCGACATACAGACAAGACACTCTTCGATGCAAACCACGGGTAATTTGATGTCGCATTCGGTCGCAATTAGTGATCGTAATATGCAAAGCGTAGTCACAGTAGATAATCATATTGTAGAGATAGTTGATAGTTATTTATACCTAGGGCAGTTGGTGAATATGACTGGATGTAAAGAAGAAGAAATAAAACGAAGAATGAAACTAGGATGGAGTGCTTTTGGAAGAATGAACATAGTTTTTAAATCCAACATTCCGCTATGCTTAAAAAAGAAGGCATACGACCGATGCGTACTGCCAGTTATGACGTATGGATGTGCAACTTGGACGCTAAATTCAAGAATGCTACGAATGATCCAGTGCACACAGAGAAGCATGGAAAGATGTATGCTTGGCATAACAAGAAGAGATCGCAAAAGAAATACATGGGTAAGAAGTATGACCAAAGTGGCAGATATAGCAGTACGGGTGAAAAAGTTGAAGTGGCAATGGGCTGGACACATAGCAAGAAGAATGGATGGCAGATGGACGCGAGAAGTACTGGAATGGTATCCGAGAGGATGTGAAAAAAAGCAAGGTGGACCGAGTGGACGATGGGCTGATGAATTGAGAAGAATGTGTGGAGTCAAGTGGATGCAGATTGCTCAAGACAGACAAGAATGGAAGAGGATTGGAGAGGCCTTCATCCAGCAGTGGATGGTGAACGGCTGAAAATGATGATGATGATGATGAATATTTGTTCAGCGGCTCCGAGAAAGTGCAATATGCATTTATACAACAAGGTGGCGACGCCTCCATCATCCAGTTACAAACCAAAACGCTTTTCCGTTCGAGGGGTGGGAGTTAGCAGGGGGGGGGGGGGGGTTTATACGCTAGTTAAAACATGATATTTTTCCGTTTTAATTGATTGTTTATTTTTTAAAATCACAATGGAGAGGTAGACGGCAACAAACAAGTCTCAAGCGGGTATTAAAAGGGGATAGTTTACTCGCTAGTTTACTAGCCGACACGTAGAGCTAGTAGCGAGTAATCTTATTACACGTGTTTAGTGTACTCGCCAGTGGCGCTGTCGTCAACTTGTTTTACTTCCATTTTTATACATTTAAAAAAATAAATATGCGTTTTTTAATAATACAATTTTGACTAAACCTTCATATATATATATATATATATGTATGTGTGTGTGTGTGTGTGTGTGTGTGTGTTGGGAGCTGAAAATGAACCGCTTAACCTCAAACTGTCAAAATTACGTGACGTCACACTAGCCAGATAGTAGCGAGTGAAGTTCAAACATTCGAACTTCACTCGCTTGGCCGAAAAAGCCAGATCGTTAACTAGCTTTGCCTATTACTCGAGCTAGTAAACTATCCCTGTGTAATACCCGCATTATGCAAACAAATTTCTTGTTTGTGGTCTTATTTATACATGTACATACTTTTCGGTTGAAAAAAATCGTCGCAAGAGTAGGGATGAATGGACAGAACCCGAGACAAAGAAGTGACCTTTTTATTATTTTTTCAACACTTCGACTCCCACAACTAGGATTTTTATACCCGAGAGTCTTAGTCGAAACATTTGTAGAGCACGAGGGCATATCTAGACTATTCTACATCTATGTTTGTGGTAGATAGCGCGAGTGCGACAGTTTCATTTAGTCTCAAACTCATCCTGAATATGTGTAAGATGTTTGATTGTTGCATCACGCAACGTAATTCTCTCTGAAGAACGTAAATTTGAAGGTGCTAGCAGTGAAACAGACAAATCTCATGTTTCACTCATGTGTGTACTGAATTGAGTGTGTAGTCCACTTCGTTCTGCTCGGCAACAATCAGGAATCCTAGGAATATCCTCACTCGTGCCATCTACCATAAATAATAAAATTGCACGGTTTGTATGCACAAAAGTTAACCGTATAAAACTGAATCGTATCCTCTTTTGATTGTTGTGTAAACATTCCACATCTCACAGTTTTGTAACTGACAGTGCATAAATTTGGGTGTACCACTATACATACTTAGAGATATTTTATCGACACCGCGCTTATTTAAAAACCCGATTGGTTGCAAGTTTAGGTGATGCTGATGAGCGGTCGTAAAGATATACGCCTAACTACACATTAAAATGATGCTCTCTGTTTTATTGAATTTTTTTCGTTTTACCATTGTGCGATCGTTCTAATGCCGGCGCCAGACATAAGTTCAAAGAAGTGATCACTTCTTTGAAGACTTTGCTCACACATTTGTTCACATATTGTTGTATCTGCCAGATATGTGTTCAAAGCTCTCCACGGCGACGCTCGCGCAACTGGGCTTCGCGCAGTGTGGCAGACACACAAACATTTGGACTTTTATCCCTTTGATGTGCGCTAAAAAACCGACACGGAATGGCAAAGCGCACTTAAGTGATCAAATATGTGACAATAGTGTCAAATGCCCGTGCCACACATGTGAACACTTATTTGATCACATCTTTGAACACATGTCTGGCGCGGGCATAATACTTTTTGCAACAGTGACGCGATTTTCTAGTTGACCCATTCGCCGAATAACAGTTTGTAACATCTACCGAATGATGCGTTGCTTTTTTTTGTTTGTATGATTTTACTGCAATTCGGAAAATTTTCGCACAGTCTCTCATTATTCGGGAATTGCTATTCGCATACACGTACATACGTACATACGTTGTATCACTCGATTTTGATTCGATCGAGATTGATCAATCACGATGCTAAAATATTTATGCGACATTGTCCATTGAATTGTTTGTCAAAGGAATTGTTGTAAGCTGTTGACGCCAATTCAAGGCTTTTATTAAACGAGACCTCCATTTCATTTATGACAATAAAAGAAAATATTTTTGCACTCAAACTTATGTATAATGCTGAACCACACTTGAGCGGTGTATTACACAGGGATAATTTACTCGCTACGATCTTGCTAGTTTACTGACCGGCACGAGTAGCTAGTAAACCTATTACACGTGTTCAGTTTATTCGCTAGTGTCACTGTCATCAACTTGTGACTTGTCAACCGTCAAAATTCTCGCTGAATTTTCAACATCGTAAATGTATCATGTCCATTGAAGTGTACTGTGTGTGTGTGTGTGTGTGTGTTGTGAGCTGAAAATGAAACGCTTAACCTCAAACTGTCGATGAAGTGACGTCACACTAGCCAGCTAGTGCGAGTAAAGTTCAAACATTCGAACTTGACTCGCGCGGTCGAAAAATCAAGCCAGTTTACCAGCGAGTAAACTATCCCCCATTACCGCTACTTTGCTTTTGAACATGATCGAATCTTGGCGGCAAGACTGACCTGTTTTCTGAGAATTGTATACATTTATATTTAGCGCCGTTGAATGCAGCTCTTCCATTTGTTATCGGTATGATTGTTTGTTTACCCATTTTGAAAAAGCTTTTCGCTACAATGCAATGAAAGGGATTCGCTCGAGTGAAACTAACGCGGTTTTACTATTCACCGCGTTCTAGTACTAGCCGGTTGTGTATTGTGCGAATTGAACACGCCGCGAACACATTAGCATAATATTCCGTTTGCAATTCAACGTTTCCCTATTTTAAATAATAATAAAAAAAAAAAACGGAGCTCCATTATACGCATTAATTACGCGGAGAAATAATTCTTGGTGCATTTTTTTTTTTTTTTGTTCCGTTTCAAACGCTGCTAATTAATTAGTCGTTCAACATCGGACAGGTGATGTCTTATAATATATTTATACTTTCGATACGACCTGTTATAATACAGTCGCGTATTGAATGTGTACATTTCTAAAACCTTCTCGGATTTAATACGTTTGCCCGGTCGCGTAATGATCGTTGTTTTCTGTGCGTGGCGTAACTTACGACGCGCGTCTCAAAGATTCGCAAAAGCGTTCTGCGGAGAAATTCGACCTGTCAATTCAGTCGGCAATGTCCCAGCATCGGTTGCGCTCGCTTCGCCAAAAACGAGTTCTCGTTTGCTATCGCGTACATATATATTTTGAAACTTTTCTTCCACGTATCGAGTGTCGATACTTGTACATATAATTTGTGGTGATTTTGTGTGTGCGTTGAATCAATGTGCCGAACGCAATTATCATCGAGTTTTTAGGAATATATGTAATATGGTAACAAATTTGTTTTTGTCGGTACATACATACATACGTACGTGATCCTTAACGTGTAATGTAATTTTTGCGATTGTAACTTACCAGTTTTTAACAAAATAATAAAAAAAAAAAAGAAATTTAATCATACATTTTCAAGGATAACATCATCTATGTATCGATCGATACATACATACACAGTTTGTGCAAATTTTTTACTTTATTCATATACGTAGTGTTGGTTATTTTTAAATTTCGACGAATAATAATTTCAATTTTTCGTTCCTTATCGGAATCGTAACCATACTGGTTTGTTCTATGTATGAATGTATATTATAATCAAATTTATTTTGAATTAAATATTATACATTATCTACATTTAATTCTATCTACTATATAAAATTCAATGTTTGTTTGTTTGTTTGTGATTCCGCTATGCAAATCTACAGTTTTCAACTTAAAACCGCCAAACTTGGTATACTGTCTCATGATACCCCAAATCAGACCGTAGGTGGGTTTTGGAAGGGGTCGGATCAGGGGGTCAAGGGGGCCCCATTACAAATTTTTTAATCTGAAAAAAATTTTGTACTGGAGAATAAATGTCACCCGCCAGAGCAACGCCGGGCAATTCAGCTAGTATTGTATACAAACATTTAGAGCACAATAGAATTGAGTTTTTTTTTGTTCGTAGGGATAGGGATTCCACTATCAAAATTTAAATTTGAACACTTGAAAATTCTTCTATTGAGCAAATATTTTAATACCATGTTGCAAAACGTATGTATTTCGGTTAACGCCGTATGACGAAAATCAGACTATTTTATCAAGTCCTTAATGGGAATTCTTTCTGGTCGATATTAGTCATAGTGTAGCATACATATGTCGGCCAGCTGAATTATAAATTTAATTTCATATTTTACAGTGTTTAATCGAGCTGTAAATTTATGTATGTGGATAAAAGTTAATTATAAAAATCAACCTCCGTCTGCTGTCTACATATATGTACTAGTATGCATGACTATTCGTTTAAACTTTTCAATTATGCTATTACTTTGATAAATAATTGTTCTCAATCGCATTCGTCAAGTACCTATATTATTTATCCAGTTCATCCAGTCAACTTTCGATTGACAATCTCCAATTTCGTTTTCGTCGTTCAAATCGTATATAATTTTGCACGCCTACATAATTATTCCGACAAATTGAAGAAAGGATGTACGGCCTACTGTTATTACTTATAATATTATACGTTTTAGAGCGACTTGTCGTACGTACACATAGTGTGTGGCATTGAAGTGCATACAACGCGGAAATTTTCGCATTTTCAATTGAAAAACTCACCGCGCTGGAATCCGTGCAAAATGTTTTACAATCAATGCAAAACAGAGCGCGATGCGCTCATGTCGAACACGGAAACTTGCAAGTGTTTTGTAAACACTACTCCTTTTATATGCAGTTTTGAAAGTATCGGAATTTATTTTCATGCGAATGTTTATCAGTTTTACCATTTTACCGTACACGATGGGGGAAATTTCGCCGAGGAGTCATACATACATACGTATGTACGTACGATACGTATTACAAACATATATTACAAAGTTTTTTTTGCATTATTTTGTTATACGCGCACTCTCGACACGAAAAGGTTAACGACTACTCTCCCATATAGAAAATTGTTTTATCTCGTTCGTTGAACAATTTCACCATTCGCTCGTTTACTATACACCTAGTACGTGTGTTGCATCTTCGTCGATTTCAGCAAAATCATACCCAATTTGAGCGATTTCACTTTGAAGAACATCAACAAAAAAAAAATTCGGGTGTAGCCAACCCATGACTTTATCCATATATTTGAGGAATACAAAGAATAACGAAATTAATTTTTTAAGTACGTAAGTAAATAAAACGCATACACCACCACCATACCAACCAAAATACATACATATGTACATATCATGAAATTACTGTGTTGAGTGCGCGCGCGTATATAAAATACGATCTTCGGCATATATTCAAATAAGAAAAACTACCATTTCCGGTCGGCGGATTTTAATCAAAACCTTATCAACTCTTAAATTTTATATGATAATTATAAATATAAATTTTCGACTTGATCAATAGGGCAGTTTCTGAAATATTCTGTGGTAAACTTTTCGACAAAAAAAAAACCCTACTTCCGGTTGACTGATTTTAATGATTTATTTTTTCGTAACTAGCAATTTTACTCAGGAGTAGAATATTATAATATTGTGACGATAGTACATATTTAAAAGGCCGAAAAAAAATAAAAACAAAAAATCGTTCAAGAGTAAACTGCCATTTCCGGTAGTCAGATGTTGACCAAAATCACAGTATCTCTTACGGCTAACGTGAAAACTATAGATATGAAATTTTGACAAAATTCCCGGAGCCGTTTCGGAAATATTCTGTGGTAAAAGAATTTTAGAATTTTCTACAAGAAAAAAACCCTACTTCCGGTTGACTGATGTTGACCAAATTCCTTATGGCTCTTACACCTTACGTGAAAATAATAGATATGAAATTTCAGCTTGATAGACTTGACAGTTTCGGAGAAAACACGCATACAGACACACACACACATAAGTACACAGACATACAGACATACAGACATTTTTTAGAAATCATGAAAACGTGATCAGGGGATGATACCTGATACAAATCAGTCAAAATCTCGAGGTCGAATTTTCGCACGATCACAATACTTTATCCGATTAGGATAAAGTAAAAAATGCTATTTCATTTTATTTATTCGTGTACTTTGACCTAATAAAACGCAAGTAGGTACTCGTTGCGCCGAAATTGTTTGAAATGAGAAACGGCACAATATGTTCTATGTATGTAAATGTACAACGAACCAAGCCTTACGGTGTTCATTCTAAAGCGGGTATTACACAGGGATAATTTACTAGCTACGATCTTGCTAGTTTACTGACCGGCACGTAGAGAGCTGGCAGCGAGTACGTAGCTAGTAAACCTAATACACGTGTTAAGTTTACTCGCTTGTGACTTGTCAACATGACTCGTCACCGTCAAAATTCTCGCTGAATTTTCAATATCGTAAATGTATCATGTCCATTGATGTGTACTGTGTGTGTGTGTGTGTGTTAGGAGCTGAAAATGAAGCGCTTAACCTCAAAATGTCAATGAAGTGACGTCACACTAGCCAGATAGTAGCGAGTAAAGTTCAAACGTTCGAACTTGACTCGCGCGGCCGAAAAAGCAAGCTAGTTTACTAACTTCGCCTATTACACGAGCTAGTTTACCAGCGAGATTGTAGCGAGTAAACTATCCCCGTGTAATGCCCCCATAAGACCGTATGACATGTTTTCATTGTAAAAATGTTTCTTTAGTAGGCAAATAATTCTCATTCTACATATGTATGTACATATTTGTATGTACACCCGTTTACAGAACGGGTATAAAAACGGCACGTAATCCTCATTCAAAGTGTTTGCTTTAGTTGATGTCGCATTGGTCGGTCGGTCGCGGCATAAATCGTAGTATCCGCATTAATCTCAAACGTTCAATTTTGTAGGATAAATAATGGTGGAAAATTGTGTCGATGACTTGGAAATTATTGTCGTTCCACTTTGAAACGATGGTCACCTCAGCGTGCACATTAGAATCACTTTTTCATTAGTACTTGTGTGCTCGCGTGTAAACCAAATACATATAGCGATCTAATCGCGGTTCGTAGCATTCTCCATTTTACTTATGTATTTTTTTTATGATTACTTTACATCTTTAGAGTAGTCGGTCGTTCACGGCTTTTGTCTCAAGTGTGTCATGTTTCTCTCGATTGAGCCTATCATGGCAGTGTCGTTTTGTAATCGAAAAGGTTGCTCTCTAAATCTGCTATGTGTAGCCTTGTGCTTCGTAAATTTCGAAAGCTGCGCCCAGAGGTCTGTCTTATTAACTTTTTTTTTAGTGTATCGATACCGACAAAAAAAAAAAAAAAACAAAACCAAAAATCTACGTTTACCTCGCGAACCATCGAACTCATTGTCATAATAAATATTTGCTTCGCGTTTGTTTCGTTGTTATCGCTATCGGGTCCGTTGAGAAATCTTCGATTCAAATCACTCCGAATACGTAACGATTTTTATGACCAGGGAATCTATTGTATTTAATTTGAGATTCACAATGAACGGTTCGATACAATATAAACAAGCAACTCATACTTTAAAATTGGCAGTGTGTGTAATAATTGCATTTTGGAACATTGATTGATTTTATTGGGGATTTAGTATGTACATACATAAATGTAGGTATATCGATGTTTACGCACGCATTATAGAAATAGCCACTTTATTTATTAAACGCTTTTCGTTGTTTTGCCTTTTAAATTAAATTGGCGCGTGTTTTGTTATTGTAAAATAGTGCGAATTCGGGTCAGATCTCAGAGAACGCGTTATGGATTTTATAGTGTGTGCACTATCGTAATTTTGGTACGATCTCCACATACTAATTCTTCTTTTATTTTGGCCAATCGACTTTCTCTCGCGTGTGCGTCGAAAACAGTGAATTGTCATTTTTTTTCCGTACTAAAATTCTATTTCATTCTGTATCTCGTCTTATTGTAATTAGGGAGTGAACGTTTTAAAAGAAAGTGATCGAATGTGGTATATTTTTACAATATCGTATATTATTCAGATCGTTCGGGCTAATTCGATCTGCAATATAGAATTATTTGCGTTTATCTTATGTAAATGTATGTGCATATTATACCAGATATGGTAGGTATGTATGTATGTACATACATATATATAAAAGTCAAACTAGAAATCTCTGCAGTGTTTTGTTAACGAATGCTAAACGACGTTTTCCTCTTCAACTTTATATAATTATATCGATCATGCAATCAAGACTGTGTGCTTGTATTTCGCATGCACTTATCAATTCTGTTTATTGGTGTATGTTCCTCGAGTATATTGCAATGGCTCGTATGATCTTTAAAATATATTGCTATTGGAATGAAAGGCCTTCACCATCCACTGGTGGATGAAGGCCTCTCCAATCCTCTTCCATTCCTGTCTGTCTTAAGCAATCTGCATCCACTTGACTCCACAAATTCTTATCAATTCATCAGCCCATCTTCCACTCGGTCTACCTTACTTTCTTTCACATCCTCTCGGATACCATTCCAGTAGTTCTATATTCCATTCCACTTGCTATGTGTCATACTTCTTACCCATGTATTCTTCTTACGATCTCTTCTCGTTATACTGACCATACATCTTTCCATGGTTCTCTGTGTGCCCTGGATCTTACGTAGCATTTTTGAATTTAGCGTCCATGTTTCACATCAATACGTCATAACCGGCAGTACGCATTGGTCGTATGCCTTATTTTTTTAAGCATAGTCGCTTGTTATGTATGTATGAGACTTATTATTATTTACTAACTAAAGCCAACCATTTTCTTTGAATTCAAACAGTAGAGATATCCTCGGTTGCACAAAATATTAATAGAATACAACGGGAAGTACCACTTCCGGTTGACCAGTTTTTTTTTTTAAATTAAACCTTCTGAATTATAACGGTTAGCACTAAATTTATAAATATGAAGTTTCAGTGTGATAGGGTTAACGGTTTTCGAGATATGGCGATTTCACACACATCCGCTTCATACTCATACATTTCTCAAAAACCATGTAAACGTGCTTAGCTTATTTCACCTATTTTATGTAACTTACGCCACCTTCGTACATGGATTAAGCAAAAAAAAAGTACATCAGATAGTAAATGTAAACGCTCCTTGAGTTGCAGGCAAAGTGTGAATTCCAAATTGCAAAATCGCTACGCTTTACGCTTTATAAATTGAATTAGAAATAATGCACATGAAAAAACCTGGTTCAAATTGATCTTCAGGATCAGCTGGTCGTCAAATTGTGGGGAATTTATTTATTTATTTATACAAAATTTTACCACAGTAACCTTACAGTTTCCCACATCGTTACTGTGGAATAAAAACAAATGATTTTATACAATTCACACTACATTTTGACGATTCTTCGAAAGGACGCATTCGAAAACGAATTAATTTACGCGTCGTTCGAATCGGGAAAATTTTACATTGTTGCATCGGAAAGGAGAACGTTTGCGGTCGCTCGTAAATAGTCTCGGTGGAGATTTTCTTGCCCAAAAATATGGACTCGCTGGCGTTCCATTGTCCTCGTCGAACCGGAAACGAAGGCGACGGACACTTCGTCGATGAATCGATCGTGTAAATAAACGCGTCTCGGAACTTTGTTCTGTTGTACATAATCTTCACAATTTGTCGTCGATAAAGGTAATTATGTGTGCTGTTTGCCGTTGAGAATTCGTCGACTTTCTCGGAAAACGTCAAGATACATAAATCCGTAAACGCAAACACTTTGTAATAAAAACAGTGCGGTTCAAGAACGTGCAACGGTGATGGATGATTCGAGTATTGGTATATTCGTATCAAAAACTTCGTATCAAAGTGGCACAGGATGATCAAACACCATCGCAGGACCAGGCTGAAAAAGGAGTCCAACGTAGAATGTAAACTGTGGAGGTACGTGTGTCCTTTCAACTTTCGACGAAAACTTCCCCCTTTCAGTTACACTCCGTGTCTGTATGTTTATTTATCAATTATCTCCCTTTCCTTTTGATCGTCGTCTCATCTTCCTGCAGGATAACGTCATCGTCCGAAATTGATTCTGATTGGATCATTGGATCACTCTCGTACGTATCTAGCTCGTTGTGCAACGATTCTGACGTTACACTTTGTTAAGTTTAATTATCGTATTAGGTGCTGAACTGTCGGTTCCGTTCGAGCGATTTGCAATTTTGTCATTTATCTTAACTTTTAAACTTGCATAATTATTAAGTTTTCGTGCGTAAAGTAGTAAAATGTAAAAAAAATATTGCTCTTTTGAAAGCAATGTTGTTTTTTTTTTTTAGTCGGATAGATAAGTGGAACAAATGCGAAAAATTTCAAACGCATAATTAAATATGCATATCCGGTGTGTTGGGTTGTTATCTTTTTCTGTCGAATAGCTCGTTATATTCGCAACCCATTAGATCCTTTTTAATAGGACTCATGTTGCTGATGTTTTCGGTTTGACTATTTTTCACTTTTTGGGTTAAAATTTTGAACAGATTCGTTCTGATTTTCACTCGTTTCGTATTATCATAGAAAAAGAAAGTGGTGTCTGTCGTAAATTATTTAAATGGCGTTTGACGAAGATTTGGTACACCTTTGTTCAATATCAGCGAAATTTGTGAAAGCAGTCGTCTGTTTTTTGTTTTGTAGATTGTCACTAATTTTGTGGCTGAATCGTCTGGTATCTGTTCCACTATGGAAAATGTTTCAGACTTGCCTAATCTATGTACCTTCGGTTCGAATCAAACATTGATCGTACATATGTACATATGTATCATCAATGGAATAATAGTGTTAATTTGGCGTCGATGACGCTAGGAAATCAGACATGTCGTTTGAAAGCGAGAATGACCCAGAAAAAGCGAACTGGTCGGTTCGACCACAAATAAATCGAAGAATTCAAATACACACGTACGAGTTTATTGGAACGTACCGAGACCTGTATGTGTGTTACAGGGAAAAAGCGTAATATTATCTAACAAGATCGTGCTCGAAAAATTCGACCTCAAAATGCTTCGCACGTGCTATTGCCGTTGCAGTGATTTAAAAACGTACGATCTGTGCAATTTGAAACATTACTAAAGAATCCATTTTTTTAATCCATATTATACAAATACCCTTGTACAAATGGGCATGGGGGAAAATAGTAGTGCAAGTTTAGAGTTACACTACATTCGGCTACCTAGTACTAGAGTTTATGTAGATATCTCAGTACCCCTCATATGTATATAATATATCATCATTTTTTCAGCCGTTCACCATCCACTGCTGGATGAAGGCCTCTCCAATCCTCTTCTATTCCCCTCTGTCTTGAGCAATCTGCATCCACTTGACTTCACACATTCTTCTCAACTCATCAGTCCATCGTTCACTCTGTCTGCCTTGTTTTCTTTCACATCCTCTCGGATACCATTCCAGTATTTCTCGCGTCCGTCTGCCATCCATTCTTCTCGCTATGTGTCCACTTCAAATCTTTCACACGTTCTGCTATATCTGCCACTTTGGTCATTTGGCACTGGATCTTACGTAGCATTTTTGAATTTAACGTCCAAGTTTCACATCCATACGTCATAACCGGCAGTACGCATTGGTCGTATGCTTTATTTTTTAAGCATAGCAGAATGTTGGATTTAAAAACTGTTCATTCTTCCAAAAGCGCTCCATCCTAGTTTCTTCTTCTTTACATCCGGTCATATTCACCAATTGTCCTAGGTATAAATGACCATCGACTATCTCTACAATTTGATTATTTACTGTGACTACGCTTTGCGTGCAAAATTCATTAAACATAATTTTAGTTTTATTAAAATTAATTTTTAAACCTACTTTTTTACATTCGTTGCTTAATTCTGTTAATCTATTTTGTAAATATACCGAGTCACGTGCAACTATAATTATGTTTGTATGTATGTCATCAGCGAACGGCTCAAGTGTCTTCCGTTAATCATGTAATATATACAAAATTAAATTTTTGTTTGTTTGTTCGTTTCTTATACATACATTTCCAGGATTCCTATACAGTTTGACTAATCGCGACTATACTTCGTACGATCGTGCGAGATTTATAGGGTACTAGAGTGCGCTCTTGTCGTACAAAGTTTTGTCTCGATGACTCCAACCAATGACAGATGGAGTGCTGCCACTCGAAACAGATCTGAGTATCCAGATGAATATACAGTTTACGTTACAAGTGACATTTCCACTTGGGCATAGCTGGGTTCATGAAATTTATGACCAATGATATGTATCAATTGATTTTGTTTCAGGTGTATGAGTGATTTGGATAGTACGGGATCGGCAGCGGCCGTCGAGAGTGCCTTAGAACGGTTAAGGCAGCGTCGAGGAGAATTGGACGAGCTGTGGGCAGCTCGGAAACTTCGCTTAGATTTATGTTTACGTTTGAGAATATTCGAGAGAGATGCTCTCGAGGTAAGTAACAATGACTATTTACATATACGAGTATGCATCGGTTCAATTTTACAAATAACTTTAATTTTGTTTTCTTTACAGGTGTCGTCACAGTTGGAAATGTGGGCCGAAGAGCTGCAGCACAGTGAACTCACTAGGGATATGCAACAGGCTGAGGAATTGCTATCGCTTCACAATGAAAGTGTCACTCAAATGCAAAATACAACGTATCAGGTGAATACCGCGTGCACTTGTACTACATTTACATTGTATGCATTTCTATACGTACATGGTTTCTATTAATTTTCGATGGTGATGTTTTAGGTGCTACAACAAGGCCAGGACTTGGCCGGTGTGCTCGAGACTTCCGGAGTTTGTGTTATGGCAGATTCGCAATACAACGCTCAAACGAGAGTTCAAGTGCTTTTAGAGTTTCTACACGAGAGAGAAGTAGATTTAGAAGATTTGGCAGAGATGAAGCGCGTTAAATTGGAACAGTGTGTCCAACTAGGTAACTTGTTATTACAATTGTTTATCGTGATTCATTCGATGAGGCCCGCTATTTGTATATTGCGCTTTTGAATTGTGAAAACTGATGAATAATGTAAATATTGTGTGCAGTCAGTGAATGAATGGGTGTTCACATATTAAAATTTACTTACTGTGTATAAATAATATTTACTGTGTCATAATTACGTTCGGTATCTTTAAAATAACATGAATGAGTTTATTTAACGCATTCGTGACAGCTATTCGGTCACATTCCGTCTCTCCGGTAGGACGTAATATTCTTGTTACAATTTGTGCTTTTGGTATGGACGTATTAATTGTAGTAAACAATCTGGTTCGTTTTCGGAAAATGTATTTATATTGTTCATTACATTTTTACAGTACAGTAGAACCTCGATTATCGGGACTAATTGGGGATGAAGGTAGTCCGGATAACCGAAAATCCGGATAATCGAAAAACAATAAAAAAATTATAATCAATAGGAGAAAGAAAAATATATCTACATACATATTATTGAGAATATTTTTATTGAAATATGTACACATATGTATGTACATATATAGATATAAAACTTTAATTTAAAAATATTGATAATTAAAATTAGCTTTCCTTTTAGAAGCCGCCAAATCACGTATAGGTACTCATGAGACATATAAGTTGTCTTGAGTTATATTCTTCCTGTCTCTCATATCACTTCGTGGCGACATCTAAATACTGAAAAGCTTCAGAATGTTTAATACCAATATTTTCCTCCTCGTCGGCAATCTCCTCATTGTCTTCTTGATCTTGTTATTCTAAAGGTGTGTCAGATATTTCCTCATCATTGAAATTTTGGAATCCAAGATTGTTCGCATCACAATTATAATTTAAACACTCGATGACATCTTCTTTATCGCATTCGCAGCATATTGAAATTTGTGCTATTGTATTCGTGATGTCTTCTATATTAACCGAATCAACGAGATCTGTATTACTGGAACTCACTAATGGTCTTTTCAAAAGTTTGTTCCATGATTTTTTTAATGTTGACACATTTACAGAATCCCAACTCTCTGCTGCCATGTAGCAACAGTCCTTTAAATTGATCTTCTTGTGGAAACCGATGATTGATTCTTCATTATTTTCGTCTGCTAACAATAGTCTTCGAAGGATCTGTTTTCGATATAAGCGCTTTAATGTTTCTATTACCCCTGATCCATCAGTTGTATTAAAGACGCGACATTTGGTGGATGAAATTTTACCACAAATATTTCATCAATCTGGTTTAAGCATTCTATTAACGGATGCGATGGTGCATTGTCGAGTAATAGCAATATTTTTCCCCTCTTATCTATTGAATTTTGAAAATTTTTCACTAAAAAAAATTTATTAAATCCAATCCAGAATTCCGGATAATCGAGGTTCTACTGTACTTTTAAATCTGTCAATTTTAATATATCGACGGGTTAGTGCACAGATATTGTATGTCCAGTTTTTACCAAAATTGAGTTATCATACACAAAACGTCCATCTGCATCAAACCTTCATGTTGAAAAAGTATTATATGCTCGAATATTATTGGACATAACAATTATTGCCTTATTCAAATATATAATATGTCCATTTCGTCCATATTTTTCATGCAAAAAAAGATGTATGTCACTTATAATATTTTAACACAAAACTAGACATACAATATGTATCTGTGCACTAACCCATCGATATAACCGATAAACTTTTTACTTTATCCCAGGGCTCGGAATGGAAATTTTCACGAATGGGAGCGCTCGATAATTTTCAAAAAATATCAAACGATCTTTTTTTTTATTATGTATTATAACATATTTTTAGCTTATTGTTGTTGACTCATCGATTAATAAAGCTTTATCCTTCACCGAATACGAAATGTAAACAATGTAAATTAAATTATAGAAAATGTACGTACATATATTTTAACACCAAAAAACTTATTAATTAAGTAACATGTATTTATTAAATGCATGTGCATTTGTAAAATGTATTATATATGTACTTGCATAAAATGAAATCCCACAGTTTACACGGTATATTTTTTTAAATTTGAATAATTGTTAATATCACTATTTAGTTAGTCACATGCCGTATTTATAATTCACACAACTTTAAAAAAGTGTTTGTAGTAATGAAGTGCAGAAATAAATAATTATTGATTCATTTTTTCGGCAATAATTATTGAATTTCAAAATTATGTAAGGGTACGGAAATTTTGGTTTTTTAACGAATGGGAGCGCTAAGTTTATAGATTTCACGAAAGGGAGCGCTATGTTTACAGATTTCACGAAAGGGAGCTCCGCTCCCAAGTGCTCCCGTCCATTTCGAGCCCTGTTTATCCGTATACGTATTGTGATCATGCGAAAATTCAACCTCGAAACTTTGTTTAAATTTATAAATGAACATTTTTCTTTGTTTCTTTAAGGACAATTCCAAAATGACGCCCAACAGGTTATTTGTTGGATTCGTAATAGTGAGGCTATGCTAGCAGCGTCATTCACCGTGCCTGCTGCTTTGTCTGATGCCGAACGGTTAAGACGGGAACATGACCAGTTCCAGGTTGCCGTAGAGAGAACGCACGCTAGTGCTGTACAAGTGAAGTACAGAGCCGATGCTCTCGTCACTGCGAATCATTATGACCCTCAGACAATAAGGTATGTTACATTGTTTTAAATATGATTTTATATCACATATCGGTATTAAAAGCGCCTATTTCTTTCTTTCAGAGATATTTCCGAAGAAGTGACCAAACGCTGGCAACAGTTGGTAACGTTGGCGGAGGAACGTCACAAACTTGTCACTGCAAGCCTTAATTTTTATAAAACGGCAGAGCAAGTTTGTTCCGTGTTAGATTCGTTAGAACGAGAGTATAGAAGAGACGAGGACTGGTGCGGAGGTGCTTCCGCACCCGGCGACGTTTCCAAAACGCCACCGACCGATAAAGCTTCACAGGTATGTGCGAGACTCGGAACATTCAGATTAGTTGTCGATCGGTGCTTTAATATGAAACGTTATACATTACAGGTGTCCCAATTGATTGGGAAGCACCAGGAACAAAAGGAAGCTTTTTTGAAAGCGTGCACGTTGGCGAGAAGAACTGCCGAAACATTTCTCAAATACGCTGCGAGGAGTGCCAGAGCTTGCTCTCGTGCACCCTCGGCAACCCCGCCGTCGTATGACGCACATGTGCGCTCCATACTAGACGCTCTATTAGCTCAAGAAAATAACGTACGTACTAATGTTTCCCAATCGTTGTATCTATGTCGAAATATTTCTCTAAATTTATTCATTTCGTACAGGTTCTTGAGCATTGGACGACGAGGAAGAAACGTCTGGATCACTGTCAACAGTTTGTTCTGTTTGAGAGGTCAGCTCGTCAGGCCATCGAGTGGATCCAAGACAACGGCGAAAAGTATTTGGCCGCGAGACGGGCGAGTTCGATTCCCGTCGTTTTGCATTCGACGAATCCGGAAATGCCGTCTTCAGACGGCGAAAGACTCGTCAGAGAACAGGCAGAGTTTCGCGGCACGGCTCGGGAGAGTAAAGAAAGAGTGAAATTGTTGACGCAGTTAGCCGATGGACTCGTCGATAAAGGACATGCTCATGCGGCGCATATTAAACAGTGGGTTGCGGCTGTCGATTCCAAGTATGTTGAAACACTTTATATTTCATTTCTTTCAATATTGTCTTAGTTTACTTTAAAATTGATTTTTTTTTGTAGATATAAAGAATTCAGCAATAGTATGGAACTATATCGTGCCCAATTAGGGGCAGGTTCGTCTTCCCACGAAGGCAGTGCTACGTCGGTTGGATCGAGTTCGTCTGGAATCGGATCACACGAAGGCACTATCATTGCTTCAGCCAGTGAATGCTCTTCTGATCTACCGTTAGACTCCAGACTTGCAACGCATCCGACCAAAGAATTAAACGAAGAAAAGCGCAGAAGTGCCAGAAGAAAAGAGTAAGAGTCATTTAATTATTTTGTTGAAATTCGAAATGTTATAATGTTAATTGAATTTTATTTTATTTTATTTTTAAGGTTCATTATGGCGGAGTTGTTGCAAACTGAGAGAACGTACGTAAAAGATTTAGAAACTTGTATTAAATCTTTTCTTCACGAAATGAAATCGAATCCGGCGTGTGTTCCCGCCGCTGTAAGTGGCAAAGAGGACATAATTTTCGGTAACATTGAGGAAATATACAGATTCCACAATCACATATTCCTCAGAGAGCTTGAGAAGTACGAGACGATGCCCGAAGATGTCGGGCATTGTTTCGTGACGTGGGCTCAGAAGTTCGACATGTACGTGTTTTACTGCAAAAATAAACCAGACTCGAACAATCTTTTAGTGCAACACGCGGGAACCTATTTCGAAGATTTACAGCACAAGCATAAGGTTGGCAAATAATTTTATAAAATTATTGATGTCATACAACTTTTTCTATATAGAAATTGTATTCATAAATTATTTTACCTTTGTTAGATTATCTTCATATCCTTAAAAAAACATAACTGGCTCATGAAATTACTCACTTTATTCAAGTAAATAAACTAATTAAATTCCAGCTAACACCACTTAAATGTAATTAATTGTAACCTACATATATGTACATACATATGTACATCCGTTGGCATATTTTTTCAGTCAGTGTTAATTGATTTGTTTATTTAAATCGATATATGGTACCATCAATGATTATCATAATTACATTTAGATATATGCAAAGGTTGTATTTTTCAACGGTTTTTTTTTTTCTTTTTTTTAGGTTGAACATCCGATAGCTGCATATCTAATAAAGCCAGTGCAGCGTATTACAAAATACCAATTACTTTTGAAAGATCTTCAAGGTTGTTGCGTGGAAGGGCAAGGGGAAATAAAAGTACGCCTCTACTACAGTTTAATATTAAATTACAAATTGAACATTTTAAATTAACGTATTACATTTGTATTAAAACACAGGATGGTCTGGAAGTGATGGTTGCCGTTCCGAAGAAAGCTAATGATGCGATGCACCTGTCACTAGTCGAAGGACTTCCCGTCGACGCTCAGGGCTGTGCACTCGGAGAAGTTTTACTTCAAGACTCATTCCTCACGTGGGAATCGAGGGGATTAGTGCGCAAGGGCAGAGAAAGACGTGCCTTCCTTTTTGAAATGTATTTATGTCTGACCAAAGAAATCAAAGATTCTCACGGAAAAGCGAAATATATTTATAAGAATAAATTAATGGTAAGTTTTTTTTCTTCTATCCGAGGCATTAATAGACTATTAGTTCATCTAACTTGATTGTGTGTTTCTTAAATCCAAGACTTCCGAGTTGGGCGTCACCGAACATATAGAAGGCGATGAGTGTAAATTTGCCGTTTGGACCGGACGAGCTCCGGTGTCGAGCGACTATCGCCTGGTGCTGCGTGCACCATGCCTGGACGTAAAGCAACAATGGGTCAAAAGATTGCGAGAAGTCATCCAAGAGACTTACTTCAGTTCGTCATTGCCGTTGCACATGCCCAAGAGTCCCGCTAAAGTCAAACCGCTTCAAAATCAAAGATCGAGCAGGTAGTTAAACCACGTGTTAATCAAATTTTGTGTCTTACTGTATTAATTGCGCTTTTTTTTAATGGATTATATTCATTTTTAAATAGGGACTTGGAAGAGTGCACGTCTTTGGATGAAAGTGTTGAAAATTTGGATAGAAACTCTCTCGCATCGTTCGGTAGCGGAAACACAACCGATTCCGATAAGGTAGGCGACGTACGTATACTTTTAAAATCTTTTTACTATTAATTTTTCAGTGTTTTATGTTTATATTTACATTTAATCCATGCATATTTCAAGTGAAAATATATTTTCACTGGCGTTTCGGTGAAATCATATCCAAAGCACATTTTCACCAGTCGATTATATATTTCTACTAGTGAAAATATATTTTAACAGATATTCACCTGTGAAATTATATTCATTTCTGAACTGTCATTGACAGTTGTGAAATGACCAATCGAATCATATAATCTGCTGAAATATTCAATCCTAGTTATTTTGTCGCTTCTTCTTATCGTGCCGTGTTCAGGCCTATTATTTTACTGGTTAGTACCAATTATAGTTTACTATGAGTCTTTGTCGATTCGATAACAATTGATTTATAATGGTCGATTTAAGAAGAAAAGAGCACGTGTTGCTACCCTTACAAGATAATAACCTGGGTCCGATACATAGTAGTATTGTTTCTAGATGGGCGGGTACGACCATGCATTCGGAATCCTCAGATATAACAACTCCACCGTTTCGTTCAAAACACACATCAATAAGTCACAAACACATACGCTTACTTTAATATACTTTCACCGTTACTGAGCAGTGAAACTTTAAATTCATTGTTTGATACATTTTCACTGCCTGAATTGGTAAAAATATATTTATACCAGTGAAAGTTATAGAAACGTCGGAGTGGTTAATTTTACAAGGGAAATCTATTTCGGCGTAAAACTAAGGGAACTCAATCGAGTAAGGTCAATTCAATAGTAATTGACATTGACAGTGATATAAAAGTAAAGTGAAAGTAGCGCTACACAATTTCGCTATAAATATATGAAACCTATGTATACATACATATGTACATACAATAGTGTGCACTGTGTGCAGTCGTGAAAATTTTCATTAAGTAAAAGGAACATTGTGAGTAATTTGCAATCATAAGAAGTTTATGATCTCGAGAGTATTTTTTTTTATCTTCAGATCTGCGCGTCTCTCTCGCTATGAAATTCTAACACTCGTTACTCGCGAATGTGTTTCAGTTTAATCGCATAATTTATACCCTTTTTTCTTCACCGATGGGCGTCACTCTGCTATAATGATGCGTCTTTGAAAATTTAAGTGCAAGCTTTCGAAATTTTCCATTTGTGAGTCCGAGCACTTTTCCTCCTACTTTTAAGGTCAATAGACGAACATTGCACCGTGCCAATATTGAAATACGACAATATTTCTACGGATTTTCAATTCCAATGTAGAATTTTATATTTATTTAATTTAGAATTTATTAGCTCTATTTAAGATTATCACGTTTCCAAGGACAGGTTCTAGTGTTTAAAAACGCGCATTTTTCAATAAAATTTTATATTAATTTTTAACGACTTATGTATGTACTCTGAAACGCCTTGAAAATCATTGGGATATTTTCGGAATTTTGCACTTTCTTGATGACTGCACAATATGAACAACCCACAGAGTACAGAAACTGATGACTTGAAATATCAACGTCATTACATAATTTTAAAGGGTCGTAATGCTGCGTTCACATTTCGCTGTTCGCTGTCCGGTTCGTCGGTGTGTACGCAGCATAAGCGTTAGTCATCTCCAATCCTCATTCGACTTGTATGGATCGCTTCTCCGTTTCTACTCTGATGGATAACCATAATAACATAGATTGGCCTTAGCGCCCGAAAAATGACATACAAAAAGGCATGCAAAAATGCGTGCCTTGCATGACTTGCATTTTGTGAGAATTCCCCGCACTTTAGACCCCCCGCACCCACCCCCCCCCCGTTGCTTCTGACGCTTTGTCCAGGCAAATTTGTTTGGAATGGCATATCTATGGTATTGTATATCTATGCATAATACTTATTAAATTAAAAAATTGTCCTAGTTTTTTCTTAAATATATTTCATCCGGTGCAATAATTTTTTCTATTAATTGTTTAGAATTCTAGAATGATAGCCGACTAACTTTTTTTTTACCCCTGAATAATTTGCATTGTTCGTATTTATTTGTGCGTGTATGCAATTCCAAATGTCTGATTCCAAGTTACCGAAATTGGCATACTGTCCAATAGGATCAAAAGGTTATTCTGGCGTTTGTTTCTTTGTAAACCATACCTAATTTTAAAAATAGATTTGTATGAATGGATTGCGTTCAGTTTTTACGCTTTTGGCACGCGCGGTCGGGTCTGTATCTTTGATATCGAATCGCTCTATACTTTATTCGACGATAATTATCCGCGTGTGTTAATTTTATACAGATAGATATAATATTACACACGCCCCGAATTTTCGAGTTTTCCCCGATTTTCCTGACAGTTTCCGTTTGCGTGGTAAATCTCATTGATTTGCGGCGAATTTTGGTTGTACATGGAAAATTTGTCAGACTTCGTGTGCCTGCAGCCGCGAACTCATTTAACGCTAATGGGGTAGCCATTGCGTTTTCCACTCTTCTGTGCGGAATTTCGCAGATCGCCAACCATTTTGGCGAATGCCTAAGTGTCACACTCAATTCTATCCGGAATCTACCCCCCATGGAACGCGTGGTACACTAGAAACTAGGTTATTCGAGATGATATGCACATATAAATTCACGATATTATATGTTGTATCAACTCACAACTTTGAAAAATTGCTCTTTTCTCTCCCAATGGGTAGTCTCCACACACACACACACACACACACACACACACTCACACACTCACACATAGACTGTGTGTCGATAACTGAAGTTTAATTAAAAAATATATTTAACTCCACAAACATAGCAGTACAAGTTTTCGAATTGCAGTACTACTCTGCCGTCCTAAGCCCACTTAACGTAACTGACAAAACAACAATATCGAGATAGATGGACTCGAAAGTTTTATTCTGAATTTGTGTTTTTCTTCATATACATATTACTGATTTATTTAAACTTTTTTTTAGTGTATGAGGTTATTTTCTATTGTGTTTTGATAATTCTAAGGCAAAATTAACAAAAAAAACATGAACATTTTAGTAGTTACGTCACTTCATTATTCATTATTAATGTATACATATGACTATTCCAAACTTCAACCATTCTATTTGAAAAGAATGTATGTACATATCTCTAACAATTTTATTTGATTTTTCTTTTCGGAGTCTAAGAGTGTGACCTCTTAGATGAGGGTTCTCATTGAACATAATGAGGTTGGTCATTTCACATGAATGATGATTATTTATTATTTTGAATACTCCAATGTGGAGAGATTCAGTCTTTTCAGTATTTCATGATTAAAGTAGTGACCGAAGTAAATATTGGATACGTTTTTTGCGATACGATATTTCTCTGCGCATGCAGATACGTTGAGAGCCTTAGTGACGGGAGAAACTGCCAATATGTGCATTAGACCTAACTAACTGAGTAGGCGATGTGTTCGCGAACGAATATAATTATTCGGCACAAACAAGCCAATCCTCCCCAATACGATTCCAGATGAGCCCACGAAATGAAAGAAACTTGCGTCGCAATAACAACACATCTCTTCTAATCTCAAGTGACTGCAGGCCGACCATACCCAGAATAAATTTACTAGGGTGTGGGTAATAACCATACATACATACATATCTGAAAAAGCTACATACATATATCGTATGTAAGCTCGAACGGTCGAATTGCAATTAATTTAAAATGGACAGCAGTGGTATGACGTCCGACGATAAGTGATCAATTTTAGTAAATTTGCGTCCAGCTTGGTGCTTCGAAAGCGAATGTCGTGAATCGTGGAGCTTTCGACGTTTGGACTTTCGGAGTCATCGCTTTCATAAGTGGATCGTTTATTGGACTCTGGTGTACGTTTCCATCACCGAACTGTGACAAATCGATGGCACACGAGTGTGTTTATTTCAATGCTTTCAGCCACTTACGTGACACCGATGACGTCACGGCTCGCACCAGACGCGTGCTATCCCTTCAGGAAATTCGTCGTTCTTATAAATACACAGTCTGTGGGTGTATTTATAACGATAGTAATGTGTAATGTATATTTAGAAGTTGTGTACGCACAAGTGCGTACCGAATTTTGTCGATTCGGTTCACTTTTGCACAGACTGTGAGGCCTGTTTTTGAAAATGGCACGGCTGAAAAACTAAATAGTGCGATACGTATTTCAATATATTTTTTAAATTGAGAAATTGCAGAATATCAGTGTGGATTGCATGAAAACCCGCAAATTCATACAATTTTTAATGAACCGTTAGGGCGAATCGCAGCGAATGTATGTACATATCATTTTCAGCCGTTCACCATCCACTGCTGGATGAAGGCCTCTCCAATCCTCTTCCATTCCTGTCTGTCTCGAGCAATCTGCATCCACTCGACTCCACACATTCTTCTCAATTCACCAGCCCATCTTCCACTCGGTCTACCTTGCTTTCTTTCACATCCTCTCGGATACCATTCCAGTATTTCTCGCGTCCATCCGCCATCCATTGTGTGTCCACTCAAACTTTTTCATACGTTCCACATCCATACGTCATAACTGGCAGTACGCATTGGTCATTCCTGTCTTTCTTGAGCAATCTGCATCCAGTTGACTCCACACATTCTTCTCAATTCATCAGCCCATCTTCCACTCGGTCTACCTTGCTTTCTTTCACATCCTTTCGGATACCATTCCAGTATTTCTCGCGTCCATCCGCCATTCCCATCACTTTAGATATGCTTCTTTACCCATGTATTCTTCTTCGATCTTTTCTTGTTATATTAAATATACATCTTTTCACTTTTTTCGGATACCATTCCAGTATTTCTCGCGTCCAACCGCCATCCATTGTGTGTCCATCCACGTTCCACGTCCATACGTCATAACTGGCAGTACGCATTGGTCATTCCTGTCTTTCTTGAGCAATCTGCATCCAGGTGACTCCACACATTCTTCTCAATTCATCAGCCCATCTTCCACTCGGTCTACCTTGCTTTCTTTCACATCCTTTCGGATACCATTCCAGTATTTCTCGCGTCCATCCGCCATCCATTGTGTGTCCACTCAAACTTTTTCACACATTCCGCTATATCTATCACTTTAGATATGCTTCTTTACCCATGTATTCTTCTTACGATCTTTTCTTGTTATATTAAATATACATCTTTTCATGCTTTCTTTCACATCCTCTCGGATACCATTCCAGTATTTCTCGCGTCCAACCGCCATCCATTGTGTGTCCACTCAAACTTTTTCACACGTTCCACGTCCATACGTCATAACTGGCAGTACGCATTGGTCATTCCTGTCTTTCTTGAGCAATCTGCATCCAGTTAACTCCACACATTCTTCTCAATTCATCAGCCCATCTTCCACTCGGTTTAGTTTGCTTTATTTCACATCCTCTCGGATACCATTCCAGTATTTCTCGCGTCCATCTGCCGTCGTGCAGAAATTTGTGCGATTTTCCTACACGAATATCGTACGAAATCCGCAGCGGTGTGCGGGCGCCTTTAATAAGTACGGCGAATAATACACGACATTATTTATATCACAAGATAATGGCAAAGAATATAAATTATTTATTGACCGATTTTTACGTAGAAAGTTTATATGTACGTAGGCACGCCTTGTCGTCAGTAATTCGCTTTAATCCGTTATTGGGTCGCCACTATGGATTATCCGTTACCGGTCCTTAATCGCTCTTATCACTAATTTATCGATTTATTATATATATATTTTTTTGTAATAATAGTATACATAATATATGCCCAGGACTGTCCTTTTATTTTCCAATAACAGAAGACTATATATGGGTATATAAAAGCTTCGAGTCTGTTGTCATAGGTGTATCTGTACTTTCGGAACGTACACAATATATGAGTCGCCTAGTTCCAAATCCCGATAAGTTCATAAAACTCACTTGTTTGCAAATGCGGTTTTTCTGCTACAGACTTATTTGCTCGATGGCGTTTAAACTCATTTAAACTTAATTTTGTTAATATTAAACAAAATATTGAGATTAGAAACATGGCCTTATCGTTGTTTGTTTCTAAATGTGGCTTTTATCAGCTTTTATCATAGTGCAATTGTCGGTTTTTGGAACTAACACTGATTTTCATTATTTTTTTACGACGCACTTGGCGGTATTTGGAATAATTCAAGTATAAGGCATCGTCTGAAAACATTCTTAGAACCAGAAAATATTTTATCCTCGTTTTTTATACATTGTGGACTTATCGGGATTTGGAACTAGGCGACTCATATGTACTAGTGGTATCATATTTTTATGTACATATCGCATTGGGACGGGCTATACGCTAATGTAAAACAATGACGATAGTTAACACCTCACGTGGCGTATAAAGTGTGTCGGATATATAATATTATACTTTTCACACCTACAACTAACTAACTGGGTTCTTTTTTTTTTTTTTTTTTTTTATTAAACTTTTATTTATCCATATAATGTTCATAATACTTCTTATTTACTAAAAAACGTATCCTAATGGTTCCTGGTCAAGTGGCCATTATCCATTTTACAATAAATGTGTGTTAGTAGTAATAGGAAAATAATCTTACTTTATCGTTAGTGTTTGTTTTTACAGTAGGAAAATTTAAGCTAAAAACCTATTTACAAATTTTATTTTTATTTTTTTAAATACAATACATAATAAATAGGGTATGCATGCAGATACATTAAATTCTTATTTCTAGTGACTTACTGTAAACGGAGGTTTAAAACAGATTATGTTTCGGGAGCCTATGTTTATACCTGAATGGTAATGACACACTATCGTAATCACCGAGACTTTTTTACTAATTTGTTAGCGTGGTTATTGGTAGTTTTTGGTAAAACTTCGTGGTTAATTTGTTAGTAATATCAGTTACAAGTGGGATGTTGTTTCGCGAGTGAAGCGTTTTGAGGTTAGTATACATGGGGGTGTTATATATGATTTTGATGGCTTTGTTTTGCACGATTTGCAGTTTAGTATGGTTAGTGGTGGAGGCATTGTTCCAAACAGGCGCAGCGTATGTTAATATTGGTAGTATTAGGGCGCGATACATTTTGATGCGATTGGATCGTGACAAAGCGCTACGACGGTTGAACAACGGATAGACCGCTGCCATCGCGCGCATCGCCTTGCACCTCGCTGACTTGTGGGGCCCAGCGCATTCTTCTATCAAATATTATTCCTAAATATTTCAACTGAGCTTGCCATTTCAGCCTTTCTCCTGATGGGATCTTCAGTTCTGAACTCGGCCTGTGCTTTCGAACACTAAAGAATATAGCGTCCGTTTTTGTATGGTTAATTTTTATTTTCCACTTTGTAAAATGGGCGTTTAATGATTTTAAAGCTAATTCAAGATTTTTACGAATTGCGTCAGGTTTGGTGCTGCTCGTAAAGCAAGCAGTATCGTCTGCATAGAGTGCTAAGTGGCACTTTTTTGGAACGGGAATATCATTTATATATATGGCAAATAGGAGTGGCCCTAGCAAACTTCCCTGTGGAACTCCCGCCACGATCGGTTTCGGCATCGATGGTTCGTCTTTTACGTTAACTATTAGTTTTCTATCGGTTAGGTATGATCGGATGATATTAATAAGGTAGTTGGGTACTTTGTTATTGATTAGTTTGTGAATTAGTCCATCGTGCCAAACTGTGTGTTGGGTTCGAATTTTGATCGGTGCACCGAAACCGCAAAAGGTTAAAGGATGTAGACTCCTTTGATGTCGTTTTGTTTGCGAACGACGAAAGGGGGATGATGACGCTAACAAAGGCGAATTTTGTTTTTGGCATTTTTATCGTTATCATTAACGCCGTCTGCTGCCACTGCTAACTTCTTCATCATCTTATATATATGCATACATACATATATATATGTATATATATATATATATATATATGTATATATATATATATATATATATATATATATATATGTATATATATATATCCTCTTTCATTGTATTATCATCGTTGCTATCATCGAATTATCCCCGTCGGATGCGAATCAAGAATGTTTGGCCCGTCGAGATGGATGGAATCGCGCGAATTTGACCCGCACGGTCACGGTCGCTCCACTAAATTTGAACATTCGATTTGGTGTTATATTATGTACATCTATCATCACCATTCACTGCCGGATGAAGGCCCCTCCAATCGTCTTCTCGAGCAATCAGCATCCACTCGACTCCACACATTTGTCTCAATTCATCAGCCCATCGTCCACTCGGTCTACCTTGCTTTCTTTCACATCCTCTCGGATACCACTCCAGTATTTCTCACGTCCATCTGCCATCCACTATATTTATCATACTTCTTACCCACGTATTCCTCGTACGATCTCTTCTTGTTATACCGAGCATACACTATTCCATGCCTCTCCGTGTGCACTGGATCTTACATAACATTATTGAATTTAACATCCACGTTTCACATCCATACGTCATACCTATGTATGCCTTCTTTTGTAAGCATAGCGGGGTGTTGGATTTAAAAACTTTGTTCATTCTTTCAAAAGCACTTCAGTTTTCGTTTTTCGTTTTATTTCCTCTTCTTTACATTGTCATATATACACCAATTGTCCTAGGTATATATGTATGTATATAACCATCAATTATCTCTACAATATGATTATCTACGGTGACTGCGCTATTCAATTTATTAAAATTAATTCTTATACATAGTTTCGTTGTTATTATAATATATTATATCGTCACTGTACAGGCCAATTGTCGTAACCGTCACTTTTCACCGAAGTGACTTTTTGATGGAAATTGATTTATTAAACTCTTATGAACTGGCCAAAAATTATTTCATACCAAAATAATTCAAAAATAGTTTTTAATTTGACAAAAAATATTCCAGACACTGTAAACCTCTGAACGTATGCTATCACTATGTAGAAATGATAATGAAACTTGTTGTTGGTTTTTTTTTTTTAATGTTATATGTTATTACAATAAATATTATTTTGATTTTTTGCACATTACTCTTACAGAGCGCTTAGCGTAACCCTCATTTTTTTTATGAAAAAAATTAATTATTATATATATAATAGCCGAAATCCGTCTGTCTGTCTGCTGATAACGCTCGCCGAGGTAAATAATTAAACAACCAGAACGTCGCGCGCGAGTGGGATTTAAACCCGAAATCACCAGTTCGGAACAGTGAGCGATTACGCTATGATCCAACGCTGATAATGACGAGCCAGCTACAATTTAACAATATTAATCCTCGACAGGTTTGCGACTTTGCTAAATTGTTACGTTGTTGTATTATAACGCGCCATCTATGCAACAACTATAAAAACCATTAAATACACATATACTCCACCCACACAAACATCCGTTGATATTCAACGGGGCTTACACTAGTCAATATTATGTTGGTATAAATTTTCAATGTGGCTGTGCTTAAAAAAAAAACCACCTCATTTATAAGTAAAAATTTAATCTTCTACGCAATAAGCAATGCTGAATAAATTATACGGTTGAAAAACATTCGCAGACTTGTCATATCGATTCTTTCGTTGTTTGCCGTCATATTTATTTTGCATTTTGAATAATAATTGCTCACCCGACAGTACGCGATCAAAACATTTTTTTAAATAAAATTTTATCATCACAAGCTCGGAATAAATATGTATGTACTTACGATACTGTACTATTATTGCGCGATAATGTTTTGCGGTTTTGCGTCAACGTCGGTTAGAGAATTACATTAATACATATGTATGTACAAAGAATTCCCCAGAACACGAGTATTCACAATTAATATTAAATTTCAGATCAAAGTGTTATTTCACATCTTGTGTACTCGATGAGATCTCGGTTTTCAAAAATGAGGATACACAAATTGTCCTTCCAATTCGTTGAATTCGTCATTTATGTACCACATTTGGCAATCTATGCCGTTCGAATTGTTCGCAATTATGTATTCAGGAGTGTAAAAGAGTACGTATGTACGAACTCTAACACAATTTGCCCCGACGCGAAGGAATATACAATATTCCAACAGTAGAGGAGAGATTGAGGAAAATCTAGTTTCCGTTAAGTTTGCAATCTCGCTTCGGTATTTTCTGCAGGTGCAGTTTTTAGCTTTTCCACGACAAAACGATTTCAAATCAATGGAAATTTTTCTCAGCGGAAAACTCATCACGACCACGATAGAGTTTGCTGACCCGTTAACGTTTAACAAAAGGCGCTAAGGTCAAAAAGTCCACCTTGAACTTTCAACTAAACGTCTCCAGATATTTTTGGAACGATCTTCCCAAGTGAAACTTTTTTATATTTTTTAACTTGATTTTTCTCTTTCTCTCATCGGACACCTACATACATATATCTCAGTTAATGCAACCTTTCTCGCGTTCACAATTGAACATCGTCGAGACATTAATTATTGAGAAGAATTTCTCTCACTTGGACCGATTACATATATGCATAAGTCTCTCCGAGTGTTTCCTAGCGATAGGAAACTTGTTTTTTAAACTTTAAATGAATGTTATCTCACTGTATCCTATAATATCATTCCTCGAAATTGTTACCGATCTTTATCAATTATCGCATCCCGAACACCTAAGCTTGATTAATTTTACATATATGTATCTCTAAAATTTGCAGCCAAATCTTAAGATTGTCATAATTTTCAAACAACCGCAATAATATATCACACACATAATATACGCTATATTTTTTTTTTTACACTATTCATCAGTACAATCGTGTTGTAATTAACGTACTGCCGTATTAGGACGGGTTTATTGGGCATATAGCCAGGCGATAGATCAGTGATTAGAGAGTTAGTCTCTTGAGCGTAGGTCCTCCATATTACTATGTATTAGTGTAAACCCGTTGAATATCAACGCAGCGTTCTCATCACCCGTACTGAAAAAAAAAATTAAATTTAATAGTTGTTGTATAGATGGCGCTTTATAATACAACATGTAACAATTTAGCAAAGTCGCGAACACTGTAAGATTTAATATTGGTCAATTATTATAGCACGTCCGTCATCGCCTCCGTTTCGATGATAGTGTAAGCACGATTCCTCTCAACATGGCGATACTGGGTTCAAATCCCACTCGTGCGACGTTCTGGTTTTTTTTTTTAATTATTAACCGATGCGAGCGTTATCAGCAGACAGACCGACTTCGGCTATTATATATATAATAATCTATATCCAGATTGGTCGTCTCCGGATAAAAATTGTCAATTTATGTTTTATTTAGATATTTTTTTTATCTTACTGTTTGGCTTTGTTTGCTTGTTTGTGCGGAATATGTAATTATGTATATTCGTTCACGAACACATCGCCTATTCAGTGAGCCGTTAGATACGTCTAATGTACATATTGGCAGTTTCTACCGTTACTAAGGCTCTCTATTTAATGCCCTGGCAATCGACGCTGTGGACATTTTTCTCATCACCTATCCTCACTTTGTGTCATATCTTAAGCTCAATTTAGCTAGAATATTGAGCGGGGACGGTAATTATGTTTAGTTATTTTCATCATCTGTGTATATTGCATTACTATAATTTACAGTTATCTATGTATACATTATCTGTATGTTTTAATTTACATATATACATATGTACCTAACTATATTGATTATATTTTGGGCTAAAACCCTGTTTAAATAAATAAATCACATAAAAAAATTCTTGGATGCTTTCACCACTGGAGAGTATCTTTCCCTATGACGGACGATCACAACCGAACATATCGTGCTAGTGTTTAAACAATAAATGAATACACGTGAATTTTTTTCACCATTCGGACATTTCGTATGTGAAACTCGGCCCCGTTTTACGTATGCGATTCGCGTTTTCCTCGAAGGGTGTGTGCTTGCGATAGTCGCCGTTGGAGTGGGAAGTACATATATATGTTACATATGTATGTAGTGGAGATTGACGAAAAAAAATGTGAATTAGCGATATGGACGAAATGTGTGATGTTATAAAAAGGTCGCACTGCTTGCTGTCGAAACGAATGGGTCGACATAAAAGTTATGACACATGGCGAATTGATATCGAAAATGTCTCTCGGTACGAAACAGGACACAATAGCTCTTTCTACACATCACGCTGCTCCTAATGTATCGTCCAAAGCTCTGCTTCGTCGAGAGAGATTTTAACATTAAAAAATTGACCAACTCTGTTTCGAGGGTCGTATACTACAGGGCTGTCCAACCTTAGGCTGATATTACACTTAGCAACCACACCAACAACCAGATTTTTTTTGAACCTCGACAACCAGATAGATATACAGGTTTAGATGGTACGTATTAGATTGTGCGATTCTCTGTTGCATAAAAATTTCTTGGAAGTCAATGGTTCGATGAAAAAAACCTTCACCAAAACGCATTTCTGACCTTTTTTTTGCATCGTCGTACTCAATAATTGTCAACGCAACGCAACGTCAACGCAATTGTCTACATACTACTACATAGAGTACCTAGTTTTCACATATATTCTGTTTTTTTTTCCTGCAGTTTTAAGTTCAACTCATTCAAATGGTTGGGCATATCCGTTATCAAATGCAAGATCTGATGAAAACATGGGATCTTGCATTTGATTTTCAAGTTCTGTTGTGTCAGACGTGTCTTCGTTTTTGAAAAATATTGAGTATTGAATAATTGAGATTATCGATACGTGATAGAATTTAAAATTTTTTTTTCGCGCGTGAATATCACAACCCAGGTATACTATATACATACATATGTATACATAGGTTATATTCTAATGGCTAGCGATTCGAACGTTTTCTTGTTTGAAAGTGCCGCAAAAATAGATAAAATCGCGCTTATCGGCGAGCGACCATGGAAAGGCTCGCGATCTAATCGCTAACGAGTCAATAGTTAACCCTTTCGCCGCCGTAAAGTGGAATGACAAACAACAAACATTCACTGTGAGTGCACCGTTTGACCAAAACGATGAAAAACCTTAAATTAAAAATTGGGCTTAGTCGGTTAGTCGATTTGGATTGCGCAAATCTTTTCTAAACACTAGTATATATTTTGCTCAATAATACAACGTTTTTCTTCATTGATTAAGGATTAGATCTTTGTCTGTGTGTCTTTTTCCAATTATTTTTGTCAGTAGTCTTTGTTTTCACGATCTCATATGTATGTATGTATGTTGCGTCGGTAGAATCGGCGCGTTTTATTATCCGGCTCGTGATGTTGGCTAAAAATTAATCATTACATTGTGGTTGTGAGATGTGTATAATAATAAGGTATATTTAAACCTTACTCGTTTAGCGATCGGGTCGATATCTACATTATTATATATATACATAATTATATATTTAAAAGCCGAAATCCGTATGTCTGTCTGTCTGCTGATAACGCTCGCCGAGGTAAACGATTAAAAGACACGAACCGTCCGCGCGCGAGTGGGATTTGAACCCGAGATCACCAGGTTGGAATGAGGTCGTGCTAACACAATCATGCAACGGAGGCGATGACGAGCCCGCTACACTTTGACAATATATGTACATTCTCAATATGCTCGCAACTTTGATAAATTGTTACGTTGTTGTATTATAACGCGCCATCTATGCAACACCCACACAAACATCTGTTGATTTTCAACGGGGCTTACACTAGTCAATATTATGTTGGTATAAATTTTCGATGTGGCTGTTCTTAAAAATAAAACGCGCCATTTATGCAACAACTAAAAAACTATTAAATTTAATATATTATTTTTCAGTACGAGTGATGAGAACGCTTCGTTGATACTCAACGGGCTTACACTAGTATACATACATATTACCGTATAGTAATTTATAAATTTTAGAAATATATTGAACCAAACTATGTAATATTTAATCGATGCGATGTGTGTCGTCAGTTCTATATTAATTGTCGTATCGCATCTAATGGCACGAAACTTTAATTTGCACATTAGATACGACCTTTTTTATTTCCGGTAGTAACGCTTTTTATTACAGTCTTTTGTATGGTACATACATATGTATGTATGTATGTAAGCTTACTTCGTTTTATTGGTAGGTGACACCATCGCGCGTACAATTGGTGGTGTTATTGTATAATACAATTAAAACAAACCAACGAAAGTTATGAAATCTAATTAATGCTCAATTTTTTAAAACGATATCTGAGTGGAAGTTTTAATTTTAAAGTCCATTTAGGTGGGCGCCTAGAGTGAAAACGTTTCAGGCGCGTAATTGAAGGCCACAGCTTCAATTACAGTTCACTTTCAGCACTGCATTCACAGATCAGAGGGTTGAAAGTGCCTTTTTTCCATTCCCCACTTTCATCTACATAGTTAATTGAGTGAATTTAAAAGTGAACTATCCAGTGAATTTACTTATACACTAATGTAAGCCCGTTGAATGTCAACGGCGCGCTTTCGCATCACCCGTACTGAAAAATAATATTAAATTTAATAGTTTTTGTAGTTGTTACATCTGTTGCAACAATGCGAAACAGACAGACGAATTTCGGTTATTATATACATACTAGTGTAAGCCCGTTGAGTATCAACGGAGCGTTTATCACCCGTACCTACTAAAAAATAATATTAAATTTAATAGTTTTTATAGTAGTTGATTTCAACGTGGTGCATACGTATGTATCCAAAAATCTAAATATATTGCGAAAAGATGCAGCGAAAAACGTTATTTTCTTTAAATGCACATGTTTCGAACGATATGTTTTTCTTAGTAATGCAAGTAACGAACGGTAATTTCTTGGGCAGAGATAAGTTGGGGTTGGTGGGAATATTCGGCAAAGGTTTGGCACTCGGAATGTCGTTTTTTTTTATAAGGCCTAAAAGCCGCCGCACCGCATGCCAGAAAGAGACAACGCCATACGTAAGACACGAAGTGACGAATTCACTTCAAAGTGACTTCTACTTTACTATTGTTGAATATCAATATCGTAATCGTAATGTTGTAATGTTGAATATGAATATCAACGCCCGCTGAATTTTAAATGACGTAAAGCGCTTTTTTAATAGAGAAAAAACAAAAAAAATAATTTTTTTTACTTTACTTTTTATATTATAATTATTAATTATTTTATATAATAATATTCTGCTATTTTGTAAGTGAGTTGTAATAAAAAAAAAAAAACTATAAAGCGCCATCTAATTGACAAATGGAAACGATAATTTCGATAATTTAATTAATACCCAGTTTTATTTTTATTATATTATAATTATTAATTATTATATATATAATAATTAAAATTATTATTTTGTAAGTAAAAAAAAAAAAAAATAATTATAGTTTTTATAGGTAGGTAGGTAGGTAGGTAGCAAGGTAGCATTCCAGACCGCTTATATGGGTAACAAAGGTGTCTCTTACCAACCCGCCGTAGTCGATACGTTAGAATGGTCGACTACCAACTTCGACGTCGTGGTTTCGAATCCCGTAAAATCTGGTATTTTAATTATATTTTTCCTTATTTCCTATTTATTGTAACTATAGGTAATGTTTAAAAGGACTAAACCGACCGAGGGCAATAGCGTCTAGCATTAGTGCGATGACTCTTGAGCCTAAGGTCGTGGGTTCGATCCCCCGCTCGTTCTAGTGGTTTTTTAATAATTTTTCCTGAGCGAGCGTTATCAGCAGAAAGACAGACAGACAGACAGACGGATTTCGGCTATTATATATATAATATACTAGTGTAAGCCCGTTAAATATTAAATTAAGTAAAGCGTTTTTTTAATAGAGATCCCCTCTAATTGATCGCACGGTTGTAAGTGACAAAAAAATTTAATAGTTTTTATAGCGCCATCTATGTAGGCATCTAAAAAGGCAGAGTCACGATCCCTTGTAGGTAATGTTAAAAAAAAAAAGGACTAAATTGACCAAGGGCGATAGCGGATAGCATTAGTGTGACTCATCTCGAGCCTGGGGTCCTGGGTTCGATCCCCACTCATTCCGGTTTTTTTAATTATTTTTCCTCAGCGAGCGTTATCAGCAGACAGACAGACATACGGATTTCGGCTATTATATATATAATATCGTTTGCATTTCGTCTAATTTTACCCCCGTTTCAAATCCAAGCTAGAGATATATGTATTTGGCTACTTTTCACTTGTGTTCGTTGCACCAATCGCGTACTAAATTAATCATTTTATTTTTCACGTAAGACATACGAATATTCAAACAATGCGGTGTGTGTTATTGTGCGATAGGTAACAAGAAATATATTATTGACAATATAGGTAACTAATACCTATCTATTGTGCTGAACATCGTCCATGGAACAAAGCCTTGCAATACAGGCTAATATAATGGTGATACATACATATACATGTATGTATCTTACATAATCTGGATACATGCCTCCCACGCATGTATAAATAGCTATTAATTTAATTAAGTTCGCGTATAGTATGGCGCGACAGTCGTGTCATACATATGTACATGGGGGGAAATTTGTTTTACTCGTGTGTCGGTTACTGCGATTTTTATCTACTACTCTGAATCGAATCAGCGGGAACGTGTATGGATTTTATGGATGCTGCGGTACAAAAAAAAAAAAAAACAGGCGTTTCTCGGCTGTTTATGTCTGAAGGTGTGTTATATTTCTATCACGACACGGTAAACAAACTATAAGGTTGTTGTTGATCACAACTTTATACTTTCTACCACACTTTTCCGACGAAAAATAAAATCCACGCCCGATCGAAGTGTGACTATACAAATGCGCACACAAGCGGAATATTATCCTTCTACCGAAAATGGAAAATCGTTCAATCGTCCTGCGACTTTTTTTGGTCCTTCGGTTTCCCACTCAGTGCTGTGAAGCGATTTTCAATGGAAAAGCATAGATGTCGCCTCAAGTGTAACCGGCACCGTTCAAGGATGTGCCGTTTATTTATTTATTTTTTTTATTTATCGACTCACTCGACTACCCGACAATCGCCCAGACTTTATTTTTCAGCTAGATTTCGCGAAATGTGTAAAATGTCTCGGATTTTGGTTTATCATTATATTCAGACGATCGCATTTGATACGGTGGAATCGCACTCGCACATGAGTGCTAAAAATTTCAATCAAAAGTTCTTCTTGTGCCTTTGCGTGTCAATTTGTGGCAATTCACCATTTCGATCGATTCTTTCGAGTATTAAATTAGCACATTCGAGGCACTTCAGTATCGGTTGCCAACTATGTCCAAGTAATGCGTAGTATTCTTTCAGCATTCTTTGCCGTTTAAGGTGTTGACTTTTTTCATAATAATAATAATTTTGACGTGATTTGATATTCGGGTTTGTCATCGATGAAGCTTCATTTTGTGATTTTATTTCTTGTTCGGGGGTCTTACTTATACTGAGCTGTGCCCGTTATGTATGTATGTATAGTTAGTTCATCGTAATGCTGCGTACACATCGACGAAACGAACAGCGAACGAAGGAGGGTTGTGTGTTATTGTGTGGACCCGCTCCACACAATAAAATCCGATGATTTATGAACGTAGCACACACTAGCAACCCTTTCGTCGTTTGCTGTTCGGTGCGTCGGGTGTGTACGCAGCATTACATTGTCACTCGAAAGAAAATTATCAACGCCAGATATTGGATTGCTTTTGACACATTGACATGGCCGGTACATTTGCAAAGTTTATGTGAGTGTACCATAGATATGCCATTCTCAACAAATTTGCCTGGAGAAAGCGTCAGAAGCAACGGGGGTGTGCGGGGGGTCTAAAGTGCGGGGAATTTTCACAAAAAAGAAGTCAAGCAAAATGCATGCAAGGAGTGCATTTTGCATGCCCTTTTTGTATGTCATTTTTCGGACGCTAAGGCCAATCTATGTTATTCTACATCTATCGAGTGTACGTATTATATATATGTATGTATAACGGAATAAACATTTTGTGTTCAGGTCAGTGGTCGGAAACTTTAGAGAATTTTTACATTATTAACGGTGTATTTAAAATGAAAATATATTATGCTCGCTTTGGACTGGTGAGTTGTTTGTAATTATTATTTGCCTTTGCGATATTAGCCGGCTGGTAAAACGGGGCATCTCGCAATTTCAGTCAACGACAACGATGACTGCAAATCGTTATGAAGTGTGTTGATCTGGAAAACGTTTTTATTGGTTTAATGCATTCACTAAAAAGTTGTTTATATACGTACATACATACATAAATCAATAAATGCACTTCACTGGACTGTCGTCACCGTCACAGTGTTGCAAATTTCACAGCATATAAAGTCGCGATCCACAAATGGGTCCACACTTCAAGCGATGACAGATATACTGCCGTCCTAAGCCCACTTAACGTAACCGACAAAACAACAATATTCATTATTAATGTATACAAATGACTATTCCAAACTTCAACCACTCTATTTGAAACGATTGTATCTCTAACGATCTTATTTGATTTTTTTTTTCGGAGTCTAAGAGTATGACCTCTCGGATGAGGGTTCTCATTGAACATTATGAGGTTGGTCATTTCACATGAATGATGATTATTTATTATTTTGAATACTTCATTTAAATCACCTCTTAATCTGGAGAGATTCAGTCTTTTCAATCTTTCATGATAAGATAGTGACCGAAGTAAATATTGGATACGTTATTTTCGCTAAGTACCTATTGGTGGTCACTTTTGGATGAAGATACATTGATTTTGATATGAAAAATCGTCCCCTAAGGCTGATATTACACTTAGCAACCACACCAACAACCAGATTTTTTTTGAACAACCAGATAGATGGTACGTATTAGATTGTGCGATTCTCGGTTGCATAAAAATTTCTTGGAAGTCAATGGTTCGATGGAAAAAACCTTCACCAAAAACCCTTTTCTGACCTTTTTTTTGCATCGTCGTACTCAATTGTCAACGCAACGCAACGTCAACGCAATTGTTTCGAAAACAATGAAATTCAGAAAGAAATATGAGAGGTTGAATTTTATATATTTTCTACGTCTACATACTACACTACTACATAGAGTACCTAGTTTTCGTATACACTTCCTAGACCTATTTTTTTTGTATGAAGATTATGAGATGCAGGCGATGCTCACCACGAAATAATGAAAAAAAAAAAAAAAACTATAAATGTACAAAAATTGTTCAGTTATTAAAAGAACAAAAAAACTAAACATGCGGTCAAAAAATTCCTTCCCCGCTCTGATTGCCGATTCGTACTAAAGTGTGTCCCGGCCCTTATCATCCATCGTTCGGTTCACCGCAATCGGTGACAAAATCGCTTCGCGCCACACTTCCGATTTCAAATCACAATATAATCAACGCGCGCGCACATATGTATGTATTATTACAACACGTACGTACACGCGCGCGCAAAACATAAAAAAACCTTATCACTCCTCGCCTTGCGAATAATCGTTCAATCGTCGTCCGGCACTCGAATCCTTCGGTCTTGTTCTTTTCCCATCGTTCGTACGTACGTACATACGTTCGATTTCGTGCGTTTGAACGCGATCCTGAATCGCGGCGCGCTTTGACGTCGCGACGCGCGCCTCCACATACACTATGACGCGGCGCGCTAGGATGTGTGCGACTCCTGCAGGACCTCTCTAAAAACACACACACACACACACTGATAAGAAAATGTGTAAATGTAGAGTGGATTTAAGGGTGTATGTGCGCGCGCTGGTTACGTAAGTCGTCCTGCGGGCCCCTGGCGGAGGCTGCGCTCTTTCGGCACTTGCGGCTTGGCGGCCGCCGCCGCCGCACACGCGGTGTTTGTGACAACCCTTAAAAAGTCAGCGCCAAAGCTGCCACCATGACGTCTGAAGGGTTGAAGCCGCGACCCCGTCGCAAGATATCCCTGCCGTGGTTCCGACGCAGCACGGCCGCCGTTCGTCTCAACCGTCAACACACCATCGACACACCTGAGGCTTTCGTCGACTACATGCGGAGGCTCAACACGGACAACACGCCGGTATTGTCATCATCGCCATCATACCATGAATTTCCATATTTTCCCCCCCAATTAAATAAAAACTCGCTAAATCGCGGGCCCTCCGAGATTCCGCATTCGGCGCGTTCGATTCGGAATTGATTTTTTTTTTACCGCCGCCGCCGATTGATCAAAATCGTCCCTATTTTGTTGGCTGTAGTTTTTTCCCAGCCACGTGTGCATGTGCAACGTGCTGCATTTCATTGATCAAAATGTTCGTTTCATTCAATGCAACCGGGAACGGCTACGGCGACGAGGGGGTGGGGCGGGGGCGGGGGCGGGGGGGGGTTCGCAAGCTGAGCCGGGTCGTAATCAAAATTGTGTGTATGCTGCTGCGTACACACCGAACAGCGAACGATGAAGGCGTTGCTATCGTGCCGAGTGGCTGGGTATTTCAAAATTACCGACATTTGTATGTACATACATACGTATATGAGTCGCCTAGTTCCAAATCCCGATAAGTCCACAATATATGTAAAAAAAAAAACGAGGATAAAATATTTTCTGGTTCTAAGAATGTTTTCAAACGATGCCCTTATACTTACTTGAATTATTCCAAATGCCGCCAAGTGCGCCCTAAACAAAAATATTGAAAATCAGCGTTAGTTGCAAAAACTGACTACGATAAGCTGATCATAGCCATATTTAGAAACAAACAACGACAAGTCCACGTTTCTAATCTCAATATTTTGTTTGCCATCGAGCAAATATAGTCTGTAGCAGAAAAACCGCGTTTGCGAACGAGTGAGTTTTATCGACTTATCGGGATTCGGAACTAGGCGACTCATATATGTATGTATAATATACAGAATAAATATATTTTTGTGTGCAAGGGATGGTTTTAGAATTTCAGTTGAATTCCGTGGGAAAAAAAAAATCGGCAGATGGGTAAGTTCAAAATCGACGACATGCATGTAGTCAAAAATAGTCTTAGCACTACTGAGTACGATATTTTCAACGTACTGTATCTTTGCTATCAAGATTGTAAATTTTTACTTGGAGGCTTGTTTGAAAAACAGTTCGAAAAGGGTGCCAATTGTTTTTTGATCTGCTAGTCAAACGAACCAGTACATATTATATATTGGGGGTCATAACATAAAAGGTTTCCTTAGAAATGTGTACCCATTTTTTTTTTTGTATTGACGTAGACTACCATTAAATGCGAATATGAAATAATCTAGGGATGAAAATTAATATATTTCGGTAATTACCGGTAATGGAATTCCTAGTGCGGACGTACGTCGCCTTCGGCCCTCCGTCGGTGTGTACGCAGCACTACGATGAGCAATTTTATTTGTTGTCGTTCGTCGGGTTGGTCTGCTGCGAGCAATACACACATATGTATGTACATATGTACATATGATTGTGAGGGAATCGTAGACCCCTCGATAACGTTCCCCTAACTCCCTTCCCTAATAATTTATTTTCGACGTACTATATACTATGGTTATAAGTGGCCTTAAAAAATGTAAAAATAAAGACAAATTTAACGGTTTTAATTTAATAGTATGTATACCGGACAGTCCGTGTGGAGAAAATGTTAAAATGGAGCTTAAATATTTGAACGAGTTGCATCAATCGTCAGTTTTATTAGAGGCTGGAAACTATGTATGTATGTACATACATATGTCCAAATGAGGATTATCGTTATCGTGTCAAACAGTTTTGATTTATTGAATGAAATTATATTTTTCTTACAATTGGAAAGGCAAGACGTTACTGTTATAAAATATTCTGAATGGCAACGAGATCTAGCATTTTTAGTCTATATTACGAAGTTGGTACCGTAAACATATGTATAACAATTTTTTTTTCGAATTACCGTACATGTAATATTATTATTTATTTATACAGGTTTTAAACCCAAACTTTATATTACATATGATATACACAAATATACAATAAAAAAACTTAAATTATATTTGTATATAATAGCCCAATTCCGTCTGTCTGTAAAGGCTGAAATAAACACGAACGTCGCTAGTGGGATTTTAACCCGTGATCACCAAGTTGGGTGAATTAGCAATAACGCGTTCACCCACACCGGTAATGGGAGGCCTCCTATAATTTGAAAATATTAATCCTAAGTAGGTTCGCGACTTTGCTAAATTGTTACGTAATCAATTACGTCAAACACGTCTGTTGATATTCAACTACTAGTACTTAAATATACATTAAAAATATCAATATGGCTAAATACCCTAGCTATGTATGTAAATGTAACATGAAATTTTTCTATTCAATGTAGCCCACGGACAGAAATGAGTTTGACCATATCTTTTCAGCGAGATTTAAATGAATCGTCACTTTTTTCGTCCTATATTTATCTACAATGGTTGCAAAGTTCAATCATGACCGCATCAACGTTCAAAAAGTATGATTTATTTTAACGGACTATCATTGCATGATAATATTTCTTTTCAGATTCAGTCCCACCAAATTAATTTCGAATGCAGTCATGACAATAATTGTATTAACTACCACCACAAAGACAACAAAGACAAGTTATACAATTGTCCCATGTAATGAAATGCGCCGACAACGTAACAGTTGCAATTTTACGCGTATGTAAATCGTCCACGTGACAAATGCACTACGTACACAGTATCCGCGTGCCAAAAATGCATTAAAAAATAAACCACTGGTTCATTTTTAAAATCCGATACAAATTTGAACGCAATTTGTACGAGGTGTACATAAATACGCCACGTCAATACCCTCGATGCGTTCTGTATTTGAAATTGCAATTAAAATTTTCCCCGTGGGGCGGAAGTTGAGCTTTTCCGGCCTCCAGTATTCACCGCTTGACTTTTTTTGCAATTGTATTGACACGGCAAATTTAATTTCGAAATAAAAACCGTAGTTTTTCGCGTGTTCGCAAGTCAAATATTTGATATTTCATATCGTTAAATCGCCCCTCGTATAATATGAATGCTACAGGTAAACAATTTTGCGTCGAATGCATTTTGCGGAAATTTAACATTTTATAATAAATAAAAAAGCGGTGCGACGTGTAAAAAAGCACACGCTATTGAATTAATTTCGTCTGGGGAGGGGTTTTTTGTTTTTTTTTTTTTTGCATTTTATTTTTCCTCATTTCTTTTTAATGCAAATTTGGTGAAAATTTCCCGTTCGATTTTCATTAGGGTGTCGCGATGTAAATTTTCAGTTTAAAATCGCCGCGAATTCGCAGCCATCGGTCAATTTGGCAATTGTCAGTTATATACATATGTATATATTGACTGTGATGCATTCGATAGTAATTTGTCGATAGTTGGTTAGTTAGCGTGTTTGATGTATGGGGGTGTATGTATGTACGTGTATGCGCTTTGCATTTACCAGACCGGAAGTGCAACGTCGATGACCGGGAAATCCCCTGAGGACATAATTATTTCCCAATTGCATTACATTTCCGCACACGTTCCCAGTCGTTATTAACGAGACATCGAATTCAATCTAAATTACATAATACTAGTTAATTTATTTCAATTATGCACGTACAAAATTGCCATTTTTCGTTTGATTTGCTGGTATTTATTTCATTTGCGATAATTGAGCGGTCGCGGTAATACATATACATATATGTACATATGTGCTAACCTACGCATCATGTTGCAATTTTTTCATTTACATTGACATATGTATGTACATTATACCATAGTGACATTACAGGTTGATATACATATGTATGTACATACATATTGATAGTAAAATTAAATATAATGAAATAATTCACAAATTACATTAAATCAAACAATTTACGAATAAAAGATTATATATTAAAAAAAAACATAATAACTTTTTCAACTTCATCACAGTTGGCATTACGGATGTCAATTAAAATGAACGTACACATTTTTTTTAAATTAAAAACTAGTTGAATTGCCCGGCGTTGCTCGGGCGGGTGACATTAATTCTCCAGTACAAACAAAAATTGAAACAAATGAAAACATTTATTCTCCTGTTCAAAAAAAAAAATTGATTAAAAATTTTGTATATGGGGGCCCGTCGACCCCCTGATCCGACCCCTTCCAAAACCCACCTACGGTCTGACTTAGGATATCATGAGATAGTATACCAAGTTTGGCGGTTCTAAGTTGAAAACTAGATTTGCATAGCGGAATGACAAACAAACAAACATTGAATTTTATATAGTCGATGTACATACATACCTATATATATGTATGTATGTATGTACATTTTATGTACATTTTATTTAAAAAAAATATAGATATACTTAAGGTTTAATACATATCTCGTTTAACGTAAATTATCTCGCGTCGTTATATTATTTATTATACATAGTGTATGCCCGTTGAATATCAACGTAGCGCTTTCTCATCACCCGTGCCGAAAAATAATATTAAATTTAATAGTTTTTATTGCAGTTGTTGTATAGATGGCGCTACACAATAACAATTTAGCAAAGTCGCGAACACTTTAAGATTTAATATTGGCCAATCGTAGCACGTACGTCATCGCCTCCGTTTGGAAGATAGTGTTAGCGCGATTCCTCCCAACCTGGTGATACCGGGTTCAAATCCCACTCGCGCGACGTTCGGGTTTTTAATTATTTACGTCGGCGAGCGTTATCAGACAGACAGACGGATTTCGGTCATATATTCCGAGTCGTTCAATTCGTCGTATGGTGTTTATTCATTTATTATACGCATTGAACGGTAGTTTTCTTGTTATCCCATCGCGTTTGAATGGTGTACACAGTTGATAAATTTTAAATTTGAACTTAATCGAATATCCGTCTGTGGAATTTCAAGCTGGAGACTTTGGAGTCTCGTTTGACATTCCCGTAGAAAATTCCCAGACGGAATAGTTTCGCAAATATGTGTACGTACACATTGAAACAAACGGAACATATTGCAGTTGATGCGCTCTCTTCCTTTGCGTCTCGCAGTAGTCGGAATGTAATGTTTTGTGATACTGCAAGATGATGCAGAGTCGACTGATGCTTTTCAAAGTGGTCTTATGTACCTAGCGTAGACTACATATGTATGTACACATGTTATTCTGTTAAACACTTTGCTACAAATTAAAAAATCAAACGTGGCTTCTGGGTTTATGACTGAGAGACACAACCATACTTGAGTTACGTTGGGGGTATAACGGTCTATCTCGTTCGAGCACCCCTCATGATAGGGTTAAAGGGGGTTCGAACATGGCAAAGAGTTGTCCTGTCAATAGTCAAATTTTTCGTATGTCCTTTTTTTTTTAAACCTCAATGGGAGAAGTGGATAAAAGAGCCCCCACGTACTAAACGTAGCTATAATGAAATTTCACCCAAGACACCTTATTACGAAGATAAAGCTTTTCTTGGCTGTCTGTATCGCGTAAGGGTGAATGTTGACATTTTGCAAAAATTGGTTTTAAGCTCGACGTGCGATTGTTGCCGAGCAGAGCGACGCGTATTGTTAATAAAATAAATTTATCTCTTGCCATACTCCTATACGCGGACCAGTACGAAAACGGCAGTGTTACGTTTGGATGGCCATACACGATTGACGTGAATGTTGTTTTATTCGCTCGGGTATACGTCTACGATACATTTATGACCTTGAGTTGGCACCGTAGGAAATACAGCACCAGTACCAATAAGGCCACTCTTTACCACAGGCCAATGATAAATAAAATTGTAATCGATTACGACTTTATTCGTTATGTTAAATAAAAATATATCAATGTATCCATTTCGATGCTTTCATGTCATTATCATATTCCAAATAGAATATTGGTCGTTAACGCAGACGTGTTCACGGAAAATCCACGGCCACACCCTGAATTTTTTTATGAACACTTTTACCGTCTTATCGTAGTAAGATAACAGAGGAAATATTCTGTTTATTACATAGTTTCCCGTCGCCTTTGTGTATAAGAAGAAAGGAGAATAAGGTAGATAACAATATTGTAGATTTCGATTATTAGTTAAATTAATTAACAGCAGTTATATTGCAGCTTAGACCGAATCGGAAATCGAACCTCGAAACTATCCGCAAGTTCAATGCACTATGCACTATCGAGCTATTCCTGTAACTGACAATACGCGGATCTCCAACAATTAATTAATTGGTTTCAACCTATGGCACATAGCACAATCGTCGTTTGCAAAATGCGACTACCTACTAGGGATTCCATTACCGGTTATACCGAAACCGGTTTTTTTAGCACAATATGGTCTTCGGTATTACCGGGATTACAAAATAGACAAATTTTTGCAAATGTCGGTAGTTTTGGAATCCCTAGTACCTAACCCCCGCCTACGATGATAATTTCACCGGAACAATATAGTAAAGTGCACCCTTGCAGATGTATGTACATATGTACATATGCAGTTCGATGCACATTCTCGTGGAGTGTTTTAGCACGGAAGATGCTCTCGCGTAACATCAACAACTACTTACGGTTTAAATGCGCTATGCTTTTTTGTTTTGTGTGCCGTTATAGTCTCATTCAAACGGGGCATGCGAAAACTCGACTGCTTGCCAATTAGCGAATTTCCTGCAATCCCTCTAATTGCATCACAACGAAATTTCCTCTTCGGGTTTTTCCTTCGAATTTTCCTTTGATTACAGTCACGCGAGTTCACGGCCCTAATGACTTTTCGCACTCGACACGATTTTCAACGAAATCATTTTAAAAGTAACGCGACACCAAATATACATACACCTACACGTACATAAACACGTGTATGTACCGAACGTACATATAATATTACCCAACGATGTACTTTATTTTGAAACTGGTGTAAGCCCGTTGAATATCAACGGAGCGCTTTCTCATCACCCGTACTGAAAAATAATATTAAATTCAATAGTTTTTATAGTTGTTGCATGGATGGCGCGTTATAATACAACACGTGACAATTTAGCAAAGTCGCGAGCCTATTTATTGTATATGCATAGTCAAGTTGAAGTCAAGTCCATCATTATCTGGTTTGGCTCACCACGCAAACGCTCAGTGGTACCAGACGGTTCGTGTCTTTTAATCATTTACCGAGGCGAGCGTTATCAGAAGACCGACAGACAGACGGATTTTGGCTGTTATATATATCGCACACCTACGTTTGTAGAATCCGAAATTAATGATTAACTAAAAAATCTAAATTTTTGAGTTGACACTGTTTTGATCTAGGTGTGCGATATTATATATATAATAGCCGAAATCCGTCTGTCTGTCTTGTCTGTCTGCTGATAACGCTCGCTGAGGAAAAATAATTAAAAAACCAGAAAGAGTGGGGGATCGAACCCAGGACCGCAAGCTCGAGAGTAATCACGCTAACGCTATACTCTATCGCCCTTGGTCGATTTAGTCCTTTTTTGTTTTAAACATTACCTATAATTAAAATAAATGTGAAATGAAGAAAAATAATTAAAAACCAGAATGACTGGGGATCGAACTCGGGACGCCAGGTCAGGAGTAATCGCGCTAACGCATACGCCACGGCCCGTTGTTGGTTTAAAAAAAAAACGCTTTACGTAATTTAAAATTCAGCGGGCGTTGATATTCAACGGGCTTACACTAGTATATATGTATATATAATTAAGCAACGAGAGTATGAAAGTAGGCTAAAAAATTAATTTTAATAAAACTAAAATTATGTATAATGAATTTTGCACGCAAAACGTAGTCACAGTAAATAACCATATTGTAGAGATAGTTGATAGTTATTTATACCTAGGGCAGTTGGTGAATATGACTGGATGTAAAGAAGAAGAATGAAACTAGGATGGAGTGCTTTTGGAAGAATGAACATAGTTTTTAAATCCAACATTCCGCTATGCTTAAAAAAGAAGGCCGTCGACCAATGCGTACTGCCAGTTATGACGTATGGGTGTGAAACTTAGACGCTAAATTCAAGAATGCTACGAAAGATCAAGTGCACACAGAGAAGCATGGAAAGATGTACGCTTGGCATAACAAGAAGAGATCACAAAAGAAATACATGGGTAAGAAGTATGATTAAAGTGGCAGATATAGCAGTACGGGTAAAAAAGTTGAAGTGGACACATAGCAAGAAGAATGGATGGCAGATGGACGCGAGAAGTACTAGAATGGTATCCGAGAGGATGTGAAAGAAAGCAAGGTAGACCGAGTGGAAGATGGGCTGATGAATTGAGAAGAATGTGTGGAGTCAAGTGGATGCAGATTGCCCAAGACAGACAAGAATGGAAGAGGATTGGAGAGGCCTTCATCCAGCAGTGGATGGTGAACGGCTGAAAATGATGATGATGATGATGAATTGTCTGTATCGCAGATAGTGAGCGAACGGTTATTTCGTTTCGGTTTGTGTCACTGTTTGGCCATCGTTCACACACACCCACACTATTACCGTGTAACTGGGCTTTGTGCAATGAACGAATGAGGCATTCATTATTCTCGGATCGTTCCGCCTCTGCTGATATTAAATTTGCGATTTTATAAATAACGCATAATTGAAATTTATCGTTCTTTCACGGCGTCGACGTGTTTTGAGTATTTGATTGACGTCGAGTAATGTAGTTGGTAAAATGCGCGGAAAATCTCGGATTTTATTAGCTCGGTGCCGTATTTTATAGGTAGCTCGTCTCGTCGGATGAAGTACGAGCCGACGAATTTTGTGCAAATTTCGAAAGTGACATTTGGTGATTTATCGCGCACATTATACTTGTTGCCCCCCCCCCCCGGATACAAAATATTATTCCTCATCCCGGTGTACAAAATGTCAATTTACACATTTGCGCACTTTGCCGCGGAATGCACGTCAATTTGCAAACAAATCCGGCGAAAACGTTGATCGATCGGTCGGCTAGGAGTTGTCGAAAAACACATTGAAAGCATTCGATTTTCACTCGTCCCTTTCTCTCTCTCTCTCTCGTCTCTCGTGTGCGTGCGTTTTTTTTTGTTGTTTTAATTTTTTATTTTTTGTGCCGTTAAATTGAGTGTGCATAACTGAGTCTTGTGTTCCGCGCACGGGGCGCTAAAGGGTTAAACGCGGTTCAAAGCGAAACGTGCCGTTGTTGCGACGGTGCGTCAACCCCTATTTTCATTGATCCTCTTATTGAGGATATATATATATATATATTTTCACGTTGTCTGTCGTTTTTTTGTATTACGTTGTGTAACAAGTGTGCGAAAATTCGAGTAATTGCAGACTTGAGTAGGAAAATACTGCTTCTGATAAAAAATAACTCTGCACATATGTATATTAATTAAACCGTAAAAGTGAAAAACATCTCAAATAAATGGATAAAATTTAATATTTGTAATTATTAGATACAGTTAATAACAATTAGCTAAACATCACCATCCCCCACTCAGTATCTTAGCTAAATTAAGCTTAAGATATGATATGTACAAAGCGAGGATAAGTGATGAAAAAAATGTCTACACGTCCGTCACCAACCATAGGAAACTTGTTAATTAGTATTATTTACATTATCCATATGCGCGTTGTTTTACTTTATTTTAAAATGTACTCGCATATTTTTTTTTTTTTTTTTTTAATCATTTTGGCTTTAATCATAAATACATATAATAAATAATTAAATTAGTACAGGCTAGGAATGCCTTTATATGGAACGATTTATTTTTCAAATGTATGTAATACAAAATTTAAAATGAGAATTATTGATGGATCAAGTTTAAAAAATCGATTCTGAAATTTAGATTTAAAGTTTAAAAAAAACTCTAATATGTAGCTACTTGCATTACTGCAAGTCAAAATTTAAATTGCTTATCTGTTGGAGTTATTTCTGTTATCGATATATAATAATTTCGATATGTGTAATTAACTACCTATTGGGAATACACTAATATGTTTAACTAATCTATGGGAAAATCATTTGAGCTAATTTCGAAGTATTTAAATCGTTACGATTTTATGTCTCATTAAAAATCCCGATCGAATTGATCTTTCAAATAAACGTATTTAATTCAAATTGTTGAAAAATTTCACACGTTCTTACTTTGTTTGCAAATATCATACGTCAACTGTTATCTGATCAGTCATATACATATGTATGTATGTATGTACATACATACATACATAGAAACGTATTGAACGTCTCCACTTATTGTGAGTACACGTTTGTTCGAGTCGAATAAGCTGTAGAATTTCAAAACTACTGAATGCAAGTACATGGTATGTCTGGCGCATTTTACAATTACCTTCTACTTCCAGACTGGCATCTCTCGAGACTTCCAGTATACAATTTGTATTTTAAAACTGAATCCCCCCGTTTGCTGCGGGTGATATTTCCCCCATTCATACCACTCACTTTAGAGCAAACCTCCCGTATTGTATTGTGCACTGTTTTAAAACGCTTCGTAATCGATTCTACGTATTGTCGATTGTATTTTAATGCACGTGCTTTCGTTTATATGTACCAATGTATTTAGCTCGGGTCTATTTGTCATTGAACGTATTTTCCGTACGAAAGCGAGAGTACGTTTTGAATTATTGTGAACAGTCGGGAAATTCTCCGCCATTGTCGAGTGTGACTTTTCTCAAACATTTTCCTCGAGTGCTGCACTTGCACACTGCAAAGTACATATGTATGTTCATACATACATACCGTTCGCTAGCGTTTACGATCTCAATTTTACTTTCGCGTGTGTGTGTGTTTCGTCGTATTTTCTCTCGTTACTTCGTTTTGGTATTGCGCAATAGTCACTAATTAAAAGATTTCGCACCGTGGATTAAAATCGTGTTAACATTTTTTTCATTTCGTGCTTTTTTTTTTCTTCTTTCCTTTCACTGTCGGAAGATTTCCTTTATAATCGGCAATCTTCCTATTTTCCGCCTTCTCGTTTACGAGGGACACGCCATTGATGCCCTTGTCTTTTCATTATTTTTCATATTCACGGTTCAATCGTCAAAGAACCACCTGAAAATCTACAAATAACTCGCACACATACGTGCGTATTATATAAATATATACATATACATATTGCGATTTGTCAAATATATACATTTACATGTGCGTATCCGTTAACATTTTATCTGAAAAGTATCTGTAGCAGCGTTTCCCGAACTGTGGGTCGCGAAAAGTTAAAAATTCACATTTCAAAGAATGTGATTTTTTTTTTTTATTATTTTATGCGTCCGAGCAAATTGCATTGGCATTTTGTGACGAAGCATTCGCATTTTAAAAACAAGCCACTAGAATTTTTTGAAAGACAACTGAAACAGCTTAAGTCGTCGAAATCGACGCTTTCGCATTACACCAGCATTAATGAAAAATCTCTCCACGCCTCTAACCCCATTAGTTTGCAAATCGCGCAAGCGAGTAAGCCGCACACAATTGGCAAGACATTTTAGTGCTACCATCAATAAAAGACACGATTAGAATTATGTTTGAGCAAGAAAGAAGTATTGAAGTCGAAACGATTTCGCTTGTAAAAAGATTGCACGCAGAATCGAGCCGATTCAAAGAGTTAGTGAGTTAGTAACATTTTTCTCATCCACGGATGTACAAGGTTCATCCCAGCTGCTTGTTTACTGTTAATTATAATTTATTTACTCTGGATGTTCTAAAACGTGGGTAAAAAGTTTGGCAAGCACTGATCTACAGGTATTTATTTTTTTTGCATTTTTCCAACACCGTTCGCGCCGAATCCATTTTTCCAAATTATAAAGAGACGTTAAATTCAATGATCAATACTCGCGATAAGACCGTCTAGTTATTGAATAAAAAAATATCATGTCACCTTGCCCCGGCATTACGCGTACATATGTACATACATACATAAATACTAAATAATAATAATATGTATTTTTTACTTGTGATTCAATTTCAGTTCTGTGTGGAAATTCTATTTTTACTTAATCCGTACACGCGTAATATATAGTTTATTTTTCTCGGTTGCCAATTTTCCAGTTTAGCATTATATTATTCGAGACGACCCTATTTATGTATGTATGTATGTCGCCCTTGAAGTTAGGGTAGTATTAATTCGCTCGAGACGTGTTGTATTATGTACGTGTTGACTGAGGTGTCGTAAGATCGGTCTTATACATACATATACCATCACAGAAAATGGTAATTCGAAATTCTGCATGCATAGATGTAATTAATAACCCTGCAGTTGTGCTTGCTCGTTGAGAACGAGCTGCCCCACCTGGGTGATGATAATAATTTAAATGGAAAAATCCCTACCCGCAAAGGGGTTATAATGAACGTGTCCGTGGAAACCTTGCTACATGATCTGCAGAATTTTCCAGCTCAACCTTGTCCTTTGCCGCAGAGGTACTACACTCATTTTGAGACCGCATCTAATCCTCGTATTACGTGCCTCATTATTTAATTCGCATTTAATGAGAACGTAATACCCTATCGTTGGAAGCATTTGCCCTTTCGTCGTCGTCCCCCCCCCACACTACCCTGAGATGCTGCACTATTTAATCCTCTCAGTTATGAGAGCTCGGTGTATTAAATTCCTTAGATCTTTTACATAGAAGGTCCGCGTGGTGACTTTTACCAATATTGTATCACGTTGAAAACGTTGCAGTGTGAGTTTGTCAAGTGGCCGCGTTTATCTTTTGCGATTTTATTTGCTTTTTCGATTCCGTGTTGTATGTATGTATGTATTAAGCTAACCTGGTATCTTGAGCGGTTGGTCGTTGCGATAACGTTACATACTCTTTTAAGTTTGATACACTTTTTTATTGCTCATGTGTGTACGGTCGTAGATGTGTTAAAATTGAACTATAAAAAAAAATCACGTTCGTTATCAGTTGGCCCCCCGGTGCTATTGAACGCAATTATTGGATCATTATTATAACCGTTTTTTTTTTCTTTTCGCCTGCAATTTATGTTTTGAATGTTTTCTTTTGGTGCGAAAAAGAAAACATTTTTTTGCCCTGAGCTTGTTTCGAAAATTTTACAGTCTAACCTGGTCTATTTCGACCGCGGAACAACGCTTTTCAGCTCGTCTTGTTTGTTTATGTATGTATGTATGTACACAGTTTCTTTGTACCAGAAGAGTGAGTTGATGTTTTTAATATGTACGTAACCTCATTTAAATTCCTGCAAAGAAGATTGTATTAGGTTTTTGATTTGCGATGAGAAAATCTGAATTTCTATAATATTGTTCAATTAGTGTACTATTTCCGAATTATATTATTATATATATATAATAGCCGAAATCATTATGTCTGTCTGTTTGTCTGCTGATAACGCTCGCCACTGTAGATAATTAAAAAATCAGAACGTCGCGCGAGTGGAATTTTAACCTGGTATCACCAGGTTGGAATGAATCGTGCTAACACTATCATCTGACCTGATACGATTTGACAATTATATATATACTAGTGTAAGCCCGTTGAATATCAACGGATGTTTGTGTAGTGAGTACTCCCACTCGCGCGCAGATGGTTTGTGTCTTTTAATCGTTTATCTCGGCGAGCGTTATCAGCAGACAGACAGACAGACGGATTTGGGCTATTATATGTATATACTAGTGTAAGCCCGTTGAGTATCAACGGAGCGTTTATCACCCGTACCTACTAAAAAATAATATTAAATTTAATAGTTTTTATAGTTGTTGTATAGATGGCGCTGAACTAAATATAGGGAAATTAAAAATAAATGCGAGGTGTATTAAAATCGTTTTAGTGTCAGAATGATGTAATGTAACTTAAATAAAAATGTCAATAGTTATAGAACTTACATAAAAAGGCTTTTATACAAATAGAGAAGATATCAATACAAGAGTAAAATATACATTTCTTGGTAATGCAAGTAACGAACGGTAATTTCTTAATAATGCAAGGCAGCGATTGGCAGAGATAAGTTGGGGGGGGGGTTCAGTCCAGGTAGCAGTCCAGACCGCTTATATGGATAAAAAAAGGTCTCCCTCACCAACCCGCCGTAGTCGATACGTTAGCATGCTGGGCTACCGAATTCGACGTCGTGGGTTCAAATCCCGCAAAATCTGGTATTTTAATTATATTTTTCCTTATTTCCTATTTATTGTAACTATAGGTAATGTTTAAAAGGAGTAATCCCACCGACCGTGATAGCGTACAGCATTAGTGCGATGACTCTTGAGCCTAAGGTAGTGGGTTCGATCCCCCACTCGTTCTAGTGGTTTTTTAATAATTTTTCCTGAGCGAGCGTTATCAGCAGAAAGACAGACAGACAGACAGACGGATTTCGGCTATTATATATATAATAAGCCGAAATCCGTCTGTCTGCTGATAACGCTCGCTGAGGAAAAGTTATTAAAAAACCAGAAAGAGTGGGGGATCGAACCCAGGACCGCAAGCTCGAGAGTAATCACGCTAACGCTATACTCTATCGCCCTTGGTCAGTTTAGTCCTTTTTTTTTTTTTAAACATTACCTATAATTAAAATAAATAGGAAATGAGGAAAAATAATTTAAAAAACCAGAATGAGTGGGGATCGAACACGGGACGCCAGGTCGGGAGTTATTACGCTAACGCATACGCCACGGCCCGTTGTTGATTTGGTCCTTTTTTTTTTTTTAAACATTACCTATACAAGTTAATACTTACCTATACTGTGCTAATAATACATAGATGACGCTATAAAATTTTTTTTTTTTTTTTTTTTTGATTTTTACAAAATCACTTACAAAATTATAATTATTATATATATAACAATAATTATAATATAAATAGTAAAGTAAAAAAAAAAAAAAAAAGATACTACGGGATTGCTATAATACATTGATTTTTTTGTCACTTACAACCGTGCGATCAATTAGTCTCTAATAAAAAAGCGCTGTACGTAATTTAAAATTCAATGGGCTTACACTAGTATACATATAATATCTTAATAGGCTCGCGACTTTGCTCAATTGTTACGTGTTGTATTGTAACGCGCCATCTATGCAACAACTATAAAAACTATTAAATACACATATACTCGCCGACAAAACATTCGTTGATACTCAACGGGCTTACACTAGTACCAATTATGTATAATATTAATTATTGAATTGACATGATTTACTTTTTGATTGCAATAACATTCGGCATAGCCCTGGTTTTTATTTTTATTCAGCACGTTACTGAATTTCATTTCTTGGTAACGTGCACAATATTATATACACTTTTATGCGAATGCACTTTTAAGTACATTCCACCCCTGAGATTCTTACAGTGTATGTGTGTATATATACTTATGTATGTACATACGTGTGTTTGGTGGAAAACATTCGCAGCGTTTTAACCCCTTCTCCGCACGGCACGTTTCACTCGCAGACATTAACGTTTCGGTCTCTCCGTAAGCAGTTTTTCCCCCTCGTCGTCCACTTAAGCTTATTTTCCAAGTTCAAAAGCTCGCATCTTACTAGAGACCGCATCTTGCGAGCGAGCGAATTCCATTATTGCCGAGAAATGTATTTCTCTCGGTCGCTGTTTCTCGTTCGGCGTGTTCGCTCTCAATTGTGTAAATTCGCGTAATGCTGTTTCCATTTAAATTTGCCAATTCAAGTTCGCACACGTCATATGTGCATATTATCATATTATACACGGACATTTACTACACCACGCTTGCCGTCGTTGCAAATACGATGCGCATAGTATACTGCAAACATACATATGTACATAGTGGGAAAACTGTTCGGTTTTCCACTTTGAAATTGTTAATGGAGTGCTGCAGTGTTTCGTACTATTTTCTCCCGGGTTTTGATACAACAATATAATACGTCGGTGTGTCGTTCACCCCGTTGGCTACCCGGAATTAAAGTTTCATAGATTCGCGTGTATTAAATATGTACGGTTCTGTGCACGTTCGCCGCTTTAAACCCTGTAAATTTATATTTGGCGTGTGATTTTTTTTTTTAAAACTGCATTCGCACACTCTCGAGCGAATTCACTGTACGCTTTTGACCGAATTTAAACTCGCAATGTCTATAAACGCTATACGTCATAGAGCAGTGGTGTACAACCTATTTGATAGAAGGGCCAATTTATCCATCTTCTAATTTGTCTTTCAAAATATTCTCGAATTCGGACGATGTGGCAAGCACGCTTTAACAGGGAACATTTTGATTTCTTTTAGCCGTTTTAAAGTAACACAAATCTATACAAAACCTTGCCTCTGCTTAACCAACAATTTCGCAGTAGTACAGTGGGTTATATGAGTCGCCTAGTTCCAAATCCCGATAAGTCCATAAAACTCACTTATTCGCAAACGCGGTTTTTCTGCTACAGACTTATTTGCTTGGTGGCGTTTAAACTCATTTAAACTTAATTTTGTTGATATTAAACAAAATATTGAGATTAGAAACATGGAGTTATCGTTATTTGTTTCTTAATATGGCTTTTATCAGCTTTTATCATAGTGCAATTGTCAGTTTTTGGAACTAACACTGATTTTAAATATTTTTTTACGGCGCACCAGGGGGTATTTAGAATAATTCAAGTATAAGTCATCGTTTGAAAACATTCTTAGAACCAGAAAATATTTTATCCTCGTTTTTTATATATTGTGGACTTATCGGGATTTGGAACTAGGCGACTCATATATTCAATATCAATTACATCAAGAAAGGCTCTGAACTGTTTTTTAATGTTTACTGCCATAATACATAAATCACGGCGAATTTTCAATATTGTTTCGTAAACGTTGTGCACTGGCGAAATTCTAGGGAGAACTAACACTAAAGTGCGTGTCTTGAAAACAATTGTCTAAAAATAGACTGCAACTGCATTGTAGAGTGTGACACATTTGCAAAATAATGAATTTTGGTAGCAAAATATAGTGTACACAAAATATATATTTGGTCGCAATATACATATAGTGAAAAAATAGTCGGACTAAATAAAATAAAAAATAAAACCACTGTATGGTTTTCTGCTAGTGACGATTCAGATTATGTACATGTTTTTGCTACAGCATAATATGCTAACGTATCAAACACAGAATTTTTTTATATTCAATGTGGCACTTGGTGATGAAGTAATGTCATTTCGGGCCGCATGTGGCCCGCGTGCCGCGGGTTGTGCATCACTGTCACAGAGCATCCGTTTATTTATTTACATTCGCCCATTTGAATCGTCGCGGAAGTGTCAATTTCAAAAAATCCAATAATCGTATGCAAATTAGACAGATCGATGCGACCGATGTGTGAACTTAAAATCGATTTGCATCTAAATAAATTCCATTTTTCGATTACACACCGAGTGAGCAATTTATGCGGTTGCAAACGTTAAACTACATACATATATTGAACTAAATATTAAATTGTCATACGTTATTATTAATTTTATTTATACGCGATGAAAAAAAAGGCTATACTACTTGCGACAGCTTTTTTGATAGCGGAATTAATCTACAACGTTTTCTTCTCGTTTGTATTTTGTACGAAACGCAGTTTGTCTATGTAGTTTACTTATTGTGCATATTCCTCTGTGCTGAAGAATTCCGCAACTGCGAAAAGCGAGGAAGTGCGCAAATATTAAAACGGCGGTTTATAAACGTTCCATAGTATGAAATAGCGGAGGAAAACTATGTATTTTAAAATTAAAGTGAATTTTCCAAATTATTCAGTTCATTTTTTCAGACTTTCTGCTTCTATTTCATTCGGCAAGTTTATGAAATTGACAGCAGTTGATTATTAATTTTGTTTGGCTATGTTGTCTTTATTGATAGCAACTCTGTGATCTGTCCAAATCACTGCCTAACATTTTTTGAACTATGACGTTCTTTGTTACGTTTGCCAAAATCATATACATATGTACATATGTACATAGAAGAATGGGGAAATAAGTACATAAGCCATATACATATGTATGTATGTGCATACATAATAGAACGCCCTGATTCTGTTAATTATGAGGCGACGAAAAGAAGACTATTGACCCGAATAGTTGGAAAAAAAATCTTACTTAAGACGAAATTCTTTGCATATTTCTTTCCTTAATCTTTCCCTGTATGCATCAGTATTTTCAAAATTACTGTATAATTTTTTATTTATTACTCAAACAATAATTTATTTAGTAATGGTCCATCCAGGTGATATATGTATGTATGTATGTAAAGCATGCGGCTGTGTATCCAAATTGGTAATGCTCGCAACTTAGACGACCTGTGCAAAATTGAAATACAAAAATTTAACAAATAAAATGCAAAAACACTTCAAGCTCTCTAACCCACGAACGGGATTCCCTAAATCCTTTAACTCTAGTTTACGAATGATATGTACATATGTAAATACTTCAGTGGTGCATTCATTGTTCACCCGAATCGCTCGAAGAAAAATGGCGACAAATTACATTAAATTACAAATTAACTAGTATGTCGAGTACTATACAGGTCGGTTATTAGCGTACTAGCGATTCTGTGTCGAGACAATTTATTATTAATAAATAAATAAATTATTCTCGTTTTCATCCCGTAATGGAAAAAAAATCAATCCGGTTTGGAAACATTACAAAAAATATTCATTGCGAAAATTAGAAATCTGATTCTACCCTAAATGCCTTGGTCTTTCTAAAAACTTTTTTTGCACTGCAAAAATAAAATATCTATCCTTATTTTTATAATATAATTATAAATTGCTGTTTTGCACACATGTACATATGTACATAATTGAAATTGTGTTTCAATACACAGATATATTGATCAAAAATATTTTTTCTCTATGATTTTATCGATAAGCAAACAAAATTCTTGATTCCCGGGACCTCAAAAAAGTCGAGATTTCGGAATCGCTAGCGCGTACAACACACACACATTGCACTACATACGATACTATGTATGTACATATGTACATAATATATATGTACACACTGCATACAATACTAAAAATGCATCTGTGAGTACTGTGAACGCGCCAGCTCTTATTAACCGACCTGTACATAGATTATATTCAATAAGTTGGCACTTTTACAATAACGTGACTTTTGGGAGGATTACTAATCCGCAACGATCCATTTAAATCCTTTGGTTCCACTGTTCAGGTAAATACGGTACACGTTTCAATGTGTTGTACTCTGCATACGTACGTATGTAGTACTCTGTGCAAAAATATCACACGGTGAAAATACAGTGCTTTTGAAACATAATTTTTATTTCAAACGGCAGCGGAGCAAACCTTGTCCATATAATTATTATAGGTAACACTAATAAGTTACAATAGCAACAATGTAATATGGATGTAAAGCCGCGTACTCATTAGCGAACATGAGCGTGTAATGCAGCAAATTTTGTAAATGTGTACGTTTTCGCGAGCATACTGTGCGTGCGCTCTGCAACGTTCGTGGTGATTAGTGGTTGTGATTGAGAATTCTCGAGAAATTTTTAAAATAATTTTGATTCTCGTTTCTCGAGAATATCCATATTATGAAATTTAGAGATTCTCGTTTCTCGAGAAATCGTTTATGAGAATATCGTCGTCCCATTCGCACCGATATGCAAACATCCCATTCGCAACGACGATAGAAGACGAAAAATTGATGCAGCCATATCGCTCAGGTTTGTGAGGGCCTTAAGAACGTGCCTTCGAAGTCAATAACGAATTTTACAATTTGCACGTTGGAAGCGGAAGTTACACTTCTACACAAAATGATTGAATTTTTCGGTATCCGGTAATTTTGTATCGAAAAGAAGAACATCCTTATCTGACCAAGTCCATAGATTATCTGTTTTTTTAAAAATATTTTCTGAATATTTTAATAAAATAAATATACGTACAATAAAATCTTAACAAAAGTTGTAAACCTCTAATAAACATAATATAGTTTTTGTGTCATTTTGATTTTTATATTTTGTCAGTCACCACCTACCATTACGATAAAAAATCGATTTACTATATTTTAAGTAACTTTTTATACCTACTCAAGAATTCTCGAGAATCTCGAGAAACCAAAAAGAAAATCTTGAATTCTCGAGATTCAAATATTCCGAGAAAATGAGATTCGAGAAATCACAACCTCTAGTGGTCATCCACTCGGGTGTCGGTTTTTGGCGTGAACACACAGGGGCTCGCGGTCGTTCGCAGTTGCTTGCACGACAAGTGTGTACATGGCGTCCACATTAGCGAGCATGTTCGCTTAAGATTTTTGCGCCCTGCGCTGTTCTTCGCATGACAATTGATTTGTATTGTTATTAACGTGTGTTTTTTTTTTTTTGTTCTTAGGTGGTTGGTGCAGAAGCGACATGGGTAGTATCTGACTTCAGCGGGGGTGGCAAGGGTGAATTGTCCGTGGTGAAGGGTCAGCAAGTGGAAATGTTGGGGGCTGAGGCTGCGGCTGCTGCAGGGGCTTCGACCCGAGGAGCTGATTGGTGCTTCGTTCGTATCTGCGACGATGCTTCGTCTCCAAAAGATGGATACGTGCCACTTGCGGTACTCAAACCTCATCATACGTCGCCATCGAGAAAACCACCCGAGCACAACCCAGGTCAGTGACTTTTCCTCGAGTGTAAAATAATTGTATGTATGTATGTATGTAGGTGGAAAACTCTCGAGACGCTTTTCCGAGTGCACACGTTCCGGTGCGCAATCGTATACTGCATATGAGACTTGCTCAAAATATGCATGTACGGAAATCAATGTACACATCGTTACCCTGGGTCGGCCTTTTTCAAACTTTATTTTACTTCGACCCACTGTAACTACTGCGTTTTGTATTGCGACCCAGTATGCCTACTATATGTATATATAACTAGTGTAAGCCCGTTGAACATCAACGCCCAAAAAAGTCTAAAAAAGGGGCCGCCGGGGCTTGTGGGGGTCTGGGGGGTGGTTTGGGGGCCGCCGGGGCTTTAGAGGGTATCAAATCAAAAAAAGTTCAAATAATCGAAAAAACAAAATATTAATAGTTTTTATAGCGCCATCTATATATTCTATTTATCTATTGAATAATTTAGCAAAGTCGCGACCGGTTGCGATCCACTGTTTAAAAAAATTTCAATTATTGTTTCATCATCATCATTTTCAGCCGTTCACCATCCACTGCTGGATGAAGGCCTCTCCAATCCTCTTCCATTCCTGTCTGTCTCGAGCAATCTGCATCCACTTGACTCCACACATTCTTCTCAATTCATCAGCCCATCTTCCACTCGTTTAAAAAACCAAAAGAGAAATGACACCACCTGCGATGGCGTATAGCGTAAGCGCGATTACTCCCGACCTGGTGGTCCCGGGTTCGAATCCCAATCGTTCCACGTTCTGGTTTTTTTTAATTATTTAAGCGAGGCGATCGTTATCAGCAGACAGACAGACAGACGTATTTCGGCTATTATATATAGAATATATCAAACACAAACTTTGTCCATTGTTTACTATATTGACACATGATATGTATGTATTTGTTAATTGTTAATTGAGATAGTGGTGAATCCTAGGTCACACAAATAAATTTAAGTAAAAGATTACTTAAAAGTGAAAATAAATTCTTCTTTAACCTTAATCCAAAATGATGAAAAATTTAATCGCTGAAAATCATTCTTCTGTGTAAATGAACTAATAAGGTGCAGAAATTCAGCCTCCTCTTCGGAATCAAAGTTTAACTGAACTATTGATTCAGGGCTTCCAACGGCTTTTCTTTACTGTTTCAAATTTCTGCACTCGAAAATGGCTAGCAAAGCTTTGGGATAGAGAAGTGAGATGTGACAATATCTTGAATTTAAATTCTTTAAAAATATCTTCATTGACAATGTTAAACAATGGTAGAGGAACTGACCGTACCGGTGTTATGACTTTTTCCCTTTGACGCGATCCATTTTATTTATTTTGCAACCCACCAATGGTTCGGGAGCCACAGTTTGAAAAACCCTGCCCTAGGCTGCAGAACTCGTAACTCCCCTTTCGCGTAGTTTACGGGAGCAAAAACCTTTTCGCTTACAGTGGCGATACTTTAAGTACATATGGTTGTTTTTTAAATACAAATTTTGATACGGCGAAGAACACTAATTACATACAACTCTCCGGTTTGGAATTGTTAAACACTTCATTCTGTTACAAAACGTTACACTAAATGGGGGATGGGGTTAAGGGGTGTATTCACACGATAATCAAAAGAGGATATGATCAGATGAGCAGTTTTAATTGCATCGTGTAATTTTTTTTCAATCGTTAATGGAAAGGAAAAAAAAGGGGCACGTTTTTTTTTGCATACAAACTATTTACGGTAGATTGCATGTTTAAATCCCAAAATCGACCTGGATTTTCCTAGGTTTCGTGATTGTTGCCGAGCAGAGTGAATTGGATTTACACTCGGTGATTTCCAATACTCTGCAAATATCCTCAGAATGCACAGCTCTCGGTACACCATTAGATTTGTCTGTTTAGCTGTGAGCATTTTCTAATTTAAATTCTTGGGAGAATATTGAAGGTTGCATTACTATGCAACGATCAGATATCTTAGGCGAATCCCGAATGAGGTTGCGGCTGAAGGAAACTATCTCACTCATGCCATGTACCGTAAATAATAAAATTGCATGGTTTAATTAAATTAACTTGTGATTTACACTTGCTACTTGTTTTCCAACTTTCCATTGGGATTGAAAAAAAAATGTATCAATACAATAAATTAAAAACTGCATCATATCCTCTTTTGACTGTCGTGTAAATACATAACGTAACCTGCACCCCTAAATATATCACTCAATAACCACTGTTTTAGATAAGAAAAGATATTCAAACTGTCATATGTATGTATGTATGTACATAAATTCGTTGATTTTCATCGTTCAACGATAACAGTTATAAGAAGGTTCATATATTTTGAACAACATATTTTGATTTCTTCAAAAAATAACAAAAAGCTTTCAAATTTATCGACCTACATCGAATACATTTTCTTAAAAGGAATGTCAATCAACAGGTCGCACGACCCAATAAAATGTTAAATTTAGAAATAAAAATAACTAAAAGTTAAGCTTTGATAATAAAATTTCATACATAAATTTCGAACTACATACATATTAATGTATACGTTTTATCAATTGGACTAGGTACGACTGAAACTTGAAAATTAAAATTTCATCAACTTTCTATTTCATATGTACATACATACATACATATAAATGAAAAGTCAATGACCACTTGCTTTGATTGACTATGGTTGAAGTCAACGACCCAATTGGTCTAAATGTAGACCATTCGGGTATATTAATAACTTTTCAATAGAGATCTAACGGGATACTATTCCCATTCATGAAGCTAAGCTTCTGTGCAGATTGGCGCACTGTACTGGTTAACCGACTCGTTAGTGCATAATTGCATCCGTGTTAATTAAAAGGTGAAATCGGATCGAAAACACCTGTTGGTTAACTTTCATCGTTCACACTTTTTTATACGTTCGATATTCCACGTCTTTAAATGTCTGTACTTACGACAATTATTCAATAATATATAATGTTTCCAGCTTGTGGAAAATTATAAACAATGGTCAGTATATGTATACATATGTAGGTATAAAAAGAGCGTTTTTCCTGACCCGCAGTGACAGGGCACTACATGTGTACATACATACATATATTTATAATACATTACATATATGTTCGTTTTACATTTTAATTTTAATTTCAGATTTACGTTAATTTTAATGTAAATTATACTTGTTTTGTTAATTTTGTTTGACGTGAGAGTTTATATGAACGTTGCTCGCTTTATATACGCTTGCGGTAACAACTTTATTTGACAGTAATTGACTGGAATCGAGTAAATATTGTCGGAAGTTGTCCAATTTGACGAATATTGTGCAAATAAATGTCCACAGTTGCTGCGGCACACACGAATTCAAAATATGGTAATTTCATCGGTGTGCAAAATAAAATAATAAAAATTCGTACGATGAATGTTTCATCGGATCAATGGAGATAAAGAAAGAGCCTTCAGACGGTTAAAAACTTTCGATTTGAATTCCGTTTATGACTCAAGTGTTATGAAACAGTATAAACTATAAACGGGACGTGTTGAAAATAGTACTTGAACTTGAATTGAATGAAAATTTTCAAATGAGAGAGATTAAAAACTAATTTTAATTTAAAGTTAAAGCCGGTAGAAACTACGACACCGAAGTTTGAGCATTGAAATAAATCGACTCTCAAAGTCCTTAAAAAAACCATAGCAATAAAGGTCAAAGGTTAATTTTAACTTTAAAGTTCAGCTTAGATATCGCATCAATGATTATCCCTCGACCGCACTTGGGAAATAATTAATTTAACCGACGACCGACTAATTATTTCGGTTTGGCGGCTGATGTTAATTATGTATGTACATCGTGGCGTATTTGCGCCTATTAGGTATATGTACATAGTATGTATACCAGCAATGTGTGTAGTACAGGCAAAGTGTACAAAAAACAACGTTTTAATTGATTATGCATTTTATTTTCTCCAAAATACTCCAATTCAATGCACTCGGAGAAGTATGGAAAGATGTATGCTCGGTATAGCGAAAAGACATCGTAAGAGGAATACATATGTAGGTAAGAAGAATGGATGGCAGATGGACGCGAGAAATACTGGTATGGTATCCGAGAGGATGTGAAAGAAAGCAAGGTGGACCCAGTGGAGGATGGGCTGATGAATTGGGAAGAATGTTTCGAGTCAAGTGGATGCAGATTGCTGCCAGTTATGACGTATGAATGTGAAACGTGGATGCTAAATTCAGACCCATTGCACGCAAAGAAGCATGGAAAGATGTATGCTCGGTATAACAAGAATATACCGTAAGAAGCTTGATATAGCGGAATGTGTCAAAGCGTATAAGTGGACACGGGTGCTTTTGGAAGAATGAACATTGTTTTTAAATCCAAAATTCCGTTATGCTTAAAAAATAAGGCATACGACCAATGCGTACTGCCAGTTATGACGTATGGATGTGAAACGTGGATGGTAAATTCAAGAATGTTACGCAAGACCCAGTGCACACGGAGAAGCATGGAAAGATTTACTTACATATGCTCGGTATAGCGAGAAGAGATCGTAAGAGGAATACATAGGTAAGAAGAATGGATGGATGCGAGAAATACTGGTATGGTATCCGAGAGGATGTGAAAGAAATCAAGGTGGACCGAGTGGATGATGGGCTGATGAATTGAGAAGAATGTGTGCAGTTAACTGGATGCAGATTTCTCAAGACAGACATGAATGGAAGAGGATTGGAGAGGCCTTCATCCAGCAGTGGATGGTGAACGGCTGAAAATGACGATGATGATGATACATACATATATCTTTCTTCACTTGAGGTATTATAGGCCCATTTGGCCTAATTTGCAATACTCTTGCGACACGTTCAACATGAAGCATCGAGTGCGAAAGGGGCAACGTAAGAAACTCCACAACATACATATATAAAGTCACGATCTTTAAATGAGCCTATGCTTCATGCGAAGAATAAAATGTCTGTCGATGTTTTTTTTTTTACATTTGGATTTCGTAAATTTTCACTGTTCGACTAGTTTAGTCTCAGACTAAACTTTGCGGTTTTGCGCGCTTTGTAGGGTATCATGTTTTGTTTCGATCACAAACTGGTGTGTTTCCTGTGATGCAGATTGATATACATACATATGTATGTGCAAAAAGTTTGACGTTAGATACGAGTGAATATTTAGAGGTAACACGTTGGACGTGCCTGTGTAATTACGGCGACATACCCATTAAAATTTACACTAATACCAATGACGGGTCGAGTATTGTTCTCGTACGTACAATAACCTTATCCCCAATAACCGGGTGCCCGTCGTCGCATATCGACTTGATTGAATTGGCTGTGTTGGGGCTTCGCCCCCTTTCCTAGCCCCCCCCCCCCCCCGTTCATCCCCGAGAGCTTTTCAATTTTCACCAGATAAAACTGAACTTTTGCGCGAAACATTTCGCGATAATTCCTCCGCGGGAAACTAACTTGCTCGGATAAATCATTTCGCAGCCAGTCGGACGAAAACAATTACCCGTTCGTTTTCTCCATTTTCGTCCGTTGAACACAAATTTCTAACTTCGTCGCTTTTCTGAAGAGTTTTTCCGCGCTGCTCGTGTTTCGTATTGAAATGTTAAATTTTGTTTTATTCCTGCGTGTACACATTTGGGTGGAACGACATTGCAATAATTAAAAATTGGCATTGTAATACCTACCAAAAGTTTCACTGTATCATCCCTATTCTCGTAAAAATACTGAAAAAAATCTGTGAATATGTCTTCAGGCCTCTACCCGAAGGCGAAAAATGAAAATTAGCCTATTAATTTCGAAATCTGAACACAGACTACAAACTTTTAGTTAACATGCTCATAAAATTACCCTAACTTTATTGTATATTATAAGTACTTTTTGTAAAAATCTAATTTATTTACGTATTCCTTGAATTATTCTAATAAGTGTGAATTTTTGAGCGCAGTGGAGGGAGGCATACGAGTAAAGTAAGTATGAATAGTAAAAATAAATACTAATTTTCCAATTAAAATTGCTATTTATAGAGATCGGAAACAATCAATTGGAAATTTTCATCGTAAAAGTGCTGGTTTTAGAAAAACTTTTTAAATTAAGCATATTTTTTTCGACAGTTATGAATGTAGGGGCAACTTTTAAGAACCATTTCAAAACGAATATCCAAAAAAAAAAAGAAAGTTCCATACATCGTCGCTCCCTTCTAATTAATTAATTACACATAATAAAACTCGTCGCTGTTAGCCTTTGATACAATTTCAATAGTAAAATTTCCATTGTTTTTTTCTTCTCAAAGAGCTTTTAAACACTGCACTATGTAGTTAGTTATTCGAGGCACATGGTGGAATTTTCCAATCTGCATGCTTTGTGCGAGTAATCGTATTTACAGTATTAGCACTCTATTGTGCATTGTATGTATGTACATATTTCATATTGAAAAATGCTTTTCCCCTTTTTCGCTTTTTGTTTATTGTGCAAATCGATGGATTTGTTACGCGAATTAAAAACATATTCGAGCACTCGAGCGTATGTTTGAATACACATTCAGTACGATTTTAATTTTAATGTACACATGGTGAATTTTGAATTACCACTTTTTCAATTAAGAGATTGATTATCGCGTATCACACGTTTTGTGTATTTTTGGATAGTCGAAATATTCATATGGATGTTCAGTATTTTTGTTTACAAACTGTATCGAATACCTAAATAAAAATAACCTTGTACTGAAACACTTTGCAATAAAATTTTGTATACACACATGTAAGACTGTACATAAACTGGATATCACAAATTTGACAACAATGTTTTTCTTCTGTCACTCTGGAAAGTCTAGAAAAGAATGCCTATGAATGTGCATCCATTAGTGTTCCAAACTAGTTCAACCAAACTCAACACACAAAGTTTACTCTACACACTTGACATATTGATATGCTGAATATTTTTCAACGTGAACGAACTTTTCTTAGAAATTTTTCATCTGATTTAAAAATATTTTACCTCAGTGCCGATCAATTAATTATCACTGAAATAAGTATCGGTATATTATAATATTTTTCACTATGAAAACACATAATTATGTATGTATGTCTAATTGAAGTACCCGAATATAATAAAGTAAGCGATGTGAAGAACGTAGTCGGAAAATATATTAATACGTTTACTATTTTTGCAATGATAACCACTTGTGCTTTTCGTATTCCGCTAATAAAATTTATATTTGCCTGATGTTATTATATGTACATGTGTACGTATATATGTACATACGCCTACTCTCTCATTGTCCTTTCGACGATCTTATTTAATAATTCGATTGAAATTTCATTTATTTTAATATGAGTGCTCTTATACGAGCGCTTGTGCTCTTGAATATGAGTGTTTTAATTGGCTTGATGGTGGTTTAAGAAGCCGCGAACTCGTTATAGCTATTAGGGTACATGTTTATTTATTTATTTTACATAGATAGTGTTTCGGATCGGACGTAGTGACAGAAAAAAACTTTGCGTTTACACTACCGATTAAACTGCCCCGTATAATTCATATTTTGCCCTATCATAACTTTTTTATGTACGTAAATATGTGTATAGTCGAGTTCTGAAAATATTTTCGAACTCGTTATCGAAGTTATATGTATGTATGTATATTGAAGAACCGTTGGAAGTTTGAGTTGTTTGAAAACTGTAGAAGAGTTCGGTGGATTCAAATAAAATGTGCAATTTTTTTTATATTACATATGTATGTATTATATTACGAGTGAAAAAAATATAAATAAAAAATAATCAAACTATGTATTATGTGTAAGTTGCATTGATTGTGTGTATGTCATTGAAATCGCATAATTTGACGATTTTAATTACATTTATGTACACCACATAAATAATTGCCGTCGTCTCAATTAGCGCCATTCGCAGTACATACATATGTACATTAAAAACACTCGTAACAAAATTTAATTAAAATAATAATTATAATAATAATACAAAAACCGCCACGTTAAAATATCGAAAATTGCAACCAAACGATGCGATTTCAATGGACGGTATATGTATTATACAAAGAGCTTATAATAAACTATCCAGAGTGGCTGTTCTCATACAGTGCAATGGCACAATGAAAATAATTGAAATCGGCTGATGACAGAGTTTTATTTTCATTGAAAATTGAATTATTATTTTGGTTTCTAGATGGCGTCTTCTCGTTTCGCTCGAATATTCATAGAAGATGGTGCTTAGTACAAAGCGCGCCGCGATTCATGCTTTGTTTATCGGTCGATATATGTATGTATGTACATTAGTGTAAGCCCGTTGAATATCAACGGAGCAGTGTCTCATCACTCGTACTGAAAAATAATATTAAATTTAATAGTTTTTATAGTTGTTGCATAGATGGCGCGTTATAATAACAATGCAACAATTTAGCAAAGTCGCGAGCCTATTTTTTATTATATAAATAGTTGAATAGTTGAAGCCTGCCCATTATGATCTGGTTTGGCTCACCGCATAAGCGCTCTGTTCCGAATCAGTGATACCGGATTAAAATCCCACTCGCGAGACGTTCTGGTTTTTTATAATTATTTACATCGGCGAGCGTTATCAGCAGACAGACAGACAGACAGACGGAATAGGGTTATTATATATATGATAGTAACGTGAGCAGATTTTTCGCTTTTATTATAAAGCCAGACGATAGCTGGATGGTTAAGTCCCAGTTTTGATACCATTACGTCGAAAGTTTTTCCCGACCTTAAATATCGTCATTGGCAAGATTTTGTTATTACTAAATCCAGAACGACCACCTCTTATTAAAATTTGTCAATTTATCTAAAGCTGGGTCCACGCCGCTCTATACATTGCAAGCTCTCTTCACGTGGTACGTCACTTACGCCAGTGCTTCCCAAACGTTTCAGTTTGGCGGACCGGTAGAAAATTTTCCCAAACACCAGGGACCGGTGCTTTATTTAATTAATTATTTTTCTGTTTATATGACCTTTAAATATGTAATATTAGCCAATTCGATATTGCTTTTAAGTCTTAATAAACAAGAATATAAAACAAATTTTGGAAAATGGTACCAAATTATATTGTATTTACATTTGAAGAGACAGAAAATCTTTAGAAATATGTATCACAAATTTATAATTCAATACACAGTACTAATTATAAAACAAATTTTAATCAAGCTACAGTTCTTAAAATTTTAATTATATTAGCTAACAGTGACTATTTAATGCGAAAGGTGGGCCCTGTTTATTGTTAACAAGTTTATCGAGTCGTGGTTCTATTGTTGACGCAAAGGGGACTTAATATTCATACTTTTCCTGTATTTTGTCGTAATAATACATAGTCGTGGATGTGAAAACCAGTTTCGCAGAGGATCGTTGAAGAAAATGGTAGGAGAACTTTCAAGACAATTTCAGCAAGTTCGGGATATTCTACTTTGATATGTATCTAAAAAGAAGCTAGTGAAGTCATAGTTTTAAAACCATCTTCAATCCTTCGTCAGCTTCAGTCAATAAATCCAATCAAGTGGCTTGGGAACTTTTTTCAATGGATTAACTGTCATTTTGCAAGAAAGTGTTGTTTTTTTTTTTTTTGCTAATATAAAGGATCTATGTATAGTAACTACTCGTAAATAACCCTGAACGGCCAATTGTACATATATTCTATATTCCATTAATTTAGGTCCTACTACCTTTAAGTCTTAACCCAATAGGAATTGTGTAGGCGTTCAAACAAATATACAACTCTAGGAGTGTCGGTATTTTATTTTTTTATATTATTTTATATATATAATAGCTGAAATCCGTCTGTCTGTTTGTCTGTCTGCTGATAACGCTCGCTGAGGAAAAATAATTTAAAAACCAGAAAGAGTGGGGGATCGAACCCAGCACCGCAAGCTCGAGAGTAATCACGCTAACGCTATACTCTATCGCCCTTGGTCAGTTTAGTCCTTTTTTTTTTTTAAACATTACCTATAATTAAAATAAATAGGAAATGAGGGAAAATAATAAAAAATCCAAAATGAGTGGGGATCGAACCCGGGACGCCAGGTCGGGAGTTATCGCGCTAACGCATACGCCACGGCCCATTGTTGATTTGGTCCTTTTTTTTTTTAAACATTACCTATACAAGGGATCGTGACTCTGCTAATCATACATAGATGACGCTATAAAAACTATTATTATTTTTTTTTTTTTTGATTTTTACAAAATCACTTAGAAAATTATAATTATTATATATATAATAATTAATAATTATAATATAAATAGTAAAGTAAAAAAAAAATCGATACTACGGGATTGCTATAATACATAGATGGCGCTATATAAACTATTTTTTTTTTTTTTCACTTACAACCGTGCGATCAATTAGTGGGGATCTCTATTAAAAAAGCGCTTTACGTAATTTAAAATTCAGCGGGCGTTGATATTCAACGGGCTTACACTAGTATAATATATAAATATGTTTAAAAATATCAGGATCTGGTCAAAAATCTGAGATAACTGTGCAACATAGGGCTCGCGGACCACCACTTTGGGTAGCACTGACTGTCGATGTCGTTCGCAGCCGCTCGGCGGTGATTTTAAATGTTGTTTCCTCGCATCCATCATCAGGTGATTTGAAACATCGGGGGGGGGCTTAGGGGGGCCGCACACGCACAGACTCACACGCGTGCAGATCAATACCAATGGCGACCTTGGCCCCGGGAGTTGGGCCCCCGGCACCTGGGCCCCCCCACCCCCCCCCGACCCCTCCAGCGATGCGTCTCCGCCCCCGTGGCGCCCCCATCTGTCCGTCTGTCTCTCTGTCCATCCGTCTGTCCGTCCGTCTGTATCTCTCTCCTTCCGTCCACGGACCGTGTTTTCGTACGAATCGCTTTCGCTTTCAATTAAAGGCCTCTGGTGTGCTCAGACCTTAAAGGCGAAATCGCGTATGAAAACCTAGCGAATTTCCCTAGGAAAATCCAGAAAATTTCGCTCGTCTTTCAGTTTGTATCGCACACACCGGCCCGATTAATGCATGCCACACACGCATATCTCAAATTTTTATTTGCGAATTTGTTTCAATTTTATTATTACACCGTTCGACAAATGACGACTTTTTTTTTTTGCTTCGGAGACAAGATATGACTTTTCTTATAGATTTATGCCCAGTGAACACGAATCTGGTAATAACAAATGTTGATTGGCTCGAGATTCGGAGATATACAATGTGTTTTTTAAATCACGCGATTTTTCTATTTATTGGTGTTCGTTCGATGTCTCAAAATCTGTCAATTGCTTGTTCAAAATGAATATTGGAATCTATAGTTGGGTATTTTATCTTTCATTTGTAGTACTTTTCAGCTTTCAGATCTTTCCAAGTAGTCGTCCAGTTCAAATCAAAAGTCAAAAGTATGTATTTTCACTTGGGATTTTTTCCCACTGTTAATACTATTCTACATATATTGAGTATTTTCTATTGAAACATGTTTATTGGGATAGTGTTCTTGCCACACTATTTTTTGTTTTCGTTTAAAAGGGTTAATTGGAAGTGTGCTGAACTTTAAATCGGTAAAATAACGAGCTTAAATCACGTATCAGTGAGACCAAAATTGTTTTGTATATGGTAGTTCTTAGGAATAGAATAGTATTGACAGTTATTATCGCCCCCGCCACCCGTTTCAAGGCAAACTAAAGTTTTCACCACGTGGCTATGCCCAAATATTTAGCTGTTATAGCCGAGTTTGCTGTCATGCGCTTAAGTGCCCCCTACCTGGCGAAATTTGCTAGGTTTTCATACGCGATTTCGCTTTGGTGTGCTCAGGCCTTATCCCAAGTATGCAAACGCGCCCGCCCGTCGAGTTGCTCGATTTATTTATTCGCTCGTTCGTTTCCCCGGCCTACGGTTACCGGACGTCTTTGTTTTTCCAAGTTTTTTTTTAATTTTATCCCAATCGGATAAAATACATATGTATTTTGATTGTGCGCAAATTCGACCTCGAGATTTTAACCGATTTGTATCGGGTATCATCCCCTGATCACGTTTTCATGATTTCTGGATAATGTCTGTATGTCTGTGTGTCGGTGTACTTTTTCTCAGAAACTATCAAGTCTATCAAGCTGAAATTTCGTATCTATTATTTTCTCGTAAGGTGTAAGAGATATTATGATTATGGTCAAAATCCGCCAACCGAAAGTGGCACTTTAAATATTTAGAATCTTCATAATATTGTAAAACTATAATCATTATATATGTAGGTACAATCTGAAAAAAAAAAATCATCAAAATCCTTCAACCGTTATTTTTCTTTGTACGTGGTTTTTTGAATTTTTCAGTGTTTGGTTACTCTTCATATTCCTCAAATACATATATATGAATAAAGTCATGGGTTGGCCACACCCGAATTTTTACACTTGCATCCTCGTTAATGCTATAATTACACAATCGACTGTTGAATTTCTATGAAAAATTTTCATTCTTCTTCAAAAAAAAAAAACCCTCACCTGCGGCGCATTTTTTTATTTAATATTTGACGACTCTTGAACTAAACACTGTAAGGTCAAAGTTCTTAGGGCTTGGGTTATGAAGGGACACGTCCGAATTGTTTACGGCGTAATTTAGCCCTCGGAGAATTTGAATTAATATATTCTCAGAGAATTTTGTCGTTTCGGTTGGTGAACTCTGCGTCAAGATTCCACCTACTTCCCTGTGTACTTTTTTGAGGTCCGCAACACAATAACTGTAAATTGTGGTTCAGAATCTATTTATGTATATATGTACTAGTGTAAGCCCGTTGAATATTAACGGAGTGGTTTCTCATCACCCGTACTGTGAGTGTTTGGTGTGGGTGAGTAATATGTGTATTTAATAGTTTTTGATTAGATGGCTCGTTATAAATACAACAACGTAACAATTTTGCAAAGTCGCGAACCTTTTGAGGATTAATATTGTCAAATTTTAGCAGGCTCGTCATTACCTAGTTTGGATGAATGCGTGAGTGCACCCCCCTTACGAACTGGTGGTTTCGGGTTCAAATCCCACTCGCGCGCGAACGGTTCGTGTCTTTTAATTATTTACCGAAGCGAGCGTTATCAGCAGACAGACACACAACGGAATAGGGCTATTATATATATGATAGGGCTATATATTTCCTAAAGTGTTACGTTGTTGCATTATAAAGCGCCATCTAATCAAAAACTATAAAAACTATTAAATACACATATTACTCACCCACGCAAACGCTCACATTACGGGTGTTGAGAAACCGCTCCGTTGATATTCAACGGGCTTACACTAGTTCAGTATATAAAATAGTAATTTTATCAAAATTGTTACCTGATCCATTAATATATGTACATATGTATGTATGAAATGTTAACTTTTCCGCGTTCGCCATCCTATAGCGTCTAATCCACTGGGACGATATCCGCGTTGTACTTATACATGAGTATAAAATAAATAGAGATCAATTTTTTTTTGTTTATCCTTAAAGCTTCTATCTGCTCGTCTGTAACTTTTGTTTTCACCAGGAACTTTCGAGTCGCTGTATACATATGTAGGTTGGCTTCTCTGTAGTACTCTGAGGTATTCATATGGTCAATGAATAAAATTTTTTCACATGTTTTTCTTCGTCGTGGCTAACTTTTTACGTTCTTATTCTATAACTCTAAATGAAAAATATTGTCTATATAATTTATTTACAACGGGCGAAATCCTTCATCCCTTTAATTAGATAACCTACATACATACGTCCTCGATTGGTTAATTGAATTGGAGCATAGTATTGAACAGCTCAAAATGAATCAACATAAGTATCTGAAATCATCCAATTATTTTCAATATATGGTAATGACAATAGCCATTGTGTTTCAAAAGCAAATTCCGATCGCTCATCTCAAATAGACACGTGTCACAGAATCACTCATTCGAAAACACACACACACACATTATTGCGCATAGGAAAAGAATTCCTTTTATAGCGTTTGTTTCACGTGTGCTGAAAAGCTAAACGTTTCGAAGAATTCGATCGATCGATCGACTATTGCAGAATTTGATACTGGCCCGGGGGGTGATGCGGAATTTTACATATTTATTTAAATTTTCAACCCGACGAGCATTCGCAGTACGAGTACACACATTCAAATACACAATCCTAATTTAAATGGTTTATAATTATAGCGTACGTGTGTGTTTATTCGTGCAAAATTGCCTTACTTGGAATACGACGAGTAATGTATAATGTGCCACACGCTAGCGTGCCTCTAATGGCGGTCTAATTAAACGATGCGCCGCAGTTACGTTAACTTAATCAACATCAACATCATCATCACCATCATCCGCTTAAAATTAACTTTGACCCTGTTCTCGCGTGTAATCAAAGCCTCGACGAACTCCCGGGTCATCGGGATCACACCCCACCCAACGTTACGTCCGAGTTTTGCGAATTTCGAGTCGAGTTTTCCAAAGTTTTGCAAATTGAGGAGTCGTTTATCGTCCTCCTATTTAATTAAATATGTACAAAGTTTTCGATTTGTAGCGCCACACCGCGACCGTGATTTCACACTCTTCTCACGGCATAAAATTGTATTATCTCAATAAAAATTGCTGTGTAAAAACAGTAGTCTGTCAAGATTAACGGAAAGCACTCGAGCCATCTAAGATTCGCTGACGACATAGTCATAGCTGCACGCGACTCGGTAGATTAAACACAATTAAGGTATAAATAACTATCAACTATCTCTACAATATGGTTATCTACTGTGACTACGCTTAAATTTATAAATTTTACATTGTTTTTGTTTTACACTCAATAGATCGTAGCGTATCCTAAGCTAATGGTCAATTTGAACACGCGTACACAACGCGAGTATTTATTTACACGCGTGACCGCTCAAACTGATCGGCCGCGCTCGTTATAAACGTACCCTTACAAGGTTTACACGGAAGAGCAAATTACGCACGAGTCGTATCGACATTGTATCGGTGCACACGTTTATTTGTTTCCTCCCTACATATTATTGTGATATTATTTTTCTGCGGTACATCGCTTTATAAACACTAAGCAGGGTTAAGAGCGGTCAATTGATGGGCATTTGTCTCTCTAGACACCGTGATCTTTCCTCGCGCACCAATACGCCCATAGCGGCTCGGGTTTTCTCCGAGGCCAGGGCCCGAATGTACCCTAATGCCAGATCGTTATCTGCTGGCGAAAATTCGATGGGGGAAAACACCAAACCACCCTAAAACCAACCCCCCTCCCACCACCCAATTTATCCCCCGCACCCCCTCTGTCCGGACACCTCTCGATATTACAACCCTTTCGAGTGTTGGGACTCTCTATCTATGTATCCATGTACATATATATATTCCCTCGGCCGAAATCCTCGCTACGTTCGTTAAGAGGTGCCTGTAAACGATCCACATTCTTACGGCAATGTCTTCATCATCATTTTCAGCCGTTCACCATCCACTGCTGGATGAAGGCCTCTCCAATCCTCTTCCATTCCTGTCTGTCTTGAGCAATCTGCATCCACTTGACACCACACATTCTTCTCAATTCATCAGCCCATCTTCCACTAGGCCTACCTTGCTTTTCTTTCACATCCTCTCGGATACCATTGTCAGTTCTTCTCGCGTCCACTTTGGTCACACTTCTTACGCGTGTATTTCTTATCTATTCTCGGTATGCCAAGCATACATCTTTCCATGCTTCTCTGTGTGCACTGGATCTTTCGTAGCATTCTTGAATTTAGCGTCCAAGTTTCACATCCATATGTCATTACTGGATGCCTTATTTTTTAAGCATAGCATAATGTTGGATTTTAAAACTATGTTCATTCTTCCAAAAAGGATTATCTACTGTGACTACGTTTTGCGTGCAAAATTCATTAAACATAATTTTAGTATTGTTAAAATTAATTTTTAAGCCTTCTTTCATACTTTCGTTGCTTAATTCTGTAAATCTACTGAGTTACATGCAACTATAACTATGTCGTCAGCGTATTTTAGATGGCTCAAATGTCTTCCGTTAATCTAGACCCCTGTTTTGTGGCATTCCAGCGACCTAAATATGTCCTCAAGCACCGCATTGATTAATTTCACGGCAATGTATTGCCGGTAATATTATTGCAATATGGAAATACAGTCGTGTTTCCCGACACGGTGTGGCCGTGTGTTGGCGAGTATTGTTGCCATATCGCTCGGTATGCGAAAATACGCGGCAATATATGTTTCTTTCCCGCTCTTTCACACGCGCGGGTGTCTCTGGCGACCTTCGCCGAATCTGGGCAATAATAAAACAGCAACTACATACATACATACTTGCCGGAATTAAGTTGTAGACGGGAGCTTTATTTTTATTCGACTATTCAATACAAGCGATGATTACGAACTTACTTATCGTTGACATTCAATGAGCTTAAATACTCTTTTCAAACAATGGCGGTGTTGGAGACACGTGTCGTACAATTTTGCTTAGTCGGTCGATCAAATGTGTGTGTCACATCTCAATGATACTATTCAAGCGATTCTGGGTTGCTTGAAAATTTCTTGGAAGTCAATGTTCATATATAAAAAAAATCTTCACCAAAAACCCTTTTCTGACGATGCAAAAAAAGTTTTTTTTTTTTGCATCGTCGTACTCAATTGTCAACACAACGCAACATCAACGCAATTGTTTCGAAAACAATGAAATTCAGAAAGAATTACGAGAGGTTGAATTTTATATATTTTCTACGTCTACATAGAGTACCTAGTTTCGTATAGTATTTTTTTTTTGTATGAAGATTATGAGATGAGCAGGTAGCTTGGTAGCTTGAAAAGTGGCGCAATGTAATAAGATGCTCGCCACCGCCAAAAAAATCTGGTGTTGGTTTTGTTGCTCAATGTAATATCGCTCTAAGTCGTCCTGTTTATATTACACATCGATAGCACGGCATGTGTCGATGAATCGATGTCGCAACTCGTGTTGATGAGTAATTCGTAGATTTCGTGGAGGGCTGTCCTCAGACCTTAACTCCGGCAATCATCGAGCCACACATTGCCGCGACACATATTGCGCACGTGATGCTGAAAATGTTGCTGGATGGTTGACGGGCAATATTTCTGAAAAATGTTGTTCGTTTACAGACTCCTTTAGGCACGCCTATACGTTTATGCCCCGACGCATCTTTTATGTTTATGTGTGTTTATGTGCGAGCGGGTGTTTTTCGAGATTTTGAAAGGGTAACTGGAGGCTCGTGCGGTTCAATCGCCATTAAGTTCCTTTGTACACGCGCCGATTAGTAGTAATCAGATCGAAACGTGGCGAATGCACGTAGACCGACTATGTCGATAGGTTTTGTAACCAGCTGTGCGGTTCGTTGTTGCAGATAGACACGAGCCTTACATAAACAATCCGGCTAATTGAAAGTGGAGCTTAGTTGAGTTTAAACAATAGACTATTTGGCGGGGAGGGGCTCAGCGCGAGCCCGGCTCGGCGCAAGCCACACTGTTATTGTGAGTAAATACAATTCAAAGTAATTAGTCCAGGAACACTTTGTACGGAGCCGTATTTTTACATAGAATATTAAGATAACAAAAACGAGGGATGAAATTAGGATGGAGTGCTTTCGGAAGAGTGAACATAGTTTTTAAATCCAACATTCCGCCACGCATAAGAAATAAGGCGTACTGCTATGACGCATGGATGTGAAACGTGGATGCTAAATTCGAGAATGTTACGTAAGATCCACAGTGCACACAGAGAAGCGTGGAAAGATCGGTATAACGAGAAGAGATTGCAAGAGGAATACATGGGTAAGAAGCATAGATGTAGAATAACATAGATTGGCCTTAGCGCCCGAAAAATGACACACAAAAAGGGCATGCAAAAGTGCATGCATTTTTTTTGTTTGGAATGGCATATCTATGGTATTTTATATCTATGGTAAGAAGCCATGGGCTGGTCACAGCGAACAGAATGAATGGACGCGAGAAACACTGGAATGGTATCCGAGAGGATGTGAAAGAAAGCCAAGTAGACCGAGTGGACGATGGGCTGATGAATTGAGAATAATGTGTGGATGCAGATTGTTCAAGACAGACGGCGATTGGAGAGGCCTTCGTCCAGCAGTGGGATGGTGAACGCTTGAAAATGATAATGATTTATATAAACAAAAACAGAAATACACGTAATAAATTTATATAATAGCCGAAATCCGTCTGTCTGTCTGCTGATAACGCTCGCTGAGGAAAAATAATTTAAAAAACCAGAAAGAGTGGGGGATCGAACCCAGAACCGCAAGCTCGAGAGTAATCACGCTAACGCTATACTCTATCGCCCTTGGTCAATTTAGTCCTTTTTTTTTTAAACATTACCTATAATAAAATAAATAGGAAATGAGGAAAAATAATTACAAAACCAAAATGAGTGGGGATCGAACCCGGGACGCCAGGTCGGGAGTTGTTGATTTGGTCCTTTTTTTTTTTTAAACATTACCTACATATACAAAGGATCGTGACTCTGCTTTACCTACATACCTACCGTGCGATCAATTAGTGGGGATCTCTATAAAAAAAGCGCTTTACGTAATTTAAAATTCAACGGGCTTACACCAGTAAATTTATATGTAGCTAAACTGTAGTTTCTACTTTATTGTTGAATGTAAAGAAGATTGGCGATATATCGTATGTACATATGTTCTATTATAAAAAAAATTACAGTTAAAGGTTTTTACTTCTTTGCCTTGTTCCACGGCAATCCTCGAAAGAGGTTTTTCACACTTTGTTCGTGTAAAACACGCGTAGGTTAATAAAATTTTTGCCTATGCCTTTTTTTGTTTCAAGAAATATATCGACTTTTATTGCCTATGGCGCATTATGGGGCAGAAAAATGGTTAATCTGCCTCTATTTAACTATAAAATCATCTAAAATAATGTTTCCTGATAAACTCCCCCCCACCACCTTTAGCGAGTTGTATGTACGGTAATAAACTATGGCGGTGAGATAGTAATTCATTTTAATATAGAATTACTTGCTCCTGATAAATAATGTTGTTTTTAAAGACAACGATGTACCTAACCCCATGTTCTGTTTTAATTTAGCGTTTAGAAGATTTAATCATTTAGGTTTTGCTATTTTAGTTAGTTAGGTTTATGTATTACAACTTAAATTACATTACAACTTTGGCTTGGTTCTCGGTCGCTTAATACATAATGAACCCGTTCGACTTGAACCAAATTGGATAATCCAGAATGCAACGGAAAACAACCGAAGTGTCTATCGCTGATTTTCATAGCTAAATACGATAAGTATTTGTATTTTCGCCGAAGCGAACTGAAAAGTCTTGAAATTAAGTAAGGGGAATGCATTTTCAACCGTTAAATGTGTCAATCTGTCGAGATATCTCATTTATGTATTAGTAGTAAGTATGTAAATAGGATCACGGTACATATGTATGTACAATGTCGTCACTTTAGTAAAAGTTTCCTGTACTTCTTTTCCTTGTTCTTCAATGGAAAAACAACGAACTGTGATTCGTTTTTGTTGGCTTAAAATATACATATGTACAAGTGGCTTTTCACAACAGTGTAGTCTGTAGTGTTTTCAACTGCAGTATTGTTTTGAAAAGTTTGAAATAGACACAATAAGTGTAGGCTCGTATGTATGTACCTAGGTAAATAAATCTATTCGTGTTTGTACAACCATGTGGGCTATATTTTGAAAATTACGTCCTCGTTAACATTTTATCGAACGTAGTTTTTACGATATTAATACAGATTCCTTGTCGTACAATAATTGAATGTATGTATGAATTTTTCGTACCCGTTTCAAACGATGTCATAATAATATCGGAAACAACCGAACGTATTCACTAAGCATAATGCGTGATGTCACATAACGAGGGCTAATATGTACAGTTACGATAAAAATAAAATAAAAACAAAGACACCGATGTAATAAGCTCGCTTGAACATACATATACGAGTACGCCTATCTCGTATTTGGTATGTATGTATGTATGTAGAAAAGCCTTTTCATCTTCACATTTCCCTTTGTCTATATTCTCTTATTTTATTATTATTTGTTGAGCTATGGTGCCATTTTAGACGTGATCAATGTCTTATGTATGTACGTTTATACATGCATCCAAACTAAATCGTTCGATTCAAACACAAAACACACGTCGATTGCCTGTGTTTTTTTTTTTTTTTGTATTTGTGTGGTGTTCAAAGTTTTAATTGAATCGTATCTTTATCCATCGTGCAAATCGCGTTTTTCCATCTTTTTTTCTTGGCTTATTTTTTATTTTTTTTTTTCATTTTCTCAATCGTTCGATGTTAACTTGTTTGTTCAGCATTTTTCGTTATTCCATAGAAAACATTTAGACGTAAGCGAAATTTGGCGTCCCGTGTACCACCACGAGCGTCTATTCGGTCGGAAAAATCTAATTTTTTTTTCCAATCCACAATCCGACCGTATTACAATAAAACTGACGGTAATTCAGTATTATTTCCGAGAATAAATAGGTCACGCGTGTGAATTTCCAGACCTTTCGATGTCACACACCATCCACCTGTACGAATATTTGTAGTACTTCATTAGACTAGCTCTATGTAGTGTCTAAATGTAAAAACCTTTTGTGTGTCAATCTGCTTTGACTGGAAACACTAACTTGAAACTTTATACCCTGTAAAACGCTCAAGATCTAATAGGAAGCACTCTGCAAAGTTTGGTCTCGGATTAAAGTCAAACAGTATGAGAGTGTACGAAGTTCAAAGTGTGAAACGTACGATTCATAAATTGACTAGGGCGTGCTATAAAATATATATAATTTTTAACCATACATAAGTACATGTAGGCAAATTTGGGGATTGCGAATTTAATTGTTGCGCAACCTGTTGCATTTGCAAACACTGTTGAAAATTGTTGTATAACAATGCAGTAACAAAAAATATATACAAATTTTATCAATATGCTTTTCCGAAGTGTCCTATTTTTTTTTAACAATTTATGTGTACCTCCGCAACGAATGACGCAAAGGTTTTAAAATATACATAGAATTTAATTTCTTTCTAATGACATTGCAGTTTTTGTGTATATGTACTCGTACATATGTATATCGGTCCATACTAATCGAACGTGACCGTCTGCAGAATCTGTTTTCGGTGTTGGCTCGATTGTCTCGATCTCGTTGACTCGTTCGTGATGTTTCGTATTACTGCGGTTTTTCTTATCTGGTTACCCAGTTCGTTTTCCAGTGAATCATACGAGAGCACAAGGACGAAAGTGCTACTTTATAGCCGGACTGATACATGAGATCCTCGTTACACGCCGCGCCCCAAGATCAAACGTGACCGGAAAAACGAGACTTTTCGCAGTGAGATTGTGCCCAGACATAGATGTAGAATAACATAGATTGGCCTTATCGCCCGAAAAATGACATACAAAAAGGGCATGCAAAATGCACTCCTTGCGTGCATTTTGCATGACCTCTTTTTTGTGAGAATTCCCCGCACTTTAGACCCCCCGCACACCCCCGTTGCTTCTGACGCTTTCTCCGGGCAAATTTGTTTGGAATGGTATTTTATATCTATGTGCCCAGAAAATGAAACGGGATGACTTGTCTTTCGTTGTGTGTGTGCGTGTTTTTCCTCATCGTTTGACGTGTATTTGACAGCTGTCGGATACGGCGGCACAGTCGACGAGCTGTCATTTCGTTTCGACGCTCACAACGTAAAATAAATCACGCAAATGTAACGTGTATGTATGTGTGCTAAGATAGATACAATTCGCGTCGCGGTAAATATAATTATTGTCGGTTGCAGACGTGTTTCGCAACCGTTCGTCGTTCGCTGTTCGGTTCGTCGGTGTGTACGCAGCATTACGCGACGTCGTGCGCCCTTTCGGCGGTGCCGATCGAATGTTTAAAATAAATTATTGACAACGATGAATTTGTCCGAACGATAGTGTTTGTTCGTTGGCGCCGTGTTTTGAAATGTAAAAACTTATGCATCGAATGTGTTGTGCCTAAAAATAATCATATGGGAGAATAGTGTACGTTTATTTTTAGACGTTGGCTTTTTTTTTTTTTTTTTTTTTTTTTTGAAAACGCACGAATGTGAATATTTATCGAGTGCATGAGTTTGTTCGACGTGTGACATTGGCCCTTTTCGAACCGAGTCGAAGATTTCGATGTCGGATGTCACGTTTGATTTCGAATAATGTTCTTTTCAAATGCCAATGTCTGAAAACATGTGTATTTATTATTTGTTCGGCGAAACACAACCGTTATATTTATGGTTGACGGTAAGAACATCTTTGAAATAAATGTAAATATTTTCAAAATTTAACTACATAGACCCGAGTATTATTTAAACATTTGTAATTTTTCACGTGTACTACTTCTATCATTATCGTCATTTTCAGTCGTTCATTATCCACTGCTGGATGAAGGCCTCTCCAATCCTATTCCATTCCTGTCTGTCTTGAGCAATCTGCCCATCGTCCACTCGGTCTACCTTGCTTTCTTTCACATCCTCTCGGATACCATTCAAGTATTTCTCGCGTCCATCTGCCATCCATTTCTACATAATCCGGAATATTTTTTGTCATATTGTTTATTTTTGAATTATTTTGGTATGAAATAATTTTTGGGATTTATGATACTTGGCCAGTTCATGTAAGAGTATGCAATAAATTAATTTCCATCAAAATATCACTTTGGTGAAAAGTGTGGGTTACGGCAATTGGTCTGTACACAAGTGACGATATGAAGCGTCATGTACATATGTATGTATAGACATTTTCACACTTCGCCTCGTGTACGTAAAATGGTACGATTTTAAAACAGTTGAAATTGCTATCGTCGAAGTATTTGCACATAATTAATTAATCATATTTCGTTGCGATTCGCGGACGCGCCCAATAAAAATTTCGCCGAAAATACATATATCCTATATTTTTTTACTACTACGCGGGAACGTTTCGCGTATTTTCGTAACGGTCCGTCACGCATTTATCTTTTTATTATATATTTATTAATATAATTTGATTATTTTACGCGCTCGCTTTCGGTGAATGAAGATAAAGCAAAGGAAGAAAAAAAGGGATGACTTTCTTTGATGTCATTTCCAGACGTAGTCGTTCCACATTCACTGTGCGGGTCACGTGCTAGAGCTACACTCTGGTTGTCTGATTGAATAACAATTCGCATATTTTACACTGGTGGCCGTCAAAGAGTGACTCCGGGAAAATCTCGTGTCTATTACAATGTGACCAAAGGAGCGTATGTGTTTCATCAATCGTGTTTGCAATTTGCTATAATGAAAAGTTAATATGGAGCTACTGGGTGCTCGAGTGGCGATCTCGAGTTGTGCAGTGATAAACAAGTAGTAAACAAGGCCATCCCTGACGTTAATATTGAATTAAATTAATGTTTCTATCATTATGTGTTAATGTATGGCTGGGTGGGTGCAAAGAAGAAGAAATAAAACGGATAATTAAACTAGGATGGAGTGCTTTTGGAAGAATGAACATTGTTTTTAAATCCAACATTCTGCTAATTGTAAATCCATTCCAAATCCAACTCCTGTGACACAGAGAAACGTGGAAAAATGTATGCTCAGTATAACAAGAAAAGATTGTAAGAGGAATACATCGATGGGTTAGTGTCTAAGTATTGTATATCCAAATAGTATATTTGAGAAGATATTGCCTTATTCAAATATATAATATGTCCATTTCGTCCATAGTTTTCATGCAAAAGATGTCACTTACAATATTTTAAAACAAAACTGGACATATAATATCTGTGCAGTAACCACGCTAATAGTATAGGTTTATATTAATTGCAGAGTAATAAGTAAATGCAGAATATCTCCGAAAAGATTAACAGCACTCCTAATCTAAAAACAAATAAGCTACCACATACATACATATACTGAATGTAAAGAAGAAGAATTAAACTAGGATGGAGCGTTTTTGGAAGGATGAACGTAGTTTTTAAATGCAACATCCGCTATGCTTAAAAAAGAAGGCATACGACCAATGCGTACTGCCAGTTATGACGTATGGATGTGAAACGTGGATGCTGAATTTGAGAATGTTCAGTAAGATCCAGTACACACAGAGAAGCATGGAAAGATGTATGCTCGGTGTGACAAGATCGTAAGAGGAATACATGGGTGAGAAGTGTGACCAAAGTGGCAGTTATAGCGGAACGTGTGCAATAATGGAATGGTATCCGAAAAGAAAGCACGGTAGACCGAGTGGACGACGGGCTGATGAATTGAGATGAATGTGTGGAGTCAAGTATGCAAATTGCTCAAGACATACATACAGGAATGGAAGAGGATCGGAGAGGCCTTCATCCAGCAGTGGACGGTGAACGGCTAAAAACGATGTATTAATGATTTGAAATATGTACACTATGTATGCACATTCGAAACTATAATGAAATTTTCTGTCAGTTGTGACGTTTGGTTGGTATAACAAGAAGGGAACGTTAGAGGAATTACATGGATGAGAAGTATGATCAAAGTGGGAGATATAGCGGAATGTGTGAAAAAGTTGGATTGGCAGAGAAATACTGGAATGGTATCCGACAGGATGTGAAAAAAAGTATGGCAGACCGAGTGGACGATGGGTTGATGAATTGAGAAGAATGTGTGGTGTCAAGTGGATGCAGATTGCTCAAGACACACAGGAATGGAAGAGGATCGGAGAGGCCTTCATCCAGCAGTGGACGGTGAATGGCTGAAAATGATGTATGTATGTATGAATGTATGTATGTACATTTTGAAACTGATTGTGTATTGACAATAATTGATAGTTTAAAGTTTTATTAAATTTGCACCCGGGTAACGCTGGATGTTATTTATAATAGAGTACAACCGTTAACGACCCGAGTTGCTCTTGAAATTGTGGTTGTTATATAACAAAGTTTGCGCACTGCCATTGTTTGTACCTCTATGTACATTGACATTGACCGTGCAAGTGCTCCAACTAAAAGCGCAGCGAGGATTTTCCTTTTTGCGGAAAAGCCGGAAAATGCATGCAACGAGGAAAATTTTCATGACCAAAGAGTGAAACCTTTCACGGTGTCCCTTTTGAAATTTAATCTGTAATGGTGTCCATTGTAGGCATTTCAATTTTTCTGCATGCATGCACTTTTAAATCTAATACCAAGGTCGCTTCCGACGTTCGCTTTTCTGTTTATTTGCGGATGGAAAATATGTATGTTGGATTTAAAAGCTTTTTAGCATTGCGCTGGGAGCTTTCGCAATTTACATACATATGTATGCACGCCCGCATGAAACAAATTTCAATGTCAATACCGAGCGACGATAACTTTTTAATTAGAAATATTCTGATGCATATCATATCGTTTTATTCATTTACCGGTTGTCGCACTAGTTTATTTTCTGTATATGGATACATACAAACATATTTCCACATCAGAACTGCGAATCGCACTTTTACGACTAACCTTTTTTTTTTCTTTTTTTTTTTGTTTGTCGGTATTTTTTTCAGTTTTAGCCTAACCTAGGTAAATGTAAGTTGTATGAAATATTCAGTACGTATTCGGCGGTGGTGGTGGATAATAATAAATCAGGCATACGTGTCGGGGCTTGTTCGGCTACAAAGCCCCAATATAATAATAAAAAATACAAAACCGAATATCCGTCGAGTTTTCGGGATCAATCCGACGCGTGTACGTACATAATATGTATGTATGCGTGTGTACATCGCAAGAAAAATGGATCGTTTTAATTGCGCTCAGTTGAAAAAAAGTAGCACTATCGTGCAGTGGGCAATTTATCGTACCCACCTAATTAATTAATGTCTTTGGGTGAATTTGTTTGTCTGTTTGTCCAAGAACACGTTCATTTTCCGTATTGACACATGTACCCGAATACACTTTTAGTAAAAAAAAAACGGTTTGTCTGTCGAGCAACATCTTATGTGCCGTACGAATTTCTTTCGATTCGTATATTGAAATTGAAGTATGGAAATTTTCAAGTCATCACATTTATTTGCACGTGTCGAGTCGCTTTTCCTTGGAAACTATTTTATTTTCTAAATATGTACATATGTAAGTTGACAGGAACGTGACCTTTCTCGTAACATATCGATGTTGCATAAGTGTGTATATTTTTTTTTTTTTTGTAAATCTTGTGATTTGTTCAAGTCAATTTTACGTTTCAATGCATTTTTTTTATATGCATACATACATAAATCACACGATTGTTTCAGTGTGTAATTCGAACGATTCACAGCTCGTCGAGTATTTTATAATACGTACATATTTGAACGTTTGATTTATATATACATATATGTATATAGACTTTTTTCTTCAAATGACTGCAATTTACTGCAAGTCGTTTCAAATTATCCTGTATGTATTTTATATTCATATATAATATTTCTTACACGTACATCGAATTGTAATAATTAAAGTTTTATTAAGATTCGAGCATAAGTCTCTTAAATATCGTCATTGGCAATATCTGATTTTTACAATAGCCAGGATGATCGTCGTGTCGTGTCTTAGAATTTGCCAGTTTAGAATTTCATCCCCTTCATAAGGCAATGGGGAGTATTTTTCCTTGGTTACTTCACTATGACCGACCCTGAAATGTTTGTCAAATAGTAAAAGACGCTACTTTCAAAAGAATAATAAATTTTCGAATATGCTTCTCTTAACTGTCACAATAGTCACTAGTTATCGGTCGCATAAGGGACTTGGTATTAAATTGTCTGCAAGCTACATAAGTACTTATTGCACCGACACGATATATTACATGTATATTATTTAAATAAAATTGTACCACATATAAATGATGCACTCGCATCTCGGTCATCTCGCAGAGGCTATCATCAATTGCATATCTTGCACACTGCGGATGCAATTGGCATTGACGATACTGCAATCATAATCGCACTCATTAATGTCACACAGACACACAAACACATTGTGGTATATCCACTTGTCTTATCAGTGTTTGGCGTCACGTATGGTCCTTGACGACGTTTCCTGTCTAATTAGTCATCAACGACGGTGTAACCCAATGGAAACCCGTCGAGAAAACGAAATATGTAAAATTCTATCAACAGGCTATTGTTACCACCATCATCATCATCATCGTCGTCGTCGTCGAGTTGAGAAAACTTATTGAGATTTTGATTTAGCTTTGTGGTGTCCGGTGTGCATTTTGAAGTCGGCCGGTTATCAAAGGGTTCATTAGCATTTCAAATTTCGGGTATGATTTCGAATTGCACCAATTGAATTAGCCGAGACCACTTTTCTGTAGCTGGTAGGGAAAGGGGTTGTCGGCTCGGATTGCCCAATTGTGTAAACTTTACAATTTACAACGCGCAGCACGTATTTGCGATAATTAAAAACTAACGAGAATCCCGCGCTCTATACACCGACTATACAAATGGTTATTATAATAAACTCCCTTTTCCTTTGTTGTTGATTTTCCGTCGTTTTTACATACATATACAATTTATAATTAATTTTTTTCGTCGTTGTTGTTGTTAACGACATCTACAGGCCGCCTGTGAAATGTCAAAATAGTATGTGGTATAATAATAATGTTTACGGAAAATGTGTGTACTGTATTGAAATATTGTTCTGAGAAACCGCCATGACAAACTACAGGTGTAAAGTTTGAAGCGGAAAAAAATGTCGTGACATGAAAAGCTTGGTTTGTTTTTAAGTTTTGCATTTTCAATGTTTTCCCCCATGCAATGTTGAATTTTTAAATTCTTAAAATCTTTTATCGCTTGCATTTTTCAATAAATTGTCACTATAATAAATACAACTTTTTTAAAATCGTTTTTCCTTTATCAACATTTTTCTGTAATAATTTTATCTTATAAGCTAAATATCTGTTCGCGTGGGTAGGTACATACATACATACATATATGTATGTATATCACCATAGCGTTGAATTCCTGTTATAAAATCCTTGTCCTATATACAGAGTGTTTCAAACGAATGGTATCAAACTTTGACATTCAACATTAATTATTATTTTCGAGTATGGCTCTGGCAAAATACAAAACTATCACCGAACTCCAAAATGGTTATCAATATTCATAGTATGTATTTCTTACTCGGAATTGTCTCAATATTTCGCTTCTTGAAGTTATCAATCATTGCGTCCTTTATGTGTGCAAAAGCTGTTTTGAATTTCATCTGACATTATCTCCAATGTCGTTTTATGTGCTCTTTGGCAGACTTCCGTTCTGCGAATTCGTCTCATTACAAATTCAACAAAAAACCTAACCCTTTCCGGTTAATACGATTAACGAACGTGTGTGTGTTTTTTTTTTTTGTGAAAACACGTATTTAGCAAAGTCGCGAACCTACTGAGGATTAATATTGTCAAATTGTAGCAGGCTCGTCATCGTCGACGTTGAATGAACGTGTTAGCACTGACTCGGACAACCCGTTGATCGCGGGTTCAAATCCCACTCGCGCGACTTCGTGTCTTTTAATTATTTACTGAGACAAGCGTTATCAGCAGACAGACTGTTGTATATATAACCAGCTGACCCGGCATGCCCGATACCGTTCCCGTTCCAGATCCCGATCCCGTTCCCGTTCCTAGTACGTTATCTGACGCGTGAGCAAGCCCGTTCCCGTTCCCGTTTTTTTCCGATTTTTTCACAGGAACCATCCCCGGTTTTTTGATTTTTCACAGGAACCATCCCCGGCAGTACTGAAGGTTAATCGTTAATCGTTAAGGCCCGTTCCCGATGCCGTTCCCGTTCCCGTTCCAGATCCCGGTCCCGTTCCCGTTCCTAGTACGTTATCTGACACGTGAGCAGGCCCGTTCCCGTTCACGTTTTTCCCAGATTTTTTTTACAGGAACCATCCCCGGCATGATCACAATAAGTCCTGAAAGTTTCATCGCGATCGGTTGAGTGGTTTAGGAGCCTATAAGAGACAGACAGACAGACAAACAGACATTCATTTTTATATATATAGATATATATGTAGATTCAATACAATTATTACAAACAACCTTCGAAGAAAACAACAAATAATCGATATCTCGAATTTAGGCGGGCAACGGCAACACCGTATCGTACCTACGGTACAAAGGTTCGTGCTACCACTTCTCCGGTCTCTATTTGTGACACTCTATACGCATTACTTTTATACCTATTCGTATTATTATCCGCATATCTACCCGCTGTGTACTTTTACTACCTTTCGCGTAGAATATTTCCCACTTCACACATTCCCCTTTTCCTTGACTACTAACTAGCTAGCACATCAAAGCTAATATGTATGTACTTCTATGCGAGCTTTTTGAGGCCGGCAAGTGGTTCGCTTGAATTTTCTCATATGAATAAGGTCAAAGTCGAACGCTTCAACTTGTTCGCAACGGATTAGGTTTAGATGCATATATTTATTATAATCGCCGTCGGTTTATATTCGAATATAATATAGTCATGGAATATTCGCACGTCGCGATCGGAAAATTCTCATGGCGAGGTTCTATATCTGTCCCGGTGCGGCTGGCGTCGCGACGCTCTTAATGAATTAATTCTCGGATTATTTGATACGTATTTGTGAAAGTGCACTTGACCTTTATCCGTGGGTAGGTCGTTTTATTCGTACGTTTTTTCAACATCCGTTTCCGCGGAAATGGAAACGTCCGAGGACACAATTTCTGCCCGTTTGTGCTAAAGTCCGAAGGATTTCGAAAGCTCGATAAGGCTCCATTGTCGCGAACGTCACATATAAGTACATACATACGTACATATATGCATTTCTTAAATGGCGCTTTCAATTTATCGAATGTTACATATATCCGTAAGTAATAACCGGAATTGTTGAATTGTCATCGAGTGGCTTCAATACCGAAATATCAGCATTTGAGTCGGAAGAAAGTTTTCCGAGATTTAAAAGATCGAAGCATGTTATGTATGTCCAAATAGTATATTTGAGAAGATATTATTGCCTTATTCAAATACATATATAATATTTCGTCCATAGTTTTCGCGCAAAAGAGTCACTTATGTACATACAATATTTTAACACGTTTAATGCAACAGTACACTTTTTGAAAATAACTTTAAATCAACTAATTATACATAGAATAAAAAAGTTACAAAAAAATAAAATAATGTACATAATCAGTTGTAATACATACGCATACTTGTTACAATACTTATGCAATGTCATTAAAAATGTAAAAATAAAGTCATTTATTAAAGTATTACATCTGATTATGTGAATCAAATTTTTTTTTTATAAATTTAATAAAAAAAAATTATAAAAGATGTTTCATTTCTCCAAATGGTCATATATAGCCTGTTCGACTTTGGATTTTTTTTTTCATCCATATGTGATATTTTAACACAATTCATCTTACTTATATTATAAAGTAAATCGTTAGGTAATAGAAACACAAAGATAAATTTAAAAATATACAAAAATAAAAAAAACTTATGTTTGTTTTCTCTCGGACATATCTGCGACGTAAAAAGTGTCCGATGTTGTCCCTTTAAAACTCGAAGATGAACTGGTTTGAACTTGTCATAAAAGTCATAAAATTCATCATCGAGATGTACTTAAGCGTAACGAAAGGTTTGAATTAAGACGCAATAGTGTGAAATAAGTAATAGTGTGTAATAAGAATCCGTTAAATTTAAGACGCAATAGTGTGAAAAGGCCACAAACAATCGTTTTGGTATACAGCCTGTAAGGCCGTAAAAGGCCAACCGGGTTCAAATGGGTTAAAAGATAATACAAGTGAAACATCACAAAAAATTGGGAGACGCACCCACTGACAATGAAATAGCTGTAAATAGAATGACAATATAGCTTACAATGGGTGTTTTTGTCGGTTTTATAACAATTGAATATTTTAAGTCGCAAATGAGATGGTTTGTATAACAATTGATAACGGTTAATAAGAATGAAAAGAGCACGTTTTACCACATGTAGTTTGCTACCATTAACAGATATTACGAGTGAAACGTCGCAAAAAAATTGGAAAAGAATTGCAGAAGAAATAAAAGTAAATTAAAATGAGTAAAATTTTTATTCAAAATCAATTAAGTCATCAAATTCCGATGTTGAGAAAAAATAGGGCTACGAAGCTATTCTGAAACTACTCTATGTATGTAGTTAGGTGTAAAAAAACTGCAAGACGATTTTCAGCTAATTACATATCATCGTTTTCGAAACCATTTTGGTTATAAAAAATGGGCCCGAAAACACATCTATCACACAGCACCCGTTCTCGAAACAATTGCATTCGAGGGACGAAAAGGTATTTGGTGTCGATTTGTTAGAGCGATATTACACTTAGCCACTCCACCAACAACCAGATTTTTTTTGACGGTGGCGAGCATCTTATTACATTGCACCACTTTTCACTCACCAAGCTACCTGCTCATCTCATAATCTTCATACAAAAAAAATAGGTCTAGGAAGCTATACGAAAACTAGGTACTCTATGTAGTAGTATGTAGACGTAGAAAATATATAAAATTCAACCTCTCGTATTTCTTTCTGAATTTCATTGTTTTCGAAACAGTTGCGTTGACAATTGAGTACGACGATGCAAAAAAAGGTCAGAAAAGGGTTTTGGTGAAGTTTTTTTTCATCGAACCATGGACTTCCAAGAAATTTTTATGCAACAGAGAATCGCACCATCTAAACCTGTATATCTATCTGGTTGTTGGTGTGGTTGCTAAGTGTAATATCAGCCTTAGGCTTACGATTGGAGTCAACCATTATTTCACTAGTGTGTGTGTGGCAGTGGTAGCTATGGCTGAATTAACGGTTTCTGAGATATATGTACATATATAAAAATTTTTTCACAATTCCCGAGGGTTTATTCCGTCCCGGCTTTAAACTGGGAGTAAACCTACCCTCGCATCCCCAGCCAAAACCGGTCGATATGCTCGTTGCTCGCAGTCAACCTCGTGAATGCGCTTTGTTATAAACGCACCTTCGGTCTCGTTTTAAACGCAAATTCGTTTCGATTGCGACGTGTGGTAGAATTTTTTGTTGATCGCAATCATTTAAACATACACCCTCGAGCTGAGTACTAAGAATATGTACATATGTACATACATACATACATAGAGTGGCCGCTCTTTGTTTTTCGTCATACTTATATTTGTGCATTTTCTATATAGCGATAGACAGTAAGATCTTAAGGGTTCGATCGCTAGTTTGGATTGTGGACGTCGCGACGCCAATGCGTCCGATTTAAAAATACCCATCGGTTAATATTTGCGCGGGGGGCCTCGAGCCAAGTTTCCCGGACGCATTGTGTAATGGCTGTGAGAAAACCCACGCTATCACGAAACCCCTTTCGCGAATGTGGTGGAGGAGAAAGAGTGGAGAGGAGAAGGTAACATAACAAACCTCCACTTTCATTTTCGTTGGATACATTGTGAATAATCGTATTTTTCAGTCCACTCCGAGTCAATCCGACGAATTTGATTGATTTTATAACGATTTTTCTTCTTGTTGACTTCAAACGTTGCCTCTTTCTTCACAATCAAATAAATAATCAAAACGTACCCGGGGCACGACATTATTATCTATCTACATATATATAATAGCCGAAATCCGTCTGTCTGCTGATAACGCTCGCTGAGGAAAAATAATTAAAAAACCAGAAAGTGTGGGAGATCGAACCCAGGACCGCAAGCTCGGAGTAATCACGCTAACGCTATACTCTATCGCCCTTGGTCGATTTAGTCCTTTTTTTTTTTTTTTTTTTTTTAAACATTACCTATAATTAAAATAAATAGGAAATGAGGAAAAATAATTAAAAAACCAGAATGAGTGGGTATCGAACCCGGGACGCCAGGTCGGGAGTTATCGCGCTAACGCATACGCCACTGCCCGTTGTTGATTTGGTCTTTTTTTTTTTTAAACATTACCTATACAAGGGATCGTGACTGCTAACAATACATAGATGACGCTATAAAAACTATTATTTTTTTTGTCACTTACAACCGTGCGATCAATTAGTGGGGATCTCTATTAAAAAAGCGCTTTACGTAATTTAAAATTCAGCGGGCGTCGATATTCAACGGGCTTACACTAGTTAACAATATAATAGCTGAAATCCGTCTGTCTGCTGATAACGCCAGGTTGAATTGGTCGGGCCAACACTATCATCCATCGGAGGCGATACGATTTGACAATATATAATAATCTTAATAGGCTCGCGACTTGTTTTGTTTTGTTACGTGTTGTATTATAACGCGCTATCTATGCAAAAACTATAAAAACTATTAAATACACATTGACTCACCCACCCAAACATTCGTTGATATTCAATTACATATCAGTCGAATTTTCGTAAGACAACAAATACATAACATACTGTACGTATGTTACATACATATGTATGTATGGATTTAGCCAGGCGATAGCTCGGTATTGGTCTCTCGAGCGAAGTTCATGGATCGATATCCGCATGTCGAATGATTTTCTCGATGGTTTTTTCGATTTTAATTATCGTCATTAGCAAGATCTGGACATTGCTAAATCCAGATGGTTCCTTCTCTCCAAAAAATAATGGTTTCACCACTGGAGACTGACTATCTTTCCATGGTTGTTTTCGTAAAATGTTTGCCAAATAGCGAAAAGACAAATTAATATCAAGTACGCAACCTTCAAAAGACGCATGAATTAAACAGTGTGTTGCGAAATATGTATGTATTATCTTCAATGGTTTTCTGTTGCCTTATATTCAAGCAGTAATAAAAAGGATAGACTAAGCCACAATAACTTTTACAGTCTTTTACTTTTGAGACGAGAGAGTTGTTGCATTTAATTCTCTTGCAGAACCGGTGCACTATTCCAACAAAATAAGCACACTGCTAATGCTGCGTACACATCGACGTATCGCACAGCGAACGACGAACACACAATAACGTCCGATGATTTATGAACGTCCACACAATAGCAACCCTTCGTCGTTCGCTGTTCGGTTCGTCGGTGTGTTTGCAGCATAACAATATAGCGTAGAACTTTTTCATATCAAAATCGGAACGATTTTCTGAACTGAAGCTACACGAAACTGTTGAAAGTTGCCGTGCGTATATGTACATACATATGGAGGAGCTATCGAATTTCTTGTCACACGTTGACTAATATGTACATTAATCAGATTGGTACATATGTACATATATTGTTAGTTCCCCACATGTACATACCTTTATTTGGAAAAAACGGTGCTTATGTGGTGTGCTAGATGTGTATGGAACCTTTTTCAAGTCAAATAACTCACGCCAAATAGCAAATAAGTTAATATTTTAATGATGTCCGAAGCTTGCCAGCGGTTATGACAATACTATAGGTAAAAACTTCCATGTCCTTTGATTCGAATCGCGAGTTCAATTCTGTGGTTTTCCATACCAAGGGCTTGAACTGCACGAATGGGAGTGGCAAACTATTCAAAATTTCAAACTGTTGTGGGTTTCGGAAACTTCAGATTGACCGCGTAAATCGATGCGCAAAATTCATCCATATTAATACACCCATCGACTGATAACGTATAGTGGAAGTTCAAAAGTTCGATGAATTTAACGCAAATAGATGGCATACATATGTATGTACATACATCGAGGCATTGAACTGCAAGTGTATTCTAATGTTTACCTTTTTTCACACTTTTTCGTCTAGGTGACATAATCAAACCGACTTGATATTTTTTTTTTGATTTTACCTCAGTGTAACAGTTTGTAATACATATGTACATACATCGTAGTATGTATCATTATTACCTTATGCGTGCAATTTTCTGTACATACATATGTAATTGCATGCATAATTTTTATATCCCATCAATAGATCTCGCAGTGTCATCTATTGACCGCGTGTTAAACTAACGATAAAATCGGTGAACGAATAAAATTGATTTTTTCTTTTTATCAGCTTAGATAATAGACAAAGACTTGACTATTTAATTTATTTGATAAAATTTCACGAGCTAATATCGTCACCCAAATGTGATTTTGCTCGAAAGGAAATTTAATAAATACTATGTACTCCTTTAGCCGCGCGCAAATGCTATTAGGGTGCTTCTTTTCATCAAATTTCACACTGCATTGTGATCGAATCTTATCAGGATGCGAAAATGAAAAATGCGCTTCAAGCGTTGGTGGAATTTAATATTTTTATCATAGTGTGGGTTTAGAGGCGTCGTACACGATTTAATTTGCATTAAAATATAAAACAGGATTTCCGTTACACTTTCAGCGTTATTCACTGTATAGGAATTTGAAATGTGACAATTTTCCGTCTCAGATGAAAGTTTTGCCCGTGTAACTAATGTAACTTAATTATAATTTGAATTAATTAACATTTAAATTTGATCAAATTATAGCAATTTGATATTTGTGAAGAGGCCTGTCTGTATCTGTTTACGAGTGATGGCTTATTTCCTTAGAAAAGTGGGACGAATTCAATACGGAATCTGTTTCACATATCGTTATGTTTAATTCGCCGTAGCGAACAAACTGGAGATTTGTACATTGGTATTTTTGATAGCTCGCTAGTGAATATAATTTAATTTAATATATTTCCACGTCGTCGAGTACACACACACACACAGAATTCGGAAATTAACTGTTCGAACTGATAAATCATCAGCTCGGTTATTTCTCGAGTGTATTTATTTACCTACACAGTTTGTACTCGTGAGGAATGCTCCATGTGATTGATTTTAATAGACTGAAAGGAAAAAAAAAAAATACACGTTAACACGTCGTTGCACCATAACCGGTCAGTTTAATTTGTAATTGTTGAACGGTACGTATTTATTATACATATATAAATATGTATTAAAACATACACAAATGTGACATGCGAGACTTTCGTTACTAAAATAATATCAAGTGTCGCCTAAAAAATTGCCATTAAATATATGATTAATATTATCGTAAACGTCGGAATGCTCAAGTATTTATTTATTATTAGTACGCAAATAATAAATAAAGCTGTGGCAATATGAACTTGTGTAGTCGATTTCGCTCGACAAATTATTCCAACGTATTGGATTTTATTCAAAAATAACGAGCATGTATACGCGGAGGAAATTTTCAATGCAGTTCAATAGATTTTATCGTGCTTTTTTTTGTCTTATTGTTTGGAAATGTTGTTTACCCCCGTTTGAGATTGTAAGCTAGAAAGCTTCCTAGTTTGCTCCAATTCACCATTCGACGTAGAAGCTTTTGTACATAGAAACGCTCTTCGTTTGTAGAATAAATGTGATGATAACTTTACAAATTTGCATCTCTTTTTATATGATCATTTTTTTCTACTGCCGATGTTGCATTCAACTATCTCTCGGCTTATCGTTTATATATTTAGCCCATTGCTCAATAATTTACGTCATATTATGTTAGTTTAAATTACTCGTTTATTGTTGGAATCAAACTTTTAGTGACAGGCAAACTTTCAACCGCATATGAGAGTTTTTATTTTTCCAGCTTTACAACTTACGGTACCACTATTATTAGAACCGTGATATTTTGCGCACGTGTTTCTTTTTCCGTTTGAAATTTTATTTTGTATGTATCAACAAACAAAATAAACTGGGTGGACACGAAAAAAGGATACCTGTTGTTGTTTTTTTTTTTTTTAATAAATTACATCTCTGAAACAAATCTCGCTACGGTGATAAAATATAAATCATGTGAAAGTTCATCTGTTATTCCTTTTAATTAAATTGTAGTTTTTTTCCAAGCGAATAACTAAATGTGCAAAAATTACAATTTTAATCTGTGCTGTAAACTGCGCCGGACTAACAAAAACTATTATTTATTTTTAGATATACAATAAGTCAAAAATCTTTGTTTTGAGAAAACCAAGAAGTTTGAAACTCTCTAATTTGTGACCTAAATCATTATTATGTGTTATGTTTTCGATTTTTTGAATTTGTTACAATAATTGAAATAAGAGTCGACACATAATTTAGGAGAAAGAAAGTGGGACAAGAATTACTCTTCCACATCCGAGTTTCACGTCAAAATTATAGTGTTTTTCCAGTAACAAACGAGGACATGCAAACTAACTCAATTCGTATTGACATCTTCAAATTGCGTCAAAAATAAAACGAATATGAATCAGCTTGTTTTTTCAAACGACAGCGCGTGTTGAAATCTACCGAGTTGTGCATTTATTATAATCTAGGTTAAAACGGCCAATTTTTGACTTGACATTTTCTGCCAGTACACCGACGATATGTACATAGGTTTTGGCCCAAATTGTTCGAATACCGATAACGATGATCTTGAGTGTGCCTACACGAAAAATTATTAAATCGTTCGGATAATTTCCGTCACAATGATCAATGGGCGATTATTAATTTCCGTTATCCCTCGACGATCGTTTTTCCTTTTCATTCCAATTTGTGATTCATTCGTTCGTCATGCACGCGTTTATTTGTCAAGTGCGATAACGGATTTTAGGAAAAGCGACGACAAAACCTTTCTGCATTACGAATCGTTCTAAATACCCCCGTCTTTTATTATTTTTACGCATTTTCGTATTCGAGGGTGCTAAAGTGTCGACTATACATAATTGTTTCTAATTGAGCGCTTAATGCATTTGAAACCGCAAGCGACACCAATGCGGTCCACTTATCGACATATTTATGTATATAATAATATACCTACTTATTATGTACACGGTTGTCCGAAAATATCGATCGTCGGATCAATCCTGATAGTATTAACCAAAAAGTATTCCGCGACATGATAACTTGCTAACGTCGAAACGTACGTGTTCACTATTATTAATCGAAATTGTCGCGTTTGACCTATTTCCGGACTTGAAAGGTTAAAATAAAACTTTCTATAAAATAATCTTCTCATTATAAAACCAAAGTAATACTTGTCGACGATCAAAGGATCTTCGCTATTGACATACGAATGGTATAGCTATGATAAGGTAATGGAAACGCAAATTATATAGGTATATAAAAAAAAATTAAATGAAAATTTTATATGTCAACAACAAAAGTGTGTCGCGTCTCTGACGGACATATATACATACATGTGTATGTGCAAGGCTATTTATGTATTTATCACATACAGCTACAAATTACGTTGCCGGTGCACAAAATTTTGCTATTTATTCCCTTTTTAGGAAATAGAAATGCTTTAAAACCAAATACACGGAATGCATCCTCGCATATGTATAAAAATTTGTTTGCGTGACGTCACACCTCATAGAAATTGTGTTTGCGGTACGGTCTTTGTAAAAAAAAAAAAAACAATATTTTGACATCGCTCCCGTTGTATATGTGTATGTATGTACATAATGCTGCGTACACACCGACGAAGCGTTACAACCTTTCGTCGTTCGCCGTTCTGTACGTCGGTGTGTACGCAACATTTTGTTTCGATGTGGATAAAATTCGCACACACTGTGTTTAATTTGAAACTAATTTAAAAGTGCACTGAAATTATTATTATTGTGTTCGACCGTTTCGCAGCTGTATTAATATTACCCTTCCTGCTCCTAAAAAGTATAACAATTGCTATCTGTCGCGCTATCGCTATAAACAGCGTTTCGTTCATTTTTATTATATAAAAGTATTCGCATACCGCACGCCATTACACCCACAGTGAACATTTAGAATTATTGTAATAAAAAATAAAGGAAAGCACACACACATGCAAATTACACATGCGAAACGACGTACATACATATTCGCCTTTTGCGTCAAAGCGAAACTGCATCAGCGAAAAAGTCCTTTGCATTTTAATTGCCACCTGTTTCACCTGCACTGTCATTGTCGTTCGCTTTGCGGTGACCTTATACAACAACTCATTATATATATATATTATATATATATAATAGCCGAAATCCGTCTGTCTGTCTGTCTGTCTGCTGTTAACGCTCGCTGAGGAAAAATAATTAAAAAACCAGAAGAGTGGGGGATCGAACCCGGGACCCCAAGCTCGAGAGGACTCGCACTTATGTTATCCGCTGTCGCCAGTTGTCAATTTAGTCCTTTTTTTTTTTAAACATTACCTATACAAGGGATCGTGACTCTGCTTTACTTATAAAAGGGATCGTGACTCTGCTAATAATACATAGATGGCACTATATATAATGTGTGTGTGTGTCTGTCTGTTGACTATTTATATTTTATAATAAAAAAATAGGCTCGCAACTTTGGAAAATTGTTACGTTGTTATTATAAGGCGCCATCTATGCAACAACTATAAAAACTATTAAATTTAATATTATTTTTCGGTACGGGTGATGAGAAAGCGCTCCGTTGACATTCAACGGGCTTACACTAGTTATTAAATAATAGACGAGTACCTATTTTTTTTTTTCATTACTCTGATCGTGTCGTTCAATTGATTCCGTCGTGTTTGCATTGTCGAAATTTCAAAAATACGTATCGGAGACGCGCTCATAAAATCAAATCTTTGGCACCGAATCAACGCGCGCGGCTTATGCTAATTGTTCTAATGAAACTTTGTCCGGGGTGCGCTTGTTGCTCTTCGGCAAGCGGCCGACGATAAGACGCTACACCAAATTGACCGATTATAATAACAACATTGTGTTCAATTCTTCATAGTGTTATTCGTTTGTCGTACGCGTGAATCAATGTCGATTTTTCAAATCGGCAATTCCTCGAAATTAAAAGTGCAGAGCTAAAGTTCATTGTTCAATTACACATACTAATTTTGGATGGATTCACTTCATATAAAAATATTGTTTCGCATTCTATGTATTATAAATGCTGCATCGAATGAACTTCCTTTGTCTTTTTTTAAATTTAAAATCAACGATGTATGTTATTATAATAAAAATGTATGTTACGATCTGATTGCATTACATCTCGTGCACTTGTGTACATATGTATGTATGTACTTTCGTACATACATACATACATACGATAGAACGGCTTATATGTTAATCTAAATCAGACTATGTAACCTTATTGCGTTCATATGTATGTAATTGCTTGCTAGGTAGTTTTTGGGTTTAAAAGTCTGTTTGATAAATAACATAACATAACACTGTTGTCTAGGTTTCATTTTTGTAAGACGACTGTGACGTACAATGAGATAACGCAAAATTCTCGGTTTGCTTATCTGAAACAGGTGAAATTTCACGTGTGTTTGGCTTTGCGAGCTTAACAATGCGGTCGTGGACGATCAAAAAATTAAATTAAATACTCAATCGTAAGGTGAGTAAAAAAAATCTGAATTTCGCTCTTCCGGAACACGCCCGGGCCCACTTTGAGAAACGTTAGGCTGAACACTTTTTTGAACCTCGACTACCAGATATATACATGTTTAGATGGCACGTATTACACTGAGCGATTCACTGGTGTCTAAAAATTTCTTGGAAGTCAAAGGTTCGCAGCACAAATCGACACCAAATCCCTTTTTGACCCTTTTTTTTTGTGCGTCGTCCTGCTCGAATGCAATTGTTTCGAGAACGCGTGCTGTGTGATAGATGTGTTTTCGGAACCATTTTTTATAACCAAAATGGTATCGAAAACGATGATAATTAGCTGAAAATTATCTTGCAGTTTTTTTTTTACACTAAACTACATAGTTTTCGAATAGCTTCCTAGCCCTATTTTTTTTTGTATGAAGATAAGCAGGTGATGACTTTAAGAGCAATATTACACTTGGCCACTTCACCAACAACCAGATTTTTTTTGACGGTGGCGAGCATCTTATTACACTGCACCACTTTTACTTGGTACTCTATGTAGTAGTATGTAGACGTAGAAAATATATAAAATTCAACCCCTCATATTTCTTTCTGAATTTCATTGTTCTCGAAACAGTTACGTTGCGTTGACAATTGAGTACGACGATGCAAAAAAAAAGGTCGAAAATGGTTTTGGTGAAGGTTTTTTTCATCGAACCGTTGACTTCCAAGAAATTTTTATACACCAGAGAATCGCACAATCTAATACGCACCATCTAAACCTGTATATCTTTCTGGTTGTCGTGGTTCAAAAATAATCGGGTGTTGGTGTTGTGGCTAAGGCTGATATTACATTGAGCAACAAAACGGAACACCAGGTTTTTTTTGAACCTCGGCGACCAGATAGATATACAGGTTTCAATGGTAAGTATTACGATGTATTACACGATGCGATTTTGGGTTGTTTGAAAATTTCTTGGAAGTCAATGTTCGCCGAAAAAAATCTTCACCAAAAACCCTTTTCTGACCTTTTTTTTTTGCATCGCGTACTCAATTGTCAACGCAACGCAACGTCAACGCAATTGTTTCGAAAACAATGAAATTCAGAAAGAAATACGAGAGGTTGAATTTTATATATTTTCTACGTCTACATAGACCTCTTTTTTATAGACGTCTTCCTAGACCTATTTTTTTTTTGTATGAAGATTATGAGATGATCTGGTAGCTGGTGAGTGAAAAGTGGCGCAATGTAATAAGATGCTCGCCACCGCCAAAAAAAATCTGGTGTTGGTTTTGTTGCTCAATGTAATATCGCTCTAACGTTGGTGTTGTGGCTAAGTGTAATATCGCTCTAAAAGTGGTGCAATGTAATAAGATGCTGGCCACCGTCAAAAAAAAATCGGGTGTTGGTCGATTTTGGTTATAAAAAATGGGTCCCGAAAACACATCTATCACACGGCACGCGCTCTCGAAACAATTGCATTCGAGTAGGACGACGCAAAAAAAAAAAAAAAAAAAAACCGGTTGAAAAGGGATTTGGTGTCGATTTGTACAGCGAACCTTTGACTACCAAGAAATTTTTAAACACCAGTGAATCGCTCAGTGTAATACGTAAACATGTATACATATCTGGTAGTCGAGGTTCAAAAAAAAATTAATTGTTGGTGGTGTGGTCAAGTGCAATGTCAGCCATAGGGAGTCCCTTTCCCGTTCGCGAAACCCAAATACCACTATCGGCCAGGGCCCTCGACCGGTGATTCCCCAACTTTTCGCGTCAGCTATTATCAAACACAGTGCGAGAGAGCTAGTAGTCGAGCCAGTCACTGTCGTGCAACGCGAGCGTCACGACGCGCTGAACCGATTTTTTTTCGCCGCGCACATCACACAGTCAGCTCTCGTCGTCCGCTAGCGACGGATCCGTTCCGCGACATTAATTAAAAAAAAACATCAGTTCAAGTGCATCCAATCTGAATATATATATCCACGCCTTAAGTGCAGTGTGTGCGTGCGTGTGTTTATTTATTTATTTTTTTATTTTTCGTTATAAAATATAATGCATAGTATATAAATATATATACACGCACACGTTGAATTCGGGAGTGTTGCCAACGATGCTTGTTACGAGATTTTTCAATGAATATCATCGAGTGTTGTTTTCTTCGCAGAGTGGGGAACGTTCCCACTTTCGTTTATATCTGTACATATGTATATAATAACTGGCCGTATGTACATAGTAGCCGGCGCCCGTTTGCGATTGAAACGGTGGAAAGCACTTTTTTCGTATTTTGGTGCAAATTAGTCTAAATTCACGACGATAATTCGCTTTTTACGCAATAAAAATATTACACATGTACATTTTTCAATGACTAATTTCGATGTGCGTTATAATAATTATTGAGTGTATGACGGTGAAATCCCTTTACCGTTCTCGTTTTACGCACATATTTTATTTGCAATAAAATTTAATTTGTTAAATGAATTATCTTAATTTTTATGTTATATTGTATTTTGATCAAATTATTCAAATTTAATAATTAATATGAAAGTTGTTATGAAGATGGTGGGCGTTATATGTAAATTCTATCAGGATAATTCCTTTTATCTGGCACTTTTTGTATTATTTATATTTAGGTGTATAGAAGCACAAAAGATTTTGGAATACTATGGGATTTGGGTTTTTTATTATACATGTGTGTATGTAGGATAAGTGGAATAAAAATATCATCTTAAAGATCCACGTTTTGTGTTCGTTACGTTGTTGTTGTGATATGTACACTTTTCGATGACCAATTTCGATGTGCATAATAACTCAATTAAATATAATAGCATAATTGAGTGTATGACGGTGTTCCCCTTTACCATTTTTCGTACAAGTCATATTATATGTATAGGTACATATGTAGGGTAGGTGAAATTTTCGTGTAGCTATAAACACACACATTGAAATAAAAATATCTTTGTTAAATAACTGGCGTTATTTAAAATAAAATGCATTTAAAGATGTACACTTTTCGATGTGCATTATTTAATAGCATAAATTGACGGTGATTCCCTTTACCGTTCTCGCTTTTCGCACTAGTCATATTATATGTACATATGTACATACATACATACATACGTGGAATTTTCGTGTAGGTTGAAAATGTGCTTTGTGTGAAATCTTACCGTGATTTTAATGTGTGTGAAATTCAATTGGAGTGAAAAGGGCACGAGTCAATTATTGCGATATGAGGATGTTGAGTGCGAAGTGTGATATTTTAATCCCTTCGCTGGTCTCGTCCTTTGTCGCGGATTGTGGATGGAATTTTTTAAAAGGTTTCACTGTATGGGAAATTAATTTGACTTGAAAACACTACGCGAGTCGATTGTGATAATATTAGCGATGTGTGATCTTTTTAGTCCCTTTTGCCAGTCTCGGTACTTTGTGCGATTCGTATCATTGATAGAATTTTTGAAATATCCTTTTAAATGTTAAATTAAAATTCAAACCGTCTCGTTCTTTGTGCGAGTCTTATTTATAATACGCATATTATTTGAATATGTTTCCACGTACACGATTGTGCTCTATTTGTGAATTTGTTAAGTTTACTTAAAAATCAGTTCCAATTACCAATCCAGTTCTTCGTGCGGGGTAATATGATTCGTAGAATTTTTGAATAGGTTGAATATAACTTAAAAATTCAATTAAAATGAAAGGGCCATCGATCGTTTGTGATATAACGAATATTATGGTACATGTGTAATTTTTAGTTCCCGTGCTTCGTGCTCGTTCGTGTTATGCGTAGAATTATTGAACAGGTCGCAATGCACTTTATATGATTTTCCGCCATCTAGGAAATGTTACAAGTTAAAAATTCAATTGAAATGAAAAGGGCATCATTCGATTGCGATACAGTACAATGTGTGATCCTTTAAACTTTAAACTTAAATCTTCGTGCGGTTCGCATTGTGGATAGAATTTTTGAATAGGTCACAAATGTACACTGTAATTTTGCGCCACAAGCAAAGTGATGTAATGTAGTCCAATTTCGAACTCAATCTAAATGAAATATGTACATCACGTACAATACATACATTTATGACGATTGATTGAAATCTAATATTTGATCCTCGCTTGCTGAATAGTGAATTTAATCGAATTTTTCAACGATGCATTAATTTGTCGGATGGGAATACAAATTAAAATTCTTTCAATTTTCAACTGTCATGTTACACGTCACACCCGTCTATTGCACATTTAAATTGTGGTGTACAAATACATAGTACGTTGTATGTGTGGTGTAGCACTACATATATTCTATCGTTGCCTTTTACCTATTCGATTTATTTATGTGTACTTGCGATGCACATAAATCGAATCCAATTATACTTAATGCAGATTACGAAATTATCAACGGGTCAGTTGGACTGTCCCAATTGCAGAAGGAGCCAAAAGATTCGAATACCTCGCAAATTAGGGGATGTTCAAAACGTGACTGCAATAACGGAAGATTTTCTCGTTGTGTCGTATGAAATTTTTTTTTTAAATATGTATGTATGTATTCTCAAGACACAATATGAATCTCTTGCTAGACGAGACTAGTGTGCGTAGGTACATCTTGCAATCTTACAATACAAATTCCACCCAAGTCTGTCTTGTTTGATAGTGGTATAAATCCGTTTTATATTGCTTTGAGATGATGCGAAGTTTGCGGTTACTGTTAAATGAGATTTTTTAAATTTTATTTGCGAATTGGTCACAACGGTTGGATAAAGTCAACATTCCATTCCTGTCTACATACATATGTATTATGTTTGTTGTATGCATAATTGTACCTGCTATTGTGAAAATTTCTCATTTTGATATGGGTAGTTGAATTTTTTCGTTTTTCGTTTTGAACAAACTGTAACACCATCAAAGGTTCAATTTTAAACTACAATTTTTTTTTAAATTGATCCACAAAATACAATTTCAATTTTGCATTACCTATTGACGTATTTATTAAAATTACGGCTCATACGTGTGTACAATGTACACACGACTCGTTCGGACAAAAGTTTTAAAGTGTAACATTTCCGTCTTATCTTATCTTGATGTAATACTTTTTTTTGTTTGTCTATTACTAATCATCAAACTAAAAGGGATCACCTTCAACTGGACTCGTATAATTTAATATTCTAATTTAAAAAAGTTGGCGGTAAAGTCCGACGCGTCACATACCTTAACAATATTAATCTCGAGATAAGCACATTTTGATATTTGCGGAATGTGTGTGTTGTATCGATGCGCTCTCGATGACAAGATCGCAAATTGTTATTGTTTTATTTATTACACGTTGTGATTTCGATCATTCCTTATCCGCGCTTTAGCGCTCCTTATTCGGCACGCGAATTGGATTGTCATTAGTTATAATGCGATTGCGTCATCGTCGTCATCGCGCGAAATGCAACGTTTCGCAAACGTCTCTCTCGCGAAAGTGTAAAATTAATCCCTTCTCTCCTCCGGTTTGTTTGTTTTCGATTTTGACCCTCGCTCGCCGCACGGTGGGTTATCGTTTTATTTGGGTATGTTTGTTTTCGCACGCGAAAAGATCTTATAGTGGGGCCGCGCACGCTTCGACAGTTAACGCCGTAAGCGATATTTCTGTTTTACTATAATATCATCCATTTGGGTAAAATTCGCTGACGCCCTCTTTTACATCGCTCGCGTATTTTATTCGCACGGAGGATGCTGGGATTTGAAATAGTGCGCGCGCCGGTAAATAAATTTCAATTTTGGAATACGACAGACAAGTGTGTGCTTCGGATAAGTTTATTTTATTTAATTTTATTTTTATTACAAAAACATCCACCATGACATAACAGTTAAACCAAATCGTCATGGTGGGTAAATTACAAAAATGGACATAATTAAATACATGTAAAATAGACATAAATGACTTTGTATATACATTCAAAATGCACACAAAATCATTCGACCCTTAGTATCCGCTCAATCAAGCAACCGTAACTTTCAAAGAAAATATCAAATGAGACAGTTACCCGATTGAGCAGATTGATCGCTCTGGCCACCGGAGAAGATGACACCATATTGGTTCGTGCTTCAGGTGGATAGATGAGTAAATGCATCACATGTTGCCTGGAATTACGAAATTGGCTCGGTACCCACAATTTCATTTCTCTAAGGCTGATATTACACTGAGCAACAACACCAACACCAGGTTTTTTTTTAACCTCGACGACCAGATAGATATACAGGTTCAGATGCTGCGTATTACATTATGCGATTCTAAGTTGCATGAAAATTTCTTGGAAGTCAATGTTTGACGAAAAAAAACTTCACCAAAAACCCTTTTCTGACCTTTTTTTGCATCGTCGTACTCAATTGTCAACGCAACGCAACGTCAACGCAACTGTTTCGAAAACAATGAAATTCAGAAAGAAATACGAGAGGTTGAATTTTATATATTTTCTACGTCTACATAGAGTACCTAGTTTCGTATAGATTCCTAGACCTATTTTTTTTTGTATGAAGATTATGAGATGAGCAGGTAGCTTGGTGAGTGAAAAGTGGTGCAATGTAATAAGATGCTCGCCACCGCCAAAAAAAATCTGGTGCTGGTGTTGTTGCTCAATGTAATATCGCTCTTAGGATTTGAAGATTGTACACCAAACCAATCGGCAACTTGTAGAAATTTTGAAAGTTTTTAATTGAATGTTTTGTATTCCGATTTTGTGCAATTTCTCAGGTTTTTTTTAATTGTTTATTTAAATTTGATATACCTTCAGTGAATATTTCACCATCTTAGTTGTATGGAACTTGTTTGAGTTTATCAACAATGAAGGCGGCGCCACTTATTAGTTTTCAATAGAGTTCTATTTTGTGTGAAATTAATTTGCAGCGCGGAAACAATGCATTGGTTGCAAGGAAAATTTCAATAAAGTTATTATTATAATATACTTCAATGGAATCTAGTTGAATGTACGTACATAGTAAAGGATCCGAATAATTTTATTTTGTCCCAGTAACGTACGGGGTTGCCAAATTTCCAAAATCACAGATCGAGTCACCATTTCTAACGATTAAAAAAAAGAATTAAGGAAGAAATTATGTTAATTAAATTGTTATATACAAGTCGCACACCTAGATCTAAACAGTATCAATTAAAAAACACTTTTTTCAGGAACGACGATTAACTTGTTGTCATGTCGCTGTAAGCGATAGGAATTTACTGGTTTTTTTTTTGTTTTATGAAAACAAGCATATTAAAGAAAGTTCATATTAAAACATTTCATTTTGTTTTGTTGGTTTGTACATAGAATCCGAATAAATGATTAACTAAAAAAATCTTAATTTTTGAGTTGATACTGTTTTGATCTATGTATATATATGTACATATGTACATAGGTGTGCGATATGTAAATAATCATTCGCAGAATCACAGTTATTATAAAATATATTGATTGGATACAATCGTAACAGTTTTATTAAAAGTATTTTTCGTCGCTTTTTAGCTTGTTTCCTGTTCTTTGTTCAAGTCATTACGATTGTGATTAAAATTTTGTTCCATCGTTAATTCGGCTTTTACAGTTTTTTTATTTAACTATAATTTGTTCCTCTCCTCTTTGCACGCTGCACACGTTAGACTAAATATTTTTTCGCAAATTGCATTGAAATGTGGCCCCACCATTCTACCTATGTATGTACATATGTACATATATACAAACTATTGCAAACGGGATAATGTTTAAAAAATCTTATCCATTTCTCATTAGTCATATTTAGTATACATTTGTTTAATAAACAGGTCAAAACTAAGCAGTACTCTTTAACTGCATACATTTTTATTAAATCGGGATTTTCATAGGCAATGCGTCTGGCAACCCTGGTAACATATCACCATAACTCAATACGTATTTGAATGTTGTATGTTTTATCTATTCACATACGAAATACAGGGTGGACACAAGATAACGATACCTGTTGTTGTTGTTTTTTTTTTTTTTTGCATTTATATCTCCGAAACGAATAACGCTACCTCGATAAAATGTATGAATTGAAATAAATCGTACATACATAGGTATGTTTCTTAGTAATTTAATCTAGTTTTCAATTTGCATTGTTCCGCTTTACGACCTGCTAATGGACAACGCAGATTTTCAATCTTTCAACGCGTTTTTTTAATGTTTCTAAACCGGGTCTGCTTTCAGCATGTCATCGCCAACGTATGTAGCACGCGCACTGACCTTACTCAGTACACACATTTTCGATCGGAATCAACTGGTGTTTACAAAATAGATTACACGTGTTACCTCGCTGTACCTATACTGTCTCAAAAAGTCTAACTAAACTAAATTTAACGCACGTTGCATTCGATACAATCGAATTGAACGCGATCGATCGAGTTTTAACTTCATCCACATACCGTAGCACCGGTTAAGTATTCGTGTTACTGTTGCCGTATTTCATACGCCTATTAATTTTGATTCGATAACTTTAAACGAATGTTTTGGTGACATTTTGAATTGCGATCATTGAACGAGTGGTACTAAATCACGGGCTCCCAACCCATGGGTCGCGACCCCGAATGGGGTCGCGAGGGGTTCTCTGTGGGGTCGCCAACTGAAACAGTGAACAAAAAAAAAAAATTGACTATAATGCAATTTTCTGTCAGTTGTATGTGAAACGTGGATGCTAAATTCAAGAATGCTACGTAAGATACAGTGCACACAGAAGTATGGAAAGATGTGTGCTTGGTATAACAAGAAGGGAACGTTAGAGGAATTACATGGGTGAGAAGTAGCAGATATAGCGGAATGTGTGAAAAAGTTGGATTGGATACATAGCGAGAAGAATGGTTGGCAGAGAAATACTGGAATGGTATCCGAGAGGATGTGAAACAAAGCAAGGCAGACCGAGCGGACGATGGGCTGATGAATTGAGAAGAATGTGTTGAGTCAACTGGATGTACGTACATAGATTGCTCAAGGCAGACAGGAATGGAATAGGATTGGAGAGGCCTTCATCCAGAAGTGGATGATGAATGTAATTTTCATTTTTAATCAGTGCTTTGATGTTTAATATTTTCTGATCTATGTCTGAAAGGACCAATGCTTAAATCTACCTAAAACCATGGTCTGTCGATCATTTTCAGCCGTTCACCATCCACCGCTGGATGAAGGCCTCTCTAATTCTCTTCCATACCTGTCTGTCTTGAGAAATCTGCGTCCACTTGACTCCACACATTCTTCTTAATTCATCAGCCCATCGTCCATTCAGTCTAACTTCGACTTTTTCACACGTTCTGCTATATCTGCCACTTTGTTCATACATCTGTCATAACTGGCAGTACGCGTACATTCATAAACATTACTAAATATAGTAGTACTAGTGTAAGCCCTTTGAATATCAATCAACGCCCGCTGAATTTTAAATTACGTATAGCGCTTTTTTAATAGAGATTAATTGATCACACGGTTGTAAGTGACAAAAAAAATAATAGTTTTTATAGCGCCATCTATGTACGTATTATAGCAATATCGATAGTATCGATTTATTTTTTTTTACTTTACTATTTATATTATAATTATTAATTATTATATATATAATAATTATAATTTTGTAAGTGATTTTGTAAAAATCAAAAAAAAAAAAAAATAGTTTTTATAGCGTCATCTATGTAGTCACGATCCCTTGTATAGGTAATGTTTTTAAAAAAAAAAGGACTAAACCGACCAAGGGCGATAGAGTATAGCGTTAGCGTGATGACTCTCGAGCTTGCGGTCGTGAGTTCGATCCCCCACTCTTTCTGGTTTTTTAATAATTTTTCCTCAGCGAGCGTTATCAGCAGACAGACAGACGAATTTCGGCTATTATATTTATAAATATTTATAATTATATACACATACACTCACCCGCACAGACATTCGTCGATATTCAACGGGCTTTTACGCTGGTATTTCAATATTTTTTGAACATCTATCAATGATTCACCTAATTTTGTCGTAACTTTGTATATTTATACATAGATATTGGTTCTTTTGGTATCAATGCATCCGTTCGCGTTAATTTATTATTATATTACCGATTTTACGAATGCGAATGGGGACATACATACATATGTATGTAAACATCCGCAATTGTGCGGATTCGCACGCATACCGAGAATCGGAAACGAAACTTTTTCGAGGTTTTCCGGCTTCCGGTTCTGCAACTACATATGTATGTACATACAACCTGTTGCGACCGAGCAAATAAAAATAAACACAAACCGGTCGATTACGTCACACCGTGTTCGTTTCGTTAAAAGTTTTCGTTTCAATGTCGTTATCAGCTCGTTCCAAATACCGTGTAATGAATGTCACCCACCGGTTGGTGACAACCGCACGTCGATTATATCCGTCGCCAGGCAATGTATGAAATCCAGGCAATGTGTAAAAATACAACGCTTCCCCAATCGACCACTAAACTCCAAATCTCGAATCCCGCGGACCACTACAATGATTTTTTCCATAAAAATAACAGTCTAAATATGAAATGGTAATTACACTTGTATTTTGCAAAAAGTTGGATATCACCTTATAACGATATTTATTTTTACAAATTATACCATAGTGACATTATAGGTTGCCCCAATTCGTCACTATGGCACAATTACAAATAAAAGATTATAGGTATATATAATAAAAAAACATAATAACTTTTTCAACTTCATCATTCAGGATGTCAATTAAAATGAACGTACACTTTTTTTTTTATTAAAAATGTATATATGTATGTATGTATGATATATTCATTATTCATCGTGAAAATTGCCAGTTATGACGTGTGGATGTGAAACTTGGACGCTAAATTCAAGAATGCTACGTAAGATCCAGTGCACACAGAGAAGCATGGAAAGATGTATGCTCGGTATAACGAGAAGAGATCGTAAGAGGAATACATGGGTAAGACGTATGACCAAAGTGGCAGATATAGCAGAACGTGTGAAAAGTTGAAGTGGCACATAGCGAGTACAATGGATGACAGATGGACGTAAGAAATACTGGAATGGTATCTGAGAGGATGTGAAAGAAAGCAAAGTAGACCGAGTGGAAGATGGGCTGATGAGTTGAGAAGAATGGGTGGAGGCAAGCGGATGCAGATTGCTCAAGACATATATGAATGGAAGAGGATTGGAGTGGCCTTTATCCAGCAGTGGATGGCGAACGGCTGAATATGATGATGATTATGAAAAATGCGGACCACCGGTTGGCGACCGCTGGACTATAATAATATATAGACATTCTATACAATAACTTTTCTTCGCTTTGGGGATCGAAACTTTAAATGCAATTGCAATTGTTTGCGTTCGCGATACAATTGCAACTTGTCCGCTGCGCTCGTGTAAACAATGCATTCACTAAAAAGTTGTTTATATACATGCATACATAAATCGATAAATGCACTTCTCTGAACTGTCGTCACCGTTACAGTGTTGCAAATGTCACAGCATATAAAGTCGCGATCCACAAATGGGTCCACACTTCAAGCGATGACAGATATGTATATCGTATACCCGTTGAATATCAACGGAGCGCATTCTCATCACGCGTACTGAAAAATAATATTTAATTTAATAGTTTTTTCTTACAGTTGTTGGCATAGGTGGCGCGTTATAATACAACAACGTAACAATTTAGCAAAGTCGCGAGCCTATTGTCAAATTGTAGCAGACCCGTTATTATCTAGTTTGGTCAAATCTAACGCGCGCGAGCGGTATCGGCAGACAGACAGGCAGACGGAATAGGGCTATTATATATATATGCCTCGTCGATTACCGATAGTGTATATTTTAACAGAACAGAACACGACAAAAGAGATGTCGTGTTCTGTTTTGTCCGGTTACCGTATCTGCTCGCGTGATACGCGCATTTTCGACAAATTCGAATCGGAATAACGACAGTTTTGAATTTGAATGCGAATTGAGAATTTAAAATCTCATATCCGAAACCGAAATTCGATGATAACAATCAGCTTTGTATGTATGTATGTATGTATGTCGCCAGACGAGTCGCCTTATCGTCCGAACGTTCGCTAATAAGTGTGTTTGTACGCACTGATATCACACTATCTTTCCGGTGCCCGATCTCGATCGTTTGTTTCGACAATTTATACTAATTTGGATTCCAATAATGCGGAATAATTATACACACACATACAGTGCAAAAAAATGGTAAAAAAAACGGTCACGTGTGACTTTAAAATTGTGAATTATTCACATTTTCAATTGAAGGCGCTTATATATGCAACATATGTATATATATATGTATATATATATATATATATATAAATAGCTACAAATATTGTGTTCAGTTAATTCATTCATTTAGTTTTGCCTTCCGAATGGGAAGCGTTCGTTTTTGCAATTAATTAATGCAAAATCTTCCGTCTCCATTGACTTGAAATTAAATTTCCTGCATAATAAGTGAGGCGTCGAATACTCATAAACGATTTTCTATTTTATCGTCGAGTGACTATTTTATGTCAAAATGCATTTTACATTTCCAATTTCCACCATTGCTATTTCATTCAAATAAATTAAAACCAACCACGCTGTGCGACGTTGTTTATTTTCGCGACCCTTGCACAAACTTCGTTTCGCGTTTGTATGCAGAAATGTATGTACATACATACATACATACATGTAGTGATTGACGTTTTACTGATTAGTTTTCGTCAAAGGAATTTCTCGTAATGAACAGAATACTAAATCGGTGCACACTTTCGAATCATTCCATTGTATTTTTGTAAACCGCGTGGCTCACGTTTGACGACAATGACGACATTGATTGACCATTTTCGTTGACGATTCACTGTTTTATATGAAATGTAGCCATCGAAAGGTACCTAATATATTGACGTCATTGCCCGTCCGCGTAGAGACACGGGCATATTTGTTAATTTTATATGTTACATTTCAATCAAAAAACAATCTTCTGAAAGTGGTATGAAGCGTTTGATATTTCACTATAGTTTAACTCGCAACTATCTCGCCATTAAACTAGCTAGTGTAATAGACGAAGCTAGTAAACTATCTGGCTTTTTCGGCCGAGCGAGTAAAGTTCGCACCAGCTGGCTAGTGTGACGTCACTTCATTTTGACAGTTTGAAGTTAAGAGGTTCATTTTCAGCTCCCAACACACACATACATATATGTATGAGTCGCCTAGTTCCAAATCCCGATAAGTCCATAAAACTCACTTGTTCGCAAACGCGGTTTTTCTGCTACAGACTTATTTGCTTGATGGCGTTTACACTTATTTAAACTTAATTTTGTTGATATTAAACAAAATATTGAGATTTTCAGAAACATGCACTTATCGTTGTTTGTTTCTAAATATGGCTTTTATCAGCTTTTATCATAGTGCAATTGTCAGTTTTTGGAACTAACACTGATTTTAAATATTTTTTTACGGCGCACTTGGCGGTATTTGGAATAATTCAAGTATAAGGCATCGTTTGAAAGCATTCTTAGAACCAGAAAATATTTTATCCTCGTTTTTTATATATTGTGGACTTATCGGGATTTGGAACTAGGCGACTCATATGAAGATTTAGTCAAAATTGTATTTTTAAAAAAGGAAGTAAAACAAGTACTGTAGTATGTAAAACAACGATAGCGCCACTAGCGAGTACACTAAACTAGCTCTACGTGTCGGCTAGTAAACTAGCGAGATAGTAGCGAGTATACTATCCCTGTGTAATACCCGCTTCATAGTGTGAGGTAGCTAGAGGGGGTGGTTTCCCGTTTGCCTTCTGGATGAGTAACGGACTATGATTCGGTAGCAAACAACTTTATGGAACCGTCTCACAATCAATTTATATAAATTGAACAGGAAACGGCTGATACAGATTTTACCAATGCGATATTTTAGAAAACCTTCGGGGACCTTCGCTCAAGAGACTCTCTAACCGCTGAGCTACCGCCTGGCTAATAAACAATTCTTTCATCGACATTACCCACACACAATTGGTCAGTGACGTCATTGCCTGTTGAAGATGTACCTGTACATTGGCGTCAATGATCGATCATTGGGGTTATTTTCCAATTTTCATATTTGACGGTAACTTGTACATAAATGGTGATGCTTTTCAGCTTTGCTTTGCTCTTCTTCGCTGTGAGGATTTTTACGTTTTATTTTGTAGCCTGCTATTGCGACTGGGGTAATTCAAATTCGCATCTCGTTTCGCCACCGTTTTTACTTTTATTTCTATCGTCTCGGATAAACTGTTTTTTTTTTTTTATTTATCTTTCTGTATTTACGTGTTTAAATCTTAGATTTTTTTTTGTTGTTGTTGTTGTTTTTTTTTTTTTTTGTTTTTTGTCTTTTCGAACATTGTGTACACTTCCGCGTACATTCGCTTGACCAGTTTGGCTCGGGTCGTTCAACGTCGAGACGGGAATGCAGTCTGCGACTAAATCCCAGGATTTCCCGAGGCGAAGTTCCGGAATGGAAATGTAGTGCGGATTTTATTCATTTCATTTACCCGAGTCGAGATCCCCGCGGGCTTTATACAATTACGATATCTACGAATATATGTACATATGTACATATGTACATATAAGCGAACCAAACGAAAGGAAAAACACTCTCGTCGACGCTCATTTGTGCAATCAAAATTATCGGTGATTTTTTAATCGCAGTATAGTATATCGAAGTACATTATATATATGTACATATATAATAGCCGAAATCCGTCTGTCTGTCTGCTGATAACGCTCGCTGAGGAAAAATATATTAAAAAACCAGAAAGAGTGGGGGATCGAACCCACGACCGCAAGCTCGAGAGTCATCACGCTAACGCTATACTCTATCGCCCTTGGTCGGCTTAGTCTTTTTTTTTTTTAAACATTACCTATACAAGGGATCTTGACTCTGCTTTACCTACATACCTCCCTACCTACCTACATTACCTACATACAGATGACGCTATAAAAACTATATTTTTTTTTTTTTTTTTTTCACTTACAAAAGTATTAATTATTATATATATAGGTATAATAATTAATAATTATAATATAATAAAAATAAGGTATAAAAAAAATTATCGTTACCGTTGGATCAATTAGATGGCGCTATAAAAATTTTTTTTTTTTTTTTTGTTTCAACTCACTTACAAAATAGCAGAATAATTTATAATTATTATAATAAAATAGCAATAATAAGTAAAACGGGTGATGAGAACGCTCCGTTGATATTCAACGGGCTTATTTGATTTTTACCATGATTTTTTCCATAAAAGTAACATTCTAAATATGAAATGGTAATTACACTTGTATGTACATATTTGCACTCCAAGTTATTTGCAAAAAGTTGGATATCACCTTACAATAATAGAAAAATTCATTGTGAAAACTGCCAGTTATGACGTATGTATGTGAAACTTGGATGCTAAATTCAAGAATGTGTGCACACAGAGAACCATCGGAAGATGTATGCTTGGTATAACAAGAAGAGATCGTAAGAGGAATACATGGGTAAGAAGTATAATCAAAGCAGTACGCGTGAAAAAGTTGGACACATTGCGCGAAGAATGGATGGCAGACGGACGCGAGAAATACTGGAATGGTTTCCCAGAGGATGTGAAAGAAAGCAAGGTAGACCGAGTGGAAGATGGGCTGATGAATTGAGAAGAATGGGTGGAGTCAAGTGGATGTAGATTGCTCAAGACAGTGGATGGTGAACGGCCGAACCAAACCACCGAAATTCTCTCCCGGACCACCGGTTGGCGACCGCTGATCTATGCAAAGACCATAAAAACTATTAAATACACATACTCACCGCACAAACACTCACAGTACGGGTGATGAGAAACCACTCCGTTGATATTCAACGGATTATTATCTATGTATATAATAGCCCAATTCTGTCTGTCAGTCTGCTGATAACGCTCGCCTCGGTAAAGGCTGAAATTCAAATTTAATTGAAAAAAAAAACACGAACGTCGCGAGTGGGATTTGACGCGTTCACCCAACACCGGTGATGGAATGCCTCCTATAATTTGAAAATATTAATCCTTGGTAGGTTCGCGATTTTGCTCAATTGTTACGTAATCAACTACGTCAAACACGTCCGTTGATATTCAACGGGCTTACACTGGTGTACATATAAACACAAGATTGGCCTACTTGAGAACAGTGTTTGTTTCTATGTTCAGTCTTCTTATTGAGCCATTCAATTTATTATTATTTTGATTGGCCTTTTGATTTCGTTCAATTTCAGCGAAGCCGAGTGATTGAGGAGAGACTACCCTCAAAATTACATTTGATGGCAGCCTTTCGAATATAATTACGAATTAATTGGTTTTTTCGTTGTTGGATGTTGGTCGGCTCTATTGTATATTCGTCGTGATTTTATTTATTCGTTGATTCAACATGGCCGAATCTGAGAAATTATCATAGTGTGCGCTTTACAATATAATTTTGTAAAGCGTAAGTACCTAAAAATAAATAATTTAATTATAAAAAATGTTAAGAGTAAATAGAAATGAGAGAAGCATTTTGTACATTTGTTTTGGAATATATATGTACATAATAAACTGCCGGGTGGAATTAGAAATTTCAAAACTATCGATAAATTCCTGGCAGTCTTAAAAAAATATCTCCGTATAAATAAAAAATACCGGCATTGTATTGGATATTGCAAAACTTCGGTGTTTCATTCAAATCGATCAGATTTTAACTATCCGCATTTGGGGATCGCGATTGTTGTGCAACTTATCGACTTTTGCCATCGATATAATTCAGCGAATTGTCTTCACTTTCACTAGCTATCAGTTGCAATAGTATTTCAAGTGCAACATATTGCACTGCATTGGTGGATTGCAAGTCGCGATCCACAATCGAAGAAAGATATGCAGTGTATTCAATGCTTTTATCTTTTACACGTTTCACACTCGGTATCATGACTAATTCGACTATTATTTTAAACAGACTTCGAAACTACTGCATATATTCTGTATTCGGTTAACTCAAATACATATCATTCGAATCATCGTCATATCTGTCTGCTGATAACTCTCGCCTCGGTAAATGATAAAAAAAACCAGATCGTCACGCGAGTGGGATTTGAACCTCAGTAGGTTCGCGACTTTGCTTAATTGTTACGTTGTTGTATTTACAACGCGCCATCTATGCAAAAACTATAAAAACTGTTAAATTTAATATTATTGTTTTTATTATTAGAAATAAATACAAAAACTCAGTACTTTATTCATTTTTCAAGTTTGAAGTGTGCATTTGTATGTATAGTAGCGCTAGGGTATGTCTGGCTGGGTAGGCCGCTGATCGCTCGCATACACAAATATATACTCACCCACCCAAACACTCACAGTACGGGTGATGAGAGACCGCTTCGTTGATATTCAACGGGCTTACACTGCCGTCCTAAGCCCATTTAACGTAACTGACAAAACAACAATATCTAGATAAATGGACTTGAAAGTTTTATTCTAAATTTGTGTTTTCCTTCATACATGACTGATTTATTTAAACTTTTTTTTAGTGCATGAGGTTATTTTCTATTGTGTTTTGATTCTAAGGAAAAATTAAAAAAAAATGAATTCTTTAGTAGTTACGTCACTTCATTGTTCATTATTAATGTATACATATGACTATTCCAAACTTCAACCACTCTATTTGAAAAGAATAAATCTCGAACAATCTTATTTGATTTTTCTTTTCGGAGTCTAAGAGTCTGACCTCTTAGATGAGGGTTCTCATTGAACATAACGAGGTTGGTCGTTTCACATGAATAATGATTATTTATTATTTTGAATACCTCTTAATCTCCTCGTCTCCAATCTAGAGAGATTCAGTCTTTTCAATCTTTCATGATAAGGTAGTGGCTGAAGTAAATATTGGATACGTTATTTGTGTACGTATTGGTAATACTATTTCTCTGCGCATGCAGATACGTTACATTTAATAGCTTAAAAAAGTCACTTTTGGATGAAGATACATTAATTTTGATATGAAAAATCGCAAAAATACACTAACTAATTTTTGTAATTTTTGTCAGTTACGTTACGTGGACTTAGGACGGCAGTACACTAGTATTAATCCAATCAATCCCGCGTCTCGCAATCGATGAATCATTTTGAAGTGAACAGCTTACACGCTGTAAACTCTTATCGTTAACCCTTTTAGTTTGAGTTTACTGGCGTTTACTGTTTGGAATGAGTGACACCTCTCAGGATGCGCGTCTTATTTCGCAATTAGGCTAAATTAGCATTAGAGCAATATACTACGCGTGTGCGTCTCTGTTTGTATAAACGCGAGTTCTTCTCGCGTTGTTTGCATTTTGCTCTGGCACTGTTAAATCTGCACTGCCATAAATTCTGTGGTCTCATGTCTCCGACGCTTGCGGGAAAACGAGAGGGAAGATGGGACACTTGTTTCCCTCTCTGTCTTTCTCCATGTCTCGTGCCAATATCCTCAGACGAAAACAATCCGATCGAGCGCTGTTGATCTCGTTAGCAATAGTAATATTTCACTTTTCAATTCAAATGTTAGATCGCAGCTGAGAACTGGCGCGAGATTTGGAAAAATTCGCTCGGATGCGAAACTTACGTACCATGTGTACAGTAAAAATCGTATCGTAGTATGTTTATTTTCGTGTTTGCCTATTCTAAGAGCGATATTAGACTTGGCCACTTCACCAACAACCATATTTTTTTTGACGGTGGCGAGCATCTTTATTACATTGCACCACTTTTACTTCATCTGCTACCTGCTGATCTCATAATCTTCATACAAAAAAAATAGGTCTAGGAAGCTATACGAAAACTAGGTACTCTATGTAGTAGTATGTAGACGTAGAAAATATATAAAATTCAACCTCTCATATTTCTTTCTGAATTTCATTGTTTTCGAAACAATTGCGTTGACGTTGCGTTGCGTTGACAATTAAGTACTACGATGCAAAAAAAATGTCAGAAAAGGGTTTTTGGTGAAGGTTTTTTTCATCGAACCATTGACTTCCAAGAAATTTTTATGCAACAGAGAATCGCACAATCTAATATGTACCATCTAAACCTGTATATCTATCTGGTTGTCGTGGTTCAAAAAAAATCTGGTTGTTGGTGTGGTTGTTAAGTGTAATATCAGCCTAAGAATACCTTTGCAGCAAGTACCTACATAATTATGTACCGTGCATTACTGTTGCGAATGTATGTACCTATGTATATAGTAAGTAGGTAATGACCGGATGACACTTATCAACAATGAGTAATACCAATTCAAGCATGGACACGATTGAAATTGTTCGAATTTATTAAAATAAGAAAATTTCACATCGAAACAAATTTCAGTTCTATTACGTTGAGGATTCGCCTTTCGTATTTTGACAGTCGAATTTGATCGTAGTCACGAATACCTACGTTTAAAAGGTAAACATTGTCCGAATTTACGTTTTGTACCATTCGTGGTGATATTATTTTAGCCGATTAGATTGCGACAAGTGTGAGCCCGTTGAATTATTATCAACGGAGCGTTCTCATTGCGCGTACTGAAAAATAATAATAGTTTTTATAGTTTGCATAGATGGCGCGTTGTAATACAACAACGTGACAATTTAGCAAAGTCGCGAGCCTATTGAGGAATTATATTGTCAAATTGTAGCGGGCCCGTTATTATCTAGTTTGGATCATAGCGTAAGCGTTCACTGTCCCGAACCGGTGATCTCGGGTTCAATTCTAGTTTTTTTTTTAATTATTTACCTCAGCGGGCGTTATCAGCAGACAGACACACACACACATACAGACACACAGACGGAATAGGGCTATTATATATATTACTAGTGTAAGCCCGTTGAATATCAACGCCCGCTGAATTTTAAATTACGTAAAGCGCTTTTTTAATAGAGATCCCCACTAATTGATTGCACGGTTGTAAGTGACAAAAAAATAATAGTTTTTATAGCAATCCCGTAGTATCGTTTTTTTTTTTTTTACTTTACTATTTATAATTATAATTATTAATTATTATATATATATAATAATTATAATTTTGTAAGTGATTTTGTAAAAATAAAAAAAAAACAAACAAAAAAAAAAAAATAGTTTTTATAGCGTCATCTATGTATTATTAGCAGAGTCCTTGTATAGGTAATGTGGGCCGTGGCGTATGCGTTAGCACGATTACTCCCGACCTCGCGTCCCGGGTTCGATCCCCACTCATTCTGGTTTTTTAATTATTTTTCCTCATTTCCTATTTATTTTAATTATAGGTAATGTTTAAAAAAAGGACTAAATCGACCAAGGGCGATAGAGTATAGCGTTAGCGTGATTACTCTCGAGCTTGCGGTCCTGGGTACGACCCCCCACTCTTACTGGGTTTTTAATTATTTTTCCTCAGCGAGCGTTATCAGCAGACAGACAGACGGATTTCGACTATTATATATATAATGTCGAATTGATATATGTCGATAATTTGAATATATTTTAAACGTAATATACATACATGTGCTCGGTTCGTTTAGTAAGATTTAGGATTGTTGTATGAAATATGTATGTACGTACATATGTAGTTCGAAACAAAATTTACATTTTCATAGATCCATTTCGTGACAAGTATCGAATTGAAAAATTTCATCTGATAAAATTAGATTGTGCTGTTTATTATAACTGAAGTGAAACCGAATTATTGATCTCGCAAGTGATTTTGTGATGTGAATTTGTGCACAGTTACCTCCGTTCGCGATTGGAAATATCGCGAACGGCGACCACCAAGCGACTTTTCCTCGACTCTTCCTCAACTTTTCCTGGTGTAAATATTATAAGTATGCAGAAAATGGCGTCAAAGTCTACACCTGCATCTCCCGCGACTACGCCCCTGCCTTCGAGGAAGAAGTCTGGTGCCAACATACGGTCAATGTGCGATCGGGTTCAACGCTATCTCTCACCCCAAGGTCAATATCTAAACTAATGTACACATTTCCCGTTCTCTTTGGTTAAAGTGTGTAGCGAAACGTAAGGCTTGCCCTTGTTCCCGCAATGTTTTCAAGGTAAAAGTGCTAAGAGTGGCACTTATCGTCTTTTTTATTGCAAAGTATTTAATAACACGTGTCAACGTGAAAATTTTAAATGTATGTACAAAATATTACAAGTTGTTAAAAATCTGTGGTTGAAAATGATGTGCAAATTTGTAGCGACGTCAACTTTATGTAAATTGCAATTTCCGTTCAATTTCACTCTTTTTATAAATGCGATGCAATTTTGCTTTTGAAGTTACAATCTTTGATCGTATTCGCAGAAACTGTCTCCGAAAGACCTTAGATGAAAATCCGAATACAGAATTGCATCGTTTAAATTTAGTATGTGTGTATTTTAAGATTAATTTTTTTTTAACTCGCGTCAAAATGTAGTATGAAAGTACACTCGAACTTTATGTATGTATATATTTTTTAAATACGAGACGCAACAATTGTGTAAAATTTTCCTCGTTCAATAACACTGTTCGACACGAGAAATGTTTCCGAGACGAGATATGACTTTTCTTATAGATCTATGCCCAGTGAACACGAATCTGGTAATAAAAAATGTTGATTGGCTCGAGATTCGGAGATATATGTGTATATATGTAATCACGCGATTTTTCTATTTCTTGGTGTTATTCGTTCGATGTCTCAAAATCGGTCAATTTTTTTGTCAAAATGAATATTGAAATTTTATCTTTCATTTATAGTACTTTTCAGCTTTCAGATCTTTCTAAGTCGTCGTCCAGATTATTATTTTATTACCAGATTCGTGTTCACTGGGCATAGATCTATAAGAAAAGTCATATCTCGTCTCGGAAACATTTTAAAAGTCGTCATTTGTCGATCAGTGTGAATAATGTCGGAAAGGATAAAATTTTCATCGCACATTGTAACGCGACGAAATATTGTACTTTGCAAAGTGTTTTAATTGAATGTTATTGCGTGCCAAATGTCGCATACAAAGTTGTGTACGCGCGCGTGTGTATGTGTGTGTGTGTAGACAAATTTTGATTTATTTATTGGAAAGATTGTGATAAATCGATGTGTTACATAAAATGTACAGTGCAAATACTGTAACGTGTAAACAGAATTCTGTGTGAGGTAAACGAATCCAGTAAATTAGTCAAGTATGAATGATGATTTGATGACTTGGTCGATGATTCGCGCAAACATTTGATTTATTGTAATCGTAATACAAATCGCTCATTTTACTTTTGAACAACGGGGGATTATTGTGGATTTTCTTTAAACGTTTGTTGCTTACAATTGATTATACTTCATATTATCATTTTTCACAAAAGATAATCCAACTTTTTTCCACGCAAAGTTGATTGTGTATTGTTTACATAATTATCTATAGGTATAATAATTTATAAATTTTATCTTGGGATATGTGCGATAACGATTCTTTGAACGATTTGTCTGCTTATAAACATACTAGTGTAAGCCCGTTGAATATCAACGTATGTTTGCGAGTTTAATAGTTTGTATAGTTGTTGTATAGATGGCGCGTTATAATACAACACGTAACAATTTAGCAAAGTTGCGAACACTGTAAGATTTAATATTGGTCAATTATTATAGAACGTCCGTCATCGCCTCGGTTTGGAAGAGAGAGTAAGCACGATTCCTCCAAAACCTGGTAATACCGGGTTCAAATCCCATTCGCGCGCCGTTCTGGTTTTTTAAAATTATTTACACCTGTGAGCGTTATCAGCAGACTGACAGACAGACGGATTTCGGCTATTATATAACTAGTTTAAGCCCGTTGAATATCAACGCATTGCTTTCTCATCACCCGTACTGAAAAATAATATTAAATTTAAAAGTTGTTCCATAGATGGCGCGTTATAATACAACACGTAACAATTTAGCAAAGTCGCGAACACTGTAAGATTTAATATTGGTCAATTATTATAGAACGTCCGTCATCGCCTCCGTTTGGAAGATAGTGTAAGCACGATTCCTCCCAACCGGGTGATACCGGTTTCAAATCCCACTCGCGCGCCGTTGTTTTTTTTTTATTATTTACATCTGTGAGCGTTATCAGCAGACAGACAGACAGACGGATTTCGGACGGTTTTTAAACCAAATACACATCTTTAAACGTAGATGAATCATCGGATCATTTTATCGAATCATAACTTCTACATTTATTTTGTGTTGTTTTAAACAAAAATTTGCGTCATCTTAAAGTGCTAAATTTAAGTATTGACTTTGAAGTGGCATATGATAAATAGCATAACTTCCAACGCGTTTCGTCACTGTGATTTCTTTCCGATCCGAACCGAACGCAATAATTGATTCGCGCATATGAAACGTTAACGGGCGGGGTATGTATGCAACAATCTGTCGCTCAAAATGAAAACAAGCGATGACTTGAACGCGAGTTTGAATCCAATATAGATTTTTTTTTTTCCATATGAATTTTTATTTCTGTTTTAATTGCACATGGCACAGTCAAACGTGACGGTTTCGTATACATTTTTCACGTGTTTCGACCTCTCTCTCTCTCTCTCCATATCTCCCCTGCCGATACTTACTATATACTCTCTTGCGTCATTTATATGAAGTCTCTCGCCAAAAATAATGCGGTAAATATTGACACTACTTTTAAACCTGTCTGCGAGCGCGCTCTAGCTCCGAATTACATATCTCTAGTTCCGGTCGACAATAATATTCGGGAACGATTTTTCCACACGCGCGACGTTCTAAAAACGAAATCGCTCGGGTGTATTTCGAACCGTACCGTTGCAATTTGGACGAATCGAAACCGAAAATTTTCCCTTTCGCCCGTGAAAATCCATGTGGATTGCTTTTAACCGGTCGACGATCCACTTGAGCGAATTTAAACTGACGATTCTCTATACAAATGAAACGCACACGTTTCCTTTGAACCCTGCGAAGCTTTGACTTCTCGTTATTCGAAAGCTTCGACCATCTTTGAATTGTGTTCGTACACGTATGTACATATATATGTACATACATACATATGTACAACGATCCCTCGATTTGCGAACGCTCTTTTATACCGAGGTGATCAACTTTTTTACAATGAACCTGAGGGACGCCAATAAATTGAAGGAAAAAAGATCGTGAATAGACGAAATAGGTTAACAGAATTAAGCAACGAAAGCAGTGCTCGAAATGGAAATTTTCACGAATGGGAGCGCTCGATAATTTTCAAAAAATATCAAACGACCTTTTTTTTTTAACCATACATATGTATGTAGATACCTATACATATGTATATATTTATCGAAATGCAAAATCTTACCGAGATTAATACCGTTTAATATCTGTAAGTCAACTTCAACAGGTAGATCTGAAAATGGTCTCTGATTTTTTACTATTCTATACACTGTTCTGAAAACTCTTTCAGTGGAAATGTAAAGAATTTAACTTCCAGTCAAAGATTGTGATTTAGGAGTCATAAATGTAAATGTAAATTCACCTTCTAACATTTTTTCGGCAATAAATATTGAAAGAGCACGGAAATTTTGGTTTTTTACGAAAGGGAGCGCTAAATTTACAAAATTCACGAAAGGGTACGCTACGTTTTCAAATTTCACGAAAGGGAACGCCCGCTCCCTGCAGCTCCCGCTGAATTCGAGCACTGAACGAAAGTATGAAAGTCACAGTAGATAATCATATTGTAGAGATAGTTGATAATATGACTGGTTGTAAAGAAGAATGAAACTAGGGTGGAGTGCTTTTGGAAGAATGAACATTGTTTTAAAATCCAACATTCTGCTGTGCTTAAAAAATAAGGCATACGACCAATGCGTACTGCCAGTTATGATGTATGGATGTGAAACGTGGATGCTAAATTCAACAATGTTAGGAGAAGTATCTTGTACAGGGGTGTGGTTGAATACAATGGACTGCCAGATGGTCTGAGACAAATAAACCAAGTGGACAATTTCCTGGCAGCCTTAAACCGGCACCTCTGTACAAGTACTAATAGATAGATAAGTTTATTTTGTAATTTTAGCTTTAAGATACTTTTTGTGTGTAATTAGCTTTTTAAGCTACTCTAAATAAATAAATAAATAACAATACATATATTGGAAATATCTGAAAATGAATTGTCTCTCATATTGAATTTTACAGCAAGTGCTGCAGTTAGAGTATCAACATTCAATTGAAATAATTTGAGATTTACAGATTAGTCTTTAAATATCGAAAAGGAGGACACTTGTCAAGGGAGGACAGTTGGTCACCTTATTTATACGGAACACGCGGAAAGAGAATGTTCTAACTTATTTTTCTGTTATTTTGTGTTGTGCATAAAGAGCATTGAATGTCTCTATATATGTGTATAGTAAAATTGAATATATTTTGCTGAATACACAATTAAAAGTATATATTTTTCCATATTTCATTTTTCCCTATGAAAATTTTCTTTTTGATGTGCGGAATTTAAATGTTCTTTCAAGTATTCAGTATGGCGTATAGCGTCTTCCATAAATATATGTATTTTTGTATAGCATAATAGCGGGGCACTTTGTTCACCAGCTGAAGGTGAAATAAAGCAAAAATCTCGGAAAAGTGTCTGTATGTCTTACAATAAGTACCTACGTACGTACTTTCCGATCGTGATGAAAGCGAATTTCTCACTATTGGGATGATTTATTTCGCTGAAACGAACCCGACCGCGTCCTTGCGAATCGGCACGAACCACAATAACAAACAACATCACCGCTTTTAATTGGCGTACGGTTTTTTCGCATTTGTAAATATGTGAGTGAGCATTTCATTTTCAATTATTGTTCACTCTCGCGGAACAATTTTCCAGGATATCCCCTTTTCTTTCCGTTTGCATTGCGAGGCGAAGAGAATCAACACGAACGACTGGAACTCGTCCTCTCCGTTTGAGATTGAATGAAATAAATTGCATTGAATCCTGAAAAACACGCCAGCGTTCCATTTTCACACAATTCCCGGGTAAAGTTCACGGTCAGGGTGAAATGCACATCTCTGTTGAAATTGATTCTCAAACTGCAATATATGTACATATACGAGTGTATTGTCGTTATGTAGCCGCTCCTAGAACTTCTCCTATATAAAAATAAGTTGCACACTGAAGGATACAATTGAATACACCGCATCGAGTGTGCACTTTGCGAAAAGGTTGCCATACACTCGTGCAAATAATGCAATTCAATTGTTTATTATTTGTAAACGCGTTGTAGACTTTCTAATTGCGTACATTTAAAGCGCCCGCACACCGCTGCGAATTTCGTACGAAATTCCTGCAGGAAAATCGCACAAATGCCGGCCGAATAGCCGCTTTAGCACCTCGCTTTCGGAACGTTTGTATTTCGCACACGATTCTGACGTGCACTCGCTCGCATGAAGACGAAGCTCTAATGTTGGCCGCATATTAATTATATATATGTATATAATAGCCGAAATCCGTATGTCTGTCTGTCTGGTGATAACGCTCGCTGAGGAAAAAAATAATTAAAAAAAAACCAGAACGAGTGGGGATCGAACCCAGGACCCCAAGCTCCGGAAGAACGTCCTTAGACTAATCTGCCATCGCCCTTGGTCAATTTAGTCCTTTTTTTCTTAAACATTACCTATACAAAGATCGTGACTCTGCTAATAATACATAGATGGCACTATAAAAACTATTATTTTTTTGTTTTTTGATTTTTACAAAATCACTTACAAAATTATAATTATTATATATATAATAATTAATAATCTAATATATAAAACACTAATGTTTGTATGTACGTATGGGTCATTCGTCAATTACCAGGCGTTGCTCGGGCGCGATTAATAGAAACGACGAAGTACACACGATAGTAGATGTTTTCGGCAGATTTAAGCAGATAGTATTTCGGGAGCCCAAAGAGGGGCCGCCGGGGCAGGAGGGGGGTCTAAGGGGTAGTAAGGGGCCGGCATTGCTTTTCGGGAGTCCAAAAAAGGAGCCGCCGGGGTAAGAAGGAGGGTTTTTGGGCTCCCGAAATAATTTACTAAACAAACACTATATTACATTATATTAATTACACCCCGGGCAAAGCCGGGTAATAAAGCTAATTATAATATAAATAGTAAAGTAAAAAAAAAATTTGGGATTTGGGATTCGATACCGTGCTCGATATGTCGATAGGTGATCTCTATTAAAAAAGCGCTTTACGATATTTAAAATTCAGCGGGCGTTGATATTCAACGGGCTTACACTAGTTTATGTATATGAATGATAAGTTAAATACTTTTAATTGTTGAATGTAATTTACAACGGTGTGTCATCAAGGATCGGCTGACTGTTGACAAAATCGTCTTGATTTCTGTCACTCTGACGTAACCTATCAAGTCAGGGTGGGATGGGAAAATCGTGTACAACATATTCCGCGCCGTTTTCCGGTCGGAAATCCGTCGTGGTGTGGGCGGCGCCGCCTGCGGCTATGCGTTACATCCTCCCCACCATCCGAACGTGCGTTTCTTCGCAATGCGAATGCGAATTCGCAGCGGTGTGCCTTTTTGCATTATTCACCGTTGCGTTTACTGTCTCCCTCCACGGTGTAATGTTTGTTTTGTGTACTTTTGTGTTTATTATTCAGACTCGTTCTTTGATTTTTATCGGGTGGATTGTGACGTTTGACGTGGCAGTTGCTTTGCGATGCATTTCTTCTCTCCAACTCTCGAAGGAAAATGAGGTTACGCTTTATTTTCCCGACTTTGATAAAACGCTCTTTTGTGTACGTTTCAATCGAGTCATTTCTCAATGTAAACAAAACGCAGATAAAATCGGCGTCGTTTACATTTTACTACATTCCATCGATTTATGTGAATGAAGTTCACCAATGAATTCTTCAAGTTTATGATATCTTTATCTTCCTTGTTTGGACATGGGTCAGACTGCACCCGATTTTTTGCACATTCTTTTAACGCCATCCCCGTTAATATTTCACGCTAAGCAAGAGAGCTTTTAATGTATTTTTAATTTTAACACATCCATATTAATCGCATTGAAACAAACGTAACATTAAATCCTGCCTGCTAAAATAAATATTTCGAACGGCGTGTTTGAAACGCATCTTTCACAAAATCAAAATGAATCGACTTTATTTTTTATCTTCGTAAAATTTTTTGTATAAACTGAACAGCCATGAGAGCTTTTGAGTCGTTTTTAATATCACCATCATCATTTTTAACCGTTCACCCGCCACTGTTGGACGAAGGCCTCTTCAATCCTCGTCCATTCCTGTCTGTCTCGAACAATCTGCATCCAGTTGACTCCACACATTCATCTCAATTCATCAACCCATCGTCCACTCGGTCTACCTCGCTTTCTTTCACATCCTCTCGGATACCATTTTCCATTATTCTCACCATGTGTCCATTCCAACTTTTACACGCGTTCCGCTATATCTGCCACTTTGCCCATGCTTCTTGAAACCCACGTATTCCTCTTACGATCTCTTGTTCTTCTTCTTCACGCTTCTCTGTGTGCACTGGATCTCTGATTTGTCTTGTATGTGGCTTTTTCGGCCGAGCGAGTGAAGTTCGAATGTTTGAACTTTACTCGCCACTATCTGGCTAGTGTGACGTCACTTCATTTTTGACCGTTTGACCGTTTTGACCGTTTCACACACATATATGAAGGTTTAGTCAAAATTGTATTACCAAAAAAGGCATATTTATTAACCATATTTCTAAGTGGTTATAAAAAAGGAAGTAAAACTTGTTGTCGACAGCGCTACTAGCGAGTACACTAAACACGTGTAATAGGATTACTAGCTCTACGTGTTGACTAGTAAACTAGCGAGATAGTAGCGATTAAACTATCCCCGTGTAATACCCGCTTTACAAATGTTTTTATTACGAATTTTTCATATTACATACATGTATAGTAATGAATAAAATGTTTCTTTTATTTACGATTTTTTTTCTTCGATTTATTTGCGTCCTCCTTTTCGCTGTAAAAAAAGTTGGTCACGTTACGATAGGGGCGTCAGTTTGAGTCAGTCAGGTTTGTGAGGGCCTCCACCCAACGATTGATCTGAATGACAAATTCGGGGTGTGGCTGTGTCGAACACGGCCGTAGGTTTTCCGTGAATACGTCTACGTTAGCGGCTAATATTCTATTTGGAATATCAGAATGAGATGAAAGCATCGATATGGATACATTAATATATTTTTATTTAGCATAACGAATTAATTCTTAAATGGTAATCGATTACAATTTTATTTATCATTGGCCTGTGGTAAGCAATGGCCGTCGAGGTGCTCGCGTCGTTGTTTTCCATGCGCGCTGCTTAGACTTTCTGACGTTCCCGATACCGTCTCACTCATTCTGTCACAGACATTTTGGTACTGATCGATAGATGATTAAACCCTCTTTCTGGTGATATGCGTATTTTTTGTATTTCCTATTGGCTTTTTGGCGAGTATGGGCCGACATAGTAAAATTTAAAAATGTTTTCGACTTGTTTTTGATTTTTCACCAACAAATAATTTACACAGTTCACTTTTTACGGCTTAAATCGACAGATCTTGAAGAGATATTTTGTTTGATAGCAAAATCATCACGCTAGTACGTCAGAGTCATGAGATTTCCAAAAACGTCCAAAATATCCGTTGAAAGATACGGTCCCGCGCCTCGCGCATGCGCGGTGCAAACTCAAGTTTGGAAATTTATCGTAGACGTATAACCGAGCGAATAAAACAACATTCATGTCAATTGTGTTATAGTGTCGGAATGTATGCCCATCCAAACACCGTCGTTTCCGAACTGGTACCCCATACTGGTCCGTGTATACACGTCAAAAGCGTCTTCGAGTGCATTTACCACTCGTTTCCTTTTACAAAAGCTGAAACCAGTGTTTCCATAACAATATTTTCCCCCACCCTCTACCCTTAGCTCACATCCGACATCCTTTGAGAATGGATATCGAATGGGGCGATGAACGGTGCGCTGCCACCTGTGAAAAAGGATTTTCCACGCGAGCGACGCCATTTGGATCGATCCTGGCTGTGCCATCAGTGAGCTGACAACGTTCAGCTGGAGCATATTCCCCTCCCCTTTCATCCACGGCACCCTCGGCCAGTCATGAATCTTTTCCTCCGCTGTCTCAAAGGGTTCCTCTTTCGCGGCGGTAAATTCAAATCGCTCCTCCACCATGATGAATACATATATCCGAAAGTTAGCCGAGAGTGTATAATATGTATCTGGAAGCCGGGGCCACCACATGGCGCCTCACTCCTTATACGGCACCCACCATTATTAAAATATATATACTTGTTACATTATAAAACATCGTGTTGCGACACATTCAACCTCGAAACAAAGTGCCCCGAGTGTCTTTCGTGTATCGTAAAATTTAAATATGTTTTGTTAAATTTTGTGCGTTTCAGCTCCATAACAGCCGATGTGAAATTTTTGCTGAATCGAGTCGTGCATACATGTTCTAATACACGAAACAATAATTATGTTGTTATTGCTATCAATCGAGTGACAAAAAAGTATTTTGAGTATTCGCATACGAATAAGTTGCAAATTTAAATTTTCAATGTTATCTTCGGTACAAATCGGGAACAGTTTTTTTTTTTTGTTATTGTTATCCCACTCATGTGTCGTTCGTCAAAAGGTACTTTTCTCTAGATATTTACATATTTTTTGACCTAACCCCCTTTAGATCTGAGCCACGGATAATTATATTAAATTTTAATCTGATCAAACTCGGTGCATTTCACACCACCTTGAAGAATTAAAAATCATGTAATATACTAATTGACAATGTCAATCATATCCATGTATGAACCGTTACGGCATGGGTTTCCAAACCTTTTTTTTTTTCTGGAAAACTTGAAAAATTTAAACTAATAATAAAAATGTAAGCTGTAATTTTTTTAATTTCACCAAAATATTTATGTAGTAGCTAGTAGTGTGCGTACATAATTTTTGAATTTATAAAGCTAATTTGGAAATAAAATAAATTAAATGAAAATGATGCTCAAGACCGGCAAAGTGGGCGTGAAGCTTTCTCGGTAGCGAGGGCTCTCATCGGGCCATTAGCCTTTTTTTAATTAGTTAATTTGAAAATAAAATAACTTGAAATTGAAATTATAAAGCTGTTTCTTGAAATGAAATAACAAAAATTAAATTGCACATAAACACTATTTTTATTAATTAATATCAATCAAATTAGTAATATTTAAAAATAATCACTAATGAGAAGGATGAGCCCGGTGTTGTGCTACCGAGTCTATATTAGGCTTTATCTTTGTCAGCAACATCTTTAAATCTCCTACTATCTGTGGAGACCTACTATTGGCTTTCCGTTTTTATATGTTATATATAAGCTGTTGGTCTTCCATAAAATAAAATAAAAAAATCTCCGCTGTCAACTATTTGCAGTTGGTTTCGCTTCTTCTTTTTAGCTAAAAGATTCGTGACCACACATTCAACTACATAAATAGGTTGATGGAAATGTAACAATTTTCTTGCCACAGCCCATAGCCCGGGATAAACTGTGGGTAATTTGCTTTTGCAAACAGAACTCTTGGTATCAGTTTTTAGTTTTAATTGTTCGTTTGTCGATATTTCAATGAATTCCTCTTGTAATTGCAATTCTGATTCTTCAGTAATTGGATATGGGTCTAAAACCCAATCGGGAATCTTTATTGCGAGGATATACAACCTCCAAATTTTGACAAATAAATCAGAACGTCATCATCGCGTTTTTCCACCGAGGAAAATTAAAAAAATACTACGTCTTAAATTTAATTTGTACAAGACTGGTTTCGACACAAACACAGAAATGACAGTGTTCGTTTTGATCAAATTCAGCTCAGCTTATAAAATCGATTTAAACGTGAAACATGAGTGTACGGCTTTTGATTTCGTTAACTGCTGTAATTACATTACAGTTATGATAAGCTACACGTGCAGGCGATCGCTAAAGCTGCGTACACACCGACGAACTTAAGGTTTTTTGCAACTAAATGTTGTCGACGATTCAGACAATATCTAGTAGACCCTACCGTCGCCGGAGCACCGTTGGCATTTTACAACGTATAATTCATGCGACGATGCATATCTGCACTGATTGTGTCCATTATTATGGTCAAGTGGATAAGCGTTTTCTTAAAACATTTTTAGGTGACAAATTATTACCCACTTTTGCTACTACATATGTACTAGTGTTCAACCCCGGGGACCAGCTTTACATTGTATTTACAGTATGCATGTTGCACATGGTACAAAATATAACTTTCATCTTTTTATCGTTTCAGATGCGACAGCCGGCGAAGGATCGAGCGCTGTTAACACTTCGAGTCCTGTTAATAAACGTCGATTCAGCGGGTGAGACATAGTGATTTATTCAATTACCTTATTATTCAATTGATATCAATTTTAAGCCACCGTTTCTATTGTCGCGTCGTTACACTCACCGAGAGGGTAAGTGTGCGTACTCATCGTCGTGTATTTGCACGCTATATCAATTTGCTGTACATATTATTAAGCTTTCGACTTTATTCTGCATCCTGTACTCGAATTCTCCCGATTAATTGGTGATCGAGTGCCCACTCACACATCTTATCTATCGCATTCAATGGGCTATTGTTCCGCTGACAATAATGCGGTACTTGAAATGTTGTAAAATCAACGCCTATTCAGTGTATTCACAACACTTCGATTGTAAGAATGATAATGTATGAAACGTAGTCTATTCATTGTCAAACAATAAAGATACTCAGTTCGGCTTTGTCACAAAAATTTTCAAATTGTTATGATTTTTTTCGAAAAGTCAAACAGTTCACTGTCAAACAAAAACGGGACTTACTTATATTGTGATTTTATTCATATTGATTGTATTTTTCAGACGAAAATGGCTGCCGCCGCAATTGAGGAAGTTGTCTCAGGGCAAAGTTGAAAAGGCTGTAGCTCCGCTCAAGAAGACTGGTTCTGATAAGCGATTCGATGTATACATCAACTATTCCATTGTCTATTTTTTTCTTTTCTTTTGATGAAATTTCATTGATTGCACCGTTATGACTTGCAGTTGCCGTTAGTCGACAAGTCCAGTGTTAGCGAGGCCGAGAACGAAAACGGTTCTGACGACGACATGGCTCGGTTGACCCGTGGATCGTTCACTTCTGGTCTGCAGATGGAAGAGGGCGAAGACGAAGCATTAGTCGAATTGCCACCACCAATGAAGCCAATTCAGGTAATTTTTTTCAGCGACAGTACATGATTAATTTTCACCGTTGAAATTATTCATATATTTTTTAATGGATTATTTTTGTAGGATGCGACTTTGCTACAGCCCGTTCCGCCAACATCTTCACTTAATTCGTTGCCGATACTATCTTCGCAACCGAAGCGGGTAAGCTTTATGATTATATTTCGATTTTCATCTATGGAACAATTAAGACGTTGAGAATTAAAGGGGTTGAATATGTCGTTGTGTGTTTAAAACATTATTTTTAAATTTCCATAAAGAAAATTTTCCTCTATCATTGTGATCTTATTTGCAAATGTACTATGTATATTATACCCTCATATATTTTTTCGATAAATTGGCATATTCGCCCGTTTCATTCTCAACACCTCAATTATTCCGAGGCAAATGGACACTTCGTAAGAAGAACCGAGAGCTAAAAAAAAACCTTTGAGAAGTGTCCGTTTGAACTATAAAGAAAAACATCGTCAACGTGTTTAACAATCATCTCATCAAGGTGTTCACTCAGTTTATTTGCATTTGTGATTCATACGTTCATATAGAGAGCACTTTTATACTAGTGTTATATTAATTTCCCGTTATTCGTCAATATGGCTTTGTTTTTTTTTTTTTAATAATGGTGGTTTGATAATTTAATATTATCATGTGCGGTGAGGTGGCTATTACTATATTGCTGAATTTTGTAAATTAACAAACTTGTAATTAGAAACATTTCATCATGTGATTGTTGTAAAATATTGTCGACCGGAATCTTTCAGACGTCGGCTCTTTCGCTGAAATCGATGGATACCGGCAATCCCTCTGCCGACTTGGCCGAAATTGAACAAATTGTCAAAGAAAGAATGGTTTGCCTTCAACATTATGCATTTATTAGCGTGTGATTGTAGTTTTTTGTTTTACATAATTTCACGATATTACGCTTGTTTGTGTTTTCCGTATGTAAAATAGTATTTTAAAATTTTAGACGTTTGAGTTTTTTTTTATGTAATCGCACACGGAGGTGGCTTGTCTGCATAAGTTAACTATGTAGAAATTGTCAGAACCTCCATGTTACTCATTATTTACAAATACTTTTTTGCAAACCTATGCTTTAATACGGGGGTCGGCAACATAATTTACATGGGGGCCACATTGAGATATTGAGATTTGTCAGGGGGCCACATATGAAATTGATTTATTAATTCTAAAGTATTTTTATCTTCGTCAAAAAATAACTTGCAAAATGGCAAATTATGAAGCTTTTTTCTATTATGTTAGTTTTTAAAAATTTGAGTTTCATTTCAAATGCAAACGTTTCATGAATTAGTTTTCGTTTTAAATTTAAGTTTTGAATTCGAATCGTTCATTAGAGAAGAAATAATAAAAACACACCCGATCAGTTTAACGTGTGTGCTAACTAATAGTACCAGTTATTGCAAGAGTGGATAAGGGATAAAGAAAGTAAAGCATGGCAGGTAAAGAATATCTTATTTAAGAAAGATTTTACTACATATAAGAGAAGTCGGGTCTTGGGACATTTTAAAACATTTGGCCCGCTGGACACCTCTTGCCGACCCCTGCAGTTTAATACATATTAAAAACAAACTGGTTTTGAGCCGCCACTGATCGTGCAGCTTTATATAAATGTTTTAATTTATTATCTATATTATTCTTTTTTTTGTGAGCATGAAGTATTTTATCGTCATATCTACACATATGTATATATACATATATATATTATTCAATTTACATTGAAAGAAATATTTTTAACTACCTCGTATTATACATTTCATGTTCCTATTGAACAAAAAATTAAACGAAAATTTCTACGTAATATTATATTATCAAGTACAGTAGAGGAGTACATCAAGAGGAGAAAGAAAAATATATCTAGATATTATTGTGAATGTTTTTATTGAAATATGTATGTACATAGATATAAAACATTAATTTAAAATTATTGACAATTAAAAAAATCAATAATTGATTTTTGCTTAAAATTAACTTTCCTTTTAGAAGCCGCCAAATCACGTATACTTTTGAGACATATGTATAAGTTGTCTTGAGTTACATTCTTCCTGTCTCTCGTACCACTTCATGGCGACATCTAAACACTGAAAAACTTCAGAATGTTTAATACCAATATTTTCCTCCTTGTCGGCAATCTCCTCATTGTCTTCTTAATCTTGTTCCTCTAAAGGTGTGTCAGATATTTCCTTAATTATTTCCTCATCATTGAAAATTTGGAATCCAGGATCGTTCGCATCACAATTTAACCACTCGCGAAATTTGTATTGTATTCGTGATGTCTCCTATATTAACCGAATCAACGAGATCTGCATTACTGGAACTCACCAACGGTCTTTTCAAAAGTGTGTTCCATGATTTTTTTAATGTTGACACATTTACAGAATCCCAATTCTCTGTTGCCATGTAGCAACAGTCCTTTAAATTGATCTTCTTATGGAAACTGATAAATAATTGATTCTTCATTATTTTCGTCTGCTAACAATAGTCTTCGAAGGATCTGTTTTCGATATGAGCGCTTTAATGTTTCTATTACCCCCTGATTCATCAGTTGTATTAAAGACGTGACATGTGGTGGAAGAAATTTTACCACGAACATTTCATCAATCTGGTTTAAGCATTGTATTGACGGATGCGACGGTGCATTGTCGAGTAATAACAATACTTTTCCCCACTTATCTATTGAATTTTGAAATTTTTTCACTAAAATAAAGTTATTAAATCCAATCTGGAATTCCGGATAATCGAGGTTCTACTGTATTGTTGTTCTGCAAAAATTTTACTTCGAGATTCTTTTAAATTCAAATCTTTATCAAAGGAATCACTTTAAATTACTTGACGGTCATGGTGTCTGCATGATAGTGCTATGTGGCAAGGGTTTATATAAAATTACGACATAGCACTCTTGTGTGGAAGCTGTGAACCGAAATCGGAGAGAAGTAATTGATACTCGGTATGTGTGTCAACTTTTGTAATGGCAGAAGTCTGAAGTTTTGCTTATTCAATCATCCACATTAACGGCCACATTTTTAATTACTTTGTATTTCATATGCGGAATAATCAAGCGTAAATGAAAATATCTGGGCAATAAGTATTTTATCTGCTTAAATCTATATTTTTTTTACTTAATGCATGGTAAATGTACATACATTGATCAAGTATTGTTGTGCTGCAAAAATTCGACCTCAAGATTTTTTTTTATTCAATCCACATCAAAGGAAACATCTTTTTAATCACTTGATGGTCATGGTGTCCGCATGATAGTGCTATGTCTTAGGGATTATATCAACATACGACATCGCACTCTTGTGTGAACACTTTGAACCTAAATCGTAGAGCAGTGGCTGATACATGCAGACATACATAATGGAAGAAACTCATTGGAATGGAAATACAGCTAGAGATGGATCTACAATATATGAATCGTCTAGTTCCAAAACCCAATAAAAGCGTATCACTCGATTGTTGGTAAACGGTACAGACACATGTCGTTTTTGCCATTCTTTGGAACAAAACAAAATTTTCAATAATTTTTTTTAGTCATTTAACTTGGTTTTAGAAATAATCCAAGTATAACGTATTGTGTGAAAATATTCCTAGAATCGGAATACATTTTTATCTCAGTTTTGACCAAATATGCAGATACCGGGTATTGGAACTAGACGATTCATATGTATAGCAGAATTGTCAATAATAAAAAGATCGATCGATGAGGAATTATTGTAAACAATATATACATATATGCATACATATGGATATTTTATATTCGATCATTTCAAAAATAATTATATAACGTAACTTTAGAAGAAACACTTTAAATCTGTATTGCTCAATTTTTTTAAAGATTTGATTTATTCGATAAAGTATTTTGTTGTCTCAGAATTCTGCTAGTGGCATGGGATTTTGTAGATTTTATTCATTTATTTCGTTGAACAATTAATTTTCTTATATTTTATTAAATTTGCCCAATGGAAATGTTAAATATTTTTCTTAAAAAAAAAAACTACGCTCATCTTTTTATTCCTATTAAATATTTAAAAATTATAAAACTCAGTTTGTGTTGTATCAAAGCATTTTCTGCCTTATTTGTGTCAAGGATAAATTAAAAAAAAAAATGGCAAATTTTCAAAATGTAAAAGATGAATAAAATTTTCTTTCCTAATTTTTTAATTGCATGCTTTTTAACTATTCGCAATAAATGCTTCGTTTTTATATTATATTATTGTGTACATGTATAACGCATACCGCTTTAATTTTAATATATATATATTAATTTTTTTTGTGTAGTAAAAAGTCATTTGCAAACAGGGTCTGGTCCAAAAAAATTTTTTTTTGTACAAAGTAACTGCACAGCCCATGTACATATATTTCAATGTTAAACTGTGAAAACACTCGGCAAATAGGAAATAATGTGAGAATTTTTTTCCAAAATTTGACATGAAAGTGAGGACTTGAGTCTGTTTGCAAGTGACTCAGTCATGCAATACGTCTACATCATTTAATATGTTTTCAGGAACAACACAACTCAGGAGGTAGTGGCAACCATGCAAGTGCTAATGCCGAAGCCAATTCGACGCCACACAATGGATTGTCGGAGACGCTGAACACTACTCCGATCGTTCCCAACGACGTTGTTGTACCCCTCGTCTCAGAGACTGAATTGGCCACCGAGAATACCGACGCCGCTTTGATAAAGAGGGCTTACGCCATGAAAGAATTGGTCGATAGCGAGGAAAAGTACGTGGATGACTTACGATTGGTTTGTGAAGGTTACATATTTCACATGCGAGATCCGGAATCCACCATTCCAATGCCGGACGAACTGCGTTCGGGCAAACACAAGATCGTTGTCGGAAACATCGAAGCCATATATGAGTGGCATCGAGAGTTAGTATTACCTTTCTTATTACATTTTATTATTGTTACATGTAATTGATTGCGCTTGTATTCATACCTTTACGATATTGCATTTCAGTTTTATCCTCATAATGCATATATACAATATACACCATTTTTCAGTTCAGATCTACTGTTTTCATATGTCTGATTATTTAGCTATTTGGACATTGTACACAAAAGGTGAAATTTTTTTTTCCTAATTTCTCACGTCATAGGTCGATTATGCATCGTTTTGTACTTTCTCAATCACGGTATCAAATATCAGTATTTTAAGTGATCCGCAGAAGAGTGGCATTTTTGTAAATTCACCCGTATAATGTAAATAAATTTAGCATAGCATATGACGTGCGATAAAGACGGTTTGAAATTTGATTAATTTTATTTTTAAGTAACGAAATTTTAAGTTAATTTACATTCACACATGTAAACAAAATATTGTTCGTATTGCGACGCTATTTTTCAACTGTGCTATTCAATATTAAGGTTTATACATTATAAATTTTTTAAATTTTACTTTGAATTAAAATCACGCAGCAGCAACAATATGTATGTATGTATATTCCGAAGAAGAAAATTCCAATCTTTAAAATAATTCTATCTACGTCATATTAAATTACTAATGACTTACATGCGAATGAATTATTTATTATTTGAACATTGCGCAAATATGACACACTGTTGGCAAACTTAAGCGATTATCATAAATTTAATATATATATAATGCTCGGCGATATATATGTATATACAAAATGTACACTCAAAATATTGGTAGCTGCATGGCAATATTTCTCTTGTCGCAGTTTTCTGTTGGGTGAACTTCGCAAATGCCAGGAGAGACCCGAGGAACTGGGACCACTGTTCACCCGTAGCGAACGCAAACTGCTCATGTACGTCCGATACTGCCAGAACAAGCCGATGTCGGAGATAATCGTCTCCGAGTTCATCTCGACGTACTTCGAAGAGCTGCGCCAGAAGATGGGCCACAAGCTGCAGGTAAACGTCGAGTCGACGGCGATTCTTCGCACGTCGATCCCGATACTGATGTGCGTCGTTTCTTTTGCAGTTCAACGATCTGTTGATCAAGCCGGTGCAGCGCATTCAAAAGTACCATTTGCTAGTTAGAGACATACTGCGACACTCGGAGCGGGCCATGCGTCCCGAAATAGAGCTGAAGGCTTTGCGTAAAGCCGCGTGCATCACATCGCAAATACCCGAAGCGGCAAACGATATGATGGACGTTGGACGTTTGCAAGGTTTCGACGTGAGTATATAAAATTCAAATTCGCACGTGCAACGCCTCGGATGTGTTACTGACGTGTGACTTGATTTAACAGGGGAAGATAACCGCTCAAGGTAAATTGCTATTACGGGGTCCGCTGTTTTGTACTGATATTTCGTCGCCGGAAACAAACGCCGGAAAGCCGAGGGAGCTGCAAGTTTTCCTGTTTGATCAAAGTATTATATTCTCGGAAGCATTCGGAAAGAAGACGCAGTTTACGAGTCCTTCGTACAATTACCGAGCTCACATCCAGGTAAATGTTGATTTTTTTTTTAAATTATCTTTGATCTAAAACAGTGTGCGCGAATTTGACTAGCTGTTGCGATTGTTGTTGCTGAAAATTGTCATTGCAATGTATTTTATAATTAAAAAAAAAATGAGCGTTTTAAAAATTTTCACACCGTCGATGATCACATAAAAATGCATCCTATAAATGTACATTTATTTCTATATTTATGTGTAGGTTAACAAAATGGCAATGGACGATGATAAGAATGGTTTTATTTTACGTTCTACCGATACGAATAAGCCGCCGACCCGTTTCTTCTTGAGGTCAGCATCCGAGCCGGCCGTGCAAGATTGGATGAACACCATATCAAGCATCTTGCGGAAACAAACGGAACTAATAAAGGCTCTGCAAAGTCCTATCGCATATCAAAAAGAGCTTACAAAAGATAATTTTCAGTGAGTAAATCAGCTCCGATGTCTAACTTACTTACATACATACTTATTTAAAAATAAAAACAAAACATATAATGGGAAATACTTGTTGCACCAACTGTCTAGCATTGAATATATCATAGAATGTGTTTGAGTAATCAATGTTAGCCGTACATCATTTATCTAATCATTTGAGTTTCCCTCGTTGCGAGGAGACGAATTTGAAACTGTGGATTTTAGAGAATAAAAAAAAAAACTGCATTTTAATTCAAATGCCTGTGCATGAATTGGTACTTAGCTCGGAATTTAACATTATATTTTTTCAACGGTTTGAATAATTTGTATCAGTATATACGCCCGTATATGTACCCGTATAAACGGTGAAATTCTTTCAATTTTCTTCGGATTTGATTTATTCCATTAAATGAAAAAAATAAATCTCGAATATTAAACCATAATTTTCACCGCTTGTATGTGAATACTATATAACAAACTAAATTATCTTAATACACTGTTAACAAGTTTCAAGATAAATAATCGGCAGCGAGTGAACCACTACATTCTTTCGTAAAAACTTAAATGTTTTCCTTGAACTATTTTATACATTGCTTTAAATTTAATGCTAATAACTATTTTTTCTTATTTTGTAACATTTCTGAGGTTGTACATATATATAGTTGAAACATTGTGATTATTAATTAATTTAATGTACAAAACGAGACCGCGGAGTTTTAGGTCAGCACGGTTGCTATTTTATAGTAAATAAATCCATTACACGCAAGCACTGCATATAAATAGCTTGGACTTGGACTTGGATGACAAATTGTGGTGCATAACTGATCTAATCCAAGATTTAAACTTCCAAATCCAGATTTACCGTCTGTAATCTGCGCGAAAGTCATGTATTTAATCTGAAATGTATGTTGCAAGCGAAGAGACTCAAATTTTCAATGAAAAGTTTCGATTTATATTTAAAAATAAAAAAATGTAAAGGAAAAAAATAAGAAAAACAATTTTAGCTATTAAATCGATAAGTTAATCATATTTTTATTACTAATGTGTTATCGTTTTTTTTCGTATGACAAATAATTGTAGATATTTTCGTTTAGACTTATGTACGTATTGTTTCTTATTTTAATATAATATATATTATATAGACTACATCAACATTGCAACTCTTGAATTCCAAAATGTAATTGTCGATTTGTAAGGAAAAAAAAGAAAATAATATTTTAAATGACTCGAGTCGTGTTATTTTTATATGATGCGTTTGATTATGAAAGTTAAAAAAAAAAAAGAAAGCATACAAATGCTTCTCAAACATGAGTGTATGTTAATTTAAGTTCGGGGCGGGATAAGTAACAACATTCTGTTTAATATACAGGGTAAGCGGATTAAAATACATTTTTCATTGATATAAAATAATAATTAAAAATAAAAATGCAGAAAACTGAGCATAGTCTCGATCGTGTGTATTTCTGAGTATATGTACATACGTACGTATGTGCATACATACAATCGAGAAACATACGAGTTTTGTATACAGTTGTATTGTAATATTTATTTATTTCATTTCTAGCATGTACTCACACTGACTATGTATTAATGTTCTATCAATATATATATATAATATGTATAATCACTTGATTGCATTTAATTCTCACTCTGGCAACACTTTCTGGTTCACGTGTTTCGTCTGCTTGTATATTCTATGTAACGTTGTGAAAATAACGAGACACTACTTTGACATTTCATCGCACATTTGCGAATGTGCACAAGATTCAGAATATGTTTTAAACTCACGGATTTGTGCTAAAATAATATATGTATGTACATTATTTTTCTCACTGAATGTATGTTCATTATTATTTTTGTTTACATTTTGGATGATGTTGACTATACTATTAACCCTAAAAGTGAAAAGAAAAAGGATGTGATAGGTAATTTGTGACTGAAATTTTAATATATATATATATATATACACACATACATATATATATATATATATCATCATTCATTGTATATTTAAATCTATATTTGCTATTATATATATATATATATATATATTATAATCAACGTATAATTAATAAGCATGCTAATAATAATAATAATAATAATAATAATAACAAAAATAGCTTGTACAAAAAGCAAATGGTGTTTTACATAGCCATTGTTCTGGTTACGGTTTAAATAAAATGTATGTATTTGTGTGATTCACTGCTTTTCACAATTATAATAGTTAATATATGATCAAAACACATCTTTTTGAGAATACAATATATGATACTTATTATTAAAATTTTAGGTACCGGTCTGGAATATCCCATCGCGCACTTACATTTAGCACTTCTTTGAACCAATTTACTATATTATAATGAATGTAATTGATAATCTACTGACCAGATTTTAAATTCAAAATATTTAGTACTATTAATCATAATATATTATAAATGTGTGTGTGTCGATGTTTCAAATTCAATGTTGTTGCCGTATTTTTAACAATAAGTATACTTGTGATGGGAACATCCGTGACCGATGCCAAATTTTCCTTTGCACACTATATCTACGTTTTAATTATCTTATTACAAATGCGACTGAATAATTTATGATTAGTGAACTTTTCATTTAAACTTTAATCGCCGTGCATATTAAATTTGTGTATTGTCTATTAGTATTAATGCAATACACTTGTGTTTTTGAACGCGTTGAAAATACCGTGTGCAGTTTATTATTATTGTAATGATACGCCTAGTTTTCTTTTTCATTTCTTATTTTGTCACCGTCGCATACATTGAACATCCGGTGTTTTTTAACTGCTCGTTTTATTATTATATATACTTTTTACTTTATCCTAATCGGATAGAGTATTGTTTTTTTTTGTATCGGTACTGTAAACTGAAATAATTTCGACGCGCGTTCGATTTAGCGATTAATTTACGACCACGCATACTTTGATGCTCTCTATTTTTCCATTTTACATTTCCAATATGTTTTTGTGATAATATAAATTTGGATTAATTGTATAAAAATAATGAATATTATTAATTTTTATCAATGTATGTATTATGTAGTGAAAAAAAAAATTTGCCATATTAACGTAAAATAATCCGATCCGTGAGTAGTATGTATGGGGTAGCTCATATGTAATTCTTTTTATTATCATTTCATTAATTATTGTAACTTCACGGTTATTATATTTAATAATGTTTTCATCTTAGATAGACATAAAAAAAATGTGTATTTACAATATAATAGATAGTTCGTAAATGTGGAAAGTTGTATGACGTGCGAATTTTTAAACATTCATATGTATCGTATTTCATATATATATATATATATACACATATTATTATATTTTCTTCTTCAGTTGGGGTACAGTTACGATTTTTGACGATCTTAACGTACCAAAATGCATATAGTCGAATTAATGTTTATTATTGGTGTTTAAAATCATTTTTAATTTCAAAATGGATTATACATACATATATATATATATATATACATACATATTTAGGCTTTTATTTGTTCTCGTGGCATTTCAAATGAGACAGGTGTTAACAACATGATGCTGTAATTTATCGGAATATATTGTAAATACCTAATTGTATAAAATACATATAATATTCCTTCAAAAACTAGAATAAAGGACAACAAAATATTCTACAGTCTATTTTAATTGTTTTGTTTGGTTTTTGTATTGTTTTTATTATTAGAATATTATTTTTTAAAACATTTCATCACACTATCTGTGCGTTGATTGGTGCATACATACCTTACGAGCATACTTCTGCATCTAGGTTTGTACTATAGTCTGTTTTTAGAAACGTGACAGTGCGCAGATACCACTTTCTACTAACCGCGTCTGTTAAAAGGGGACAGAAATGCGATCGCTAGACTGCTGAAGGCGCCGATGGCTTTCAACCGGCCCGTATAAGATCATTTAAATATAAATTTAACCTGCTGTGCATTTTTATCATTAAATTTTGATATTGTTCTCATGAAAATCTCAATCACAGAAAAAAAATTGATTTTGATATCGACGTGTTCCTTTGCTGATTTTTAGTTATGCCATTAACAAAAATGCATCAGATAACCATTTGTACTTTCGCGTCTCAAAAGACAGACTATAATATACTTTCACTGTATTAATGGATCAAGTCCATACAATCGATACTGAGATATTTAGACTTGAAGTGAATAACTCTAGTACTGTGTAGTTAACCCAACCTATGGGTCGCTAACTGAAACAGTAAACTAAAAAAATATATTGACTATAATTCAATTTTCATCTTTAATCGGTGTCTTGATGTTTGAATAATATTTTTTGCCTTTTTCAAATATGTCGGGGTCGTGGGTCAATTGGCTTTTTATAAAAAGAGGTCTCCACTCGAAAAAGGTTGGAAACCTGTATTCTGTACTACTGAATACATGTTCAGTTTAGTTGCAGTACTATTATTTTTTAAATTAGACTTCTGTTAATCGACACACAATGTAGATGTGTTTTAACCACCTTGCTTCGATAGTCTAAAAGTCCTAAACGGAAAAGAATCGTTTCAAAGACATTTTAGAACACAGTAAGCTAACGAATCAAGTACATATGTACATAAAATCGATACTGAGATTAAGACAGACTTAAAGTAAACAATACTTTATCCGATTAGGATAAAGTAAAAAAACGCTACTACTATGTAGTAGTGCTGCAACTCGAAACCTTTCCTACTATTTATGGAGCAATTTTTTAAAATTAGACTTCTGTTATCGACACACAATGTAGATGTGTTTTAACCACCCATTGCAATTTTTCAAAATTATAACTTGATCCATTAACATAGTGAATCAATTTATATTTGATTCGATCAATTAATACGAATCGTATAAAGATACTCGCATATAGTGTGTGCCAATGTTATTTTCTTTTTTTTTTTGTTTTATTATTCCCCTTACTCATATGTGTGCCCTTATGTGGATAAACAGATGGAATCCGGAACAGTGGAGTGTGAAGAGTCCATTAGAAGGCAGCGGCGGTGCAGCATCACGTCATCAAAGGCCGCACATTAAAGCTAACACTATCGATATACCCACACCTCCACCTCCTCCCCCCAATCACAACAAACACGTGTATAACGATTTTGATACTCCGCAACGACGTTGGTCGGAAACCAATAGCGAGGCTTTGGTGAGTCATCCGCTGAAGGACGTAGACGTAAACGAAATTCGAAATTTTTTTTAGTTTTTGAATTGGAAATTACATATCTTATCTATATAATATTATATTTTAGCAGCATGTGTACTTTCTAACAAAAATTTATTACTACTACATAACTACTACTGTCTTCCATTTTTATTACCTAGCTACAAATAACTCGTTATACGTAATTGGATTTTTTTTTATTATTATTTATTTTGTGGTGATTGGATCTTGAATTATTCTTTACAAAAGCTTAACCGATAGTATTTTTCGATATAAAAAATAAAAAAAACACATCTTTACACATTCCGACTACATATCACTATCAGCATGCGTGATTACTTTTAACGATTGAAATAGTTACATTGTGAGGTGAGTTATTTAAGAACAATAAAAAAAAAACAGAAGTACTCGTTTAATACCATTTAAATTGGCAGTGGTTGTTGATCAACTTGAATTAAATAAATAACGAGATAAACTCTTCTTTGTTGAATGCTTAAAAATCCGAATCCATCGACAGATCAGCCGAGTTGATTTTTTTCCTGTATTAACAATCTTATCTCCGTCTACAGCTTATAATCTATTTTCCATTGGCTTTGAATGATTTGATTGTTACAAAACATTGATATAAAATGTTGACTATATTGTATGTAACGGGATCGGATTGACGAACAAATTAAAAATCAATAATTTTACTAGGCTGCCAATTTGTCAAATTATGTATATAAATTAGTTGGTTAGGTTATGTTTATTATAAACGTAATGTAACTTGCCGTTCAAATCCGGTCCCGTCGTATTTTAAAATTAAAAAAAATAATGAATATTGCTTTGAAAGGTTGAAGTTTGAATTGAAGGTAAGTTGTATTATTATACTACGTATAGTATTTAAATGAAAGATTTACAAATTTTATAGACCGTTAATTCTTACACAAGTTATAAACTCTATCTATAAGTGATGAATGGCCTATAAACTTATATCGCATGTAAATAAACAATAAAGGAATTTATTTAATTGAGTATAATAGAAATCTTAATTTGGGATGTAAGGTTTAAAAAAAAAACTTATTTATTTTACTAATAAACAGTGAGGCATGATATTTTATTCACAACGGCATCGAACCTTCTTAAGATGTCACACATGTTTTTCTGATATTAGCGATGCGACAATCTGGAACCGGGCGTAACCTGCACGAGAAGACCGTGGGGCTTCAGATTCAGAAAGCCGAGCTTTACCGTTCGCAAAGTCTCCGACAGCACACCGGGTGACGGAACCATAACCGAAGTCTGTGCACCCGAGTTATGCGAGAGACTAGTCAACTGCGCTATCCTACCTGGTGGCACGGTCGTCTTAGAGTGCTCGCTACAACGAGGAGCTCGGCATGCGAACGCACTGTGGAGAAAAATGTCACCGGATGCACGCTTGCTCTGTCCCACAGATCGATATTCCATCAGCCTCTCTAAAGACGGTCTCGCACGATTGACTATAAAAGATTGCAAATCGTCCGACTCCGGCACCTACTCATGCTCGATATCTAACGAGCTCGGCTCGGTTCAAAGCTGCTGCGAGCTGCAAGTCACCACCGATAAGGCCGAAGATAAAAAAGGCAACGAACTAGAATACGTTCCTCGCACGCCGACTTCACCCGATGATATCTGCTCATGGGAACAACAGCAATTGCATCGAAGGTAATCTATTTTACAACAGTGTCTTCATCTGTAATTAAGAATTAGATCACGCATCTGTGAACCTTTAACTATTCCGGTCAGTGACCTTTCTTTTCATGATTAGTAGAATCAGATCATCTGGCTCGTGTATTATTTTCTTGGTCTCCCTCTACCTTTCCCCTATATGGTAAAAAATTTATAATATTAATTAATAGAAGAATCATATTTGATGTAATTTTTTTATCATCATTTTCATTTTCTACATCTTCGGCCTAATCATATTAGGATGGTTACCAATTGCTCCATTGCATATAAAATACTAATTTTTAACATTTCAATAAACTAAATATTCCCATAAACCCGAATTATCAAAAATAAAACTGAAATACCTAAAACTCCCTCACAACCTACCATTACTATGAATAATATTCATCATCATCGTTTTCAACCGTTCACCATCCACCGCTGGATGAAGGCTCTTCCATTCCTGTCTATCATTGAGCAATCTGCATCCAGTTGACTCCACACATTCTTAAGACTCAAATCATCAGCCCATCGTCCACTCGGTCTAACTTGCTTTCTTTCACATCCTCTCGGATACCATTCCAGTATTAATTTTTTTTATATAAAATATTAAATTCTCTAATAGATGGTCCTATTCTTCTTCATTCGACTTTTTCGTTTAAACCCGTTCTCGTTTTTTATTGGATTGTGATAATGTTTCACGTAATAATTATTATCTTCATTTTCCCATCTCCAGAATGATAAGATATGGCAATAAATACTCAATTTATTGATTTTTTTAATACTAATCTGTCGTCCCTAATGGGCACAGTCAATAATATTGTCCCGGATGTTTGGAAATTCGAATCCATAAATACGCCAAACCATCAATATTTTCACCTTACACAGTCAATATGATGAGGTATTGTCAATAATATTGACTGTAAGGTGCCCATTAGGCAATGACTTATATATCTAAAAGCCCTAATAGGCGTTTAATAAATAAATTAGAGTGTGGCCAATGCAGATTATCAATGCATCCTTGCTTTTCATTTATTTGAGCTACATAATATAACTTCTTTCCTTTATATCGAGCTCACCTTCAACGGTTGTGCACCAGCACCACATATTTTAAGCGTTGTTTATCTTTTGTTATATATTCCAACCTTTAGATCCACAAAGGGCTACAATCTAAATAAATGTAAATTTTGGTGCTTAGTTGTAGTGTGCTATTCCCATTTTTTAATAAATGTGCTGATTTGATTTTGCAGATACGAGGAGTTGCAAGAGATCGGACGCGGTAAGACGTCGGTGGTGCACGTCGCCAGAGATAGAGGTACCAATCAGCGAGTCGCTTTAAAGCAAATATCGTCTAAGCAGACTACACCTGATCATGCTCAACGTGAATACCGACTGTTGTCGTCGACTCAACATCCCGCCTTGCCCAGAGCTCTAGCCTTGTTCAGAAACGCACCAATATCTTTCACAGACACCATTGTTATGGAGTTGTAAGTGATGAGTGTCGAGACAAAAACTGATCAAAATCATCGAGGTCAAGCTGCGAATATAATTGTCGTATAATTTTCAGAGTCAGAGGTCCACATTTGCTCACATACGTCACCGAAAAGAAAGAATACAACGAGCACACGGTAGCGGAATACGTCAAGCAAATAGTGTCCGCGCTCGATTGGTTGCATCAAAACAACATAGCTCATTTGGACATCAAGGTAAGTCTTCGCCGCTGAAGTGATTGAATTTGGCTATGGCTCGCGTTGATCGATATTCATTTTTTTTTTTTTTTGTTTCTTTCAGCCTGAAAACATCATGTTGGACATACCCCAAAATGGCACACCGGTACAGGTGAAACTGATCGATTTGGGATGTGCCACAGCTTCTACGACGGGTAGCGCGGTATTGCCTCCGGCTCCAGCTCACTTGGAGTTTGCCGCACCCGAGAGTGTATTGGGTCGACCGAGAGGCACTTACACCGACGCTTGGGGTCTTGGAGTGCTGCTCTACGTCTTCTTGAGTGGTGTACGAATTTCAATTTAATATTCATTTTCAGCCGTTCACCATCCACTGCTGGATGAAAGCCACTCCGATCCTCTTCCGTTCTCGTCTATCGAACAAACTGCATTCTTCTCAATTCATCGACTTATCGTCCACTCGGTATACCTTGCTTTCTTTCACATCCTCTCCGAAACCATACCAGTATTTCTCGAGTATGGACTCGCCACTCCAACTTTTTCACACATTCCGCTATATCTGCCACTTTAATCATGCTTCTTACGATCTTGTTATACCAAGCATATATCTTCTGTGTGTGCACTGGATGTTAGGTAACATCCACTAGCGGAATGTTGGATTTAAAAACTGTTCATTCTTCCAAAAGTACTCCTAGTCCTAGTTTTATTTTTCTTCTTTACATCCAGTCATATTCACAAAATGTCCTAGGTATAAATTAACACTTTGGTCATGCTTCTTACCCACGTATTCCCTCTTACGATCTCTTCCTGTTATACCGAGCATACGTCTTTCTGCACTTCTCTGTGTGTACTGGATCTTACGTAATATTCTCAAATTCAGCATCCACGTTCCACATCCATACGTCATAACTGGCAGTACGCATTGATTGTATGCCTTATTTTTTAATCATAGCAGATGTTGGATTTGTTTTTAGATTAGGAGTGCTGTAAATCCTTTCGGAGAGTTGTTTTTGAAAGAATTTTTATGAAAGTTGCATGTGGCGAAGATATTCTGCATTTACTTATTACTCTGAAATTAGTATAGACCTATACTATGAGTGTGGTTATAATAAAAATCATCCATAAAGCCGTGTAGTAAAATTAGCAGTCCAAATAATTTTCACGTTATTCTTCGTGCGGAAGAGCATTCTGAAATGTGTCAATTAAATCGGCGCCGACTCGTACTATACAATTCTTTCTACATTCACAGGTGTCGCCATTTTTGGACGATTCGGTTGAAGAGACGACAACGAACATTGTGAAGTGCGACTACTGTTTCCCGGCGCAACACTTCAAAGGAATCGGAGACGCGGTGCAAGATCTGATACGGAACTTGCTATTAGCTCTACCTGAACAGCGACTCACCATGCGAGACGTATCACAACATTCATGGTTCACCAATGTACGATTTTCACGCGCTAAATTTCACCACGCTAGTGCGAGGGTGTTCATCGTTATTAAAGTGCATTTTTTTTTTGTTGCAGGCCCGAAGTGCACCGATGCGTTCTACGGCTCCGCTGCAACAATTTCAGCAGCGTCGTCTACCGCCAGCACCACCGCCGTGACTTTCCCGCGCACCGTCGATCGATCTTGGATTCTCCGTGCCAGTTGTGAGAGATTGTTAGTGAAAAATGGACCCGAAGAAGTGCAAATTAGAACAATTGTGATTCGCGTGAATCGTCAATATTATTACTATAACGAATATATGCATAATATTTTTACTATACTTTTTGATAAATGCGAGTTTGTGTTTCCCAGTGCGTTCACTCAAAAGCATGAATATTATTTAGACTTTTATAGTTTTCACTGTAGAAAATGGACCAAAAATTTTATATTTCTATTATTATTATTATTATTATTATTATGTATGTATTATATTTATGCCTTATTTAATTACCGAGCGATGCGCGAGTATGAATTTTTAAAATGTATACCTATCAGCATAAATTTAAATAAAACTTGAAATGTGAAATTATGCTTAATCGCCTTATTGATTATTATAATATTTGAATACTTTTTAGGTTATGTATTTTGCTTATTATGTTATTTTCGAAGTGCATATGAAATGTTATAAAATCATTGCAAATGCTATGTCGCAATAAGAAATCTCTAAATAAATAAGTAAATCAATTTGAAATCTCATTTTTACTCCCTTTCAGAATTATCGGAAGAATTGTTTAAATTCTCCAACTATTCCTCTCGGTGATGATTCTGAATAAATTTCACCAATCATTTAATCAAATGTAAAAAAAAAAAAAAATACATATTCAAATTTTTAATATATTTTATTACAACATAATACATATTATTATTACTATATATATAGTTAAGCAGGAATCTGAGAACATGCGCTTTTTGTATGGAAAATCGGTCACGCAACATAACCTCACATACGCACGAGTGGGTCGTGTTAGCTGAGCGCGCGCTCACGATACATAACCTCATTAACGTACACGACACTCATTGCGCGGTAACCACCCGGTGACACCGTCAACGGGCAGTTACAAGTAACACTATAAATGATCGGTGATAAAATCTCCTCGCAAGTTGAACATTTACATACTTTTTTTAACATACCAAATACATACGAATGTGGATCATAACTATTAAAGTCAATATATAGTTAGAGCGAAAAATTTATTTTATTTCTAAGACGTTTGGAAATAGACTTTTGGAATATGCAAATGATCGGAATAACATACTATATATTTATGTATATTTATTTCTACCGTGCATAATTTATTCTCATCTTCGAATCAAAGGTCTAATATTTCAAAAGTAACGCAGATAACATACATGATTATATAATATACCGCTAATTTGCATTCACATGATAATATTACATACCAAAATTAAAATTGATATACATACATACAGTGGAACATCTATTCATCGCTTTATATTTATTTATTTATTTACAGATACTCTCTCATGTAGAGATAGTACAGAAATTCTGCACTAGATTCTAAGATGCTACGGACTAAAGCGCTATAAAGAATACGCAATACCCTCATATTATTAAAATGATGAGCATTACGCATAACGAATTTCGAGATCCTAAGTAGATACATAGCATTCGACTCAAGTTAGTCCCACTGAGATCATATTGAAACGTGGTATCAATAAAATCAATGGTAGAATTTCGAACTTGTAAGATTGTACTTCGGTAGTTTATGGCTGATAAAATTTTAAACCAAACTGTTGCCATGACAAGACATTCAAAGGACTCCATGTATGTATTTATACTATTCAAATCCTATTTTAGTGTTTGTTTTATGCGTTAGGGCTTATTCGGTTCATTTATGCACACTGCGAAAATTTGAGTATTTTTAAGTATGTAGGTAATGCCTTATTATCGCAATTCTTTTGGATGAAATATCAAAAAATATTATAAGACTTTTATACTTGTATATATGTACTTTTGGCTTTGAAGTGCAATCGAGAATCGACCTTTGAATCGAATTTTGAATAGACGTTTCACTGTACATACATATACATATATATATATATATATATATAAACGCATTAATATGCAATTAATCTAGTACAAGGGTTATATAATACATAAAAAATAGCAAATAATTCGCTTATTAGTAATTGTGTCGCCGTCGCACAGCTCGCTGCTTGTCAAACCTCATCTCCATTTCTTCCAAGACCTTGGGAGTGTATCGTACAACTAGCTTTACAGATCCGACCGCTTGTTTCAAAAGTTCCACAGCTTTCTCGTGATTCTCTCCTTCAACCGACTAAAATGCAAACAAATATCATCGATTAATAACCTTATTAAAAAGTATTACAGAATAGTTACAACGTCACACGTGCAACATTTTAAGAAAATTGATTGACAATAAATTCTGAATCCAAATTTAAATACACAGCTTAGCAGATAACTTTTTTTTACAATTATGAACCCTTTTAGTAGATCTTTATTGTTAGTATCTTTCAATAACGTTCAAATTACAAAACTAAGGACATTTTCACACGTTCCGCTATATCTGCCACCTTGGTCATGCTTCTTAACCATGTATTCCTCTTACGATCTCTTCTCGTTATACTGAGCATACATCTTTCCATGCTTCTCTGTGTGCATTGGATCCTACGTAACATTCTCGAATTTAACATTCACGTTTCACATCCATACGTCATAGCTGGCAGTACGCATTGGTCGTGATATGCCTTATTTTTTAAGCATAGCGGAATGTTCCAATGTTCATTCCTCCAAAAGCACTCCATCCTAGTTTCATTCCTTCTACTTATGTATATATGTAATAGTAAATTATCATTACTTACACCACCGTTGACGGATAGAAGTTGATCGCCTCTCTTCAAACCACCATGTCTGTCGGCAACTCCGCCAGGAATGATACGCGATATGTAAATTGGCGAGTTTTGTTCCTTGCCACCCATTACGTTGAAACCGAGGCCTTCTTCGGTCTTGGGCAACTCTACCACTCTGGGATGAGCATGCCCTTCGGACGCGGCGAATGCGGCTACCGTCGCTTTGGCCGTTGCCGATGCTCTTATATCGGCAGAACCTGTATTTATTTAAAATTGATATAGAACCTGCACTTTTTGAAAGTGGACTCGGTAAATGCATGACCGTAAATTTGCTTTACTGAATTATTTTGGTCCACTTCAAAAAATGCAGCCCATATACAATAGATTATAAAAAAACGGTTACGGTTGAGCTAAAATTAAACACACCTTGAATATCCACAGTTTCATACACATGCTCGTACACTTCTCTGACCGCATTGAGAAAGTCGCTTTGAAGCACTTTCTGGAGTGCGGCTAGTTTGGTGGCGGGAACTTCGCCGCTTTGCTGAAGTTTCTCTAACAGTTCAATTGATCGATTTAAATCTGGAAATTATATTGAGTTCGACTCAGTTAAATAATACATCATATTGTAGAGATAGTTGATAGTTATTTATACCTAGAAAAATTGGTGAATATGACTGGGTGTAAAGAAGGATGAAACTAGGATGGAGCACTTTTGGAAGAATGAACATTCCGCTATGCTTAAAAAAGAAGGCATACGACCAATGCGTACTGCCAGTTATGACGTATGGATGTGAAACGTGGATGCTCGGTACAACAAGAAGAGATTGTAAGAGGAATAGATGGGTAAGAAGCATAACCAAAATGGCAGATACAGCAGAACGTGTAAAAGTTGAAGTGGACACGTAGCGAGAAGAATGGACGCAAGTAATACTTGAATGGTATCCGAGAGGATGTGAAAGAAAGCTAGGTAGACCGGGTGGACGATGGGCTGATGAATTGAGAAGAATGTGCCGAGTCAAGTGGATGCAGATTGCTCAAGACAGACAAGAATGGAAGAGGATTGGAGAGGCGTACATCCAGCGGTGGATGGTGATATAACAAACTAGTAACTGCCCGTTGACAGTGTCATCGGGTGGTTGCCGTATCATGAGTGTTTGAGGTTAGGTAGCGTGAGCGCTTTGCGCAACCCGTGTTGTGGTACGCGAGTGCTTACGACTCTCATATAAATAAATGTGAAATAACAACGATTCGAAAATACAGTGAGTTGACACCATATCGCCACTGTACAGGCCTATTGCCGTAACCTTCAAATATCAAATTGTTCAGGAAGTGAAAAAAACTGTTTGGCATTGGATTTATTTTAATATTAATCAAAATTATCAATCATATTTGTTAAAACCTTCGCGATGATATGTTGAGTAAATAATTAGCTATTAATGTTTTTCATAAAAAAAAACTAGGTTTACGCTAAGCACTTTGTAAGAGTAATGTGCAAAAAATCAAAATAATATTTATTGTAATAGCATATAAAAATATTAAAAAGTTTCATTGTCATTTCTACATAGTGATAGCATACGTTTAATGGGTTACAGTATTTGTCTGGAATATTACAGATGGCTTAAAAACTATTTTTCAATTATTTTATTATGAAATAATTTTTGGGATTTATGATACTTGACCAGTTCATGTAAGAGTATGCAATAAATCCATTTCCATCAAAATGTCACTTCGGTGACAAGTGAGGGTTAAGGCAATTGGCCTGTACCGTGACGATATGAAATATCGATTGAATCTGACAGTTCGACTGATTTTTTAATGTGAATTTGTGGCTGTAGTGAGAGTCCAATATACCTCTGGCCAGAGTCAGCGTTTCTCCCACGGCCGCCATTTAATTTTGTTCCACAAACAGAAGTGGATAAGTGATAAGTGAGCAAGTCCACGCCCTACAATCGTAGCTGTAGACAGTTATAGGTTAGTTACACCTATCCAATCTGTGAGATTTCCCACGACACCATTTTGGTTCATAACAGTCAAATTCACGGCCAGCCACGAGGCGTTCAAAACGCTATATAAAATGCATTTCCAGCCAGGTGCTGCGCTACAAAATATTTTTATTCAACACTAAACTTGCCTTCGGACAGCTCAGTCTCCTCGCTGGAGCATGTGTGGTGCCAACAGTAGATCAAACTGGTCGCGGCTTTCTTCTGTTTGGAGGTTATGTGTGTAGGCGCGAAATTATATTCTGAAAGTATACAAGGAATTTCACATCTATCAGAACAGGTACAACGCCGAGGGCGAAGTCTCGATGATTAGGGCTCCACACAGTGTTGCCCAGATTTTCAAAACAGCATATTGGAATTGTATAGTAAAAAAAAAGGACAAATAATTTTCATATAGAGTGGTTGAAGTTTGGTACCGCCTTCCAAATCAACTAGTAACTTCTGAAAATACAAATCTCTTAAGAAATCATTTCGACAAGTTTTTTAATATAAACTAGTTGACCCGGCATGCGTTGCAATGCCCGATCCCGTTCCCGTTCCTAGTACGTTATCTGACGCGTGAGCAGGCCCGTTCCCGTTTTTCCCCGATTTTTTTTCACAGGAACCATCCCCGGCATGATCACAATAATTCATGAAAGTTTCATCGCGATCGGTTGAGTGGTTTAGGAGCCTATAAGAGACAAACAAACAAACAGACAGACATTGATTTTTATATATACACATATATGTAGATATAGATGTGTGGAGTGCGAGGGGAAAGGCGGAATATGAAACACGTAGTGGACGTTTCGGTTATGTTTATTGTGTGAGCGACGGATACCGAGTGGGGGGTGACCTGTGTAACACTCAGTTGCCGGTACCAGGGTTTCCAACCGTCAGTGATGCCAACCCTAGCCCATAAATTCACTGAGCACCCACAAATTAATTTTTGTAATCCTTCAAATATAAATAACTGAGTAATTAAAAATTTTATGTACAAATTGTACTGGGCTCTATCGACTATGTCGCCTGCCCCTGTATTATAACATACGAACGGTTTTCATATGCATTCTAATGTACTAGAGATGGCTGGGGCCTTGCCCTTTTAATGGCTAATACAGATTAGCTTCGCAGGTTTGATGTTATGTCTACCCAAGATAAGTGACAACAAAGTTGTCACCAGTTAATATGCTAACAGTATCATCAAAAAAGGCGAGGTTTCACCTATCTTTAGTACATACAAAAACTAGGGAGTAACTGAACACGGCTGATCTAAAGGCCATCACACACCGGAGCGGGACACCGCAGCGGTAGCGAGACCGAATTTGAAACGGCGGGATGTGTACACGTACCCATAATATTATGTGGTCGCTCATTTTCATTACGTTCTCTCTATAGAAGCAGTATTTGTTATTATAAGCAGGAGTAATTCGCTGATACCGTCTCTATACCAGATTTTAAGTTCGGTTCCGTTCCCGCTCCCGCTGTTTCGCCCCAGTGTGTGACTCCCTATTTGCATTACAATTCTCTAATGAAATGCGTTTTTTCTGTATACTTTTTTCAGGCGCTAATTTTGACATGAATAATCAACTGTTTGGCAAAAGTCACTATATCATCAGATAGAGGACAGTGTGAACTTTAAAATGGCGTTATTTGTCATAGCCGCAGCGTTATTTCATTCGGAGATATACCGGTTTTTTAATGGCCACTGTATCAAGGATTAAATTCGAACGTATGGCCACACCGTGCGACGCCTTTCATTGTTGCACATAAATGCATACAGTGCATAAGTGCATATAGCTGTCAAAAGGACGATCGATATTCACGATATTGCGCTTTAGCATCCTTTTCACGTAACACCCCACTGCGCTTCACAAATAATCTCAATGCAGATTGATTCGGATAAACGTTCAATTAACATCTGAGTGCTACTGTTACTACTGGCCATATTTTAACTTTAACTATCGCAAATGCTTTAAAACTATCAGCGAATACGTTTTATGCAGCATTATATTATATTATGAACAAAAAAAATTAATTTTTTCGACAGGTGTGGGACACACCTTGAAAATATAACACAATGACAATGTAAGTTTTTCTATAAATGTTTTAATCATAACTGAATAATTCAATTTCTTTAACAATACTTTAATTATTATTTTTATTTATATAAGCCAATGGATCGAGGGTTCTTTTTTTTTTTTTTTTTTTGCTTTTTCTTACTTATTGCATTTAACATTTGTCTTTTTGCTTTTTGCTTTTGCTATTATTTTGATTTTTATTTTTTGCTGTTTGCTTTTGTACTTTTTGCAATGATGAAAATTAAAGCATTTTAATGTTGACACGCCCTCTTTCTAATGCTATGGTGGTTTTTGTCGAAAGGATGATGTTATATATATTCTACAGTATCTATTCGAGTAAAATTTTAATAATTTATCGATGCATGAATGGTTCCATATGGTCCCCTAAAATACTGTTTTTATAATTGTGTTTTTCTTTTATGTATAGGGCCAAACAAGAATTTTCGATGCCAACGTCGAGCTCCAGCCGAACATCGGAAAGTTTACTTTTCAAAACATGTGTGTTTTGCAATGGCCTCGAAAATCTGATAAGTTTCCACGATAGCACCATTTTCAACGGACGGCGTGTAAACTTTTCCGATATGCTGATAAATTGTTTCAATGTTCAGGTATTCCGCTCTGATCCGACTGTATTTGTAAATTGCAAATAATATTGTGCGCGAAGCGAAAGCGTTGCTCATTGCACTTTTTTTTAATGTAATAATTTTATGTATGAATCGTTTGAAATGACAGTGGACTATGTCACAAGGTTTGCATTTATTTCTGTTTAATAAAAATTTGGGCTTTTTTTTTTTTAATACTTTTTTGCTCATAAGGATTTAAATTATTATTTCATTACCTAAAAAGGGTATTGAACCGAAAGAAAACTATGAAAGAACATAGTTCACTTTTATTACCCACGTTTGGCTAGTATGAAAAAATGGAACATGAATTTTATAATTTTCAGTCAAATTGAGTTTTTTGCTACTTGCTTCACTACAAAACCAAAACTCCTCTAAGCTTTTTCATCATTTTTTAAAATTTCTATATTTTTGTAAGAACAAAGTATAGAAATTGTATGAAATGAAAGTCCATTGTCCAACAACATAAATACTCTATTCCATTTTGCGCCAAAATTGTACTTGCTTTATCTTTAAGATTTTTTAGATACGATTTTGTCATTTCTGTCGCTGATATTATTGGGTAAGTACATGGTTATAAACAGCTTCACTCAATTTTGTAAGAAAATCAACATGTAATGTATTCGCTACCAGCGCCGCCTCTCATTATACATATTATAAAGTGAACGTAGATGATTTTTTTTTTAAATTTGAATTTAAGATGGTTAAAGGAGATGCAGAACTTAAAATATGCCACGAATGCATCCAACGTCTGAAGAGTGCTTGCGAGTTCAAAGTAAACGCCGAGTTGGCGAATATGTGTCTACGGAAACATTTCAGATCTGGTAATTCAACACACCGACTGGTTACAAAATATCGGTATTGGTGTAAAATTTAAACTCGTGTTATGTTTTTCAGTCAATAATGCGAGCACGCGCAGCGATGATTCTTCGTCGGACGACGATGACGACGACGACGACGACGACGACGACGACGACGACGACGACGACGATGACGACTCATCTTCAAATTCTAGTACCGTGTTTGAAATATCGGATCTCAGCGGTTCCCCGTTTCTTAAACCCAAGAGCGATATCAAAAGGAGTTGGATAGCGAAGCAAAACAGACAAGGAACTCCCCTCGTTGGATACGCTCTCGTTGAATTCTCACCATTCGGACGAACGGAATGAACCGTCTCAGTTTCTGTGCCACTTGTGCGGCTGCGCCTGCGAAGACAGAGGGAGTCTTATACGGCACGAGAGTATCCACAAGATTTTGCGTCCCATCAGCAAACGGGTCATGTGCAAACTGTGCGAAAAGTCGTACGCTAGCAGCGGCAGTCTTGCTCAGCACATTCGTAGCATTCACGAGGGTATTAAGACATACCGTTGCACCGTGTGCCCGGAGAGGTTCGGCGACTATGTCTCCAGGAATAAGCATTTGTCCAGCGCTCACGACAAGCCGTACAGGGATTACGTTTGCTCGACGTGCGGCAAGGTATTCAGCAGATCTTCCCGACTCTCCATTCACATCAGGCGCGATCATGAAAAGTTGAGGAACTACGCGTGCCTCATATGCGATAAAATGTTTTTCACCAACTGCGAAGTGAAAGAGCACATGCTGACGCATACAGGTATTGATCGATATTGCAGTGCCGACTGACACACTTAGAAACGCTCTTTTGTTCGAGGGGCTCGGCATGAAAACATTACAATGTTTTCTCGGAAAATAAACAAACTTTTTTTTCAAATTATTATTCCCTCTCTTCCCTTCCTCCCCTCTAGAAGGCAATGGAAAATCCCTGGAGAGTATTTCTCCCCAGTAAATTGTTTGTCAAATAGTGAAATTAATTACAGTTTTATTTATTTTTACCCAACGAAGCGGTTGTTTACTATTATTTAGAAAATTTACAAGAACTGTTTTGCAGACAGATTAATCATTATGATAAAAAAAGTCACTGTAACTTCCCGAGCAAAATCGTTTTTCTATTTCTTTTTGGATATTATTTACTGTTATTGACCATAAAAAAATATTTGAACTTGCGCAATCGTTTTGTAATGTAATTTAAATCATCATCACCATTTTAAGCCGTTCACCATCCACTGCTGGATGAAGGCCTCTCCAATCCTCTGCCATTCCTGTCTGTCTTGAGCAATCTGCATCCGCTTGACTCCACACATTCATCTCAATTCATCAGCCCATTGTCCACTCGGTCTACCTTGCTTTCTTTCACATCCTCTCGGATACCATTCCCGTTATTTATCGCGTCCATCTGCCATCTATTCTTCTCGCTATGTGTCCAGCCCATTGCCACTTCAACTTTTTCACACATCTGCCACTTTGGTCATGCTTTTCTCTTGCGATCTCTTGCATAAATTCTCCAATGTTTCGAACAGGAAAGAAAGTATTCTAAAATGTGTCTGTCGATTCTGCGCCACCTTGGAAAGTTTAATATTTTATTAATAGTGTTGTTTTTCAGGCGAGAAGAACTTCAAATGCAACCAATGTGGCAAATTTTACGGTAGAAAGAAGACTCTCACCGAACACATGAAAATTCATGCCAATCTCCGTTCGCATAGATGCAACATATGCGCAAAGGCATTCGTTCAAAAATGCACACTTCAAAGTCATCTGAGAACCCACTTGAGAATGTAATGTGTGAACGCCGTTTGGAATTTTGCCGTAATGAAGTATCATATAAATTAATTATTGTTGTAACGTGAACATATTCTATTTATTCCAAATACATATTATATGTGTAAATGTACGCCATTCCAGGGACTAAAAAATTTTATGAATGTTTCTCTATGTGTTTTATCAAATTAAGCCTGATCAGATTTATGTATACTATATAATATAGAGTACTAGAATGGTGCCGGAGAGGATGTAGGCCTTCACCCAGAAGTGGATGGTGAACGGCTGAAAATGGTGATGATTAGATTTATGGAGTTATGAGGGTTTCGATGTAACTTAATGTATTAAATCATGTCAGTATACATAGTATACAAATTTATTTCTAGTTTAAGAAATTATCCAGTGTTCTACTCATATTGATCAAATCATTATTATAATTTATAAAGTATTTATCATGTGACATTATTAGATTTACGATCGTATGTATACATACGTTATGATTTTATAAAATTACACGCAAAAATATTTGCACATTCATTTAATTAATTAATTAATATTCTCTTTGTGTGTAATTTTAAGATTAATGGGATCTACCAGTCGTTCAATGTTTCACCAAGAGTGAATATCTAGTAAAAAATATATTTATGTATGTCTATGAATGTTGTGATAAAAAATGTTATATTAACAAGAATAAAATTATGACAAATTGGTTTTATTTTTCGCAGTAGCTTAAACCTTACCTTTTCAATTGTGTATTATTAAAAACGATTAAAGATATAAAAATGTTTATTTAATTATAATAATATTCATATAAATTTAACTTGTAAATGCATTTCAATGGCACAGTAACAAATTCAATAATATTCTAATACATAATATATTTCATTATAATATGGCACATCATTTCAATAATTAGTACGTAGTACATAACGCTTATCAAAAATAGATTTCTTAATAATAATTAATAGTATTTTTTTTTTGTATATATCTTTGGCATAAATGGCACACAAATCAAGACTTTTTATAATAAAAAGGAAAGAGCGTTACGATAAACGTCTCACAGATCTTCTTTTTCGTTTGGCACAACGGAAAATACAGTCGGAGAAACCAGAACGGAATCCTCGGTATCGCTTATATAACCGTCCTCGCCCGTATAATGCGTCGGATAAACCAGCAACGGTGACACAGACAGTCCTATCAAATCTCTTAGCTTGAAATGTTCACTCCACGAAGACCTGAAGACAAATTATATATAATCAGTACACTCAATCTGGATTTCAAAAACACTGGGATCTTGCCAGCAACAACTCGAAATCTTTTGACCATATTGGTGATCAAATCAAAACTTGTTCGTACATCAGCTATATTGTGGTTTCAGTGTAGGGCTACAAGATATCCTCATTTCTGAGGACTTATACTAGTTTTTGGGATGTATACTCATGTCTTCGGACATCGTCGGGGATTTTTAATTGAATTATATAAATAAGCCGCCTTGGTGAGAACACCTCCAAATTCTTTCCCCTAAAGATCCTCACATGAAGCCACAACCCCCCAACGAATACAATCTATTTACCTTTCCGTTGGAGACAGACGATTGTAAAACAAAGCCGAAACCTATTGAATTACTGTGAAACTCATTCGACAAAAAAATTTCGCCTGCAGAGCATTTTCATGTCAATTATAACGGCTCGTGCACTAAATTGACTTCAGAACCATTAGTAATAAAGCAATTTTTTTTGAGGTCCCTAAGAGGATAACCCTAATTTATTGTGGTATCTAATTTTTTTTTAAACAGTCTTCTAGTTTATGAATTCTTGATCTATGTTAGTCTAACATTGCGTATATAACATTACGTTGCAGGCAAAGTGTGAAATCCAAAGCATTTTTTCAGGATCAGCCGGTCAGATTGGTGACATAAAATAATAATCCAGAGTGGTAAAATTCATTTACGCATTTCATACTTTGTGCCTAAAACGCTAAACGCGAGGATTTCACGCTTTGCAATGGCTTGAATGAATCGATATTTACTGAGGATGTCTGTCGAACATGATCGGCAAATATTCATCAACGGGCAGTAAATTCGAGAGCGGTTCAGCATTCAGCAACTTGTGAGCTCCCCTGTTGCTCAAAAGATATGCCAACGTCCAATATGAATAGCCGGCTTTGACCAGCGACGGAGAAACATTCGGCTCATCTTCATCCTGCAACCGCTTCCGACCTATGTAACTGTAATAAAAACAACGTTACTACAATCAATTCAAAATTACACGTTAACATTTTTCAACGTTGTAGCCCGTCATACATTAAATCCCACTCTATGTTGTCCTGTTGGATTTGTTCTCGCATTCGTTGCAATTTCAGTCTAAAATACGGCTCAAAACGTATGTCGTCTTCTAATACCATCACCTCTGCATGATTGGCGTCTACGACCTGAAAATATAATAACGTTTCAGTAGTTCAGTAAAAATTTCATACGTATATTTATCGAGATATGAATTTTCAGTTCAGTGAACTAACGCGTGTGCATTTGAATGATTCAAATTTGTCGCTCATTTAGATATTAATGCACAAAATAATGTGTTACTAAATCAACCCGCGAATTACCAAAACTATATTCAACGTTAAGCGGCGCAGGGTCAACTGACACATTTCAGAACGATCCCCTCAATAATAATAATAATAGTCCTCAACATTCAGAAACTCGTTTTACACTTTTACAGTTGTAATTTAAACAACGGCTTTTTATATACTGAAAAAATACTTTTGTGTCAAAAGTGTCAAGTAAACGATAAATGCTCGGTATTTTTAACAAGTTTCAAATATTGAACGGTACTATCGCCATTATCAAAATTGACACAACAAACGCATTTAGTGTTTCAACCTTCCTTTCCTGCAGTGTATCGGTGCCAGCTGCAGTGTTTTACCCAAACACCACTGTGCGTAGCATCTTATAGTAGTATATATAGTATATCATCATCATCATCATCATTTTCAGCCGTTCACCATCTACTGCTGATCGAAGGCCTCTCCACTCCGCTTTCATTCCTGTCTGTCTTGAGCAATCTGCTTCCGCTTGACTCCACACATTCTTCTCAATTCATCAGCCCATCGTCCATTCGGTCTACTTTTACATTCTCTCAGATACCATTTCAGTATTTCTCGCGTCCATCTTACCATTCATTCATCATCTTTTTCACACGTTCCGCTATATCTGCCACTTTGGTCATGCTTCTTACCCATGTATTCCTCTTACGATCTCTTCTTGTTATACCAAGCGTACATCTTTCCATGCTTCTTACGTAACATTCTCGAATTCAGCATCCACGTTTCACATCCATACGTCATAGCTGGCAGTACGCATCGGTCGTATGCCATTCTTTTTTAAACATAGCGGGATGAAAAAGATATAGTAAAAATACACTTACATCTTTCCATACTACATAGTGGCTCAAGAAACATCCTATTTCTCCTAACGTCATCGGCCTACGAAAATAAATTGAGTTTTAGTTCAACCACATCAAAACTTACAGACAAAAACGAGCGTAGACGTTTCGGCTCACCGATTGTGATACGGGTCCAGATAATTAGACATGAGCTTCACACCCCAAGTTTCCAGAGCGGCATCGTCTAATACTCTGCAATGATAAAATTCTAACTCAATACAACCACAAAATTTAAACTAATGCCACATTTCTAACACAATAACGCTCTACGGGGGTTTCATTGCACACAATAATAATAAAATAAGCATATAGGTCAACATCGGCTGAATGTTTCCACAAGAACGCTCACACTGGACACGTATAAAAGCTATCGCAGTCTGAAAATTGCATTAGTTTTGTTAGACTAATACGCAAACATGTCTAATACTTCGGCAACGGTGACGGAATCCCCCCAGCGTCTCCACTATCAACTCGGTGTTTACTCGCTGGTGATGCTGTGCACAATTTCATTGGTGATCAACGTTCGCGTTGTGCTCAGTGTTCTTTGGCTGCAAAGACCGTTAAAGACCATCTTGAAGATCAGTTTGAGTTTAGCGGCGGCTGACGCCTACTCGTCGTTGACGGTAGCCATCGGATTGATAATCAACAGCTACATACCGACTATAAATCCAATCAGACCGTACACTTACTGTCCATTCTTGGCTCTGGAAGCCTTGAGGTTGATACAATTGTAATTTCGAAACGTAGAATTTAATATATCGGCGTGGAGTACGAAAGGACCAATACTCTCAAAACTCATTGTTTTTTTATACGTCTTCTTCTGAGGGTGTCAAGCGTTGCCTCTTCAATGTTCGTACATTACGAGATATGAAAATTTATCATGTTAAGCTTTTTCTTTTGATAAATTGGCGTATTGGGCCCCTTTCGTACTCGACGTCTCTCGTGTAGCATTACATATTAATTTTTTTTTTTAAAACGTTTCAGATTGGGTGGAATTATAATAACAGTTATGCATTTGTTACTCGTCGCTGTACATCACTATATAGGCATCACCAGACCATTGCACGTGCTAATGATCATGTCGAGACGCACCACGAATACCGTTCTGTTCCTCGTGTGGACGATTCCGATAGCGTTTTTCTTTTTGTACTTTGCTGTCGTTGATAACGACGGATTCCAAAACAACACGTGCACTTATCGGTAAGAATGAGTATGAGTGGATCAGAAACTGGGAAGAAAATTCGTGATTTTATAAATCTGTCCAACTTAAGAAGGAGCTTTTTCTTGCGCAGCTAAAAATAAAGAGGGTTGTGAATGTCCCGAGATATACCGAGTAATCCTCACATAACTAACTGATTTCAAGTGATATTTTCTGTAACATTTTATTTATGTATTAAATTTTTACTTTACTTATGTAGATACTTATGAATGCCAGTAATATCGTTATGGGCACCTCACACGGTCAATATTATTGACAATACCTTATCATGTTGATCGTGTAAGGTGGAAATATTGATGGTTTGACGTATTGATGGATTGAACTGAAGCGGATTCGAATTTCTAAACATCCGGGTCAATATTATTGACCGCGTAAGGTGTCCCATTAGAGAAAATGAAATAAAAATTCAAATTTAAATAAAATACTAAGTATGTACAAGTTAATTACATGTGTATGTAATTTAGAAACGCTACATTTTTTTTGTGATGTTCACCATGGTCACAATATTCAATTTGAATAATCTTATCATTACGCGTTAAAAAGTAAATAGAATTAGTGAATAAAAATTGTATAATTGAAAGTGGTTTGAGTTAAATTTTGAAAAAAAATGAGTTAATGATAGTTTTGGCTACAAACATATGTGATCTATTTATTTTAATCGATAAAAAACTACTTTCATTTATAACGGCTCATTATAGTAAAAATAATTGTAATTGTAATTGTTTATTCCAAGTGCCGAGATGCTGACGAACCACTCTCTTTTATGCGCAGAACGACTCTAAATCGGTCAAGACTTGGGTGTTTCTTAAGTTGGACGGAGTATAGCATTTATATAACTCAAACGATGTCGCCCAGTATTCAATCTGGTTTAGTTCAGTATTATATTTGAAATGTTCATTAAAAACGCATCATTTACGCTAAGTGTTAAATAGTATGAGATTATAAGTACATCTGTACTGGAAGATTGTCATTCATGTGATAATCGACATTTCTAAAAAGTATCGTACCGATACTATTCAATTCGTTTGGGATTAAATACCGAGTTGAGTGTTTATTAAAATCATCAATTTAATCCACCTTTTATAATTATATAATTCATTACTTGTATTATTGATACGCTATCAATTTTAGATTCCTACGTAAGATGCGATTCCGATTGATTTTTTCGTCGTTGTTTTTTGGACCGTTTGTAATAATATTCACAGTGTACATCAATATATTCGTCAACGTGAAAAGGAATCAACGTGAAAGGAAAGGCAATTACAGTTTGAAAACGCAAAGCACATTGGATCGCACGTACGCTCGTCACACATTGGTACATAAATAAATGAAAAAAAAAAAACATTATTTTTAAGCCACATACTCATTAGCGAACGTGCGCGTAAAAAAATTTGTAAATGTGTACGCGTTCGCGCGCGCTCTGCAACGTTCGTGGCGATCCACTCTCGCTAATGAGTACGCGGCTCAACATAAAAGTACATACTATATGATATAATTACAACAAAAATGAAATTATCGTTATTTTAAAAATACAGCAGGAACGAACGATCAAAGAGCGCATCATTAGGAAATACATGAAAACGCTGCGAACGACTATAATGATATTGGGAAGTTACGTTATGGGATGGACGCCGGCGATAGTGTATTTTTTGCTCGTTTGCGACGATTGCATATTTGCATTCGACACATTCGATAAAATGACAACATTCTTTGTGTGCATGGTGACCAACATATTTTTGATCGCTAAAACGATCGTGAATCCGCTGATTTACTCGCAAAGACTCAGGGAAATTAAGGTGAAAAAGTCAATTTATTTACAATTGAATGTATGCCTTTCGCCGTTCAACGGCGACACGATTATATAAAAAATCGTAAAAAAAAAATTATAAAAAATCCAGTGTTGTTATCGAAAATTTATTAGCATTATTACAATGAGATGTTACTAAAACAATGGCCCGTATTTATTGGGTCAGTAACTTATTAACGGTGAGTAGTTTCAATAAATGGTCAATACTTGAGTGATATATTAAACTAGTGTAAGCCCGTTGAATATCAACGAACGTTTGTGCGGGCGAGTGTATGTGTATTTAATAGTTTTTATAGTTGTTGCATAGATGGCGCGTTATAATACAACACGTAACAAAGTCGCGAGCCTATTAAGAATTTATATTGTCAAATTGCAGCAGGCCCGTCATCACCTCCGTTTGGATCACCGTCCCGAACTGGTGATCTCGGGTTCAAATCCCACTTTCGCGACGTTCTGGTTTTTTTAAATTATTTACCCCAGCGAGCGTTATCAGCAGACAAACACACAGACAAACAGACAGACGGAATAGGGCTATTATATATATTATTAAATAGTCAATAACAAACTTAGTAACGATTGACCAGTCTCCGCACCGGTAGCTTTTTTTTGTCGCACAGTGTAATTAATACTAAACGATAATAATAAGTCGATATTTAACTGTAGAACCGTTTTTCTAAATACAGTGGAACCCCGTTGCATCGTTCTCGTTTGTATTGTTTTTTCGCATATATCGCTATTTTTTCATAGTCCCGGCCAAACACCCATAAGAACAGTGTTAAATAATCTCGTTTGCATCGTTCTCCTATATATCGTTATCCTGTATCAATCGTCTAAATATTACGTACTAAATATACTTTATCGTATAAGTCGTTTTTCTGCATACATCGTTTTTTTTTACGGTCCCATGAAAAACGATGCAACGGGGTTCCACTGTATACATATAACACTGACCACTTTCTTGAAAAGTTATTGACCGTTTATTGATTAAAACACTGACCGATTTAATAATTAATCGCCTAAAATAACAACACCGATCTCTTAAGCCCACCCTGTACAGTCGATTTTGTATGATAATTATGTGTAATATTACAGATTGCATCGGCGAAAATGGATCGTACGTTAAAAAGTGGGATTTGCCGAGAGCGAGCTGTGCAAAATAGGAACATAATCAAAATGGAGAAAAACACGACAGAGTACGGTAATACAAATGCCGTATAGGATACATCACACGGTAAACAACTTACTTCCCATCGACGGCTTCGATCACTTTCACATCTAATCCCAACTGTTCGAAGCAGAGGTGCATCTTTTGCTTTCTGTCGGGTCGACGAACGAGATTAATCATGTAGACTTGGTCAAATCCCATTTTGTCGGACGCGGGCAGACTCGTGTACCGATCAAATATTTTGCTCGCCGTCAAGTGGGTTCCGTCGTAGATGGATTCCACTTTTAAGTTGATCAATTGAAGGCGATCCGTGTCGATCAGGTCCTTCTTATCCAACGGCACCATTAAGTATCCGTACTTCTTATTGTTACATATGTTCAAAGCCACATCTAAAATTAAAACACTCACTTCACATTCTTATATTTATGTTTGGTGTTATTGCTTGCATTGAAGCTCTTAAATAATTAGTATTGTCGTATAATGAATTTTAATCAATTATTAAAAAAAAAAAATTATCTACTGGACTTATTGGCTGAAACGGCAAAAGCAATTATATCGTCTACGGGTCCGTCATAGTTATTTATTTTACTAGGATTATAAGTCAATTCGTCTGCTGAAAATTTCCTTAAGTTTATTAAGACAACAGAGTGAATCATAGGCACTTTAAAACATCCAATTTCTTTCCCATCTAATATGTCTTTATATTCGTCAGTTCTCTTATAATAATAGTTTTCAGTCATTCCGCACCTGAAATTAAATAAAACATTTTGACTTTAGTATAGTGTGTGAAGAAAATTTTGGCACCTTTGTTGTGAATAATAATTTTACTACACAGTTTTGTGGATGATTTTTATTATAACCACACTCATAGTACCTATAGGTCTATATTAATTGCAGAGTAATAAGTAAAGGCGGAATATCTTCACCACATGCAACTTTCATAAAAATTCTTTCAAAAACAACTCTCCGAAAAGATTTACAGCACTCCCAATCTAAAAACAAATAAGCTACCATATACATACATATACTGTATATAAAGAAGAAAAATGAATTTAGGATGGAGCACTTTTGGAAGGATGAACGTAGTTTTTAAATCCAACATCCGCTGTGCTAAAAAAAAGGCATACAACCAATGCGTACTGCCAATTATGATGTATGGATATGAAACGTGGATGATGAATTTGAGAATGAAAGATGTATGCTTGGTGTAACAACAAGATCGTAAGAGGAATACATGGGTAAGAAGCATGATGACCAAAGTGCACAATGCTCGGTATAACAAGAAGAGATCGTAAGAGGAATCTATAGGTAAGCAGCATGACTAAAGTGGCAGATATAGCGGAACGTGTGAAAAAGTTGAAGTGGATACATAGCGAGAAGAATGGATGGTAGATGAACGCGAGAAATACTGGACTGGTATCCAAGAGGATGTGAAAGAAAGCAGGGTAGACCGAGTGGACGATGGGTTCACGAATTAAGAAGAATGTGCGGAGTCGAGTGGATGCAGATTGCTCAGGAAAGACAGGAATGGAAGAGGATTGGAGAGGCAGTGGATGGTGAACGGCTGAAAATGATAATGATGATGATACATTAAAATATCTTTATGTAAAATCGCAGCCCTATAACTTATAATGTAATTTGATTTGCACAAGTGTGCGTGTTTACCAAAAATTCGAATAAAGTCCATCAGATTTCAGCATAGGTGATACAATATTCAAATTTTTCAATACGAGATCCTTCAGCGTGGAACGTTCAGTTAAATATATATCGGCGTCCATCATCTGAAAAAATAAGATAAGTATTTATTTGGTAAGCATTAAATCAATATAAAATCGAATACATAAAGTTCTCACTAATAGAAAGTCTGCCCAAACGTTTCTAGCGTAATTTAAAGCCGTTTCTCTTAATGAAATGACATGGTCGAATCGACTTTTCGACCAATGAGAGGGACTTTCTTCGTCTGGAAAACTGTCTACGCTCGTTACATCCATGTCTGTATGTATATTGTGATAATTACTGCCTTCTTTGTGAAGCCAAAGTTTCAATACTTGAAAAGTTCGATCGCTGTTATGATCACTTTTAATCCTACATTCAAAATGAACAAAAAAACATATATAAAGTTACAGAGGTCATCATCTTTCGCAACTTATCTAAAAAAATAACATAGAAAATTTATTGATAACACGACTTTGTCATACTATTTTTATCGCCTAATTCGTTATAACACATACAAAAAACAATCTTCATATGAACTTTATCAGAAATTATTATAGAATTTTCATTTGCATGCATATTTAGTTTACTATATTGACAAAAAGTTTTTAATACTTTAAATTCATATAAAAATTAAAAACCTATGTTAAAAAAAAAAATGACAAAACTCACCATAATGATATCCGGTCTTTGGGATAATCTAGGTTAGAAAGTAAAGACAAAGAGTATGGAAGTGTATGCTCTTTATTACGAGCCAAAATGGCAATTAAAATAGTTGGCCATTTGTCTACATTGTCTTCTGCTACGACCAAACAGGACGAAGACAGTAAAAGTAAAAAATAAAGAAATAATCCCGGAAACCGCATCCTGTCATCTCAACGAAACGTCACTTATCAATTTATCAGCTGTATAGTGGACGTAACACTAAAATAAATGGCCATTAATTTTATTGTAATATGTGAATATCCGGGTATTTTTTTACTATACTACATACAGTATTTGACTACGTATCTCCGTAAGCTTTAAGACCATTTTTACTTCAAGAACTGGCTGCAGCCAGACCAAGCTTTAAAAGTAAATGCTCCGATTAAGAAATACATTGACGCATGTTGGGTATTTTTCGGTCATTCGTAGTAGGGGGGGTAGGAGGGAGCCCCATCTATTTTTTTTGTGGGGTGGGCCAAAATTTGAAGTTCCGCCACTGCATATCAGTGGGTTAACAATAGCGGTAGGACTATGGCTTTCGGTGAAATACTGTTGTAGATTAAATTAACTTTAAAATGATGGGCGTGGTGTGGCAAATCGTCCACGGCGATAGCTTTCGAAGTCTGGCAACCCCAGAGGTCGTGTTTGCGTTGGTCGACTATCAGACAACCAGAAAACCAGAAAACCAGAGATAGACTGATCGGCTGAGCGATGGGGACGAGCGGGTCGGAGGGCCTCGATGAGGGCCAGGAAGCCTCCAGCTGTCTCGTAGAAAGTATGTGTTGCGAGAAGATTGAATCCGAGAAGATTTGTTTGTCAGGTATCCTTCATACCCTCAATCTTATCAGCTCCAATCTATTCGAAAGCAAAGAGAGACCCCTCGTAGTACTATCAGTGGAAATTCCAATCGAAATCTATACCCATACCCCAAGAATGTCGATACGATGCCTTCATATATGAGCCGTACCCTGACCCAAAGCAACGTAGAGATTATTGAAAGTCACCGTTTATACACCCGGCGTGAACCTATTAATATGTTGTAAAGCGTTTCTAGTTGAAAAAGTATTGAGGGAATAGTCCCTAATAAAATTACACTGTATCCAACTTGAGAAACAGCTGTGATTAATTGTATTAAAAAATATCATAATAAACAAGGTTCGGGACCAAAAAGAAAGACGACTTCTGCAGAAGGGATGATAATTTAATAATAGCGATATTAGCGTTCGCTGCACGCATTCCCATGAATTGAATGTCAAATTTGAAACACTGACCATGATATTCCAAACCTCGAGGTAAATGTGCAATTCCATGTTCATCTTTTCAAAGAAGACACCAAACGATCTTGCCGATAATATAGGTACAGCCAATCCCACCGAGAGCGTTTCAAATCATCATCATTTTCAACCGTTTACCCCCATACAAACACTCATAGCACGGATAACCGCAGAGCGGTCGCATACCACGCCACTGTCGACTGGCAGTTTCTAGTTTACCAATAGTACATCTATGTAATTTCACTGTATTTATTGACTATTTTCAGCCAACATGGAGGATATGGTGTGGAATCAAATCTTTACCAAAAATACGGAAACGGACGTGTGTCCAGAGGACTTTAAAGACACATACAAGTGTGAAGCATGCGGTAACATGTCAGTGGTCAAACTTTAATTTCGGTACAACATTGCTTAAACGTTGTCTGTATTCTAACGTTGTCTTAAAATTTTCAGATTTGCTTTCAAATCGACGCTCGAGTATCACTTTCTACGTGAGATCGGTAAATTGACACTGTCCTGCAAGCAGTGTAAAGTAGTCTTATTCTTCAAGAACAGATGTACTCTGTTGCTGCATATGAAGTTGCACAACGACAACATAGATCACGGATACACATTGAAAGACTTTGCCATCGAAACTATTCCGGCTAAACGTTACAACGGTGCAAAGAAAAATACCGATCTTTTGAACGTCTATGGCATAGAAGTATCGACGGATGAGAATCCGGCAGAAGTCGCCGAGAAGAGTGGCGTAAACGAAGAAATCCCCAATACGGCATTTCCGACCTGCTCGTCTGTACGAGACGGTTCAGAATAAACGATTCAAAGATCACATCATAACGCACCGTAATGCAGGCACGGCGTATCAGTGTCAAATTATACTGCATTAAAAAATATTTTAATTCAGAATTTTTAGAATGGAAACAAAGTTCGGGTGCAAAAAGAAAGACGACTTCCGCAGAAGATGGACTTGAATGATTGAATTAGATTGGTTGAATGTGAATGATACTTTGAGGATTTGTGTGTTCGTATTTATATTTAAGTTAGATAATAATATGTTACCATTATATTTTACTAAATTTATTGTGAGAGGAATAGATGTATGTGAATATAATTTAAGGAATAAAAATAATTTAATTATAAAAAATGTTAAAATAAATAGAAATAGGAGAAGCATCTTGTACAGAGGTGTTTTGGTGTAAAATAGACTGCCGGATGGAATTAGAAGTTCCAAAACTATTGAAAAATTCCTGGCAGTCTTAAAAAAACATCTCTGTACAGGTGCTTAGTTAAGGATTATATAATTAGTTTAAGTTACAGTATTATATAAATCAATTCCAAGAATTCCATTATTCGCCGACGAAAGTTTCGCCTCTGTAATGTCGAAATCTTCCAAAAAGGAAAGGAATCCAAACATTAAAGATTACTCAGATTGGACTCCAACGTGCTAATTTTAATTATGTTATATTTATATAATTGGAATTTATTATTCATTTTCACTATTTAAATTAATACTGAATAAATGTTTTATCCAAAAGCAAAGCTTTTTCTTCCAATGGTAAAATTTCTATGAACAATTCAGGTGTAATCCTGGAGAGTATTACCTTTTAACAAGAGTTAACTCATTTTGCACCATTATGGAAAAAAAAATACACGAACCGATCTCTCTTTAGCGAACATCTCGAACGAATGATTGGTAATGAAATTAACACTTCGAAAATATACTATGATGGTATAAACAAAATTAAATTAAACAATGGTGGAAATATTTGTCACCCTGACAGTTTTGGAATTTACAATGAACAATTATTTGATGATTATTATAACGTGTTTTGTTATTTCAAATTGAAAAAATCAGAATTCAACCCAAATAACTTTAATAACTATGGTTATTTGATAATAGATTGCGGCCCAATTTCTTATGCTATTTTACCGCAAAAGTATTCTTACATTTTAGGCGTTAACAATTTTGAAAAAGAGACTAAGAGAAGTTTACGATATCAATAAAACGTTCAGCATGCTGTCTTTCTTCGGCGATTGCAATTTGAAATTATTCTGGATACAGCGGAAAAGTGGTTGGATAGAATATTTTCGAATGCATTCAAATGCATTTCGTTGCATGTTATACAAACTTTCTTTTCACTCGACATTAAAGAAGAGATGCAAATCAAAGGTTTCAATCAATCCTTTTTTAAATAAGTCTATTAATATATTTTTTGAATTGTATCTAATGCACAAATACTTTTTGGAATAAATTTGTTTTTTGCTGTATTGGATAATATTATTCATGTACCAATTCATATGACCATCAAAATTAATTTCCTACCTTTTTTGAAAAATCAGGTACCTACCTATTATGTATAACTAATCCATACTATTCAGGTACACAACCCATACATTTGAAGAATACATAGATTGTGTATCGAAATTTTTTTTTTAATCTGTATTTACCAGGAATGATAAAAAAACTTTTAAAAAGATTTTAATGTATCGAGAATTTTTTTTAATTAAGTTTAAATTCCACAACAAACTTAATTTAACATTTTTCCACTTTCACTGGTGTTTTCAGTACGCATTTTTATTAATATCTGTTCCTTAAAATTGAGAATCAACATAGCAATCCCCTTATAACTCCATTGCTATTAAATGGAAAGTTTGAGATCTCGGAATACATTTAAACTCTAGTAAGAGAAAGTTACTACGTATAAATAATGTTTGAGATGTAAATATATATCATACACCAAGACATAAATTACAAATGGAATAGTAAATCATTAAAAATATATTGTATATACATATGTTTATTAAAATTTGATATGTTATAAATAAAAAATTACATTCAAACATGAAATTTGCAGTATGTAACGTTTACCACAAGATATTCAAATTTAACATAGATACATAGATAAGATTGAATAATATATAAATTTTAACACAGGAAAATTAATCAAAGTCGCGATGAGGGAATAGAGGACGAGAGTCCATATATAATATGTGTATAACCCAAAGCAGATCCAGGACGATATTATTTTTATCCACATCGAAGCTACGTTTACGTTTAACGTTTGAAGAGTTGAATTGGGTCTATAACAAAACCAAACAGTATTTATAATAGGTGTAAAAATAAAAAAAAAATAAAATATTAATGTAAGATTATCCCAGCTGTTTTCTACTTACTTTTACCAATTTGTCAGAGTCATCATGACGTACAGAGCTGAAAGAGCAAACGCAGAGTGGAAAAATGACCAAGAATAAGCGCCAGTCTCTTCTTCGTTGTCCCATACTTTATCTCAACGATGGCCTCGTTCATCTCCTTCATTGCTAGCGGTTTCTACGTTGATTACAAAAATTAGATACAATAAGTTTTATACGAAACGAGCAATCAAAATTTACTTTAATAATATATGACAATGCAAAAAATAATAATATTCAATTGAAAGTGGTTATTTAACATTTTTGGAATACAATACTAGAATTATCTTAGGGCAGCGACGAAAGGATGAAGAATACTTAAACTTTAATGAAAATGAAACGAGTAATACTTTTAATATTAGTTTAATAGCGATTATATATATATATAATACACCTAATAAATAAATACACAGCATACAGACGATACCCGATACAAATAATGAGGTCACAATATAATAAAATAGAATCGGAGTAGATTTTCGTCGCGAATGCGAAATGCAAACCTGCAAGCTTTTTTTTTTTTTTTTTCAACTGGGGGAATTTACAAATGACAGATAACGTACATACTTGCATTGGAGCGAGTAAGTGCAGTGTTGAACGGTCGCGGTTAGTTAACTGGACTATCACTTCTCTGGTAACTTTCTTTACTTTTTAAAGGGTTATTGAACCTAATCTAATCATATGTATTTCAACAGCCATTCCACGGAAACGTTTTCCTACAAGTTTCCAACGAGTTTATTTGTATTTTCATAAATAATCAGTTTTTTTGCTTTATCACGTGTGTTGCCTTTGTAAATTCTTACAAAAAATTATGTATTTCAATAAGCATTAATCATATGCATTCGGAAACTTCATATTTTCAAGTTACATACTTCAAGTTTTCATATTTACTTTTACTTTGTGTTGAAATATCCATGTCATATTATGTGTAATGAAATAAGTACAACTTGATATAATTCTCATCATAATGTTAACTTATGGTGAAATATTTACTTACGGTGCAACATTTTACTTTATCGTAATAACTCGATGTCTCCAAAGTCACCGAAGCCCCAAGCGGAACTTGAAATGGACCATAACAGATCTCCAATTTTGTGAAAAGTTTTGAAATACCGTTCTGGGGTTCTTCAACAATGGGGGTTATATATTTAATTCACTAAAATTTAACACTTGACAACCCTACATCAGGGGCAATCAAGTGGAACATGTGAATAATGTTACAATTTTTTTTAGCATCATTTTAAAAGTTCTACTAATATTCTTTGAGCACACGAATGACATGTTGGGACTTTTTGTATGCAATTTTAAAAATTTACTTGTGTAAATTCACTAACAACGAAATATGTATGGACAATTATCATTTTTATATAGAGTCCTATGATTTATGATGACCATTTCAAACTCTAAAACGGCTGCCCTGAACAATTCTAACCATGTTTTGTTTGTTTTTAGATTCAAAATGAATATTAAAACGCCGGTGATGATTTTGACCGAGCTTATGGTAAAGAAAAGCTGCTTGCCAATCTTTACGTCCTCCATAGATACTACTGGTGTATTCCAATGCACAGTTGAAGTTGGAGAAATTCAAGCAACTGCATATGGTTGCACCAAGAAAGGCGCTAAACAGAATGTAGCAGCTCTGGCATTGGAGAAATGCGAATATTACGACGAGAAACTACCGACCGGTAGTTTCTCGCACCAGAGTTTAAAAGCACCAGAAAAAGACGTAGGCAACAACAATGTTGCAGACTTATTGGTAAATTGTTGCTCGTCTATAAATACCTCTTCAATTTTTTTTAATATGAAATTATCAGTAATTAAAAATTGGCTTAAAGCCTTAGTCTGCTACCGTCAACGTATGAAATTCAGGCAATGTCTAAAAAAATGCAACTCATTAATTCCCTAGGCATTTCATACAACATATATCTTTCCTCCCTTGAAGTATAGGTCCATTTGGGGATAGCAACTTTAAGAGTTGTGCAATACGTATTCATGCAATTTATTTATTTTCAGACATTATGCAGAAAAAGGAGCGTCAGAACCGGAGTATAAACTAATTGTTGCAACTGGCCCTTCGCATTTCAAACAGTTTACCTTTGAATGCAAATCTGGTAAGATAAAGAAGCAGGCAACTGGAAGATCCAAAAAAATTGCCCGACAAAAGGCTGCAAAATTAGTGTTGGATCACTTAAAGCAGCCTTAAAACGGCACCTCTGTACAAGTACTAATAGATAGATAAGTTTATTTTGTAATTTTAGCTTTAAGATACTTTTTGTTTGTAATTAGCTTTTTAAGCCACTCTAAATAAATAAATAAATAAATCACTACAAAGATAACGTTCTACCATTAATTATTTATCCGTACTTCTTGTCGTTGCATGTGTTCAAAGTGACATCTAAAATTTAATCACTCACTTCACATTCTTGTATTGATGTTTGGTGTTATTGCATTGAAGCTGTTAAACAATTTGTATTGTACTATATACAGTACACTCCCTCTAATCTGGGCTAATGCTGGGGAGAGGTGGCACGGATTATTGAAAAACACGGACTACACGATTAACATTTATTTTCATGAAAATTACACAGATATAGGTTTAGAAAAGTTTTTTAAGTCGTTTTTTTACATCAGTGCGTACTTTCCTTACTGCAATCGTGTCGTTGTAATCGAAGTTCCACTGATTCATGTACTCAAATAAATCTTCGACTGATTGTAAAGCTTTCCTATTACTAACTCGTTCTAAAATAATTTCTTCTTCACGCTTTCTTCATCGTCAATTTGAATTGTAGTAGCAGCAACAATATCTGCATCGCTCATATGTTGGAAAGCTTGTTCATTTGAATCACAATGCAACCATTCATTCACATTTTCAGTGTCAACGTCTTCAAAACCTTGTAAATTTTTATCAAATCTATGATATCCGATATATCGTCGCTTTCTTCGTTGGAATCTAAAACATCATCTTCTACGTTTTCGAGAAGCTTCCTCCACGATCTAACTAGAGTTATTGGCTTAACATTAGACCAAGCTGCCGACACGCCATATACATATAGCATCTAGTATTGTCATTCTTTTCCAAAAGGCCATCAAATTTTCATCTTCATTAGAAAGAATTCTGAGAAGGTTCGCTCAATTTAGTCGAATTGTTTAAATGAGAATGACGAGCGTATCCAAAAAAATTACACCGATCGCAATATCAATCCTCACCGCAACCTGTCATCACAACGAAACGTCACCTGTCAATTTATCAGCTGTATAGTGGACGTAACACTAAAATAAATGGCCATTAATTTTATTGTAATATGTGAATATCCGGGTATTTTTTTACTATACTACATACAGTATTTGACTACGTATCTCCGTAAGCTTTAAGACCATTTTTACTTCAAGAACTGGCTGCAGCCAGACCAAGCTTTAAAAGTAAATGCTCCGATTAAGAAATACATTGACGCATGTTGGGTATTTTTCGGTCATTCGTAGTAGGGGGGGTAGGAGGGAGCCCCATCTATTTTTTTTTGTGGGGTGGGCCAAAATTTGAAGTTCCGCCACTGCATATCAGTGGGTTAACAATAGCGGTAGGACTATGGCTTTCGGTGAAATACTGTTGTAGATTAAATTAACTTTAAAATGATGGGCGTGGTGTGGCAAATCGTCCACGGCGATAGCTTTCGAAGTCTGGCAACCCCAGAGGTCGTGTTTGCGTTGGTCGACTATCAGACAACCAGAAAACCAGAAAACCAGAGATAGACTGATCGGCTGAGCGATGGGGACGAGCGGGTCGGAGGGCCTCGATGAGGGCCAGGAAGCCTCCAGCTGTCTCGTAGAAAGTATGTGTTGCGAGAAGATTGAATCCGAGAAGATTTGTTTGTCAGGTATCCTTCATACCCTCAATCTTATCAGCTCCAATCTATTCGAAAGCAAAGAGAGACCCCTCGTAGTACTATCAGTGGAAATTCCAATCGAAATCTATACCCATACCCCAAGAATGTCGATACGATGCCTTCATATATGAGCCGTACCCTGACCCAAAGCAACGTAGAGATTATTGAAAGTCACCGTTTATACACCCGGCGTGAACCTATTAATATGTTGTAAAGCGTTTCTAGTTGAAAAAGTATTGAGGGAATAGTCCCTAATAAAATTACACTGTATCCAACTTGAGAAACAGCTGTGATTAATTGTATTAAAAAATATCATAATAAACAAGGTTCGGGACCAAAAAGAAAGACGACTTCCGCAGAAGGGATGATAATTTAATAATAGCGATATTAGCGTTCGCTGCACGCATTCCCATGAATTGAATGTCAAATTTGAAACACTGACCATGATATTCCAAACCTCGAGGTAAATGTGCAATTCCATGTTCATCTTTTCAAAGAAGACACCAAACGATCTTGCCGATAATATAGGTACAGCCAATCCCACCGAGAGCGTTTCAAATCATCATCATTTTCAACCGTTTACCCCCCCCCCCATACAAACACTCATAGCACGGATAACCGCAGAGCGGTCGCATACCACGCCACTGTCGACTGGCAGTTTCTAGTTTACCAATAGTACATCTATGTAATTTCACTGTATTTATTGACTATTTTCAGCCAACATGGAGGATATGGTGTGGAATCAAATCTTTACCAAAAATACGGAAACGGACGTGTGTCCAGAGGACTTTAAAGACACATACAAGTGTGAAGCATGCGGTGACATGTCAGTGGTCAAACTTTAATTTCGGTACAACATTGCTTAAACGTTGTCTGTATTCTAACGTTGTCTTAAAATTTTCAGATTTGCTTTCAAATCGACGCTCGAGTATCACTTTCTACGTGAGATCGGTAAATTGACACTGTCCTGCAAGCAGTGTAAAGTAGTCTTATTCTTCAAGAACAGATGTACTCTGTTGCTGCATATGAAGTTGCACAACGACAACATAGATCACGGATACACATTGAAAGACTTTGCCATCGAAACTATTCCGGCTAAACGTTACAACGGTGCAAAGAAAAATACCGATCTTTTGAACGTCTATGGCATAGAAGTATCGACGGATGAGAATCCGGCAGAAGTCGCCGAGAAGAGTGGCGTAAACGAAGAAATCCCCAATACGGCATTTCCGACCTGCTCGTCTGTACGAGACGGTTCAGAATAAACGATTCAAAGATCACATCATAACGCACCGTAATGCAGGCACGGCGTATCAGTGTCAAATTATACTGCTAAAAAATATTTTAATTCAGAATTTTTAGAATGGAAACAAAGTTCGGGTGCAAAAAGAAAGACGACTTCCGCAGAAGATGGACTTGAATGATTGAATTAGATTGGTTGAATGTGAATGATACTTTGAGGATTTGTGTGTTCGTATTTATATTTAAGTTAGATAATAATATGTTACCATTATATTTTACTAAATTTATTGTGAGAGGAATAGATGTATGTGAATATAATTTAAGGAATAAAAATAATTTAATTATAAAAAATGTTAAAATAAATAGAAATAGGAGAAGCATCTTGTACAGAGGTGTTTTGGTGTAAAATAGACTGCCGGATGGAATTAGAAGTTCCAAAACTATTGAAAAATTCCTGGCAGTCTAAAAAAAACATCTCTGTACAGGTGCTTAGTTAAGGATTATATAATTAGTTTAAGTTACAGTATTATATAAATCAATTCCAAGAATTCCATTATTCGCCGACGAAAGTTTCGCCTCTGTAATGTCGAAATCTTCCAAAAAGGAAAGGAATCCAAACATTAAAGATTACTCAGATTGGACTCCAACGTGCTAATTTTAATTATGTTATATTTATATAATTGGAATTTATTATTCATTTTCACTATTTAAATTAATACTGAATAAATGTTTTATCCAAAAGCAAAGCTTTTTCTTCCAATGGTAAAATTTCTATGAACAATTCAGGTGTAATCCTGGAGAGTATTACCTTTTAACAAGAGTTAACTCATTTTGCACCATTATGAAAAAAAAAAAAAAATACACGAACCGATCTCTTTAGCGAACATCTCGAACGAATGATTGGTAATGAAATTAACACTTCGAAAATATACTATGATGGTATAAACAAAATTAAATTAAACAATGGTGGAAATATTTGTCACCCTGACAGTTTTGGAATTTACAATGAACAATTATTTGATGATTATTATAACGTGTTTTGTTATTTCAAATTGAAAAAATCAGAATTCAACCCAAATAACTTTAATAACTATGGTTATTTGATAATAGATTGCGGCCCAATTTCTTATGCTATTTTACCGCAAAAGTATTCTTACATTTTAGGCGTTAACAATTTTGAAAAAGAGACTAAGAGAAGTTTACGATATCAATAAAACGTTCAGCATGCTGTCTTTCTTCGGCGATTGCAATTTGAAATTATTCTGGATACAGCGGAAAAGTGGTTGGATAGAATATTTTCGAATGCATTCAAATGCATTTCGTTGCATGTTATACAAACTTTCTTTTCACTCGACATTAAAGAAGAGATGCAAATCAAAGGTTTCAATCAATCCTTTTTTAAATAAGTCTATTAATATATTTTTTGAATTGTATCTAATGCAAAAATACTTTTTGGAATAAATTTGTTTTTTGCTGTATTGGATAATATTATTCATGTACCAATTCATATGACCATCAAAATTAATTTCCTACCTTTTTTGAAAAATCAGGTACCTACCTATTATGTATAACTAATCCATACTATTCAGGTACACAACCCATACATTTGAAGAATACATAGATTGTGTATCGAAATTTTTTTTTTAATCTGTATTTACCAGGAATGATAAAAAAACTTTTAAAAAGATTTTAATGTATCGAGAATTTTTTTTAATTAAGTTTAAATTCCACAACAAACTTAATTTAACATTTTTCCACTTTCACTGGTGTTTTCAGTACGCATTTTTATTAATATCTGTTCCTTAAAATTGAGAATCAACATAGCAATCCCCTTATAACTCCATTGCTATTAAATGGAAAGTTTGAGATCTCGGAATACATTTAAACTCTAGTAAGAGAAAGTTACTACGTATAAATAATGTTTGAGATGTAAATATATATCATACACCAAGACATAAATTACAAATGGAATAGTAAATCATTAAAAATATATTGTATATACATATGTTTATTAAAATTTGATATGTTATAAATAAAAAATTACATTCAAACATGAAATTTGCAGTATGTAACGTTTACCACAAGATATTCAAATTTAACATAGATACATAGATAAGATTGAATAATATATAAATTTTAACACAGGAAAATTAATCAAAGTCGCGATGAGGGAATAGAGGACGAGAGTCCATATATAATATGTGTATAACCCAAAGCAGATCCAGGACGATATTATTTTTATCCACATCGAAGCTACGTTTACGTTTAACGTTTGAAGAGTTGAATTGGGTCTATAACAAAACCAAACAGTATTTATAATAGGTGTAAAAATAAAAAAATAAAATATTAATGTAAGATTATCCCAGCTGTTTTCTACTTACTTTTACCAATTTGTCAGAGTCATCATGACGTACAGAGCTGAAAGAGCAAACGCAGAGTGGAAAAATGACCAAGAATAAGCGCCAGTCTCTTCTTCGTTGTCCCATACTTTATCTCAACGATGGCCTCGTTCATCTCCTTCATTGCTAGCGGTTTCTACGTTGATTACAAAAATTAGATACAATAAGTTTTATACGAAACGAGCAATCAAAATTTACTTTAATAATATATGACAATGCAAAAAATAATAATATTCAATTGAAAGTGGTTATTTAACATTTTTGGAATACAATACTAGAATTATCTTAGGGCAGCGACGAAAGGATGAAGAATACTTAAACTTTAATGAAAATGAAACGAGTAATACTTTTAATATTAGTTTAATAGCGATTATATATATATATAATACACCTAATAAATAAATACACAGCATACAGACGATACCCGATACAAATAATGAGGTCACAATATAATAAAATAGAATCGGAGTAGATTTTCGTCGCGAATGCGAAATGCAAACCTGCAAGCTTTTTTTTTTTTTCAACTGGGGGAATTTACAAATGACAGATAACGTACATACTTGCATTGGAGCGAGTAAGTGCAGTGTTGAACGGTCGCGGTTAGTTAACTGGACTATCACTTCTCTGGTAACTTTCTTTACTTTTTAAAGGGTTATTGAACCTAATCTAATCATATGTATTTCAACAGCCATTCCACGGAAACGTTTTCCTACAAGTTTCCAACGAGTTTATTTGTATTTTCATAAATAATCAGTTTTTTTGCTTTATCACGTGTGTTGCCTTTGTAAATTCTTACAAAAAATTATGTATTTCAATAAGCATTAATCATATGCATTCGGAAACTTCATATTTTCAAGTTACATACTTCAAGTTTTCATATTTACTTTTACTTTGTGTTGAAATATCCATGTCATATTATGTGTAATGAAATAAGTACAACTTGATATAATTCTCATCATAATGTTAACTTATGGTGAAATATTTACTTACGGTGCAACATTTTACTTTATCGTAATAACTCGATGTCTCCAAAGTCACCGAAGCCCCAAGCGGAACTTGAAATGGACCATAACAGATCTCCAATTTTGTGAAAAGTTTTGAAATACCGTTCTGGGGTTCTTCAACAATGGGGGTTATATATTTAATTCACTAAAATTTAACACTTGACAACCCTACATCAGGGGCAATCAAGTGGAACATGTGAATAATGTTACAATTTTTTTTAGCATCATTTTTTAAAAGTTCTACTAATATTCTTTGAGCACACGAATGACATGTTGGGACTTTTTTTTTTGTATGCAATTTTAAAAATTTACTTGTGTAAATTCACTAACAACGAAATATGTATGGACAATTATCATTTTTATATAGAGTCCTATGATTTATGATGACCATTTCAAACTCTAAAACGGCTGCCCTGAACAATTCTAACCATGTTTTGTTTGTTTTTAGATTCAAAATGAATATTAAAACGCCGGTGATGATTTTGACCGAGCTTATGGTAAAGAAAAGCTGCTTGCCAATCTTTACGTCCTCCATAGATACTACTGGTGTATTCCAATGCACAGTTGAAGTTGGAGAAATTCAAGCAACTGCATATGGTTGCACCAAGAAAGGCGCTAAACAGAATGTAGCAGCTCTGGCATTGGAGAAATGCGAATATTACGACGAGAAACTACCGACCGGTAGTTTCTCGCACCAGAGTTTAAAAGCACCAGAAAAAGACGTAGGCAACAACAATGTTGCAGACTTATTGGTAAATTGTTGCTCGTCTATAAATACCTCTTCAAATTTTTTAATATGAAATTATCAGTAATTAAAAATTGGCTTAAAGCCTTAGTCTGCTACCGTCAACGTATGAAATTCAGGCAATGTCTAAAAAAATGCAACTCATTAATTCCCTAGGCATTTCATACAACATATATCTTTCCTCCCTTGAAGTATAGGTCCATTTGGGGATAGCAACTTTAAGAGTTGTGCAATACGTATTCATGCAATTTATTTATTTTCAGACATTATGCGCAGAAAAAGGAGCGTCAGAACCGGAGTATAAACTAATTGTTGCAACTGGCCCTTCGCATTTCAAACAGTTTACCTTTGAATGCAAATCTGGTAAGATAAAGAAGCAGGCAACTGGAAGATCCAAAAAAATTGCCCGACAAAAGGCTGCAAAATTAGTGTTGGATCACTTAAAGCAGCCTTAAAACGGCACCTCTGTACAAGTACTAATAGATAGATAAGTTTATTTTGTAATTTTAGCTTTAAGATACTTTTTGTTTGTAATTAGCTTTTTAAGCCACTCTAAATAAATAAATAAATAAATCACTACAAAGATAACGTTCTACCATTAATTATTTATCCGTACTTCTTGTCGTTGCATGTGTTCAAAGTGACATCTAAAATTTAATCACTCACTTCACATTCTTGTATTGATGTTTGGTGTTATTGCATTGAAGCTGTTAAACAATTTGTATTGTACTATATACAGTACACTCCCTCTAATCTGGGCTAATGCTGGGGAGAGGTGGCACGGATTATTGAAAAACACGGACTACACGATTAACATTTATTTTCATGAAAATTACACAGATATAGGTTTAGAAAAAAGTTTTTTTAAGTCGTTTTTTTTTACATCAGTGCGTACTTTCCTTACTGCAATCGTGTCGTTGTAATCGAAGTTCCACTGATTCATGTACTCAAATAAATCTTCGACTGATTGTAAAGCTTTCCTATTACTAACTCGTTCTAAAATAATTTCTTCTTCACGCTTTCTTCATCGTCAATTTGAATTGTAGTAGCAGCAACAATATCTGCATCGCTCATATGTTGGAAAGCTTGTTCATTTGAATCACAATGCAACCATTCATTCACATTTTCAGTGTCAACGTCTTCAAAACCTTGTAAATTTTTATCAAATCTATGATATCCGATATATCGTCGCTTTCTTCGTTGGAATCTAAAACATCATCTTCTACGTTTTCGAGAAGCTTCCTCCACGATCTAACTAGAGTTATTGGCTTAACATTAGACCAAGCTGCCGACACGCCATATACATATAGCATCTAGTATTGTCATTCTTTTCCAAAAGGCCATCAAATTTTCATCTTCATTAGAAAGAATTCTGAGAAGGTTCGCTCAATTTAGTCGAATTGTTTAAATGAGAATGACGAGCGTATCAAAAAAAATTACACCGATCGCAATATCAATCCTCACCGCAACCTGTCATCACAACGAAACGTCACCTGTCAATTTATCAGCTGTATAGTGGACGTAACACTAAAATAAATGGCCATTAATTTTATTGTAATATGTGAATATCCGGGTATTTTTTTTACTATACTACATACAGTATTTGACTACGTATCTCCGTAAGCTTTAAGACCATTTTTACTTCAAGAACTGGCTGCAGCCAGACCAAGCTTTAAAAGTAAATGCTCCGATTAAGAAATACATTGACGCATGTTGGGTATTTTTCGGTCATTCGTAGTAGGGGGGGGGGAGGAGCCCCATCTATTTTTTTTTTTGGGGTGGGCCAAAATTTGAAGTTCCGCCACTGCATATCAGTGGGTTAACAATAGCGGTAGGACTATGGCTTTCGGTGAAATACTGTTGTAGATTAAATTAACTTTAAAATGATGGGCGTGGTGTGGCAAATCGTCCACGGCGATAGCTTTCGAAGTCTGGCAACCCCAGAGGTCGTGTTTGCGTTGGTCGACTATCAGACAACCAGAAAACCAGAAAACCAGAGATAGACTGATCGGCTGAGCGATGGGGACGAGCGGGTCGGAGGGCCTCGATGAGGGCCAGGAAGCCTCCAGCTGTCTCGTAGAAAGTATGTGTTGCGAGAAGATTGAATCCGAGAAGATTTGTTTGTCAGGTATCCTTCATACCCTCAATCTTATCAGCTCCAATCTATTCGAAAGCAAAGAGAGACCCCTCGTAGTACTATCAGTGGAAATTCCAATCGAAATCTATACCCATACCCCAAGAATGTCGATACGATGCCTTCATATATGAGCCGTACCCTGACCCAAAGCAACGTAGAGATTATTGAAAGTCACCGTTTATACACCCGGCGTGAACCTATTAATATGTTGTAAAGCGTTTCTAGTTGAAAAAGTATTGAGGGAATAGTCCCTAATAAAATTACACTGTATCCAACTTGAGAAACAGCTGTGATTAATTGTATTAAAAAATATCATAATAAACAAGGTTCGGGACCAAAAAGAAAGACGACTTCCGCAGAAGGGATGATAATTTAATAATAGCGATATTAGCGTTCGCTGCACGCATTCCCATGAATTGAATGTCAAATTTGAAACACTGACCATGATATTCCAAACCTCGAGGTAAATGTGCAATTCCATGTTCATCTTTTCAAAGAAGACACCAAACGATCTTGCCGATAATATAGGTACAGCCAATCCCACCGAGAGCGTTTCAAATCATCATCATTTTCAACCGTTTACCCCCCCCCCCCCATACAAACACTCATAGCACGGATAACCGCAGAGCGGTCGCATACCACGCCACTGTCGACTGGCAGTTTCTAGTTTACCAATAGTACATCTATGTAATTTCACTGTATTTATTGACTATTTTCAGCCAACATGGAGGATATGGTGTGGAATCAAATCTTTACCAAAAAAATACGGAAACGGACGTGTGTCCAGAGGACTTTAAAGACACATACAAGTGTGAAGCATGCGGTAACATGTCAGTGGTCAAACTTTAATTTCGGTACAACATTGCTTAAACGTTGTCTGTATTCTAACGTTGTCTTAAAATTTTCAGATTTGCTTTCAAATCGACGCTCGAGTATCACTTTCTACGTGAGATCGGTAAATTGACACTGTCCTGCAAGCAGTGTAAAGTAGTCTTATTCTTCAAGAACAGATGTACTCTGTTGCTGCATATGAAGTTGCACAACGACAACATAGATCACGGATACACATTGAAAGACTTTGCCATCGAAACTATTCCGCTAAACGTTACAACGGTGCAAAGAAAAAATACCGATCTTTTGAACGTCTATGGCATAGAAGTATCGACGGATGAGAATCCGGCAGAAGTCGCCGAGAAGAGTGGCGTAAACGAAGAAATCCCCAATACGGCATTTCCGACCTGCTCGTCTGTACGAGACGGTTCAGAATAAACGATTCAAAGATCACATCATAACGCACCGTAATGCAGGCACGGCGTATCAGTGTCAAATTATACTGCATTAAAAAATATTTTAATTCAGAATTTTTAGAATGGAAACAAAGTTCGGGTGCAAAAAGAAAGACGACTTCCGCAGAAGATGGACTTGAATGATTGAATTAGATTGGATGAATGTGAATGATACTTTGAGGATTTGTGTGTTCGTATTTATATTTAAGTTAGATAATAATATGTTACCATTATATTTGACTAAATTTATTGTGAGAGGAATGGATGTATGTGAATATAATTTAAGGAATAAAAATAATTTAATTATAAAAAATGTTAAAATAAATAGAAATAGGAGAAGCATCTTGTACAGAGGTGTTTTGGTGTAAAATAGACTGCCGGATGGAATTAGAAGTTCCAAAACTATTGAAAAATTCCTGGCAGTCTTAAAAAAACATCTCTGTACAGGTGCTTAGTTAAGGATTATATAATTAGTTTAAGTTACAGTATTATATAAATCAATTCCAAGAATTCCATTATTCGCCGACGAAAGTTTCGCCTCTGTAATGTCGAAATCTTCCAAAAAGGAAAGGAATCCAAACATTAAAGATTACTCAGATTGGACTCCAACGTGCTAATTTTAATTATGTTATATTTATATAATTGGAATTTATTATTCATTTTCACTATTTAAATTAATACTGAATAAATGTTTTATCCAAAAGCAAAGCTTTTTCTTCCAATGGTAAAATTTATATGAACAATTCAGATGTAAACCTGGAGAGTATTACCTTTTAACAAGAGTTAACTCATTTTGCACCATTATGGAAAAAAAAATACACGAACCGATCTCTCTTTAGCGAACATCTCGAACGAATGATTGGTAATGAAATTAACACTTCGAAAATATACTATGATGGTATAAACAAAATTAAATTAAACAATGGTGGAAATATTTGTTATACATACATATATAAAACGAAAAAATATATAAAATAATATACATATGTATATAAAACGACGAAAAACGCTTATTCCAATTCAGTTTGTACAAATTTGCATATATTTATTTATTTATTAACAGAAACACCCACAATGACATAACAAATTAACTATAAAAATAATACACATATACATATACGAGTAAGCGCTATCTGGCCATGTATGTATGCACGTGTCGTGTGTAGCGATCGATGAAATTCTTTATTACTATTCTATTCTCTAGCGCAACGCGCTTGTGTTTCGTGTTTAGGCAATGGAAATAAGCGCACCCATGGGTTAAAGGCTTGATTTTACGCTGGCTGGTGTAGTTTTTATAATATGTATAATATATTTTGATAGATGGATGTAAAGCTGGGTAAACACGTGCAATTTGCATAATGTGAGGGAAAGGAAGAGATTGTTCTGAACTGTAAGATCCTTACCACAGAGAAAGGTAACTATAGGCAATGAGTTTATCTTCTTATTTTTATTTATCATCTATTGTACTTAATTTTCAATTTTATTACAATAGAAATTTATTCATTTTATTTTGAACTATGCCATGCATTAATTTACTAACGAATAATTTAGGATTAATTTTTAATTAATAATTTTTCGAGAAAAGTATTAGGCCAACATTTTGCAACATAGTGGCCATTGGACATTTTGTCATTGGGGACTTTCCCGAATACCCGGAAATCGTCATCATTTGTGGGTTTGCTTGCAACCATCGTTGGACGCTGCACTGGTTAGTGAATTGTTTTGTCTTGTTTCACGAGGATATTTCTGATTTTATCACGATAATAAAATTAACGCTAATGGTGTATGTAATTAGTTTCCCCCCAACGAAAGTATGGAATAGTTTTATTATGTAGAAACTATTTTTTTTTATCTGCGTAAGTTTACTTGGTTACAATAACATTTGATATTCGCCAGTCGCGTATCTCGGATTTTTTGAATGAGGATGCTTCGAATTTTTTTTCTTACCAGTAATTTTTACAATTAACCGTTATTTTTGAAAGTGGTGTAAATCGAATTTTTTAATTAATGGTAGTTTCGGTTACAAACATATGTGATTGATTTATTTTTAAAGAATTCAGTGAAGATAAAAATAGGAACTTACACCACTTTCAAAAATAACTGCTCAATGGGTTAAATAACTTGTTTAATTTCTCCCCATTGTCTTCTAATTATAATCAAATTTTTATTTCTGATTAGTTTAAAAGTTAGTTTAGTATTTAATTTAGTTTAAAATCACTATCATCCCTACTAGATAAGCATTCATAAATCATTTATGTTAATTTTCAACGCGGAAAAGTTTGTGTAACAATTTTTTTTTAATTTCGATTTATTTATCTTTGCCACTAAATCAAAGTGGATTCGCGTAAAACTAATGCCGCCAAAACCCGAAGATGACTGCATATTTTCTGTTACCTGGCAATTGGAGATTTTTTTGGTACAGTATCGAAAATTTCATCTACTATTTAAAATTGAATGTTTGTTATGAAAATCTAGTTTTCAATTTAAAACCACCAAATTTGGTATACTATGTCATAGTACTCTAACTTAGACGGTTTTTGGATGGGCCATAGGGCCCTTTTACAAAATTTTTAATCAATTTTTGTTCGTACTGGAGAATGAATGTTTATTTCGATATTCATAATTCACCTGGCCGAGCAACGCAGGGCAATTTGGCAAGCAATTCATATAAATGGTAATATATAGTTTTAGCTTGTCTTGCAAACTCTTGATATTCTCCAATTGAGCTGTTACAAAAGCTTTAAAGTCAAATCATATGTTTTTTGACTACTCGAGCCATAGCTTATAGACTTATAGGGTAAATTCTATTTGGCCGAGTTCATAATTTGTACTTTTTTTTTAATCACCGTGCATTTTAATTTCAGTGATCATGGAAATTGATTTTGGCGTTTATGATGGGGACATACTGGATGGATTTCAAACCGAAGATCATATCGAGTCAAAGATCAGAAAGGTTTTTTAGTGAAGATAAAAAGCAATATGTACATCGAGGGAGAGTGGCTAAACAGCAATTTCATAAAAATATTGTCTTGCCAATTCCGTGTTCAGGATGTCAACGTCAACACTTTTTATATCAGGCAACAAGTTCCCGGATACTTGTTTGCTATAGAGTATAGACCGAGAGAATTTTATTGCTAGAGTTGAAATTTTGAGCACCACCGAGTTAGATATGGCAAATACTTTAACTGAAGATGCTTGAGTTTTTCTTTCATAAAATTAAAATAACGGAAATTATAAAAGACGATTTATTAGAAAAAAGAAATGAGTGTTACAAGGATTTAATAACACTAGTTGAAGATATAAGTAATACCATCGGCGATAATGTGAATTTGGCTGATGACTTTTTACAAATCCATTTTGAAATTGGGAGCAAATGTGAATTTTCGTCTTGTGTAATATCCCAGAATATTTGGATTTTAGAAAGTTTCATCAACAAAAAGTATATTTCAGACAAAATTAAAAATATCGCCAAAACGAATGAATGAACAAAAGAAATGCAATACGGCCAAAAATTGAAAGTACATACTCAGATTGAAGAGAATCTTAGAATGCAATTAAAAGCAATCATCGTTCACGGCTTCGAACACCACAAGCTAGTTTTATTTGACAATTGTCCGTATAACACTAAACTTGGTCTCACCAATTTATCACCTAAACAACTGTTGCTTGTATCCAAACAGGACGCAAAATTGTTTTTAGATCTTGCCTCTGTGGCGAAAAACCAATGTTTATTAGAGATTGTGAACAAATTTCAAGCTGCTTTCATTCATAATGTTAAAGCTACGGCTGAAAACATGAGCTCTATTAAAAACATAACGCGATTAGCGCATTCAACTTGTTATTTGCTTTTTTAAAAGCCTCGTCGAACTCGTCTTAATGATCAGCAGCAAAACTAAAATGACGGTTGAAGATATTATGAAACGAATCGAAACAAATGAGATTACATATATGTACCATGGGAGTCATCGTGTTTTCTCTATTTGGCTTTTGAGAGGCGGTGTCGCTTTATTTTCAAACTAATGACAGAAAATTGATACAAAAAGTAGTAAAAACAGACTATATACTCTATATTTAATATCAAAATGGCAAGTGTAAGTGAAGAGCGACGAATATGGTTATATGTACATATTTGACGATATAATGTCTCTACAAAATGATGAAAATAGATTTGAAGTATTTCAGCCTTTGTTGGTTGACTTTGTGAATCGATGACTTGCTACAAGACGATTACTTAACATATGACGAAAACAGTCATACAACTTTGAATTACCAGAGTCTAAATAGAGCGCGAAACTTGAAAGCGAATACAATCAGAACAATTATTTTAAAATTCGTCAAGCTCGTCCAAGTTAATCACAATAAAACCATGAATTTTTTGGCATTCTTTTATAAATAAGTCAATTAATATCTTTTTAAAGTTGTATCTAATGCACAAATGTTTTTTGGAATAAATTTGTTTTTTGCTGTATTGCTGTATTTTTGCATTTACCTATCCATATGTACATCAAAATTTCCTATGAAAAATCAGGTACCTATCTATTATAACTAATCCACACTGTTCGGATACACAACCTATACATTTGAAGAATAGTTTATGTATTGAAAATTTTTTTTAAATCTGGATTTACCAGGAATGATAAAAACTTTTAAAAAAGATTGATTTAATTATTTATAATAACATACAGTAAGTTTACCACCGTTGGCCACCGCTGACTTAATTAAACATTTTTCCACTTTCACTGATGTTTTCAGTACGCATTTTTATTAATATCTATCTGTTCCTTAAAATTGAGAATCAACATAGCAATCCCTTATAATTCCATTGCTGTTAAATGAAATTGATCGCTCATTTCATATCAAATCAATTGAAACGATTTAAATTATTGTACCAAAGTTCGAGATCTCGGAATACATTTTAACTTTAGTAAGAGAAAGTTACTACGTATAATAATGTTTGAGATGTAAATATATATCATACACCGAGACATAAATTACAAATGGAATAGTAAATCATTAAAAATATATTGTGTTATTAAAATTTTATCTGCATCTAAAAAGCAGTCTACGCAAAAAAAAAATTACATTCAAACATGAAATTTGCAGTATGTAACGTTTACCCCAAGATATTCAAACTTAACATACATACATAGGTAAGATTGAATAATATATAACTTTTAATACAGGAAAATTAATCAAAGTCGGGATGAGGGAATAGAGGACGACCGACGAGAGTCCATATATGTATATGTATAACTCAAAGCAGATCCAGGATGATATTATTTTACTAGCTATTTAGCTACGTTTGCGTTTAACGTTTGAAGAGTTGAATTGGATCACGCTAGTCTCCGTGAATTTACCCTGACAATTACCTAATCGAGGGACGTGTGTAGACGCAAAATTTTCACAATTGACTATAATTCGAATTAAGTCGACTCATATTATTTGGCCATCTCCACTTATTTATTATCAACGTGGTAGCACTACACGGCTCACAGAGTTTAGTGGTGTGGCAACACTGGCGGCCATCGTTTCTACATTCGGTGATGTGCGGCTCGCGCGAGTAGAACTGTCAACGGACTACAATCAGCCGATCAACTCCTCATCAGCTCACACGTAAGTACATCCAATCTATCATAGTAACTCTGGCTCTCGTCTTATGTCACTTAAATTCGCCCAAGAATAGCCGCGACCGATCGATTCGCCTTTCGTACTTTGAGGTTATGGTTATGTCAGTATGTTGCCGAGTGACATAATCTGTCACTATGGCCCTAGACTGCAATTCGCATAGCACACAATATATATTGTTGTTTTTCATCAGCTCGATGGTGAAATGCACCAATGGTGCAATGTACGCGCGTATTGTCGGTGCGTATAGGTTGCGACATGGGTTGTGATTATTGTGAAATGTTCACAGATAATGTAATAGATTTGCTCTGTATCGCAGTTTACTCGTGTCTTTCTTCGAACTGTCTTGTATTGAGGTGCATGAAAGTTTCCCACTCTTGGTCCCGGAAGTTTCGCCTCCAGCACACACCCTTTTCTCCATAGTGCCCAAAAAAGGTCACACGGAGAGGAGTGCCACCATCCACTGCTGGATGAAGGCCTCTCCAATCCTCTTCCGTTCCTGTCCGTCTAGTGCGATCTGCATCAACTTGACTCTACACATTTTTCTCAATTCATCAGCCCATCGTTCACTCGGTTTACATTGCATTCTTTCACGTCCTCTCGGACACCGTTCAAGTAGATCTCGCGTCCATCTGCTATCCAACTTTTTCACACGTTCCGCTGTATCTGTCACTTTGGTCATGTTCCTCTTACGATATCTTGTTGTACCGAGCATGCATATATCCGCTCTTGAATTCGGCGTCTACGTTTCACATTCATACGTCGTAACTGGCGGTGCCGCATCGGTCGTACGTCTAATATATGTATATGTTACAGCGAAGCCGATTTCAAGTGAAAATATATTTTAACTGATACTATTCATTGGTGAAATTTTATTCGTTTCCGAACTGTCATTGAAACTAAATTTGACAGTTGTGAAATGACCAATCGAATCATATAATCTGCTGAAATATTCAATTAATATATTTTCACTTGAAATATGCTTTCGCTGTAACATATACATAATGATAGGCAGACGTTGTACTGGTACTACACGCTTAAATTATCAATATTTAAATTTAAATCGTTCTATTGCACAATCCGAATTTCATCGTTGCAATAATGCATTCGAATGTGGTTTCATCATCATTTTCAGCCGTTCACCGTCCACTGCTGGATGAAGGCTTCTCCCATTCCTGAGCGTTCTTTTCAATTCATAAGCCCATCGTCCACTCGGTCTACCTTGCTTTCTTTCACATCAGTACCAGTATTTCTCGCGTCCATCTGTCATCCATTCTTCTCGCTATGTGTCCACTTCAACTTTTTCACACGTTCCGCTATATCTGCCACTTTGGTCATGCTTCTTACCCGTTCATTCCTCTTATGATCTCTTGTCGTTATACCGAGCATAGGTCTTTCCATGACTGACAGTATGCATTGGTCGTATGCCTTCCGTTGAATGCGGTTTATTGTGTGATTATGTTTCTACGTTTGCGTTACTAATGAAGTTGTTATCATTTTCAGACACTGCAAAATGCTTTCTGTAGTACGCGGTGCTTTGCGTCTACGCTATTGGGTTCTCGGCGGAGCCGCCGGAGGCGGAGTCACACTCAAAAAGGTAAAATCAAAATTGTTTAACATTCGCATAGGTGCAATGAAATGTCGTGTGTTAATCGATAAATTTTCACCCTAGAAATACTCGGAATGGCAGGAGAGTCTTCCCGATCTCAGTTGGCTCGACGACGTGCTCCCCGATGCTGAAAAACTAAACAAATTCACCGGAACACTCATATCTATGAGAGACAGCATAAAAAACAATATCGAAATTGGTAACATATCCGTTTACACTGATTTTAATTAAATTAATGAATGCGATATATTATCAAAGCGTTTTTTTTTTGTTTTTCCAGATCCCAGATTGAAAACTCTCGGTCATAATAAATATTACGAAGTGAAGCAATGGTTCGGCGAGAGGTGGGATAACGCCATCGAGGCTGCAGAGAAGAGAAATGCCGAAGGTAAACATCTCAATATTATACCGTACATTTCATTCTGTCGCTTATCAAATTTAAAAAGTAATCATCTACCAGTTTTTGTCGGCTTTGGTATTTATTTTGAATGTGATCCGGACTCGCTTTGAGGCCCTCACAAACCCGAGTGAATTCGCTGCGTCAAGTTGACGTCTTCTATCGTGGCTGATTCGCACCAATGCAAATTGTATCGGTGCGAATGGGACGACGATAGGCCCGCGTCAGTTTGACGCAGCGAATCCGCTCGGGTTTGTGAGGGCCTTTACGGTGAAACTGTTCAATGGTCGAGTTATATGTGAAATTCGCAACGCTTTGTAATAATATTCCCATGGTATACATTTTATTGAATGATGATGATTTTTGTTTCTCATTGTTGTAGTTTTGAATCGTTCGTATTCCCACCTGGAATGTATCTTCCATGTTTATTTGTCGCATCAGATTGCAGTTTTAGCTTTCCGGTCTGTAATATTTATGCACTCGTTCCTTTCCCCCGACCCCCATATTATTCTCCAAAGAGGCTAAAGCAATATTGAAATCAATTTTGAATACTTAAAGACATATCATTTAATCAATGTTGAATATATTTTAAGCGTTCTTTTTTTTTTTCTCCTTAGGTGTACATGAAGGGATAGAGTTAATTTCAAAAGTCTATTCAGGTAAACACAGTTTTAAAGTAATAGGTAAAAAAATCATTCAAAAAATGTAGTCCATGGTGGATTTGTTCACATGAAACTGATTAGTACATTATTGGTTGTTTTTATTTACAATTTGCCGAAATGGAAGCAATGTACATTATTATAATAAACGACAAATTGTTCCTATCTCGGTGAGGCCTGCTAACTTAATCTGTTTTATTTTCATTCATAAATCATATTAAATCATACTAAAATACAAAATGAAATCTATCGTGTTATTGAAATGCTTTTTTCTTCATTTTAAACAGATGTCAAGGATAATATTTCCAATACGAGCACAATATACGCGAAAGTCAACGATTCGTCCAACGGTGGTAAACAATTCATTTGCATAAACACTCTGTATACATATATAATGGCAAATATAATTCGTTTCATTTTAAATACTTTCAGAATATCCTCAGCCGTCCAATTCGATGTACGAAGAGATGATGCAGATGCAAGCGAGCTATCAGCGGAAATTGGACGAGATGGAATCCGAAAATAGGGAGTTGCGGAAGCAAAATCTACTGTTGCGCGGCGGCAGGGATATAAGAACTCTGAAGAAACCCAAAGTTTGTATTTTACAATGTGTAATTAATCACATATACCACGTTTATATGTGATAAGAGAAAATGATGACATGAAACCGTTGAAATTTCAGAAATCCTTGATCGAAATGTATTCCGATGTGCTGGACGAGCTAGCTGGCTACGGCGGAGGCTTGGGCAGCACCGATCAACTTCCTCGAGTAGTCGTCGTTGGAGATCAGAGTGCTGGCAAGACGAGCGTTTTAGAAATGGTGGCCCAAGCTCGCATATTCCCGAGAGGCGCCGGCGAAATGATGACTCGGTATTTAAAATTCGATTAGTAATATACACAATAGCTTACAATTTTTAGTACTATTCATAGAATTGATGTTTTGAGACTTTGAGCTTGGTACTGAGTCGACTCCGGAAGTGGATTATCCACCATTATGACCATATTGTAATTTCAGTGCTCCGGTTAAAGTGACGCTATCCGAAGGTCCGTATCACGTGGCTCAGTTCCGCGATTCATCGAGAGAATTCGACCTAACCAAAGAGGCCGATCTGGCGGAGCTTAGAAGGTACGTCGGTTATACTCGTCGAATAGAACGATTTAGTACATATAGTGTGTGTGTGTGTGAATTTTTAATGTAATTTTGTAGGGAAGTCGAGCTGAGGATGCGTAATAGCGTCCGCAACGGTAGGACTGTATCACATGATGTTATTTCCATGTCGGTGAGAGGACCTGGCTTGCACAGGATGGTGCTCGTCGATTTGCCTGGAATCATTTCGGTAGTAGAATTGAAACTCTTCAGGTTTGGGTACTTAACATGGATTGACTTTTAAAACGTCAAAATATTGTTTCAGACTCAAACTGTTGACATGGCTTCCGATACGAGAGACTCCATCAAGAAAATTACACAAGATTACATGAACAATCCGAACGCTATTATTCTTTGTATCCAAGACGGTTCCGTTGATGCCGAAAGGAGCAACGTTACAGATCTCGTCGCTCAGTGTGATCCTTCCGGCAAAAGGACCATATTCGTCCTCACAAAGGTCGACATGGCCGAGGACAATTTGACCGACCCTAACAGGGTAACAATTTTGATTATTCACGATTCAATGTTAGGCACATTTTAGCATTGTTTAATTGTTTCGTTGCTCTGTTGCAGATTCGTAAAATACTATCGGGGAAATTGTTTCCGATGAAAGCTCTCGGATACTTCGCCGTCGTGACCGGAAGTGGACATAAAGACGATTCCATTAAAACGATCAAAGATTATGAAGAGAAATTTTTTCGCAGTTCTAAGCTCTTCAAGTAAACTTGAATTTTATTTTTACCGATGTCGAAAAAAAAAGTTGATCGTTCTGCATCGACAGTTTAATTGTTTTGCTTTTAATGCGACTGTACCATGTGTATTAATTATTATATTATGCTAATCATTGTAATTGTAATATTATAGCGCACACAAAGATTCTGTAACGGTCCAGTTTTTAATGTCAGAATCTACATATCTTTGTGTAATAACTAATTATAATTACAATTTTTTTTTCAAATTCTCGATAGATAGCCTGCGATTTGTACATAAATTTGCGTGCGTTTAATATTTATCGATATATATTTTTTTTATTGTAAATTGTATGATTTCGATTCTGCTCTATCGACATTCGTTGAAATGGATTAATTTTTCTCTTTACAGAGATGGTTTGATTATGTCCAGCCAATTGACGACCAGAAATCTATCGTTGGCCGTCGCCGATTGCTTCTGGAAAATGGTGCTGGCCTCCGTTGAACAGCAAGCGGATGCTTTCAAAGCTATGAGATTCAATTTAGAGACCGAATGGAAAAACAACTATCCTAGGTAGCGTCTATGATTGATTTTAATTGACTTTAATTTATTTTTGTAACGTCGATTTCAATTTGTCGTGTAATCTTTTCAGGATAAGAGAACTCGACCGCGACGAGTTGTTCGAGCGAGCCCGCGGTGAGATTTTGGACGAGAGCGTCAATCTTTCCATGGTGGCTGCTAACATATGGGAGACGAGACTTTTGGACTCGTTGTGGCAAAAAACAAAGACGCACGTCTTCGAAAACATTTATCTGCCGGCTGCAATGTCTCCGAATTCCGGTGAGTCTACAGAATCTGGTGAGTTTTTATATGACAGTGCCAGACCAGCCCAAGTCACACTTATGTCGTTTTGTGTAAATTTAATTCAATGGAATTTTAGTCCAGGAATACTTTACAGCTACTAAGCTTAATCGATAATGACAATTGCAACAGTATTAAATGTTTTTGATGAATAATGATAGTGTATTGTACTCTTTTTAAAAATTATTTTTGTGGCTTGGGCCGCTTTGGCACTGATCTCCTCATTATCATTATCGCGTCTGCTAATTTTTCTGTGCAATCTAACGCTCGAATGCGATCGACTTTAAGTATTTCCACGAGGTTTAATTGTTCAGATTCAGATTATTATAGCATTGTTTGTGCTATCTAGTACAAGTCGATCACGATCGACCTCGTCGTTACTATTCTTATACACTATGTAAGTTTATGTACATACAGTTTGTGTATAAGATTTGTTTGCATGTTAACTTTCACAGGCACTTTCAACACCACGGTCGATATTATGCTGAAACAATGGGCGGAAGAAAGTCTGCCAGAAATGTAAGTCTTCAGAAATATATGTCGAATGAATGAAAGCGCAACCTACGTTGACTGTTAAATTTTCTTACAGGTCTGTGAATTGCGGTTGGGAAACGGTTCAGCTGGAATTCCAAGAGTTCCTCAGAAAGGCTCAACTTTCGCCGAATCACGACGACGTGTTCGATAATTTGAAAGGTGCCGTTGTGGACGAAGCTGTACGAAGGTGCGTTTGATGTTTTCAACGTGTTATATTATAGTAAAACGATGTTATTTGATGATGTTGATGTTATTTTTTGTTTTGCTTACTTTAGACATAAATGGGAGGATAAAGCTTCAGAGATGGTGCGCGTTTTGCAGCTGAACGCTCTTCAGGATCGCGCTTTGAGCAGCAAACGCCACTGGGATGAGGCTATTCAATTCTTGGAGCAATGCGTCAACGAGTCGATAAAAAGCACCGAGGAAAATCTCAAAGAAATGACTGGACCCTCCTTCAAAGAAAGGTATTTCGTGTTCCATTTAAATAATCTCTACATTACTATACATACACTGTCTATAACAAAAATATCGTTTTAACATTTTCAGGTGGTTATATTGGAAAAGTACTAGCGACGAGCAGGAGAAGCGAAAAGCTTTAATATCTCAACTTGAAGAGACGCTGAAGTACGACTACTCCAGAAACAACGCCAAACATCCACCGACTCTTTCCTACGAAGAGTTGGCCGCGATTAGAAAGACGTTGCAAAACAAAAACATAGACGTGGACTCGGACTATATTCGCGATACGTGGCACCAAGTTTACCGAAAGTATGAGACGATTCGAATGTAATATGTACAATTGGACAAAAGTTTCAATCTATGTTTAATATATCATGTTTTGTTTTCATTTCAGACACTTCCTCAAACGTGCATTGTCACGAGCGTATGATTGCAGGAAAGGATACTACTTGTATGTTCAGAGCGGGTTGGACGTTGAGGTTTACCTACATTCTAATCAATGTATATTTGTACGTTAGCGTATCTTTGATTGTGTTAATGCTTTTACTGCTTAATTTTCAGATGGATTGCAGCGATGTTATTCTTTTTTGGAGGATTAGAAAGATGATGAAAATGACAGCGAACGCACTCCGACAACAGATTACAAATAGAGAGGGTTTGTTTTGGTTTTGTCTGCACCCCCCTCCCTTAGTTTAGCTTATAATGATTTTATTCTGTATGTGCGTTTGTTTTGAAATTATAGCTCGTCGATTAGACAAAGAACTGAAGGATATTTTAGAAGAGTATTCGCAAGATGCCGATAGGAAAAAGCAATTGTTGACCGGTCGACGAGTCATTCTCGCTGAAGATCTGAGTATGTGAAACCATTCAAACGACCTGTTAATTGTTTATTTTTTTGTATTCATAATATATTATAATATAATGTTGTTGTTGCAGAAAAAGTGCGGCACATACAAGAAAAACTCGAAGAATTCATACTGTCGATTAACAAAGAAAAGTGATGATACTCTAATCTTAATTTGTACATACATATATAAGCTTTTTTTTAATGTTAAATTTAATTTTGGAATATGTTTATCGTATTGTATATTTTGCATACAGAGTGGATAAGTTTCATTCGATTGCTTTACTTTAGCCCTAAGTTATGAAAGCTTTTTTTTTTTATACTTAAATTTAACTTTGAGTTTATTTTTGTACATATTTGAAGTTGTTAAGTTAATATTACTAATGTGTGTACTTACGTACCATACGATTTACCGGTATGTAGGATTATCGTTTTAAGTGAAAACGGCATTTATTTCATTTTTTATTGATCCATTTTTTTTTTATTATGTATGTATATAAATGTAAAAAAAAAATATTTGGACTTTAGTTAGGATTATCGTTTCAAGTTTACCAAAGTGAAAATGGCATTCAATTTAATTTTTATATTGATGTATCATTTTTTTTTGAGATTTTCAAGTATTCTTTTTTGAATCGTGCCGAATTATCATTTATTTTTCTCAGTCTAATTGAACGAATAGAAGTGATTGTTTCAAAACCGTAATGTTTTTATTATGTAACGGTTCTTTTTGTTTACACTTTATATACTACAATATATTAATCAAACATGGCTAATTTCATCCGACTTATTTTCGCACGTGTAAATTATTGAAACACTCTGTACGATATGTTAATATTGTTACGTTTATGATTTTGTTAATTTTTTCGTTTGGGAGCGTTTAAAATTTTTGTTATTCGATTAAGGTTGCTTCTTTATATGCGAAATATTAAACGTTGATACTTGCTATGTATTTATTATTAAATGTACTATTTTTTTATAGTCAATAAAAAAAAAAACACTTTCAACCATGCCTAATGTTTTTCTATCTTTGAACACTATTAGACGCTTTGACATCAATGTGTATGTGGGTAGTGATTCTCGGGAGGATTTTAGTGGCCAGGAAACGCCGATGATAGTCACAATGTACGAGCGGACATTGTTAAAATGGAAATGAGATTGGTGTTTCAGACTGTCAATCGGAATTTAATAAGCCGACGAGGATGAATATTAGATTTCCCCAATGTGCACGTTCCTATTCAAATGCTTGTTTGTAACACATGTAAATTTATTCTCATCAAAACAAATTCCTCAACATTCAATGTGGGGGAATTCTATCCATGGCATACACGGCAACATTTGAAGATAATATGATTGAGTTAAAATTTAATTTAAATTAATTTAAGGGTGCTCAACCTTTTACAGTTTGGGAGACACTTTTTTATTTTAATTTCCGATTTAATTTATTTAACTGACTTCCATGCAAGTATTTAGGGAGAGGTCCGGATATATATAATGTACTAATAAGAATTTTACAAAATTTCTTGTAAACTTTTCTTTAGTTTTTCAAAGCTATCAATATACATATACTAGTGTAAGCCCGTTGAATATCAACGGAGCGGTTTCTCATCACCCGTACTGAAAAATAATATTAAATTGAATGGTTTTTATAGTTGTTGCATAGATGGCGCGTTATAATGCAACTCGTAACAATTTTGCAAAGTCGTGAGCCTATTAATATTATATAGTCAAATTGAAACAGACCCGTCATCGCCTCCGTTCGTGTCTTTTAATCATTAAACCAGGCGAGGGTTATCAGCAGACAGACAGACGGATTTCGGCTATTAAATACATATATACATATGTATACTAGTGTTAGCCCGTTGAATATCAACGGAGCGGTTTCTCATCACCCGTACTGAAAAATAATATTAAATTTAATAGTTTTTATAGTTGTTGTATAGATGGCGCTTGATAATAATAATTTAGCAAAGTGGCGAACACTTGCGAGCGTTATCAGCAGACAGACAGACACACACAGCAGGCAGACGGAATAGGACTATTATATATACATATATGTAATATAATAATAGGTACATATGTATGTAAGTGCGATTGAAACATAAACCCACTTTCAAATAATTCAGTTTATAATATTACTTGCAGCAAAGCGCAAATAGTCAACAAGGTGATCATCAGTCAAACGCGTCCGCATTGCTGAAGGCAGTCGTTTAAATATAGTGTCATAAGAACATATTCTACATGTTCTTAATCATAAGAACAATAGCAATTTTGAAAAAAGTAATAGTCGAGATTTTAAAACTTCCAAGAAGTCTTGACGTATTTGGACAAATTAGCTAGTGTACCTGAAAACCAACGATTAAACAAATACATACCACGAAAAAATAATAGTTCCATCCTTTAACCATTAATCATTTTCGTTAACAGATAAGCACGAACACAGGAAGACCGTTTAGTTTTGGCTGGGGCTTATTAAACAAAATTAAATGTTGCTTTGCAATCGACCGGTTGAGCACCCATGGCTTAGTACAGGGTTTCTCAAACTTTTCCTACAACGGAACACTTCGCAAATTCCAAAATTTTAATGGAACACCTTGGTTATTTTATAGGGTAGATAGTTAAAATTTTCCAGAAGAGATTCACCTTTATGTGCGATGGGAAAAAACCCAGGGCTGGCACAAATTAAGTGTTCTTATTAATAGTTTTTAATAATTAATAGTTTAATAAATTAATAGTTTGAGAAACCTTGGCTTAGTAGATAACGTGAGTATCGTCACTCATATTTCTGTCGCGTTACTGTCACATCACTTCAGTGGGCGCTTAGATATGGATAAAAGGTAATAATGAAATGGATTGAAAAAATATAATTAATTACATTGAATTGAATAATTAATTTATCAAATGTTTATTACTTAACTAGTGTAAGCCCGTTGAATATTATATCAACGGATGTTTGCGTGGTACATGTGTGTATTTAATCGTTTTTATAGTCGTTGCATAGATGGCGCGTTATAATACAACACGTAACAATTTAGTAAAGTCGCGAGCCTTTTCATATTGTAAACAGTCAAATTGAAGCCTACCTATTATCATCTGGTTTGACTCACCGCGTAAGCGCTCTGTTCCGAATCTGTGATACCGGGTTCAAATTCCACTCGCGCGCGGACGGTTCGTGCCTTTTAATCATTTACCGAGGCGAACGTTATCAGCAGACAGACAGACGGACGGAATAGGGCTATTATATATATATATATATATGATAATATAATACAATTCGTTAAACAATTATACATCATCATTTTCAGCCGTTCAACATCCACTGCTGGATGAAGGCCTCTCCAATCCTCTTCTATTCCTGTCTGTCTTGAGCAATCTGCATCCACTTGACTCCACACATTCTCCTCAATTCATCAGCCCATCTTCCACTCGGTCTACCATGCTTTCTTTCACATCCTCACGGATACCATTCCAGTATTTCTCGCGTCCATCTGCCATCCATTCTTCTCGCTATGTGTTCCACTTCAACTTTTTCACCCGTACTGTTATATCTGCCACTCTGGTCATACTTCTTACCCATGTATTTTTTTTGCGATCTCTTCTTGTTATGCCAAGCATACAACTTTCCATGCTTCTCTGTGTGCACTGGATCTTTCGTAGCATTCTTGAATTTAGCGTCCAAGTTTCACATCCATACGTCATAACTGGCAGTACGCATTGGTCGTATGCCTTCTTTTTTAAGCATAGCGGAATGTTGGATTAAAAAACTATGTTCATTCTTCCAAAAGCACTCTATCCTAGTTTCATTCTTCGTTTTATTTCTTCTTCTTTACATCCAGTCATATTCACCAACTGCCCTAGGTATAAATAACTATCAACTATCTCTACAATATGGTTATCTACTGTGACTACCTTTTGCATGCAAAATTCATTATACATAATTTTAGTTTTATTAAAATTAATTTTTAAGCCTACTTTCCTACTTTCGTTACTTAATTCTGTTAACCTATTTTGTAAATCTACTGAGTTACATGCAACTATAATTATGTCGACAGCGAATCTTAGATGGCTCAAATGTCTTCCGTTAATCCTGGCCCCTGATTTTTGCCATTCCAGCGACCTAAATATGTCCTCGAGCACCGCATTGAATAATTTAGGAGAAATGGTGTCTCCTTGCCTAACACCTTTCCCAATACCGAAATGCTCCGTGTCTTCAAAGAGACGAACTGAGGCTGTTGCCTTTTTGTAGATGGCAGCCAGCAGGCCGACGTACGGTTGCGCAACGCCTTGTTTCTGTAGGGCATCCAGTACGGCTGTTTGACTGACTGAGTCAAACGCCTTTTCGTAGTCGATGAAACCTAAACATAGTGGTTGGCGATATTCGTTCGCGCGCTCAACCAATTCACTTACCACCTGGAGATGATAATATAATACAATTCGTTAAACAATTATACATATGTATAATTTAACTTTAAATCAGATTATCCTTATTTAATATTTTAAAGTTGCGTCACAGACGCAACCTCCATATAAAAACTCAAAAAAAGCTTTTCAAAAAGGTTGATAGTACTCAGTGCTACAAATCTAATAAAAATTAAGTAACCACATGAAAATAGAACACTAGCAATATTTTAATAAAACAATACTCCACGATAATAATATGTTAATACATCAATTGTATTGAAAGACAAACATGTCTGTCCTACGAAAAATCGCCTCATTCGCGTGGAACGTCCCAATATTTTACTTTTAATTCTTCTACATAGTTAACGCTATTGGTGTTTAAATTAAATCACCCAATATGATTAAAAACACAATTTAATATGTTTTATACAGATTCCATTGACCGTGCGAAAATTTCAACGGTTTTGCACGTGTGAATTAATTATTACGTTCGCTAATTAAAGTCAGTAGCGTTCGTTACGACTGTCCCCTCGCGCACACAGTAATATATCAAACCTTTGAAAATTATCCCGTCGTGTAATTTAATCAACGTTAATTTTGTGACGTTATATATTTCAAATAAAATACATATTGAACGGACGTGTATTTTTCAATTGAACCGTGCATTTTTTATGCCAATATGAATTTCAATATGCGAGTTTCGCAAAAGCGTCGATATTACTTCATTGGTAGTAGGGAACTGAATGACAATATTGTACTTGGTTATTTACAATCAAATTTTGTATATTTATTGGATGGCTTCATGTGGAAGGTTTAACATCAATTTGAATGGGGAAAAACACAGTGAAAGGACAGGGGAAAAAACACAATCTCAAACAAAGGGCAATTCTTTACATAAAGGACGTCTGGCAACTCTAATAAAATATGAAACGCAGACAATTAACTAAAAACAAAAAAAAGTCCACATAGGCCTACACAATACACGAATTTAATCAACAATAAATATTCTTACTTTTAAAGCACACATACATACATATACATATACTGCCGTCTTAAGCCCACTTAACGTAACTGACAAAAATTACGAAAATGAGTTATATGTGTTTTAGGGGTTATGGGAGTGTATTCTTGCGATTTTTCATATCAACATTAATGTACATATCTTCATCCAAAAGTGACTCTTTTAAGCTATTAAATCTAACGTATCTGCACGCGCAGAGAAATACATTGTATCACCAATACTTAGCGAAAATAACGTATCCAATATTTACTTCGGTCACTACCTTATCATGAAAGATTGAAAAGACTGAATCTCTCCACATTGGAGACGAGGAGATTAAGAGGTGATTTAATTGAAGTATTCAAAATAATAAACAATCATTATTCATGTGAAATGACCAACCTCATTATGGTCAATGAGAACCCTCACCCAAGAGGTCATACTGAAAATAAAAATCAAATAAGATTCATTCTTTTCAAATAGAGTGGTTGAAGTTTGGAATAGTCATATGTATACATTAATAATGAATAATAAAGTGACGTAACTACTAAAGTATTCATTTTTTTTTTAATTTTTCCTCAAAATTATCAAAACAAAATGGAAAATAACCTCATGCACTAAAAAAAAGTTTAAATAAATCAGTAATATATGAAGAAAAACACAAATTTAGAATAAAGCTTTCAAGTCCATTTATCTCGATATTGTTGTTTTGTCAGTTACGCTAAGTGGGCTTAGGACGGCAGTATATACATATGTATGTAGTTACTTAAATTCATTCTGTAATGGGCACTCAATATTGGCATGTGCGATGCACTTTCAACAGGTAGATAAAAAATATTGTAAAAATGGTATGAAAAAAAAATAAAAAACGAAAGCGGAAAAAGTCCCATATACAGAGTAGCGCCGTGCAAGCTGACGTCATATAAAGTGCGCGTCTGTAATGCTGCGTACACACCGACGAACCGAACAGCGAACGACGAAAGGTTGCTATCGTGTGGACGTTCATAAATCATTGGACGTTATTGTGTGGAGCGCTCCACACAATACCAATTCGCCTTCGTCGTTCGCTGTTCGGTTCGTCGGTGTGTACGCAGCATTGGAGGCGTTCGACTTGGGGGATGTTACTATACACTAATCAAAAGACGGCCAATACGCGTGTTTAGTTGTGTATAATTTTATTTTTATCAACCGAAACGGACAGGTGGAAAACTAGGTTCAAATTGATCACAACGAGATTTATGCAAAAGTACACAATTTTATTATTCAATGGTACAACATTGATATGTATGTGGATATCTTTCAGCTTAAAACTCTTACTATATATTTCTAGAATGTTAAAACATTACATTTGCTGTTCCGGCTACAAAATTTTCAAGACGTTAGTAATATAACAGAAGTGCGAATGCGGGTGGCGAGTACCGAAGAAAACAATTCGAAGAATAAGCAAAAATTTTGAATTATGTATGTATGTATGTAACAATCAGACATAATAAAACGTCTGAATGCTAAAATTGCACGTTTGTAACCCAAATCTTGTACGTATGCTAAATTTTAGCCCCGTTTTCCACCTGACTATTCCATTTGAGATGAAAATACAAAATTAAACAGGCGTAACGTCCTATTTTGATCGGTGTACATATAGCAGCGGCTCTCAAACTGGTGGGACCGTGAGAAATGAACGCATATTTCATCATCATTCATCATTTTCAGCCGTTCACCATCCACTGCTGGATGAAGGCCACTCCAATCCTCTTCCATTCCTGTCTGTCTTGAGCAATCTGCATCCACTTGACATTCTTCTCAATTCATCAGCCCATCTTCCACTCGGTCTACCTTGCTTTCTTTCACATCCTCACGGATACCATTCCAGTATTTCTCGCGTCCATCTGCCATCCATTCTTCTCGCTATGTGTTCAGACCATTGCCACTTCAACTTTTTCACTCGTACTGCTATATCTGCCACTTTGGTCATACTTCTTACCCATGTATTTCTTTTGCGATCTCTTCTTGTTATGCCAGGCATACATCTTTCCATGCTTCTCTGTGTGCACTGGATCTTTCGTAGCATTCTTGAATTTAGCGTCCAAATACATATATGTAAAAACAAAAAGAATAAGAACACAAAAAAAAAATATATAAATAAAAACAGTACTAGAATTTATTTTTCTTTAAGTTTAATAGAATATAATATAATATATAAATATACAAACATCTAAGTACATATATATATATTAATTTTTATACTATATATTTTTTATAAGTATATATTTACTAGTGTAAGCGCGTTGAATATCATCGCCCGCTGAATTTTAAATTACGTCAAGCGCTTTTTTAATAGAGATCCCCACTAATTGATCGCACGGTTGTAAAAATCAAAAAAAAAAAAAAAAAAAAAAAAAAATAGTTTTTATAGCGTCATCTATGTAGTCACGATCCCTTGTATAGGTAATGTTTAAAAAAAAAAAAGGACTAAATTGACCAAGGGCGATAGCGAATAGCAATAGTGCGAGTTCTCTCGAGCCTGGGGTCCCGGGTTCGATCCCCCACTCTTTCTGGTTTTTTGACTATCAGCAGACAGACAGACAGACGGATTTATACATGTACATATGATGTACAGATCTTGCCAGAACCACTGAGGAAACCTTTCGACTTTCGGGGATCGAATCTCGGAGCTTCGCTCTAACCACTATCGCCTGGCTAAAACAAAACGACATATGAGTCGCCTAGTTCCAAATCCCGATAAGTCCATAAAACTCACTTGTTTGCAAACGCGGTTTTTCTGCTACAGACTTATTTGCTTGATGGCGTTTAAACTCATTTAAACTTAATTTTGTTGATATTAAGCAAAATATTGAGTTTAAAAACATGGACTTATCGTTGTTTGTTTCTAAATATGGCTTTTATCAGCTTTTATCATAGTGCAATTGTCAGTTTTTGGAACTAACACTGATTTTCAATATTTTTTTACGGCGCACTTGGCGGCATTTGGAATAATTCAAGTATAAGGCATCGTTTTAAAACATTCTTAGAACCAGAAAATATTTTATCCTCGTTTTTTATACATATATTGTGGACTTATCGGGATTTGGAACTAGGCGACTCATATCTATATAACTCAAAATTGTAAAAAAAAAAGTGAGTCGATCAACTTTGTCACACTAATGCATACTTCTGGTTCAACGATACCTACATATGTATACATACATACATACGTATGTACAATGGTTGATAAAATGAGTATCCTTTCAGATTAAAACCCCCCGTTTCAAGTGCTAATATAATAATTTAGATTCTTAATTTTTCAGTGAATTAGAAGTGTAAACCATGGAGCTTAAGACCAACACAAATACAATCGAAAGCGAGCGTAGAGCAAAAGTGGAGCTTGGATTTACATATTGGTTGTTCTACGGAGCTACGGTTTCGTAGTCAGTCAGTAGCGGCGCGTTGAGCGACCCGGTCGCTTCTCATACTTTCGAGCTTTCCAAACAATCTATCGTTGGTACGAAACCCGAACAAATAACGCAAAATGATACATCATTTCGCGTGCGAAAAATGTCTCCCATTGCAAAGTCGTCCAACTAACCGCATAGCAATTCTAAAACGAGTCGACCTTTCGCTTAAAATAAAAGTGGATCAAAAATATTGCGTAGCCTTTGTTTTGCATGCCACCGATTTGCGCTTCTAAACACAAATATGTTGTACATATATATGTACATACCATACGTAGCTTAATTATTTCGCGAATGCTGTAAAACGATTTTGACATTCTCGTCCTTGTGTTAAATTAATAGTTTTGCGCTGCTGCTTCAATGTCTGTTCCTCTTTTTCCATAACAATGACCGTTTTCCAATGTTTGTAAATTTTAGTTTGTTGGTGTGTTTTAATATTATTTACGATATTGCCGATATTCGCATTAATATTGTTGAAGGATCAACGTTATTCGGGGGTGACGTGAAAGTTCGGAAATATGTTTTCACGCGTAATTGTTACAGTTCGCCGAAAAACCCATTAAATTTTCCGAACGGTGGAATTTGCGGAAAAATAGACATTTTGTTAAGACTGAATACTGTGAAACGCTAATTAGCTGTCAAAATGTATTCGCCGTTGAAGTTTAATCGTATTTAATTTGTTTCACAACGATAAATGACCAATTTCGGCAAAATGTCAATTTGACTAATTTAAAATTGGTAGTTGTCGAACTGTAAAGATCGATTTCCCCTACAAATTACTATTCACGTGTGCTTTGTTCTGAAATGATGCGTACCTTACAAAAGGGGTATGTATGTTACATAAAATTGAACTCTTTTCACTGTTTCTGAACAAAATTTTGCATAGTACTTTCCTATGATTCTGTGAATTTTGCGGGATACTTGTTGGGGCATTTTCCATCCGGATTTTCTATAGTTAAAGTACAAAGTACAAAGTTCGATTTTTAAGAATAATTTTCGAAACACACTGATTGTTGTGCGTTAAAAAAAAGCAAAACGTAAGCGCTTACGATTATATTAGACATCGGAAAATGAGCATTTTTCCGTACATGGAAAATTTTACGATGGCTCAATACAACAATGAACTTTAAATATAGGATATATCGCACACCTATGTACATACATAGATCAAAACAGTATCTCAACAATTTAGATTTTTTAGTTAATCATTTATTCGAATTTTACAAACGAAGCTGCATGAACCAACAAAACGAAAGGTTTTAATCTGAACTTTCTTTAATATGCTTGTTTTCATAAAAAAAACAGTAAATTCCTATCACTTATGACGACAAGTTTTTCGTCGTTCCTGAAAAAAGTGTTTTTTTTTTGTTGATACTGTTTAGATCAGTGCCCGGGAACCGGCGGCTCCGGAGCCGCATGCGGCTCTTTGTATAAAAGCCTGGGGCTCTCGCTGTCACCCAACGTTTTGCGTGAAACACAAAACGTCGACACCTAATTTACACAAAATCAAAATTCATCCTATTTCCATAACTTCGTTTTTCAGTTTAAACTTTTTAATACTTTTTAGTAATAAACTTTCGAACATTAAGAAATATCATGAATATAGCTTATTTCTTATAGCCATTTCACAAATGAGTGAAATTTAATTTAATTAATACATATATTCATAAAATAATATGTTGCGGCTCCCAAGCTTACCGATTTTGCAAGGTTTTCCCTAATTTGGCTATTAGCTCGAAAAAGGTTCCCGACCACTGGTTTAGATCAAGGTGTGCGATATGTATGTACACATAAAATTTTCGATTTTATACAGAAAAATTCAGTATTTCAAAATTGGTATTTCCTTGTCTGTAAAGCGAGCGCATACTGTATACGGGGGAAAAAGTAGACTTAACCAGTGCTCTGATTCAGCGGGAGCGGCAAGGAGCAGGCGTTCCCTTTCGTGAGATTTGAAAACGTAGCGTACCCTTTCGTGAAATCTGTAAATTTAGCGCTCCCTTTCGTAAAAAACCAAAATTTCCGTGCTCTTTCAATAATTATTGCCGAAAAAATGTTAGAAGGTGAATTTTTTTTACATTTACGACTCCTAAATCACAATCTTTGACTGAAAGTTAAATTCTTTACATTTTAATTCCGACAAAGGAATCTTATCTGTAGCCAAAAGCCATTTAAAATATTATGTTTTGAAAAAGCTGGATGCACTTGTGTTACTTGAAGATAACATTTAGAATTCAAGGGTTTTTATGCGCAAAAAGTTTTATTGCTTTATGGTCGAACTGCAACGGGTTCCTCTCGGGGCATCGGTCATTTCGATAATTTACGATATCTTTCTTTGAATTGTCGGCTTTCTTATTTTAACAAAATTTCTAAAGCAGCTGTACCGCTACCATTATACTAAAGGAACCCAAATTTCAAAATACTTCAGTCTTGCCTGTCCCTCTGATGAGAGAACTTGAATTTACCGAACGTATTTGCAATTTCAATCTATCATCGGGAATCGCTTGATTATTTTTTTATTTATATTTTATAACTGCACTTCATCACTAACAAACACTTTTCTAGCAACATTTTTTAAGTCTGAATTATAATTACTGCACGTGACTAACTAAATAGTGATATTAACAATTATTCAAATTTAAAAAAAAAATTTCTATAATAATAATACTAATAACCTAATATATACAACCATAAATTCATTTATATTGGTGTACATATGTTACGTAAATGTTTTGGTGTTATAATATATGTATGTACGTACATTTTCTATACATATAGTTAAAAAATAAAGGTCGTTTGATATTCTTTGAAAATTATCGATCGCTCCCATTCGTGAAAATTTCCGATTCGAGCACTGGACGTAACGACTTGAACCCGGGCAACGCCGTGCAACTTAAAGCTAGTCGTACATCGGTGTATAAAGAGTGTTGAACTTGGTCTACTTTTGGGGCTCGAGAGACAAAAAAAATGGGTGGGGAAAATCCGGAAAAGTTAAGTTTTACGTTTATAAAAGTAATGCCCTATCGTCCCTAGCTGATTGATGGCCGTGTTTACAAAGAGGCGGGTAAACTCGTAAATTCCACCGAAAGAAAATGAGAAAAGCGACGAAACTTTCACGGCACCCTGTGTGTGTGCGCGCGCGAGCGAGCGTTTAATTCGTCGGTTATTTTCTTCAACCGAGCAAACAAATAAGAACTAACGGCGAATCGAAAAACACTTTCACTATAAAATGCGACCATAACCGTCCGCCCGCGCTAAAGGTTAATTTAATAGAATTGCGCCAGCGAAGAATTTCAAGTTCAAAAACCACTAATTTCTAAATTTCAATTAAATTCAACCGTCGAAAAGGTACATTCGATTCAAATTTTTACACACACACACACATTTCGCAAACTATGTATGTATGTATGTATATTATGTCACGGGCAAAGTGTGAAATCACGCATCGCATAAATAAATAATAGAAATCTTCAACTGGAGATGATGTACTCGACGTCAAGCGTTGCCTCTTCACTGTTAGACCAAAATTTTACCATTTGTCGTTGTGAAGTAACTAGGGAGAGATACTCCCCAATGGTTTCCCATTCCCTTCTGGAGTTGGGAGGTAGGGAGAGAATGAACGAATGATTTGGTAGGAGGGGACTTTTTGGGTTGTGCCATTTTTATAGAACCATTTCACAACCAAATTAAATAAATTCTAACAAGGAAATGGCTGATCTGGATTTAGTAATATTCATATCTCAATGAAGATATTTTGCGGTCGAAAACCGTCTAGAAAGTCATTCAACATTCGGTAATCGAGACTCGGATTTTCGCTCAAGAGACCAACGCTCTAACCACTGAGCTATCGCCTACCTATTCTATCATTATATATGTATATATAACTAGCTTTATTACCCGGCTTTGCCCGGGGTGTAATTAATATAATGTAATATAGTGTATTATTTCGGGAGCCCAAAAAAGGGGCCGCCGGGGCAGGAGGGGGGGGGGGTGGTAGGGGGGGGCCGGCATAGATTTTAGGGAGTATAGTAACGCTATGACGTCACTATAGGATTTTTCGGGAATTTTTGGATTTTTTCAACTTTTTTTTTGGACTTTTTTTGAACTTATGAACTTTTTTTTTTTTTTATTTTTTCAACTTTTGATACCCCCTAAAGCCATTCCGGCCCTAAAACCACTCCCCAGACGTCCCTGAAGCCCCGGCGGCCCCCTTTTCGGATTCTCTCAAGCCATGCCGCTATATAATGCCATAACGCTCGCTGAGGAAAAATAATTAAAAAACCAGAAAGAGTAGGGGATCGAATCCAGGACCGCAAGCTCGAGAGTCATCACGCTAACGCTATACTCTATCGCCCTTGGTCAATTTAGTCCTTTTTTTTTTTCAAACATTACCTATAATTAATATAAATAGGATATGAGGAAAAATAAAAAAAAAACCAGAATGAGTGGAGATCGAACCCGGGACGCCAGGTCAGGAGTAATCGCGCTAACGCATACACCACGGCCCGTTGTTGATTTGGTCCTTTTTTTTTTTAAACATTACCTATACAAGGGATCGTGACTCTGCTAATAATACATAGATGGCGCTATAAAAACTTTTATTGTTTTTGTCACTTACAACCGTGCGATCAATTAGTGGGGATCTCTATTAAAAAAGCGCTTTACGTAATTTAAAATTCAGCGGACGTTGATATTCATCGGGCTTACACTAGTATATATATAATAGCCCTATTCCGCCTGTCTGTTTGTATATATGTGTGTGTATGTGTGTGTCTGTCTGCTGATAACGCTCGCCTCGGTAAATAATTAAAAAACCAGAGCGTCGCGCGAGTGGGATTTGAACCCGGTATCACTAGGTTGGGAGGAATCGTGCTTAGACTATCTTCCAAACGGAGGCAATGACGTGCCTGCTATAATTGGTCAATATTAAATCTTAAAGTTGTGTATTATAAAGCGCCGTCTATACAACAACTATTAAATTTAATACTATTTTTCAGCACGGGTGATGAGAAAAGTTGTATAACAGACATAATGAACTGTATCGTCATCATTTTCAGCCGTTCACCATCCACTGCTGGATGAAGGCCTCTCCAATCCTCTTCCATTCTTGTCTGTCTTGAGAGATCTGAATCCACACATTCTTCTCAATTCATCAGCCCATCTTCCACTCGGTCTACCTTGCTCTCTTTCACATCCTCTCGGATACCATTCCAGTATTTCGCGATCCCTCGATTCATCTCGCTATGTGTCCACTGCAACTTTTTCACACGTTCCGCCATATCAACCACTTTGGTCATACTTCTTACCCATGTATTTATTTTGCGATCTCTTCTTGTTATACCAAGCATACATCTTTCCACGCTTCTCTGTGTGCACTGGATCTTTCGTGGCATTCTTGAATTTAGCGTCCAAGTTTCACATCCATACGTCATAACTGGCAGTACGCATTGGTCGTATGCCTTCTTTTTTAAGCATAGCGGAATGTTGGATTTAAAAACTAAAAGCACTCCATCCTTGTTTCATTCTTCGTTTTATTTCTTCTTCTTTACATCCAGTCATATTCAACTATCTCTACAATATGATTATCTACTGTGACTACGCTTTGCGTGCAAAATTCATTAAACTGTATAAGTTTGACAAATAAATACTACATGAAAAAACTGATTCAAACTATTCTTCGGGATCAGCTTGTCAGATTGGTGGAATAAAAAATGATTCGGAATGCAAAATTCATTTATGCTTTGCCTAAAACGCTTAAGCATTGTGTAAATGACTAGAGAGTGTACATACATACATATATATATGTAGGTACAATGCGTGGATTTCAAACTTTGCCTGTACCATATATATTTTATACACCATGTACTTTACTTTTGTCGATTGTGTTTATGAACTTGACATTTCGTGTTCACCTTTGAAAATGTCATATAGTCGTTTTATTATTATTTTTATACAATATTGCTAATTATTGTAAAAATGTATTCTTTTTGTGTGTGTGTGTCTGTTTTTTTTATATATTATATATGTACATTACGCATGTCGTGTTTTGTTGTGTGGTATGGGAAAAAATTGAATTGTCGTAAAATTTTCGCGTCGTGAGTTTCCCAAGTGTGACGTTTTCACGTTTCGACTAGAAGGACATATGGGAAAAGTGGGAAATTGACCGATTGCCTAAAACAATTCCTCAACTACCCTCCTTCTTTCGAATTTCACTATGGGTAATGCGAAAATTTTGTTCGTTTTCCTTTTTTTTTTTTTTTTTGTGCGAAATTCAATATAAAAATACGGCAGAACTTAAGTGTATTGAGAGAAAAAAACGTATGATAAATAAAAAAGTTTTTCAATGACATATTCGAGTTACGTCCGTAGCTCGGTTCTAAAAGAGCCAATGTTAAATTTTGCGCGCACTTGAATTTGTAAAATATTAGCGGCTGCAACTAAAAAAAACATAAAAAAAAAGATTTTATTTTTATGGTTTCGACCGTTGCTATAGCTGATGGCAACGTTTAAACGTTATTAAATTCAGATATGCCTATCAAACATTGTTGTTATTTGTAATGTATCTTGACTTATGATCCATTTTTTGCAACAAGAGAGTATGGAGCCGTCTACTTCGATATGTATCTTCTAATCAAAGACTATGTAAAAGTCAACAGGAAACTACTGTACAGTATATTTCCCAAGACACAACGTGAAAAACGGTAAAATATTGTCAAAGCGTGAAATTACTAAATCAAAATGATTATACATACATATGTACATATAAATTAATTTTAATAAAACTAAAATTATGTTTAATGAATTTTGCACGCAAAGCGTAGTCACAGTAGATAGTCATATTGTAGAGATAGTTGATAGTTATTTATACCTAGGGCAGTTGGTGAATATGACTGTATGTAAAGAAGAAGAATGAAACTAGGATGGAGTGCTTTTGGAAGAATGAACATAGTTTTTAAATCCAATATTCCGCTATGCTTAAAAAAAAAGGCATACGACCAATGCGTACTGCCAGTTATGACGTATGGATGTGAAACTTGGACGCTAAATTCAAGAATGCTACGAAAGATCCAGTGCACACAGAGAAGCATGGAAAGATGTAGGCTTGGTATAACAAGAAGAGATCGCAAAAGAAATACATGGGTAAGAAGTATGACCAAAGTGGCAGATATAACAGTACGGGTGAAAAAGTTGAAGTGGCAGTGGGCTGGACACATAGCGAGAAGAATGGATGGCAGATGGACGCGAGAAATACTGGAATGGTATCCGAGAGGATGTGAAAGAAAGCAAGGTAGACCGAGTGGAAGATGGGCTGATGAATTGAGAAGAATGTGTGGATGCAGATTTCTCAAGACAGACAAGAATGGAAGAGGATTGGAGAGGCTTTCATCCAGCAGTGGATGGTGAACGGCTGAAAATGATGATGATGATGATAATATATAATATATGCGAAGTTAAACCAGTGCATCGGAATTGCAACGGTCAAGAGCGTTTATTCGCATTGTGCATCGTGTTTAAACTTTCCTAAAACATAGTTTATTCTGAAATCAAAGTGGGAAAAGTCGAGTGTAGTTCACGCAAAGCGTAAGCTTTTTTTTTTCACCGGTAACGTTGCGTAACTTCAAAGCACTCAGCGTATCTGTATAAATGTACATATTGTATGTACATATGTATGTATGTTCATATGCTTGTATACATAATGGAGGTGCAAAAAACGATACCTGTTTTCAAATAAATTATGTAATAAAATCGGGCGATAGCTCAGCGGTTAGAGCGTTGGTCTCTTGGGCGAAGGTCCGGGTCTCGATTCCCGAACATCGAATGATGTTTTCGACATTAAAAATCGTCATTGGCAAGATGCGAATATTATTAAATCCAGATCAATCGGCTCCAGTTAAAATTTGACAATTTATTTAGCAGTGAAATGATTCCATAAAATTGGCATAGCCCTAAATTTTTTTCCTATCAAATCATTGTAATGTATTTCTCTAGTTTTTTTTCAATACTAGTGTAAGCCCGTTGAATATCAACTAATAATGAAAAAAATAATATTAAATTTAATAAATTTTATAGTTTTTGCATAGATGGCGCGTTATAATAAAACAACGTAACAATTTAGCAAAGTCGCGAGCCTATTGAGACATTAATATTGTCCAATTGCAGCAGGATCGTCATCGCCCCGTTTGGATCACAGCGTAAGCGCTCAATGTTTCCAACCGGTGATATCGGGTTCAAATCCCAATCGCGCGCGGACGGTTCGTTTCTTTTAATTATTTACCGAGGCGAGCGTTATCAGCAGACAGACGGACAAATTATATATATGTATGTAGATGGTAGATAACATTGGAAATGGCGGTATTACACGGGGATAGTTTACTCGCTACAATCTCGCTGGTTTGCCGGTCGCTGCTAAACTAGCTCGTGTAATAGGCGAAGTTAGTAAACTTGCTTGTTTTTTAACGACAGTGCGAGTGCAGTTCGAATGTTTGGTTGAATGCGTAAGCCAACCCTCTATCGAACTGGTGATCTCGGGCTCAAATCCCGCTCGCGCGCGGACGATTCGTGTCTTTTAATCATTTACCTCGGCAAGCGTTAGCAGCAGACAGACAAACAGACAGATTTGGGCTATTATATATAATAATAGTGACGTACAGTAAAATGTTTGTCAAATAGCTTGAGGTGGCAACGTTTGATATCAAGTGCCCCACTTTCAGAATAAGGATAATGATATGGTGGTTTTTGGCAAACCCGATAATTTTATTAATACTAAAAGCATTTAAAAATAATTATTTATACACAGTGAAGCAGTTTGCGGTGGTGGTGTTGATCAAGGTATTTGTATCTGGCTGTGGGTAAACTGCGCAGAACGCATCACTACATTGCTGATTTTTAGGCGTTCGGTCCGTGGCCGCGCGGTAAGATGACCTTGACCGCCATCGCAAGTCGCGCCAGTGCGTTGAGAACTTCTATAAGGCATCTTCGTTTTCATTGTTTCGTTTCCTCTTTACTGTTTGTTTAATGCAAAATTAAATTCTACACAATGCAAAATGAAATTCTTTCTCAATTTTCGAAAGCAGGTATCGTTTTTCTGTGCCCACTCCGTGTACGAGTATTTCATAAATAAAAAATATATATACGCACACTTTGTATGTAGGCGCAATCGTTTCTCTTACACTTTTCAACGTAAATTTGTTTTGACGTTTTGCCACTGAAATCTTTTTATTTTATTATTTCGGCTTCAAATCCTGAAAATTTGAAACGCTTTTCGGGACGAGTTATTATTATCGCGCGGGAAAAGTGCCGCTTTGTGCGATACCAAAAGAAAGAAAAAAAAAAAAAAAAACACGGTCAAATTAACGAAACTCGTTATTTTTTTTTTTTTTGACTCTTGCTCTCCCGAGTTTATTTTATATTTTATTTCAATCTTTGCGAGTATTTTGCGAAATTCATCGGCGGCATATGGATTCGCTCGATACGTTTTCAATATTTCCACGGCGTTTGCTATTTTTTCGCAGCTACATACATATCTCGGAAACTGAACTAAAACGTAAGCATTATGAAATTGTTTCGTTTTTTTTTTTTTTATGTTGCTTTTCCTTCGATTGGTTTTACACGAGTGCAATATATATACATATATGTATAAACAAGCGAAATAAGGTAGTTGAAAAATCTGAAACGATTTCACATAATCGTATATGACATCATGTATGTACATACAATGCTCTCCTGTCATAGAGCTGGGGTATACAGGATGTAATTATACACCGAGCAAAAGAAGACAGTACGCCCGTTTTATTGTCTGTATGTTTTCCATCTGAAATAGAGAGGCAGAAAACAAGGTTGAAATTTAGCATAAGAGATTTATGTTCAAAACATGCAATTTTATTATTTCGAAGGGTGGCCTCCTTGAGCACAAAACTTATTCTAGATATTGCTAGGGTGTCTGATTTTTGTCAAAAAATATTACGTAGACATAATTCAAAAGTTTTTCTTACTATACGAACGTTTTCTTTAGAACTCACCACTAGCACAGTTATTGGCGAACAATGAGACTTTTCGGTTACATCACCAGCATCTTCAAAATTACCAGGATAGACAAATCAAACGTTCTTGAAATATATATACGACTTTTTAACTAGAAAATGGGGGGCATTACACGGGGGGATAATTTACTCGCTGCGATCTCGCCAGTTTACTGACCGGCACGTAGGGCTTGCAGCGAGTCAACCTATTACACGTGTTAAGTTTAATTGGTAGTTTCGCTGTGTGAAAAAGTTGAAGTGGACACAAAGCGAGAAGAATGTATGGCAGATGGACGCGAGAAATACTAGAATAGTATCCGAGAGGATGTGAAAGGAAGCAAGGTAGATTGGGTGGACGATGGGCTGGTGAATTGAGAAGAATGTGTGGAGTCAAGTGGGTGCAGATTGCTCAAGAGAGACAAGAATGGAAGAGGATTGAAGAGCGCTTCATCCAGCAGTGGAAGGCGAACGGCTGAAAATGATGATGATGATGAAATAATGTTCTAAAAGTGCGAAAGCGATAGGTATGCGAAAAAGTGAAGTTCAATGTTCAAGCTTGATCATATCCTAAGTCTAACGCGGGTAATTTACTCGCTAGTTTACTGACCGGCACGTAGGGCTTGTTGCGAGTAGCTAGTAAACCTATTACACGTGTTAAGTTTACTCGCTAGTGTCGCTGTCATCAACTTGTGACTTGTCAACGTGACGACACGTGTTTTATCGTAAATGTATCGTGGCCATTGAAGTGTTCTGTGTGTGTGTGTGTGTGTGTGTTGGGAGCTGAAAATGAAACGCTTAACCTCAAACTGTCAATGAAGTGACGTCACACGAGCTAGTGCGAGTAAAGTTCAAACATTCGAACTGCACTCGCGCGGTCGAAAAAGCAAGCGAGTTTACTAACTTTGTCTATTACACGACCGGCAAGATTGTAGCGAGTAAACTATCCCTGTGTAATACCACCATTACCAATGTTATCTACCATCTATATATATATATATATAATTCGTCTGTCTGTCTGCTGATAACGCTCGCCTTGGTAAATAATTAAAAAATACGAAACGTCCGCGCGCGAGTGGGATTTGAACCCGATATCACCGGTTGGAAACATTGAGCGCTTACGCTGTGATCCAAACGGGGCGATGACGAGCCTGCTGCAATTGGACAATATTAATGTCTCAATAGGCTCGCGACTTTGCTAAATTGTTACGTTGTTGTATTATAACGCGCCATCTGTGCAACAACTATAAAAAAAATTAAATTTAATATTATTTTTCAGTACGGGTGATGAGAAACCGCTGCGTTGATATTCAACGGGCTTACACTAGTTAAATAATAAAACTGTGATTGTCATCTTTTCATTAGTGTACAGTTTCATCCCCCTGACCCGACCCCTCTGACACAAGAGCATTTTCTACGATGTCACTTTTCACTGCCCCACCCTGTAGTACATATGTATGTAAGCTACCGAGTGCTAATCTTTTGCGAATCACTCTTCATAGTCTGGACAACATATTTCTTATTTCCAACGATTATAGACTAATTGCATTCGGTTGACGCGTAATTGTATTTAGCAACGTTATTTCAACCCCAATTCATTTTGCAATGCGGTGATCAAATGTAATTTTATACCAGTGCATTAAACGTTTTTGCTTTTGTCAATATTATCATGTTCCATTTTTCAGATATACATAATTACAAACATAATAGTATCATCGATAGGATCAAATGCCGCTGCGAAGGCCGATTTTGCACTCATGCTGCTGCTGGAGGTCGTTGAGGACCGGAAGCTATGTTTCAGGAGCCTACTCCTTGGTAAATATTATCAATGTACATTAATTATATTATACAGGTTGGTGTCGAGCCGACTGACATACTTTAGAACGCTCTCCCGTGCCAAAGTTGGTCAGGCTCTGCGCCACCTACATACATACATATTTATATTATTTACCCAGTTCATTCATTCAAACACACATTTTTTGTTTTTCATTAATGTATTATCGTGGAGTATTATTTTATTGAAATGTGTTCTATTTCATTATGGTTACAACTGTCAGTCTTTTTGAAAAGTTGTTTTTGTGAAAGTTACGCCCGTGACGAAGATTTGCATGATTTGAACACAATGAAAATTTATTATCTTTTGATTCGTTTTAATTATTAGCTCAAGAGGAATCTGTTTTCGATTGTTTTTTATTACTGTGTCTTTGCAGTTTTGTAATTGAAAGGTGTTTGTGATCGCGATTGGTACTGAAATGCACGACTTTTTCAGTTGGATCTAGTCTGTCTGCGCCTAGGAAAACTAGGCACAGACAGACAACGATGAATATTAATTGCAGACACTTCGATTTGATTGGTGTTTGTCGTTAGTAATAATGCGTAATATTACGCGTGGAAGTGCGCGCGTCTCGTATGTAAATTTTGATATGCGAAACCGTGCATTGTTAAAAGGTTATCGTGCGCTGTAATAGACTAGAGTATGTAGGATATACATATGTACATACATTATTTCTAGATATTACGGGTTGATTTTTTTTTATTTATCTTTTCCGATTTATATGTTGAAAATCTCGGATTTATTCTTGCGACAAATTACGTTTAGTAAAGCGTGCGACAAACGGTGGGAAAAAAAAAAAAATCTAATTTTCAGATGCAAATAACGTGTGTAGCTCACGCGACATACAACATAAATGGACGTGTGAAATTTTATCGATATCTCATTTTGCATATAATGAATATTTTCATTTTATATTCAAGCCCGTTGAGAAATCAACGGAATTGTTCACAACGACCCCTAGCCCCCCCCCCTGTGCCACTCTTATATTTAACCAAGTCGATTTTCACAATCTTCAATTCTTTATTTGAACTCTGAAAAGATGTATAGGTACTGCTCAAACAATAGAGCAACGTTTGCTGCAAGTTGTCGAAGGCTGGCAAACAGAAATGCAATTTGATGTTGAATCGAGTTTTTCAAATATGTAGTTAAACTTTGAAATTTTGTTCGGAAAATCCTCTTGAGGATTATTTAGATTCTTTAATGTAGGTAGAATTATTTTTTTGCAATGAAAATAATTGCGATCGTAATTTGGTAACACAAAAATTGGTTCATTAGTTTTTCTTGTCCGGTATAAAATCAGTTTTCATCAGTAAAGAAGTCGTCTCTCAATAGTTTTATGCACTTAAGTTTGCAAATCTCATAATGAAAAATGCTGATTGGCAATTATTTGTATTGTGTTTATTTTCTGTTCAAAATAAATAAAGGAATCCACAGTTAAGTATTTTTACATTAAAAATACTTTTCAGCTTTTTTAAACATTAAAAGTGCACGAAATCGATAGTGAGGTATTAAAACGTAAGAAACTCTATTTACCAGTGGTAGTGCAACTGGCCGCATGTACATATGTACAAATATTTGTTGAACTATTTTTAATGTTATGCGACACACAATGTACTATAAATATGTACATATGTGCTTTAACTACCCATTAGAAAAGCAATTTTTCAAAATTGTAACTCGATCTATTTACATACACATACATATGTACAGTATGTATTAATATAAGCGAACGTCTCATTTTATGTAGCGTGCTTTTTTTTTTTATACCTGTATGTACAAAGACACGTTTATTGATATTTTTTCATTTTTTCGGCACACATTTTTGCTGTCGAACCTTGTTATTTATTGTTATCCAGCGAGTTGATTTTTGTAGGTGTTTTTTTTTGTCATTATCAAATTCAAAGCTCCCTGACGACGTGTACACGGAAGATTTTTCTTAAAAATTCTATCGGTAAAGGCGAATCTATTCGATCATTAAACTGTGGAAAAGCGAGGGTGTGTCACTATGGATTTTACCCGTAAGGGGAATTTTCACTAATGGTGTTTACGACCAGGATTAACTAAAATAAATATTGAGCTACACGGTCACCCATATTGAAAGACGAGGCCAAAACGCCACTATTATAAACCTTGTGGTTTGTTACCTAACAATTCCATTTCTATTCCCCACCTGTAAATATCCCACACACATGCTTCTAATAATATCTCTATTGACAGTATTGTGGGACTTTGACCTTGACACGTCTGTTATTGGCGTGTCCTTTACTCGACCGCTCCACTTTTCGCATGCACGTTGCAACCTGTTCTTTTATTTTACATACCCACTCAGAAGATTCATTATTCAGTTAAATTCATCAAAATTTGCTAATTAGAAGTATACAGCAGTCTCAAAAGAACTTATGTATGTATAATCCGTTTTTAGTACATACATATGTAGATACAATAGTGTTATGTTACTACTAAATAATTGTAACTATGGAATACAGAAAAAAATAATTAAATAGTTTAAATTATCAAGCGTTCCTCTGACAGACAGACAAACTTAAGGCGTATATGTATATACGGTGACCATACGTCATTTATTTAAGAGGACACTCCTTTATTTCACTGATCTGTCCTTTGGATTTATTTATTTTTTTTAAATGGCCGTTTTTTCCTTTATTTTGTGAATTGAATATATATTGGCGCATATCACGCATTACAATCGTTGCATAAGCACTGGTGTCGATTGTCTTCAGGTAGATATTGAAGTGATATTAGTAAAAATTGAACGAACGAGTATTTTCATTAGTGGACCAGTGAAAAAACCCAATTAAAAGTCGAAACATTGGAAGCATCCATTTTCATATACAGAATGCAACTTTGACATGAATTGTATACAGTTTTATGAATTCTTAAAACTACTAAAAAAAGTAAATTCTTCTGAAAAATATCAAAATTAATTTAAGTAATATGTAATATGATTGTGTACGTATGTACATACGTATATGCTTATATTTTACAATATACGTTATAAAGCTTTTTGGTTTTAGTTTTTTTATTTATATAATTATAAGCTAAATAAATAGCTAATTTAACTACATCTATTACATATTTCAAAACACTAAATCAAATATACATTATACACTATACTTATACTTAACTACTATTTCTCACAGAGGTGTCTCCTCACACTTTTTAAGAATGCACTTTTTTAGTGAAACAAATAAAAACGCCACTTACATTCTTTTATTATGAATCAATTTCTGATTTGTCGTTTATTTTCTCAAAAAAAGTATGGTCACCGTACGTATATAACTACACCAATATATAGAATAATAATTTTCACACTTTTCGGTCGACAAAAATCGCCGCAAGAGTGGGTATGAATGGACAGAACCCGAGACTCGAACAACAAAGAAGTGACCTTTTTTTTTGTTTTTCAACATTTTGACTCCCACAACTGGGATTTTTATACCGGAACGTTTTCAGGGCATATCTAATTAATTAAAGGTGGTGTTTTTATGAGACTGAAATCAACAGTGTATACACCCAATACCCGATATTAATATTAAAATTATTAAAATTGGTCATGATAGTTATCAGTGTTGGAAAAGCTTTGATCGAGTATCAAACAAGCTCTCTGTTTGAGTCATTATGCTAATATCATTGTTTGTCAGACATGTTACCATTGTGTGGTTTGCACGGCCGCTGCCTTTGACCAGTTTGTCGAATTGTAGCGGTAAAAGTGTGGCACTGACGCTTGTTTACACACAACCGCGACCAAACACCCCGATCGAGGATACAGGTCGCAAAATCAAACCCGGTGGGAATACACGAGCGGTGTTTGTTGTAAACGTTGCTTTAGCGTTTTGTGTGGGTTCGTTTAAGGCGCGGCCAAGAGGTAGCTAATCTTTAACGGCCGTCACTTAGGTGGCATTTGATAAAACGAGCTGCGTAGCACTGTCGCAAGTCGCAACAGTGCACCAGCTCCAATCCGGAGTTGGATCGTAACCATTTACACTGTTGTTTAAACTCAAAATGTGACAATGTCACAACAGTACGACCTCTACGGGGTCGTGGGTCACGGTACTCGAAGTGGAGCGGGTTCGCGAACCTCGCGGTTTTTACACCTGTCCCCGTTCCGCAATAACCATCCCCACACTCTCCGGGGAGATAAAGTCTTTTCATACCTGAGATTAATTGTGCAGCTTGTCGTTTCGTGAGCCGAGCGAAAACTTCAGAACTCGAAAGCCTCTGCTAAGATTGTGTTTTTCGTTCGTTTCAAACGGAGCGATATAATCTTCCCAACAGCCCCTCACCCTACCAACTCTTTCCCTTTCCGTGGCAATTATCATATTATTATTTCGTAAACGGGGACGGATTAAAACTGGAAAGCCTCGTTGTTGTAATGTGCGAGGGTGAGTCGATAGTCGTTCCCAATTTATGTATGTATGTATGCACTAGTGTAAGCCCGTTGAATACACTGAGCAACAAAAAAAATACCCAGAGCGGAGATTAGTCAATCTTTACTAAGTTTGACCCACTAAATTTGAATCCAATAATGATTTTTGTTGAAATGCTCTCGTTTATGAGATATTTGCGATTTAAAAAATGTAAAAAATATCCATTTTTTTGGCGTTTGCGGCCTATAACTCAAAATATAGTATTGCTGTGCTCAAAATGAGTATTGAAATCAATAGTCAGATATTTTTCCTATTGATTTTGATTTTTTATTGCACAATTTAAAATCATTTTCTGCTCAAGTTAGTACGTTTAGATAAAATAAAAAAAATATTGAGATAGAAAACCAATCCTGATAAACGTGGTGAAATAAAAAATTCTCTAAACAAACGTCAAATAACACGGGGAAAAAATGTGTAAAAAATATATATATTTTTGACTTTAAAAATTCGTTAGATAATTAATTATAAGTATTTCAAAGCAATAAAAAATCAAAATCAATAGGAAAAATATAAAAAATGTCGAAAAGTTTACCACAGAATATTTCCGAAACTGCACCGGCGATCAAGTCGAAATTTCATATCTATGGTTTTCACGTTAGCTGTAAGAGATACTGTGATTTTGGTCAACATCTGACGACCGGAAGTGGCAGTTATACGCCGAAGATCGTATTTTACATACGCGCGCGCACTCAACACAGTGATTTCATGATATGTATCTATGTTGGTTGGTGTGGCGGTGTGCATGCGTTTCATTTACTTACGTACTTGAAAAATTAATATTGTTACTCTTTGTATTCCTCAAATATATGAATAAAGTCATGGATTGGCCACACCCGAATTTTTTTTGTGGCAAACACGTCTCAGGTCAACTTCATATTGTACAGTTTATATTGCTAATTGAAGCACAGTTTAAAGCACCAGCTTTCGTCAACGTAAAAGTCGCACGGTGATCGATTCCCTATCTATTTTTATTATAATACTAGTGTAAGCCCGTTGAATATGGACGAATGTTTGTGCGGGTGAGTGTATGTGTATTTAATAGTTGTCGCATAGATGGCGCGTTATAATACAACAACGTAACAATTTATATTGCTAATTGAAGCACAGTTTAAAGCACCAGCTTTCGTCAACGTAAAAGTCGCACGGTGATCGATTCCCTATCTATTTTTATTATAATACTAGTGTAAGCCCGTTGAATATCGACGAATGTTTGTGCGGGTGAATTTAATAGTTGTCGCATAGATGGCGCGTTATAATACAACAACGTAACAATTTATATTGCTAATTGAAGCACAGTTTAAAGCACCAGCTTTCGTCAACGTAAAAGTCGCACGGTGATCGATTCCCTATCTATTTTTATTATAATACTAGTGTAAGCCCGTTGAATATCGACGAATGTTTGTGCGGGTGAGTGTATGTGTATTTAACAGTTGTCGCATAGATGGCGCGTTATAATACAACAACGTAACAATTTATCAAAGTGGCGAACTTATTGAAAATTTATATTGTCAAATTGTAGCAGGCTCGTCATCGTCTCCGTTTGGATCATAGCGTAAGCGCTCAATGTTCCGAACCGGTGATCTAGGGTTCAAATCCCACTCGCGCGACGTTCTGGCTTTTTAATTATTTACCTCAGCGAGCGTTATCGGCACACACAAACACACAGATTGATCAAATAGGGCTATTATATACATACATACATATATGATTTTAATTTTTTAAGTGATTTTAACGATAGAAAAAAATATTTTCAACGTGCCAACTACATAAATCGATTAAATGTTTTCGTAATTGGTTACGTAACAATTTAGCAAAGTCGCGAACCTACCGAGGATTAGTATTGTCAAATTGTAGCAGGCTCGTCATTACCGACGTTGGATGAACGTGTTTAGCACTAACTCAGACAACCTGGTGATCACGGGTTCAAATCCCACTCGCGTGTCTTTTAATTATTTACCGAGGCGAGCGTTATCAGCAGACAGACAGACAGACAGACAGACGGATCCGGGCTGTTATATATATATTTTTGGTGGTATAAGAATAGTGGTTTTATTTGTCAAAAATAATTCTTGGCGGCTTAAAAGGACACCTCTGTGGAGTTTAATATGTTAGTACTAAGTTTTCAAATTAACCGTAAGATAATATTGTAGAATTAATATTTTATTTTTATTTTCAAAAACGGACTCCCCGTAACGTAACAGATATACCAATACGTCACTGAGGCCAAACACATTCATAAATGATTACAATAAAACAAAAAAAAAATACAATATATAAATAAAGTAGCCTGTAGTGTACCTAATGTTAAGTGAGATGACATTGGGTAAGGGTTGAGTAAGGTTGAGTAGGGTTTAGTAAGGTTCGGTAAGATTATGTTAGGTCAACTTACATTAAGTTAGGTCATGTTGCATTAAATATGACTAAGTTAGGTCAGGATACATGAAGTAAGGTTAGATAATGTTAAAGTCAGGTTATAATTAGGTTAGGTTAGAATCAGGGGTAAATTTTTGATGGGTAACAATGTTAGCTTCTTAGTTTTGACGAAAATTTCAATCATATTGAGACTCATGTTTGAGGTTAAGCGTTTCGTTTTCAGCTCCCAACACACACACACAGAACACTTCAATGGACACGATACATTTACGATAAAACACGTGTCGTCACGTTGACAAGTCACAAGTTGATGACAGCGACACTAGCGAGTAAACTTAACACGTGTAATAGGTTTACTAGCTACTCGCTACAAGCCCTACGTGCCGGTCAGTAAACTAGCGAGTAAATTACCCGCGTTAGACTTAGGATATGATCAAGCTTGAACATTGAACTTCACTTTTCCGCATACCTATCGCTTTCGCACTTTTAGAACATTATTTCATCATCATCATCATTTTCAGCCGTTCGCCTTCCACTGCTGGATGAAGGCCTCTTCAATTCTCTTCCATTCTTGTCTTTCTTGAGCAATCTGCATCCACTTGACTCCACACATTCTTCTCAATTCACCAGCCCATCGCCCACCCAATCTACCTTGCTTCCTTTCACATCCTCTCGGATACTATTCTAGTATTTCTCGCGTCCATCTGCCATACATTCTTCTCGCTTTGTGTCCACTTCAACTTTTTCACACAGCGAAACTACCAATTAAACTTAACACGTGTAATAGGTTTACTAGCTACTCGCTACAAGCCCCACGTGCCGGTTATTAAACAAGCGAGATCGCAGCGAGTAAATTACCCGCTTTAGACATGGGATATGATCAAGCTTGAACATTGAACTTCACTTTTCCGCATACCTATCGCTTTCGAACTTTTAGAACATTATTTCATCATCATCATCATTTTCAGCCGTTCACCATCCACTGCTGTATGAAGGCCTTTCCAATCCTCTTCCATTCTTGTCTCTCTTGAGCAATCTGCATCCACTTGACTCCACACATTTTTCTCAATTCATCAGCCCATCGTCCACCCAATCTACCTTGCTCTCTTTCACATCCTCTCGGATACTATTCTAGTATTTCTCGCGTCCATCTGCCATACATTCTTCTAGCTATGTGTCCACTTCAACTTTTTCACACGTTCCGCCACATACATACATATGTATTATACATATTATACTTTATTTGCAGAATACAAGTGGGAATACACATTAAATTATCAATAGGTTGCCGACGCCTGGGTTAGATGTATGTACATACATAATATGTATGTACACCTTATGTTACGCATATGACAAGTACACCATTGTTGTTTACAAAAGTGACTGAATGTAAGTGGTTATGCAAAAATCGACGCTTAATATTTGAAGTACCTACTATTGATTTGCAGTTACTTTTATTGGATATTAAAGTTCAACTCTCAGACAGTCTACTCTGCTCAGATGGAAAAAGTCTTTTCAGGAGTGGAAAAGCGTGTGCTGAAAAAAAAAATTTTTGTTGATTCACAACTTAAATTATTAAAATTCAAACTCATCTAAAGATATTGTATGGAAAAAAAATTGTTTTCCACAAATCGTTAATTCTTCCAGTTTTTTTTTGACATATTTATGGTATTTGAACGGATCGATTTAAGCCGGGGTTAAATTACACCCTAACTGGCGAATCTGATTCGAAAATGTGATAAAATTTGCCATCGCCAATATTGAATATTTTAAATCTAAATAACAACCCCTAAGGCCGTGTACGTACGAATATACCTACTTAATGTGTTCACGCTTCGGTGCATAAAGCGTGTTAAAATAAAACGGATCGTAACTTTTATCATATCTTTCTTTGGACATGAGTATTATAATATTATATATATGTATGTACTTCGGTTCGTTGCATTTCATTGAATTTTCAATGAATCAACGTACATACATACATATGTATGTACAAAGGTGCCTTCCAGTGTGTTTTATAACAAATTATTATATATACACATACATAATAACCCTATTCCGTCTGTGTGTCTGTCCGTCTGTCTGTCTACTGATAACGCTCGCTGAGGTAAACGATTAAAAGACACGAACCGTCGCGGGCGAGTGGGATTTGAACCCGAGATCACCAGTTCGGAAGAGGGTGCGCTCATGCATTCATCCAAACTAGGTAATGACGAGCCTGCTACAATTTGACCATATTAATCTTCAAAAGGTTCGCGACTTTGCTAAATTATTACGCATTATTGTACAATTGTACTATAACGCGCTATCTATGCAAAAACTATAAAAAATATCATATTTTTTCGCTCGCATACATACTGCACGTGAAACCATTTCGTTGATATTCAACAAGCTTACAGTAGTATTTCTATAATGATAAGTACAATATTATTGTCACAATTAGCATTTGAAAAAAAATTACAAAAAAAACGCATTTGATAAAGGGAATTTCATACAAAAATATTTAGATATATATATCATTCATGCTCCGATAAACTATTGAGTTGATTATTATCGAGTATTTGTACTGTTAAAAATAAATTATGATAAAGGATTTTTTTTCAAGCACTTATTTTGACATTAATACATAGTTTTTAGTTTGAAAAACAAACTACAATATCATTTAGAAATAGGATTAAATGAACTTTAAAATAACTAATATTTCAGCATTGTTTATTTTGGTGATATAAATAAAAAAAAATACATATATACATACGTGGGTATAAATAGTCGTACGCATATAAATGACATAATATCTACGTGTCGAACGGATCTGTCTGCAACAATCTGTTGTCGAACAACGTGCTCGTTTAATGTTTCGTTTCTTTTCAATTTTTTTTCCCTCCAGGTTTTCTTTCGTTGACTTTTATTGAATTTTTCGTCGAGCTAGTTATGTCGAACGATCGACGCTCTAAATTCCTCGTTTCTTCACCGATTCTCTCAAGAGAATTTTCATTTCAGCCGTTTTCAGTTTCACATATGACGCGTAAGACGTGTTGCGTAAACGACAGTCACATTTTTAATATTACGCGAAAAAGTTTCCGCGTGACATTTTGCTTCGTATTTGTTTCAAAATTGGGGTGACTTTGATAGGGAATGTATTGTGTTTTTATTATGCTCAATTTCTTTCGCGTTACCCTTTTTATCCGTAAAGTTGTTCGAAGCAAGGTAAAGAGAAGATTTTGTAATGAATATTAGAGTATTGTGTGGGCTTGACAGAAGTCGCATGTTATTACCGTGACACAAAAGGACTTTATGAAGTTGGCTTCTCGGTTCTTTAATCTAAGTTTTGTTTTTGAGTTGTCTGAATAAACCACATATAAACGAACGTAAATACAGTACGTACTGTGCATTAATATAATGAAAAATGTTATTCGCAGACTTATTTATAGTATGCAGTAATCTAGTTTGTGCTACGAGAGTCGAATCGTAGTGGCACTCAAACTCTTTGCTAAATTATGGTTTTACATCGTGAAGGAATTTAAGCTATGTATATTTGGGGCTCAGTTCAAAAAATGCCAGTGTCAAAATCAGTATTGAGTTGAACAGTAATTTGGGTCAACCAAAACCAAAATAGAGCCACTTAGAATATCAGTTTCAAATTATGTATTTATTTCTTGAGCGAATTAAATTTAGTGAAACGGAGAAAAACGAGGTGTTCGAGGTTTCAGCAGAGAAAAACTATTTAATGTACCACAATGTTATATAATGTACTATGATATTGATGCACTTTTTTACTTAATGTGTAAAATAACTGCAATGTATGTCATCATCATCATTATTTTCAGCCGTTCACCATCCGCTACTGGATGAAGGACTCTCCAATCCTCTTCCATTCCTGTCTGTCTTGAGCAATGTGCATCCAGTTAACTCCACACATTCTTCTCAATTCATCAGACCATCTTCCACTCGGTCTACCATGCTTTCTTTCACACCCTCTCGGATACCATTTCAGTATTTCTCGCGTCCATCTGCCATTCATTCTTCGCGATACGTGTCCACTTCAACTTTAACACACGTTCCGCTATATCTGCTACTTTGGTCATGCTTCTTACCCATGTATTCCTCTTACGATCTCTTCTCATTATACCGAGCGTACTCTTTCCATGCTTCTCTGTGTGCACTGGATCTTGCGTAAAATTCTTGAATTTAGCATCCACGTTTCACATCCATACGTCATAACTGGCAGTACGCGCCGGTCGTATGCCTTATTTTTTAAGCATAGCGAAATGTTGGATTTAAAAACACTCCATCCTAGTTTCATTCTTCTTTTTTACAACCAGTCATATTCACCAATTGTTCTAGGGCAATACATACATATATGTACATATGTATAGCCTTAAATTTGTTTATACGTCAGGAGACTTGTACAATTTTATTTTATCGGTTTGAGCACTGGTTTTATTGATTAAAACATTGGCAATATAATCCGTCGTGAAGTTATACATACATACATATATGACACATGCGAAATTTTACATGTACCCTTTTCGAATAAAGTCACAGACGTGTAAAATCGAACAAACGATTCAAATTATCTCAATTGAGCGGTAAACGAAGGCGCACAAAGACTTTCCTACGAATAAATTATACGAAAATTAGATTTTAATTTTAACGCAATTCATTCTGCCTTTCTTTTCGCTAATTTTTATACATCCATTGTGTTCGCGGCGACACAACGGAGGAGTGGAATTGAAATTTCGGCTGGAAAATCAGCTACCGATGTGACCGGGAGCTGACTATTTTTTACCCATCGCTACAAAAGGAACAACGGTCATTAGTCAATGTCAGTTTGTGTACGAAAGTATAATATACAAAAAAAAAAAAAATGCGTTTCATTTTTTTTACTTTTCCACTGTATTTATTTTTCTTACACTCTTCTCGCATATTTTTTGAAATATCGATGTAATATTTACGCGGCATTTATCCACGCGCGATAGCCTCATAAGTTTCAAAAAAGAGTGTGCGCTCGTTCGATTCGCTATACAGTGGAATATTATTGCGGGAACACTATCGTATGAAAATGTATAAAGACTCGATCTCGTTGCAGCTATACATACATACATACATACATACTCTAAATTCGAATCTTTATCCTTTCAAATGTGCGAGGCCTGTGTATAGGTAGATCAGGTGTTTGTGTCCGTGTGTGCGTGTGAGGCTTTCACGGCAAAGTGGGCAATGTGAAAAACCGTGGAAAAGTGGAAAACCGAAGAACCGAGCCGCACCGTAAACATGGCGCGTGCCCGGTTTATCGATTCAAACTCGGTTTCAAATGCCGAAACGGCAAAAGCGAATAAATTATCACCGACATTCTTCATCTACATTATTCAAAGGCACTGTTAGATTGCCGCCAACTTCACGCACAGATCATAATTAAAATATAAACCGGTTTCCATTTCGTTTTCGACGCGCACCCACCGCGGAAAAGAAAACCATTTAGATATTATATTACATTATATATGTACCTATATATAATAGCCGAAATCCATCTGTCTGTCTGCCTGGGTGGCAGTGTGCAGTGGCAGTTAACAGTGTGTGGCAGTGGTAGTTAACTGTGCACGGTAATTAAAGCGTTGGCCTCTTGAGCAAAGGTCCGAAGCTCGATTCTCGACGGTTTTCAATCTCACATTTCATCATTGGCAAGAAATGGATGTAAGTCCAGATCGGTCGTGTCCTGTTATGGTAGGTACACACCGCCGAATCGAACGCGAACCGAATTCGAGACAAATTTGAAGCGAACGATTGGATTCGCTTCGTTGGTTGTAGGTATACACTTAAATCTTCGGACCGAATATCGAGCGAATGTTGACCCTCGAACGGAAATACAATAGGCAGAATTAACAAAAGAAAATCTTAAACAATAGCCCAACTAACAAAAAAATACACTATTTGCGCTCGGTGCATTATCGCTGCAAGAGCGGTCCCATCAAACAATTTTTTTTATAAACCCTTATTTTTTTGTGCATTTCGTCTTTGTTCGTGGCATCTTGGCGAGCAGTTGTACTTATCAACAATAGTAACAATAAATCACCAAACAATAAAACAATTAACTCACTTTGGAAACTTTCGTACATACAATGAAATTCAGAAAAAATGATGAGGGGTTGAATTTTATACATTTTTACGTATAATATAATCTGCCGGGTAAATATTGTAAACATTACAAAACTTACCTCGGGGAATCGTACATAGGTACATATACATACATACATAGGTACATATTACATACATAGTATGGGTTCACTCGTATGTACATATATGCGCCCGAGAATACTTTCAAGGCTTGATATCATAAAAATGACACTTAGAAGCACAATTTTATTTCAAATTCAGTCAAGTTTCAGCCGTATAACTTACATTTAAAATTTACCTGCATACATATTCACAATTCACGTTGATCTTGATTGTACGTCACACTAAAAACGTTTATGTAAGGGCCATATGAGTGTTTAAAATTCAAATAAATAAATACATACACAAAAAAATTGTTTTTGTGGAGCAGCAGAGAGATAAAAAACCATTCGCTGTGAACGATCGCTCCGATCGCTCCGAGACCTAGCGAAGCGATAGTTCGGTTCGCATTCGCTGCGACGTCCACATAGCGAATTCGCCTTCGGTTCACCTTCGATTCATCGGTGTGTACCCACCATTAGAATTTGCCATTTGTCTAACTTAGTTGTGAGTCCGTTCCACAAAAATTAGCACTACATTCTTAAAACATTTCTTCCTACCTACCAAATAATTACCCGCACCTTTCCTCCTAAAGCTAATGGGAAAAGACTGGAGAGTATTTTACCCTAGTTATTTAATTATATCAGACGGTAAAATGTCTGTCAAATGGTGAAGAAATTATGGTTCTAAGCCTTCTGTGTACACGCTCGGGAACTCTGATGATATAATTGATACAAATAATTCTCACACTCTTCCTCAACGTTAAATGATTAGTTGGGTTCTAAGTTGCTACATTTTCTATTACGTTTGTTGACACACATTACATACTACTGAGGCATTGAATACTGTTTATTTGTTTTAAACTCGTGTGGTGTAACCGGGAATATCTAAATAACACTCCAATGTATTCCTCTTTATATTTTCTGGAAGATTCAATTCACACAATACAAACGATATTTGCGTCCTCCTTTCGTTTGAATGTTTTTAAAATGTAAAGCGTATAGTGCTTCTTTGCTTCGACGCAAAAATCTCCATACGTTTTATTATAAATCGTATTTAGAACGTACATATACATATGTATAGGTATATATCGATTTAATCTGAATTTTTTCAGAATCTTTAGTTTACTTTTCCACAAGCTATTGTGGTATCATAATTTAGGCGAATTTCTATGACTTTAATTTATTATTTACACTTGCCTGCTTTTTTTGTTGTTTAATTTAGTGGTTCGCATAATCATCATCATATTCAGCCGTTCACCACCCACTACTGGATAAAGGCCTCTCCAATCCACTTTCATTCCTTTTTGAGCAATCTTCATCCACTTGACACCACCCATTCTTCTCAATTCATTAGCCCATCTTCCACACGGTCTACCTTGCTTTCTTTTACATCCTCTCGGATACCATTCCAATATTTCTCGCGTCCATCTGCCATCCATTCTTCTCGCTATGTGTCCACTTCAACTTTTTCACACGTTTCGCTATATCTGCCACTTTGATCACACTTCTTACCCATGTATTCCTCTTACCATCTCTTCTTATTATACTAAGTGCACTGGACCTGTTCTTGAGTTTGGCATCCAAGTTTCACATACATATGTATATACGTAATAACTGGCAATTATAATAATGAATAATGAATGTATCGTTTTTTTATTATAATTTTTCTATCATTATAAGGTGATATCCAACTTTTTGCAGAATAATTTGGTGTGCAAACACAAGTGTAATTACCATTTCATATAAAGAGTGTTATTTTTATGGAAAAAATCATAGTAGTGGTTGGCGACCGCTGGTTTAAACGTTCTAAAAACTATTTGATTAATGGTGATCAAACTTTGCACGTAAATTATTTATTTATTTATTTAAAGTAGCTTTAAAAGCTAATTACAAACAAAAAGTATCTTAAAGCTAAAATTACAAAATAAACTTATCTATCTATTAGTACTTGTACAGAGGTGCCGTTTTAAGGCTGCCAGGAATTTGTCAACTTGGTTTATTTGTCTCAGACTATCTGGCAGTCCATTATATTCAACCACACCCCTGTACAAGATACTTCTCCTAGATGTACTTAATTTTAAATTCTTAACTATTAACTTATTCTTACCCCTAGTATTATAACTATGTATATTAAATAGTTATCAAAATATTTTGGTAATAGACTCTTATCTAACTTAAAAATATATACTAACATGCACACTTTTAACGTTTCACTTACATTCATCCAATTCAATTCTTTCAACATATTTCTTACACTAGTTAATCTATTCACATTCAAAATACTTCGCATAGCTCTATTTTGCAATATTTGCATAAGATCCTGCGGTTGAGTTCATTGCGACATAATTTAACATTTTTATATGAACATATTTTTTTTTATCTATGCGTGTTGTTTGTTTGGTTATTTAAATAAATTTACAGCATGTCAAATTAATTGCATAAAATCAGGCGCAATCGGGCATAGTACACGTCAAACAAAGTGTACCGTTGCGCTCAAAGCGACCGAGCCGATGACGATTCGTTTTCAGTTTCGCGTAGTATTTCAAACTGTGGGCATTAAATTGATTAATTAATATTTGAATTAAACTAGGTCGATAAGCTCTCGAGTGAACAGTGTGCGTGCACGTTTCACTTTATCGAGGTTTAAAGGTCGCCTTATAAGATTTATATTTATTAGAAGTTGGCTATATTGACCGCGCAGCGTCGTGTCGGCTTCATAAAACTCAACAGTAGATTTTATTGGCCAGGTTCTTAAATTTACAACATCCCTCGAAGCCTTAAAACGTAATATATGGACATACTTCGAGCCGTTACATGTATCTACAATATGTAGACATAGGACTATGTACATATATACATGCAGTATGGACACGAAAAAAAAAAACAACGATAACTGCTTTTTAACAATAATTTTCATCCCCGAAACAAATTGCGCTATAGTGTCAAATGTTTTTTTTCAAGCCTTAACTTTAATGGTTATCCGTTTGGAAAAATCTACAATACTAGTATATGCCCGTTGAATATCAACGGAGCGGTTTCTCATCACCCGTACTGAAAAATAATAATAATTTTAATAGTTTTTATAGTTGTTGTACAGGTGGCGCTTTATAATACACAATAACAATTTAGCAAAGTCGCGAACACTATAAGATTTAATATTGGGCAATTATAATAGCACGCACGTCATCGCCTCCGTTTGGAAGATTGTGTAAGCACGATTCTTCCCAAACTGGTGATACCGGATTCAAATCCCACTCGCGCTACGTTCTGGTTTTTTAATTATTTACGTCGGCGAGCGTCATCGGCAGACAGATTTCAGCTATTATATACGTACTAGTGTAAGCCCGTTGAATATCAACGGAGCGTTAAATTTAACTGTTTTTATAGCGCCATCTATGGGGTGTTGTAATACAACAATGTAGCAAAATCGCGAACCCTTTTACGATTTAATATTGGTCAATTAAGAACGTCCACGATTGCTCCCGACCTGGTGATCTCGCGTTCAAATCCCACACGTTATGGTTTTTTTTAATTACCTCGGGCTAGCGTTATCAGCAGACAGACAGACAGATGGATTTCGGCTTTTAAATATTATATAATAATAATTAGAAGCAGTATTAAATGAACTTTCAAATGATTTATATTTTATCATCGTATCGTAATTTGTTTCATAGACATCATTTTTTAAAACAGATATAACATACACTGTTCGACACGAGAAATGTTTCCGAGACGAGATATGACTTTTCTTATAGATCTATGCCCAGTGAACACGAATCTGGTAATAAAAAATGTTGATTGGCTCGAGATTCGGAGATATATGTGTTTTTTAAATCACGCGATTTTTCTATTTCTCGGTGTTGTTCGTTAGATGTCTCAAAATCGGTCAATTTTTCGTTCAAAATTAATATTGAAATCTATAGTCGGGTATTTTATCTTTCATTTGTAGTACTTTTCAGCTTTCAGATCTTTCTAAGTAGTCGTCCAGTTCAAATCAAAAGTCAAAAGTATGTATTTTCACTTGAGATTTTTTCCCACTGTTAATACTATTTTATATTGAGTATTTTCTATTGAAACACGTTTATTGGGATAGTGTTCTGGTTCCACTATTTTTTGTTTTCGTTTAAAAGGGTTAATTGGAAGTGTGCTGAATTTTTAATCGGTAAAATTGCGAGCTTGAAACTCGTTGCAGAAGGTGAAAAGTTCGTATGCGTCTCATGTGTGTGTGTCAGAATACAACGAATGCAGGGTTTGAAACTTTCTTCAATTTGCTTTTAAATAATTTTGTAATGAAGTAATTAGAAGGCTTTGAATTTAATTATATATTTATTAAATATGAATATTTATTGCGTAAAAATAAGTATCAGTACATATTATGCACCGATACTTAATAAGGGTGTCATTTCTATAAGAAAAGTCAAATCTCGTCTCGGAAACATTTTAAAAGTCGTAATAATCGAACAGTGTTATTTGTGTGTTCGTCCTATATGTATATGTATGTGATTTTTTTTTTGTATTTATGGTTTATATAGCAAACTATCGAATGTGTATAACGAATTTCGGTAATAGCCGGTATTTATAGTATCTGCGAGATTTCGTCGAAATTACCATCATCCATTTATGTCGCTAGATTGCCTCAGATATCTGTAATGATCTTCAACACGCAGGTCCATATCTCAAGCACGCAAGGTAGTTTTCCGAAAAAATAACACAGAGACATTAACGTCGATTCAATTCCGTTTCGATGTAAAAAAAAAAATCAATACCTATTACTTTGTCAGGACGTAATTAATTTAATTTCGTCGATTGTTTAAAATAATGAAAAGGCTTGATTTCAATTTCGGATCTGTTTAAGTTTTTTTTTTTTAGTCCGATTTATACTGTGTACATACATATACATATGTATGTACATATAGAGAGTTTTTTTTTTTAATTATTTTTCAATTAATCTTTTTAAAGAGGGAAATTCAATTAATTTGCTTTCGCAAATTATTTATTAGTATTATTTAATGCATTATACACTTGTGTAAACCCGTTGAATATCAACGGAGCGTTCTCATCGCCCGTACTGAAAAAATAATATATTAAATGTAATAGTTTTTATAGTTGTTGCATAGATGGCGCGTTATAATACAACAACGTAACAGCTTAGCAAAGTCGTGACCCTACTAAGAAGTTATATTGTCAAATCGTAGCAGGTCCGTCATCGCCTCCGTTGGATGATAGTGTTAGCGCGACTCATTCCAACGTGGTGATCACGGGTTCAAATCCCACTCGCGCGCGGATGGTTCGTGTCTTTTAACCATTTACCTCGGCGAGCGTTATCAGCAGACAGACACACACACAGACGGAATAGGGCTATTATATACATATATATTACTAGTGTAAGCCCGTTGAATATCAACGGAGCGGTTTCTCATCACCCGTACTGAAAAATAATATTAAATTTAATGGTTTTTATAGTTGTTGTATTGATGGCGCTTTATAATACAAAAACGTAACAATTTAGCAAAGTCGCGAACACTTTAAGAATAAATATTGGCCAATTATAGCACGTCCGTCATCGCCTCCGCTTGTAAGATAGTGTAAGCACGATTCCTCCCAACCTGGTGATACCGGGTTCAAATCTCACTCGCGCGACGTTCTGCTTTTTTTTTTAATTATTTACGTCAGCGAGCGTTATCAGCAGACAGATGGACAGACAGACAGACAGACAGACAGACGGATTTCGTCTATTATATATATGTATACTAGTGTAAGCCCGTTGAATATCAACGGAGCGGTTTCTCATCACCCGTACTGAAAAATAATATTAAATTTAATAGTTTTTATAGTTGTTGCATAGATGGCGCATTATAATACAACAACGTAATAATTTAGCAAAGTCGCGAGCCTATTGACAATAAGTATTGTCAAATCGTAGCAGGCTCGTCATCGTCTCCGTTGGATCATAGCGTAAGCGCTCAATGTTCCGAACCGGTGATCTCGGGTTCAAATCCCAATCGCGCGCGGACGGTTCGTGTCTTTTAATTATTTACCGAGGCGAGCGTTATCAGCAGACAGACAGACAGACGGATTTCGACTATTATATAATAGTATATAATAAAATATATACATATGTACATATATAATGATGTGTACAGTACAGGTGAAAAGCATCATAATGAAAATCTTTTAAGGAAACTTTTTTTAACTGTCGTCGCAAAAGTGGTATAAATTTTCATATTTTATTAGTTACTTTGTTACGTACTACATATGTACATGTGTACACTATTTTCGGTGTATTACAAACTGCATTACAACATTAATTTCGTTTCCAATTTAAATTCAAAATTATCCTAATATTATATGAAACGATGAGACCGGTTGCATCAATCTGTCATGCCGCTTAAAGCAAAATAAATGATATTATAATCGAATCGGCCATTGGCAACCTTTTCTTTATTATATTTCGGTAAAACTTCATGAACATGTATGTACATACATACTCGTAGCTATAAATCTCCGGGGACAACGTCCTGTTCGTTCCTTTTTTGTCTGTACGGCTAGTCGAAATCAAACTTTGCAGAAGTACGTCACAAGACAAGAGCAATTAAGTGCAACAGAACATTCTCCTCTTTCGTTTAGTAACCACACAAAGTTTGTGTGTTGCCAATTTTTGCGGAACCGTCTCACAATTGTCAGATAAGTTTGCAAATGTAGTAACTAGTGTAAACCCGTTGAATATCAACGGAGTGGTTTCTCATCACCCGTACTGTGAGTGTTTGTGTGTGTGAGTATATGTGTACGTGCAGTATGTATGCGAGAGATCCGCGGCTATTCAGCCACACAGCCGGCCAGGCAGACCCTTGGGCTACTACATATATATATAGTAATGCCTACTTCAAATTTGACAGATTAATAAAGTACTGAGCTTAGTATTTATTTCTAATAATAAAAAAAACAATATTAAATTTAATAGTTTTTATAGTTTTTGCATAGATGGCGCGTTATAATACAACAATTGGTTCGAGGCTATGGTGGTGTAACACTCTAACCCAGTGGGGCCCAACCTTTAGTCAATCTCGAGCAAATTGGGAATTTAAAAATTTTAGGCGAGCCACACAGGACGATGACCTTTTTTTTTTTTTAAATCAGCAACAATAAGTAAAAGAAAACACAATAATATTACACTACTACTGTTTATTACTACTTCTAATCTACTACAAACTAAATACAAAACAGGACAAACAAAACTTATACTAAATAACACTTTTTTTTTGCTTCAGAGATGAGATATGACTTTTCTTATAGATCTTTGCCCATTGAACACTAATCTGGTAATAAAAAATGTTGATTGGCCGAGATTTGGAGATACATACATATATATGTGTTTTTTAAATCACGCGATTTTTCTATTTCTTGTTGTTCGTTCGATGTCTCAAAATCTGTCAATTACTTATTCAAAATGAATATTGGAATCTATAGTCGGGTATTTTATCTTTCATTTGTAGTACTTTTCAGCTGTCAGATCTTTCTAAGTAGTCGTCCAGTTCAAATCAAAAGTCAAAAGTATGTATTTTCACTTGGGATTTTTTCCCACTGTTAATACTATTTTATATTGAGTATTTTCTATTGAAACATGTTTATTGGGATAGTTTTCTGGCCACACTATTTTTTGTTTTCGTTTAAAGGGGTTAATTGGAAGTGTGCTGAATTTTAAATCGGAAAAATAGCGAGCTTAAATCGCGTACTAATGAGACCAGAATTGTGTTGTACATATATGGTAGTTCTTAAATCGTCAGATGCATGTGTGTGTGTGTGTGTTTCTTGTGTATAGATGCGTCATTGAATACAACGAATAGAGCAGTGCTGTGGTTTGAAACTTTCTTTAATGTGCTTTTAAATAATTTTGTAATGAAGTAATTAGAAGGCTTTGAATTTAATTATATATTTATTAAATACCAATATTTATTGCGTAAAAATAAGGATCAGTACATATTATGCACCCGAATAAATATAATTATATAGAGTAAACGTCGAGTAATTACGTCGAGTAAACGTTTCGACGTACGGTGATAGGACCGCGTACCTTCGCTCAAGAGACCAATGCTCCAACTATTGAGCTACTGCCTGGCTAAAACAATTTAACAATTAACTCTTCCTTTACTAACTAACACGGCTACATATTCACGCTTCTAAAACTTTTATTGTCCCAGTCAGGCACGTATTTATGTAGATGGGGTGCGGACGCAATCCCGTTGTAAACTTCATTAGTCGATGGGGTGACCACACACTAATAGTGCTCACCCCTCTATTTATGTATGTATATGTACTAGGATTCCATTATCGGTAATACCGAAACCGGTATTACCGGGTTTTTTTAAGCAAAATATGGTCTTCGCTATTACCGGGATTACAAAATAGACTACCGGTAATTACCGAATTATATTAATTGTGTTCAAATTTATATATATTTTTTATTTTCAGCCCTAGATTATTTCATATTCGCATTTAATGGTCTACGTCAATACCAAAAAAAGATGGGTATACACATTTCTAAGGAAACCTTTATATTTTATGATCCCCAATATACATACATATGTACATATGTACTAACACTGAATTGTTTTGAATTCGGAAAACAACATTTTAACGGCTAGTTTGCCGGTTCGTTTGACTAGCAGATCAAAAAACAATTGGCACCTTTTTCGAACTGTTTTTCAAACGAGCCTTCAAAGTGTAGGTACCGTAAATTTATAATCTTGAAAGCAAAGATAAAGTACGATGAAAATATCATACTGAGTCATAAGACTATTTTTGAATACATATAATGATTTACAAGTATGTCGTCGATTTTGAACTTACCCATCTGCCGATTTTTTTCACGCAATTCAACTGAAATTCTAAAATCATCCCTTCCACACAAAAATTCTTAGATCAAAATGTACACAAAAATTTATTTACTTTCCTTTTGACGTACTCGCTGATCGGTAATTCGCGCAGCATAGAAGGACTCGGTTTCGGTGCTATTATACATACATACATAATTCATCACGAAATACATCAAAGTTCCAACATTAAAAGTTTGTGTAAAAGGTGAATTTTTATGTTTAAAAACCGGTTTAAACCGGTTTTTACCGCCGTTGGTATTTTTCGGTTTTGCAAATGTCGGTAATTTTGGAATCCCTAATACGTACCAATACATGGCCAAGTAGGACTCCTTCAACACCCCTTGTAAAATATAAGCCCGATTTCCACCGATAACGTCTTAATTCCAGTATTAGTCAGGTGCAGATTGAACGCAAGTACATATTCCGAAATCGTAGTAATGCCAATATTGTATGCCCATACGATACAAGTGGGCGTTTAGTTGAACCCCCGTGCATAATACGACATCTGTGCGAAAAGCAAAATGGGGGGGTTGGGTTGGGGGATGTTAGTTGGCACGTTGGTTCACGAAGCCCGAAAAGCTTTTATTCATTGTCAAAAGACTCGATGAAAATGCTATGTCCTACGTATCTCCGCACCGTTAAAATTCCCATCGGTTATTATAGGAAACTCGAGTGGAAACTGTCGAGCTGCGTACTTACACACAATTGATATTTCAATTGAGAATCGCACACCAGGGGCGTACTAAGGGGAGGGTGGTACTGGACCATTAGTATTAGTTAAAGGGGGGGCGCCACCTCATATCTATATTTGTACAAGGTGGACACAAAACAACCGATACCTGGTTTATAAAAAAATATTTCTCTAAATATGAAACATTTGCTTTCATCCACTGCTAGATGAAAGCTTCTCCAATCCTCTTTAATTTCTACGTGTCTTGAGCAATCTGCATCCAGTTGACTCCAGTTCTCAATTCTAGTATTTCTCGCGTCCATCTGCCATCCAGCCCATTGCCACTTCAACTTTTTCACACATCTGCCACTTTGGTCACGCTTCTTACCCATATGTTCCTCTTACGATCTCTTCTCGTCATACCGAGCCTGCTTATTTACAATATTTGTACGAAAATGGACACAGCCGCGGTGCGAGGGAGACCGCATATACGTAAGACCATCGGAGAAGGGGTAGAAGCGCTATCTGGCCATGTATGCGTGCGTGCGGTCACGTGTAGCGATCAACGGAATCCTGGGGTTAGGCCATTATTCATTATTACTTACTCCAATTAAAATAAAATGCATACGGTACAGCATACAACAAAAACACTTGATAATGTCATCATCATCATCATCATCATCATCTTCAGCCGTTCACCATCCACTGCTGGATGAAGGCCTCTCCAATCCTCTTCCATTCCTGTCTGTCTTGAGCAATCTGCATCCACTTGACTCCAAACATTCTTCTCAATTCATCAGCCCATCTTCCACTCGGTCTTTCCATCTCACCTTTTACATTCTCTCAGATACCATTCCAGTATTTCTCGCGTCCATCTTACCATTCATTCATCAACTTTTTCACACGTTCCGCTATATCTGCCACTTTGGTAATACTTCGTACCCATGTATTTATTTTGTGATCTCTTCTCGTTATGCCAAGCATACATCTTTCCATGCTTCTCTGTGTGCACTGGATCTTTCGTAGCATTCTTGAATTTAGCGTCCAAGTTTCACATCCATACGTCATAACTGGCAGTACGTACGCATTGGTCGTACGCCTTCTTTTTTAAGCATAGCGGAATGTTGGATTTAAAAACTATATTCATTCTTCTAAAAGCACTCCATCCTAGTTTCATTCTTCGTTTTATTTCTTCTTCTTTACATCCAGTCATATTCACCAATTGTCCTAGGTATAAATAACTATCAACTATCTCTACAATGTGATTATCTACTGTGACTACGTTTTGCGTGCAAAATTCATAAAACAACTTGATAATGTAAACACTTGTAATAATGGCCTAGCCCCAGGATTCCGTTGACCGTTACACGCGACCGCACGCATACATGGCCAGATAGCGCTTCTCGCTCGCTCCGATGGTCTTACGTATATGCGGTCTCCCTCGCACCGCGGCTGTGTCCATTTTCGTACAAATATTGTAAATAAGCCATCCGTACGTCACAACTGGCGCATTGGTCGTATGCCTGCTTTTTTAAGCATAGTAAAATGTTGGGATTTAAAAGCATCGTCCCCTCGGTCTACCATGCTTTCTTTCACATCCTCTCGGATACCATTTCAGCATTTCTCGCGTCCGTCTGCCATTCGTTCTTCGCGTTACGTGTCCACTTCAACTTTAACACACGTTCCGCTACATCTGCTACTTTGCTTCTTACCCATGTATTCCTCTTACGATCTTTTCTCATCATACCGAGCGTACATCTTTCCATGCTTCACTGTGTGCACTGGATCTTGCGCGTAAAATTCTTGAATTTCTAACATCCACGTTTCACATCCGTACGTCATAACTGGCAGTACGCATCGGTCGTATGCCTGCCTTTTTAAGCATAGCAAAATGTTGGGATTTAAAAACAATGTTCATTCATCGAAAAGCACTCCATCCTAGTTTCAGTCTTCTTCTTTTATAACCAGTCATATCCACCAATTGTCCTAGGGAAATATATTATGTATAGCCTTAAATTTGTTTATACGTCTGGCGTCCTATGGATGGATGGATGTGAAACGTGGATGCTTAATTCAAGAATGTTACGCAAGATCCAACGCACACAGAGAAGCATGGAAAGAGTACGTTCGGTATAACGAGAAGAGATCGTAAGAGGAATACATGGGTAAGGTGCATGACCAAAGTGGCAGATATAGCGGAACGTGTGGAAAAAGTTGACGTGGACACACAGCGAGAAGAATGGATGGCGTCAGATGGACGCGAGAAATACTGGAACGATATCCGAGAAGCATGGTAGACCCGAGTGGACGATGGGCTGATGAATTGTGAAGAATGTGTGGAGTGGACGCAGATTGCTCAAGATAGACAGGAATGGAAGAGGAACGTAGAGGCCTTCATCCAGCAGTGGATGGTGAACGTCTGAAAATGATTCTGATTAAAATTGGTTTTTCTGTAAATTTGGTTATTCATTTAAAATTCTTGACAAAATTTAGAAAGAATGAACATACTAGTTTTTAAATCCAAAAATCCGCCATGCTTAAAAAAGTAGGCATACGACCAATGCGTATGGATGTGAAACGTGGATGCTAAATTCGGGAATGGAGGAGACCTTCATCCAGCTGTGGATGGTGAACGGCTGAAAATGATGATGTCTAAAAGTGTAATGCAGTAAATTTCGCCTGCGGCGCATATCCTTCGTTTTTATATTAAAGTGTATCACGTTTACGGTTTCAAATCGAAAATCTTCACACATTTATCGGGGGGGGGGGGGGTATTTTAAAAAAAAAATGATCCGCCCCTGGTACACCTGACGCGCTGGTGTGTCAACGGCCGTTCGTACGCAATGATCCGTTCCATCGAGCGATTTCCGAAGCGGCAAAATCGCGTGTCTTATTCCACAAGTGCACTTCAAAAGCATACGACAATAATACTACACAGAGTCGTATTCCCTCTTCCTCTGTCACTAATCCTCCTTCCTTCCGTAAGCCTCCTTTCCTACCCTCCATGTTGTTGCGCCGAGCCACAGTTTGACACGCTCAAATGCTCGTGTGTAAATATTGAAAGCAAGCATTGATTTCCAAAGCCAAAGTAAACCTCACGTAGGTAAACCTCCATAGTTCTGTATATCCATTAGTTGAAGCACTTTAGAGCGCTTCCCAATACCGGGTTACCCACGATTCGCCGCGGCCCGGTACGCCGCGATTAATATAGACGCTACGTATGTATGTAGATTAGAGGTCCCTAAACTTTTTTGTCCCGTAGACCACGTGGCGATTTTTGACGTGAATACGTCTATACGTGGACCTGTATGGGGTACCAGTACGGAAACGGTGGTGTTACGTTTGGATGGGCATACATTCCGACACTTTAACTTCGTTACTAATTTTATTTGCTCTGGTATACGTCTACGATACATTTATGACCTTGAGTTAGCGTCATGCATGTGCGAGAGGCGGAGGGGGTGGGGGGGGGGCGTATCTTCCAACGGCTATTTTGGACGTTTTTGGAAATTTCACTATGTCGGCCCATACTCACCAAAAAACCAATAGGAAATACAAAAAACGCATATCACCAGAAAGAGGGTCTAATCATCTATCGATCAGTGCCAAAATGTTTGTGACAGAACGAGTGAGACGGTATTGGGAACATCAGAAAGTCGACGCGGCGCACAGGGAAAACAACGACGCGAGCACCTCGACGGCCACTGTTTACCACAGGCCAATGATAAATAAAATTGTAATCGATTACTAGTTAAGACTTTATTCGTTATCTACTCTATAAAATTCAATGTTTGTTTGTTTGTCCGCTATGCAAATCTACAGTTTTCAACTTAGAACCACCAAATTTGGTATAGCAATTCACGGTACTCTAACTTAGACCGTAGGTGGGTTTTGGAAGGGTTCGGAGTCCGCGGTCAAGGAGCCCCCATACAAATTTTTTAATCTTTAAAAAATTTTGTACTGGAAAATAAATGTTTTCATTTGTTTCAATTTTTCATTCAATTTTTGTTTGTACTGGAGAATAAAAAATGTCACCCGCACGAGCAACGCCGGGCAATTCAGCTAGTGCTTAATAAAAAATATATGAATGTGTCCATTTCGATGCTTTCACTGCACTCTCATATTTCAAAATAAAATATTAACGTATTCACGGAAAACCCACGGCCGTTTTTTTTTCTGTTATGGGTAGACCCCCTGCTTTCCTAATATTGATTTTTTACAAATTTGCCTACACCACGACGGATTTCCGACCGAAAAATCGTGCGGAATTTGTTGTACACGATCTCGACGAAGTTTGTGGAAAATTTATTGGCGACGATGAAAAAGTATCCCATCCTGACTTGATAGGTTATGTCAGAGTGACAGAGAAATCAGACGATTTTGTCAACAGTCAGCCGATCCTCGACGACACACCGTTATATGTAAATTACATTCAACAATTAAAAGTATTTAACTAATCATGCATATAAATATGCGGCCAACGTTACAGCTTCGTCTTCATCTGAGGAGTCCATGTCGGAATCGTGAGGGAAATACAAACGTTCCGAAAGCGAGGTGACAGATGGTAGTTCGCTATTCGGCCGGCAGCCGTGCGGAATATCGTGCCTGTTTGTGCGGTGAAATTAACTGACTTGCGAAATTTGTGCAATTTTCCTACATGAATTTCGTATTTGAAATTCCGGCGAAGGATTTCCAATCTGTATTTTTTTTTTGTAAGGAGATTGGCAACCGCGCTGAAACCCCTTTCCACGAGGTATGAAGATGGAAAAGCTATCAAAAACTTTCTCGCGATAGTCCATAATACAGGATATGTAACAGGTATGTCTCTCTGAAGCCAGAGCTGCTGATATCCCTTTCTAAACTGCACCTTAAGTTCTTCGTTTTTGATTATTCCCATCAGTTATTCTTGTAACATGACATCCGTTTCTTCAATGGCACCGTATAGGTATTTTCATAGTTAATACATCATTAAACCTAGTTTCAAACTCTGTGTAAAGGACATTTAAAAGTTGAACGTAAGCTGAAACGTCATCATCCTGGCAGTTTGTCTGCACCAAATTGGGAAAATTCGCGCGGTCCAATGTTTTGCTTCATTAGTTTCAATCTGGCAAGAAAAGCTGCAATGATGGACTTTGTTTTTATCAAATTTTATAATAAAGTATTACGCAAGTACCTATATACATAGGTACTATATGTGTTAGGTTGATTATTAGACCACTTTGGGAATAACTGCTCTAGAGCCATAAATATCTACATATGAGTCGCCTAGTTCCAAATCCCGATAAGTCCACAATATATAAAAAACGAGGATAAAATATTTTCTGGTTCTAAGAATGTTTTCAAACGATACCTTATACTTGAATTATTCCAAATACCGCCAAGTGCACCGTAAAAAAATATTGAAAATCAGTGTTAGTTCCAAAAACTGACAATTGCACTATGATAAAAGCTGATAAAAGCCATATTTAGAAACAAACAACGATAAGTCCATATTTCTAATCTCAATATTTTGTTTAATATCAACAAAATTAAGTTTAAATGAGTTTAAACGCCATCAAGCAAATAAGTCTGTAGCAGAAAAACCGCGTTTGCGAACAAGTGAGTTTTATGGACTTATCGGGATTTGGAACTAGGCGACTCATATATAGGTCGATATATGTACACTTTTATAAAACAAACAATTAGCAGTATATCGTATTAGCAATGGTGGACATGAAGGGTATATTATATAATGTAACCAAAAGGTAGCATAACATAATTACATATACGGTGGAGCAGAACGGACTGAATGACATCATGTAAAATAGTCACGTTCGAGGCCTGTAAGTTTAAGGTATATACATATGTATGTATGTAGCTATACCACCAATCAAAAGAGGTAAAACAAGGCAACGTTTAATAATAATCGAAAATAATGTTGGGAATGTTATTCGGCAACATTTTTGTACATCACAATGTTTACAACAGAGGCGAAACTGAGATAATCCAGCGTATACGCAAAAGGCAACCAAATTTCTAGGAATGCTAAAAGCCTCTGCACCACAAACTTTGTCTTTTTGCTGTATCTAAATGTTAAATACCCTTTGGCTTAACGTTAACGGCCACCAACACATATGTACATATGTGCATAGATATGAAATGCAATTGCGGCGAACGTTGATATACATATATGTACATATATCAAATATGTATGTACATACGTAGAGATTGGAAATTCCAATCCGAGTATTCGAATATTCAATATCCGAATATATTCGGGCTATTTGTTAGTACATAGTTAAATTTTTAACGAAATATTTTCTTATGCACGATGAACTTCCGCGAATTTCAATAGCAGGCGGGTAGTAGATTTTTTTTGTCGTTCTGGCAACTACGTACATAAATGGTTTGATGAATAAGTATCAAAGTCTGGTATTCACTTTTTTTGACATTCACCATTGCTAGATACCCCTCGGGTACCAGATTTTAAAATAATCTTATCAATTATTCAATCCTCAACAGCACACTTTCGTCTTGCCGCAATTACAGAAATGATATTGCTTTTGCAGCTCTCGACACATACCGATATTTAGAGTGCAAATATTATTTATTTTAATTTAAAGTTTGTACACATAGCCATTTATGTACAAACTAGTGTAAGCCCGTTGAATATCAACGGAGCGCTTTCTCATCACCCGCACTGAAAAATAATATTAAATTAGATAGTTTTTATAGTTGTTGGATAGATGGCGCGTTATACTGCAACAACGTAACAATTAAGCAAAGTCGCGAGCCTATTGTCATTTTTCATTTTATATTGTCAAATCGTAACAGGCTCGTCATCGCCCCGTTGGATGATAGTGTTAGCACGACCTCATTCCAACCTGGTGATCACGGGTTCGAATCCCAATCGCGCGACGTTATCAGCAGACAGACAGACATGCTGATTTCGGCTATTATATGTATATATATATATAACTAGTGTAAGCCCGTTGAATCAAAGCATTTTTGCGAGGAAAAGCAGCCGGTAACTCCTACATACTTTATTTATTTTAAATGTATGAAATACATTAATAAAATGATTTTATATACAATTTTAGGAATTATATTGTTTTTGCAGCACTTTTTCACAATATTCGGATTTTCGAATATATTAATGTATTCGAACATTTTAACAGTTTTCTATTCGACATCCGAATAGTTGATCAAGTCGAATAGTTGGAAACTCTAGTGGAGATCATGTGGAAATTTGTGATTCCTGACATTAGTTAACATGTTTTGCAATAATTAAAATGTGATTTAATTTAACGAAATTAAACATGAAAGGGGACAATGGAAAATTAATTATTTTTCCAATGGTGACAACATATGTATGTACATACATACATACATATGTAGCTACGTCACAACAATTGTTATTACAGTTGAACCTCGGGTGTTGAAGGAGTCCTACTTGTCCATGTATAGGTACATATTAGGGATTCCAAAATTACCGACATTTGCGAAACTGAAAAATCCCAACTGCGGTAAAAACCGGTTTTTAAACTTAAAAATTCACCTTTTACACAAACTTTTAATGTCGGAACTTTGATGTATTTCGTGATGAATTATGTATGTATATTACATATAATAACACTGAAACCGAGTCCTTCTATGCTGCGCGAATTACCGATCAGCGAGTACGTCAAAAGGAAAGTAAATACATTTTTGTGTACATTTTGATCCAAGAATTTTTGTGTGGAAGGGATGGTTTTAGAATTTCAGTTGAATTGCGTGAAAAAAATCGGCAGATGGGTAAGTTCAAAATCGACGACATACTTGTAAATCAGTCGTAAATCATTATATGTATTCGAAAATAGTCTTAGGACTGAGTACGATATATAAATTTACTAGTGTAAGCCCGTTGAATATCAACGCCCGCTGAATTTTAAATTACGTAAAGCGCTTTTTTAATAGAGATCCCCACTAATTGATCGCACGGTTGTAAGTGAAATAATAGTTTTTATAGCGCCATCTATGTAGTCACGATCCCTTGTATGGGTAATGTTTAAAAACAAGGACTAAATTGACCAAGGGCGATAGCGAATAGCATTAGTGCGAGTTCTCTCAAGCCTGGGGTCCTGGGTTCGATCCCCCACTCTTTCTGGTTTTTTAATAATTTTTCCTCAGCGAGCGTTATCAGCCGACAGACAGACGGATTTCGGCTATTATATATGTATATAATGGTACCTACGCTTTGAAGGGTCGTTTGAAAAACAGTTCGAAAAAGGTGCCAATTGTTTTTTGATCTGCTAGTCAAACGAACCGGCAAACTAGCCGTTAAAATGTTGTTTTCCGAATTCAAAACAATTCAGTGTTAGTACATACATATATTGGGGGTCATAAAATATAAAGGTTTCCTTAGAAATGTGTCCACATCTTTTTTTTTGTATTGACGAATATGAAATAATCTAGGGCTGAAAATAAAAAAAAAATATACATATATATAAATTTGAACACAATTAATATATTTCTGTAATTACCGGTAGTCTATTTTGTAATCCCGGTAATACCGAATGCCCTATTTTTTTGCTAAAAATGGAATCCCTACTGTATATACGACTATCGCGCTTTTATCAAACACACTTTTTCCGTTTTTATTATTATTTTTGTAAGCAATACAAAATCGATTCCGAGGTGGTAGTCGCTCGTTACAGGAAATTGGAAAAGGTGAAAATCAACCGAGCCTCTTTTCCCGGAGACAATTTCTTTGTGTGTCCAACCGGTGGCACTATTAGCGAATCGACCGAGACGGGATGAGCTTTTCCGCAATTAGCCAACCCTTTGATTTTCCGATCGGGTGAATTTTCCCCGGAAAATGCACACACAAACGCGATTCGCCGTTTCCAAACAACCCCATATGTTTATGAGAGTCTATTCAAAATTCTTCCATCGGGTACATATCACATACGACGATTCGCAGAGCATCGTAGCGGACGATTGATTGATCGCGAAAAATTCACAGTGTGGAGAATTTATCACGGTGAAAACTTCACGTTTTATTCAAATGTTTATTCTTCTTCATGTTGTGTAGTGTAAAATTAATGATTACATCCATATCTGTAAGCCCCACTCAAACGATTATCTGGCTTACATATATGTATGTACATATATGAGTCGCCTAGTACCAAATCCCGATAAGTCCACAATATATAAAAAAAAATACGAGGATAAAATATTTTCTGGTTCTAAGAATGTTTTAAAACGACGCCTTATACTTGAATTATTCCAAATACCGCTAAGTGCGCCGTAAAAAAATATTGAAAATCAGTGTTAGTTCCAAAAACCGACAATTGCACTATGATAAAAACTGATAAAAGCCACATTTAGAAACAAACAACGATAAGTCCATGTTTCTGATCTCAATATTTTGTTTAATATCAACAAAATTAAGTTTAAATGAGTTTAAACGCCATCATGCAAATAAGTCTGTAGTAGAAAAATCGCGTTTGCGAACAAGTGAGTGTTATGGACTTATCGGGATTTGGAACTAGGCGACTCATATGTACATATGTAGTTGCATGCGACTCGGTAGATTTACAAAATAGATTAAACACAATAAAGCAACGAACGTATGAACGTAGGATTAAAAATTAATTTTAATAAAATGTATAATGAATTTTGCACGCAAAACGTAGTCACTGTAGATAAGCATATTGTAGAGTTAGTTGATAGTTATTTATACCTAGGAGAATTGGTGAATGTATATGACTGGTTGTAACGAACAAGAAAAAAAACGAAGAATGAACATTGTTTTTAAATCCGCACATTCCGCTAAGCTTAAAAAAGAAGGCATACGACCGATGCGTACTGCCAGTTATGACGTATGAATGTGAAACGTGGATGCTAAATTCAAGAATGTTACACACATTAATTAATGTGCACACAGAGAAGCATGACCAAAGTGGTAGATATAGCGTGTGAAAAAGTGTAAAAAGAAGAATGGATGGCAGATGGTCGCGTGTAATACTGGAATGGTATCCGAGAGGATGTGAAAGAAAGCAATTCTCAATTCATCGATGGTTTGATGAATTGAGAAGAATGCGTGGAGTTACGCGTTAAATCAGTAAAACGTTACTTTTTAAAGTTTGCTCCCGCAATCCCTCAAAGGATTTTCTTTGATTTTAAATTTTATCATCTTGAGGCATACGACCGATGCGTACTGCCAGTTATGACGTATGGATGTGAAACGTGGTAGACCGAGTGGACGATGGGCTGATGAATTGAGAAGAATGCGTCTAGCAAACTGGATGCAGATTGGTCAAAACAGACAGGAATTGAAGAGGATTGGAGAGTCCTTCATCCAGCAGTGGATGGTGAACATTTGAAAATGATATGTATATTATTATTTTCTTGGCCTTTCTCTCTATGATGTTGGTTAAAAATCCATGGCCAATGGATTCAATTGTTTGCCCTTTTTCGTTCATTTGAAATAATACATGGAGGTTCACTATATGACTATATTAATGGATCAAGTTTATAAAATCAATACTGATATATTTAAAAGTGGTACTGGTACTACTGCAACTCGAAACTTTTGTAGTCAAACTTCTGTTGTTGACATACAATGTATGTATATACATACATAGATATGAGTTTGAACGATCCATATAGGGAGAATAAAGAGCAAACTTTCAAAATTTTATTGTGACTAGATCCAACGATAAATGTATGTTCATTCTTATCTTGGTATAAAATAGATGTAATTAACTTTCAAAATCTAATTTATTTATTACAGATTCTCTAGAATCATCTGCTTCCATATAATTTCTGGTGATCAACTGCCAAGGTTCATATCTACGAACATTTATCCGTCACATAGTTTGAATTTACAAGGATACAGTCGACAAATCTCTGTAAATTTTTCTGTAGGAAGTAATTTTAGTTTGCAAGTTTACACAGTTTACACAGTGTGTGTGTGATATTCATATTTTATTTACCATGTCGGAGATTGGAGATGCAATTTTAAATTTTCCGTCGATGCGCAACTTTCATTTTAACAATGGTGCTTAATTTAAATATATATATTGCACGTATTTTCAGATATATTTCGTCGTGACGATACTGGTGATGTCGCACTTTGTCTACGAAGAAAGGCGATACTTGTCTGGCAACCAGTCGACACCGGAATCCACCAGTTTCATAGAACCTTCAACCATATCTGAGTGTAAGTACCGTAATATAATTGCAATCATAAATATTTTTACGAGTACGTAAATGGATATCGCTCGCGAAAGTGGGCCAAAATAATTCACCTCGTTAGTGTGTTCAAAACTTTGAAAATATCGAATAAATGGACAAAGTTTAAATTGCGCATGATATACGAAGTGTTGTTTTAAATTTCAGTATTGCCAATAAGTTACCTGGATTTGTCAAGTGTTCATTTTTGCCTTTTAAGAAACTCCCGTACAGTAAATTAAAAAACCGCACTAGAATCGAACTATTACTTTGGTCAGTTGATTTTTTTAAGTCAAGTTTTTTGTACATTGTTACAATTTAAAATGAATCATTAAAAACTTAATGAGTTTTTAGTTTAATTTTTAAAATAAAATGATAAAAAAAATTGATCAGCTGAAAACAAGAAAGTTATTACCAATAGAGTGACATATTTTGGCCCACTGTGTATTGTATGAAATTGGTGTTAAAATCGCATTCAAGTGCTTTTGAAAAACTATAATAAATAATCTACACGAAAAAAATTTGCAGTGACATCTATCAATTTTATTTTAGTACTATTACTAACCGCAAGATTCGGAGATAAAGTAGGGATCGTCGTTACCATTACTTTTTTTTTTTTATATTTACGCGCTAAATTTAATATTAAAAATTGACGATTGAAATGATTTGATTTAAAATTGCATAATTAGCCAAAAGTTACTGGTAATTTGATAATAGCTTTACCGTAAAATCGTCTCGCGTGTAATGCAATTATGTATACAGTTTTCCGATCGAAATTGCATTTGTGCGATAACAAAGTTATGCGAACGAAAGCTTTTAAAATTTATCGCGGTTTCGTTAAAAGGCCTATAGGCTACAAGGTAACTGCATTACTTTATTGTTTTACTATTGCCCGTTGACAATTGACGGGTTTTACTTTATTTTTTTAATTTAAATATAAACGGGTTAACAATAGCGGTGACTATTTCAACACAATACCTGACGGACACACCGACAGACAGACTATATAACCGCGGGAATAATATACATATGTACATACATACATACATACATACATACATATATATATATATATATATATACACAGTTTACTTAGACTTCGTATTGTTTTCTCGTTTAATTGCGATCATTTAACTTGTACATAAACCTAAGTATGCCAACTCGCGTTCTAATAGTGCGAATTATAAGTATGTATTATATACATATATATACATATGTACAGGGTGGACATTAAAAATACAGAGCTTTTATTTAACAAAATTCATCTCGAGTTCGATCTTCTCATGTCAAATGATTTTCTCGACAGTTTTTTCAACCTCAATTATCGTCATTGGCAAGATCTGTACATAACCAAATTTAAACAGGCCGTCTACTGTTAGAATTTGCCATTTTATCTAACTTAGCTGTGAGATGGTTCTATATATCTTCCTTTCCTTTCCTTATTCCTTTCCCTTATTTGTTCATTTCCTTTCCATAGTTACTTCACTATGACATACGGTAAAATGTTTATCAATTGGTGGAGGCAACGTTTAATACCAAGTACATACCTTCATAGTTATTCGAATCTTTCTTTTTCTTTTAACGTTTATTTATTTATTTATGTTTAATGAATTCTGCACGCAAAACGAAAACGAAAATGTTTTCAAACGATGCCTTATACTTGAATTATTCCAAATACCGCCAAGTGCGCCGTAAAAAAATATTGAAAATCAGTGTTAGTTCCAAAAACCGACAATTGCACTATGATAAAAGCTGATAAAAGCCATATTTAGAAACAAACAACGATAAGTCCATGTTTCTAATCTCAATATTTTGTTTAATATCAACAAAATTAAGTTTAAATGAGTTTAAACGCCACCAAGCAAATAAGTCTGTAGCAGAAAAACCGCGTTTGCAAACAAGTGAGTGTTATGGACTTATCGGGATTTGGAACTAGTTAAATATAAAATAAAGTGGCGATCCGAAGTGGATTCGCACTAAATTACATATATTCAGAACTATTACAATCAGATTCAGTCTCACTGTGGCCCAAAGCTGTCCACATTGAAAAATTCACGCGGCAAACAATTAATTATATTATTAGCTCCGGTTTTATTTTTTGCCCACCCTGTATATAATATTGTATAATAGAAACCGCGTTCGGCTGAATACACAATTGTTCGAAATTTCACCGTATTATTAGTTCGATGTTGGGCGAAACTAAACAAAACCAATTTGTACTAAGTGGTGGAACTAAGGAACTCGCATTGATCCACGCACACACACACACACACACACACACATATCTATCTATCTATCATATACATATAGGCAGACATACCGTAGAGAAAATTTTGCAATTCATTCGAGTGTGCGAAATCGACGAAAATCGACCGCTTTCATGCGGCCAAACCAAACGGTGCGTTAATTTAATTAATCGCATTAAGCGAGATTCCGCGCGTGCGAACCGGAAGCTAATTTTGTCGGCTAATTGCGAGTTCGGCGAATCGCAAATTCGGCGAATCGGTAGTCGGTCAACACGTTGTCCATCTACTATTTTTATTTTTTGTCTTTACAGCAACTGTTGCCTTCAATATTGTGCTGTTGGCGACCGCCTGCGTTGGCATACCGGCCACTCTGCTGCTATTCATCGGAGTTTACAAGGTAGAGCGTGTTACCGAAGCGGTGGCGCTTGTCGAATTCGTGGCAAACAATTCAACAGTTTGCGTGCCTAAACGGCCTGTCAGTGAATTTTAATTAAATCGACACTAAATCGACACTAATTCGACACGCGCCACGTCCGTCTCAATTGTTTGTATCTCGTTTCTAAAACAAGTACCGACGTCAAAATATCCAAATTACGAGAAATAATCCGAGTCAATTGATTTCGATCTGAAGGATGTCGGTTAACTCAAGACTTGTGCACACTTGTAAATTAAATTCCAAAGAAGGCGAGTGCTTGTGCTACGTAACAATGCTTCAAACCGATTTTCTAAAGGTACTCTAATTGGTAAAGCGCTCATTAATTGGGACACTCCATGTTTATAGCGAGTATCCCTTTCACAATTATTATTACATTATTAAATAGACTTGAATTTTGGTGAAAAATATACATTTCATAATATCCAATATACATTTCATAATATCCAATATACATTCATCTATATATTTGAGAAATACATTTACCGACCGACTTTAATTTGATTAAATATATGTACACATTTAATAAGCCGAAAAAAAACCGCATTATCCTCAAGAGTAAAAATACCACTGGATGGTGGACGGATGTTGATCCAAAACCTTATCATTTTACATGAAAACTGCATTACGTTACGTTACCCAGTCTCGAGGTCGAATTTTCGCACGATCACAGTCCGATATGGATAAAGTATTCAACCGAATGTAAATTTACATTATGCGGGTGACGCAGAAACGACTGACACATTTTAGAATGTTCTTCTGCCCAAATGAGCCAAGTGAGAGTAAACTTGATGCCATTCTTATTTATTTTTGCAATAATAATGATCCAATATTGAAAACATAAAATAATGTGCACAACAACAATAATAATGTACATATATATTTAAAAAGCCGAAAAAAACCGCATTATTCTCAAGAGTAAAATACCACTGGATGGTGGACGGATGTTGATCCAAAACCTTATCAAATCTTACATTTTACATGAAAACTGCACGATAAAAGCGTGATCGGGGAACGTTACCCGATCTCGAGGTCGAATTTTCGCACGATCACAGTCCGATATGGATAAAGTATTCCACCGAATGTAAATTTACATTATGCGGGTGACGCAGAAACGACTGACACATTTTAGAATGTTCTCCTGCCCAATGGGCCAAGTGAGAGTAAACTTGATGCCATTCTTATTTATTTTTGCAATAATAATGATCCAATATTGAAAACATAAAATACTGTGCACAACAACAATAATAAATCTGAAATGTATAGGGGAGCTTTTCGCAGAATATTGAATTTCTCCTTGTACAATATACAGACACTTGAAAAGCTTTTCCCTCGTGATAAGGTGTCTCGAGTGGAATGTCTTGAACCTTGTTTTCCACCTTTTCATTGTGAAATCGCATCAAATTTTCTCTCACACTGCGTGTGTCTATCGACACCAGGGGCCCCTAACCTTTTTGGAAAATGGGAGAATGTGGGAGAACCGGACGAAAAAATCTTATTGGAATCCAGTTCGAACAAATTGATATGTAACAGCATTCGAAAGCATTGTATGTACATATATGTAAACACGGAATTTATACCTAAGTTTGTGTACTAATTGTAACTACATACATACATATATGTATGTATACAAATTTAATAAAAAAAGGTCGATAGCAATAAAAAATAATAAAATGAATTAAAACTATTACATTTATTTATTTTATACTTTTTACATACAATATACATACATATATATAATTATTATTGATGGAACAAAAATATGCGTAGATTTTCATTACATTGTGGGATTTTGCGCTTGTTTTGATACGTAAAAAAATTTCTAGATGCCGATCGGTTAAGCGTTTAATTTAATTAAACGTTTGATTTAATAAATTTCATTTTGTAAAACGTATGTGCCACCAAAAATTAATATAATTTTTCTAGTAAATGCTTTCATTTTTGGATAATAAAATCAGACTCACCTCGAATATAGCGTAAAAGTTAATTAAAGTTTCATTTTTGAATAATGATTTCAAACCATCATTCGCTTGTAGATCGATTAATTTCAATTGAAAATCTTTTTCAACATCGTTGATATCGATATCAAATGGATTTTGGAAAAATTGAAACACTTTTATATTATGTATTCTTAAAATCTACATATGTATGTACATAAATCGATCTTCAAACGCTTTTGGTAATAATTTAATATTGTGAATACAATTTTCGATGGGAACAATCTGTATAGGTATATTTTTAGACAAATTAATTATCACAACAAGGAAAATGAGTAAAATTATTTTGCACAAGGTGATTTTTAAATAATAATAATTCCAGTTTTGCTTCAAACGATTTAACATGATAATAGAGATCGTTAACAATTTTATCTCGCCCCTACAGCTTCTTATTTAAAACATTGAGATGTTTACATACATATATCAGTTAAAAAAGCAAGATGATTGAATCACTTCTGATTCGATATTCCACTGAGATCAAAAAATCGTTTTTATCGTTTGAAGTGGAGAACTTTTATTTTTCGAGTTGCTCCTTCATATTTGCTCCAATATCTTCAATTCTTCTTGTAGCAGTTGATCCAGATAAACTTACAGCCCTCAAAATTTTCACTTCCTCAGGACATATTTCTTCGGCAAGAGCCAAACAAATTCGTTTCGCAAAATCACCATCAGTAAAAGGTTTTCCTTCTTCAGCTATAATTTGTGAAGCTCGGAAACTTGCTCGAACCGTAGTTAAATTTTTATATGTAAAGGAACTAATATTATCTTGTTGCCTTTGTACCTACACTTTAGATTAATTACACAGTCTCTAAAGTTTTTCTTTTCGCAAATCTCCATGATAATTATCATATTTTGCCCCATGTTTCGTGATGTAGTGACGTTTCAAGTTATATTCTTTAAAAACAGATGCATCATAGCAAATGAGACATGTGCATTTATCAACTGTGTGTACAAAAAAGTAATTAACTGCCCACTGATCATTGAATCTGATCGTTTATATTGGGTCTCTAAAATTAAAAGTTATGTATGCACGACAACTTTTAATTATTTTAAATGTTTGTGATTTTTTTTAATACATAAATTTAAACTCAACTGAAATAAGTAAGTGATAATTTAAATAACAAAATTGTCAATAATTTTTTTAATCAATCTCTGTTTAAGTTCATCGAATTTTTCCATCGATACGTACAGGTTACTTAAAAGTATAAAAAAATACAATATGTAACATAAATAATTTATAAGACAAGTTGATTTCACACGAGCAGATATTTTGTGAATTTGATACGACGTCAATTGAGAAATTGGAAAATTAGTCTCTGCTAGTGTAATAAAATTCAAACAAATTATACAGATGAATCTAAAGGGGTCGCGTAAATTCACAATTAAATATTTCTTCCTGTATAAAATACCACGATCAGGTCAAAAAAACCATGGGCCGATAAAAACTTCTCACGAGCCGTAGGTTGGTGATCCCTGATTCTATGTACACCATTAAATTCCACCTCTCTGACAAGAAAACCTAATGAAATGTGTCAATCCCCTCTGCGACACATAGTTCATTAAACCAATAGTGACGTCACACGCTGCGTTTCAGATTTTGTTCCATAAATTTCAAATGGTATTGATAAAAAAAATCGGGTGTGGCTAATCCACGACACCCATACATTTGAGGTGTAACGAAGATGATATTTTTAAATTGAAAAAGTCAAAAGGCAAATTTTGTTCATTGGTGCGTCCAAGCAGGAGTAAGCATGTAAATTGAACATAATATGTATGTAACTAGCTACGAACGCACGCACACACACATCGTGCGATAATCTACCCACTTCCGGTTAACCGATTTTGATGATTTTTTTTTTGTAAGTCTTCAATGCAATAGGGATTATAATTTTACAATATCATGAAGATTAAACATAGTTAAAAGACTGAAAAAAAAAAAAAAAGCCGAAATTTCGTTCAAAAGTAAACTATGTACTACATACACAGAGACTTCTAGAAATCACAAAAACGTGATCGGACAATACCTGATGCAATTCAGTCAAAACCTTGAGGTCGAATTTTCGCACGACTACAATACTTTATCCGATATGGATAAAGTCAAAACTGTAGCGCCGATTGCATGCTTTATACCTTTTTGTACCAGTGCTCGAAATGGAAATTTTCACGAATGGGAGCGCTCGATAATTTTCAAAGAATATCAAACGACCTTTTTTTTTTTAACTATATGTATAGAAAATGTACGTACATTTATATACATACATATATTATAACACCAAAACACTTACGTAACATATGTACACCAATATAAATGAATTTATGGTTGTATATATTAGGTTATTAGTATTATTATTATAGAAACTGTACAAGTGCATCCAGCTTCTTCAAAACATAATAATATTTTAAATGGCTTTTGGCTACAGATAAGATGCCTTTGTCGGAATTGAAATGTAAAGAATTTAACTTTCAGTCAAAGATTGTGATTTAGGAGTCATAAATGTAAAAAAAATTCACCTTCTAACATTTTTTCGGCAATAATTATTGAAAGAGTACGGAAATTTTGGTTTTTTACGAAAGGGAGCGCTAAATTTATAGATTTCACGAAAGGGTACGCTACGTTTTCAAATTTCACGAAAGGGAACGCCCGCTCCCTGCCGCTCCCGCTGAATTCGAGCACTGTTTTGTACGTTTTTTTAATTTAATTTTTCATTTCAGGATTGGCGCTTTCTGCTATTTCCATGGATCGTGTCGATGTCTTTCGACACTGCAGTGGAATTCGTCCACTGTGGATTGATGTTCTTTTTGGAAACGGTTGGTTTTGCTTCGAATGATCGATCTCTGTCATTAAATTTGCAAATTAATCATCATATTTCACGTTCAAATTTCAGTCGAATTTCAATCCAATTACGGCTGTGATATTTACCATAGACTTCTTCATAGTAGTGATACACGTAAGTCGCATATTATAAAATTAATTTACTGATCCAAGTTTACGGCTATAATTTTATGTTGCCATCTTTGTAGATTTATTCCATAATATGTGTGATATCTCAATATCAAGAGTACATGTTGGGAAGAGGAACAGCTGCCGATAATGATGTCATTCAGTTACAACAGGTACGCAATTTATTAAAATAAATTCGAATAACACATTCAATCCGAAATTATACGGCGATTTTTTTTTTTTTTTTGATTTCAGCTAAATAATATTGAAAATAGTAGAGGGCGAAGTTTGATAACGGATTTCATAAATCCAACTAGTAAATTGCCGGAAGTTTCTTGCCATATGCGTAAGTGTAATCAAAAGCTTTAGAGCGATATTACATTGAGCAACAAAACCAACACCAGATTTTTTTTGGCGGTGGCGAGCATCTTATTACATTGCACCACTTTTCACTCACCAAGCTACCTGCTCATCTCATAATCTTCATACAAAAAAAAAATAGGTCTAGGAAGACGTCTATAAAAAAGAGGTCTATGTAGACGTAGAAAATATATAAAATTCAACCTCTAGTATTTTTTTCTGAATTTCATTGTTTTCGAAACAATTGCGTTGACGTTGCGTTGCGTTGACAATTGAGTACGACGATGCAAAAAAAAAGGTCAGAAAAGGGTTTTTGGTGAAGGTTTTTTTCGTCGAACATTGACTTCCAAGAAATTTTCATGCAACTTAGAATCGCATCGTCTAATACATCGTAATACTTACCATTGGAACCTGTATATCTATCTGGTCGCCGAGGTTCAAAAAAAACCTGGTGTTCCGTTTTGTTGCTCAATGTAAATCAGCCTTAAGGCCTCACAAACTTGAGCGGTATCGCTGCGTCAAACTGACGCCCCGATCGTCGTCCCATTTGCACCGATATATTTCGCATTGGTGCGAATCAACGACAATAGAGGACGTCAACTTGACGCAGTAATACCGCTCAGGTTTGTGTGGGCCTTTATTATACAGAGTGGCGTTGTGTGAGTTCACATAATATAAAATGCTCCTCTGTCCGAAGGATTAGGGTTAAGGGATGTAGCTATACACCAATCAAAAGAGGATAATACACCTGTTTAACTGTGCACAATATTTTGTCATTTGAAATTGAGAGGTTAAAATTGGCATTGCGTGCTTTAAACATGTCTCGTGTGTTAAATTTGATCCTTGTTATCCACCTCTGAATTTCAGATGAATAGAACTAATTATTAGGAGTATTAATTGACCTATTTTCATTGACGTACAGTTACATCCCCTAATCTCCACAGAAGAACATTTTATATGATGTGAGCTCGTACTGTATAATCTATGTACGTGTTAACTAACATTAAATTTTAGCTGGGCCGCCACTATTGATTACTTCTCATAAAAAAAGTCACAACAGTGCAATAAAGAAGAAGGTTCAATTTCCAGACGAAGATTTGGTTCAGGAAAATTTGATTCAAGATAATACAGACTGATTTACAACTCTAAAATAAGTTACGTGAGTCGAATTTAAGATTTGCATTCAAATTGTTATTTAATCGCGCCCGCGAAACAACAATAACATTCATTATTTTGTTTCAGATGAAACGACTGAGTGTATTAATTATATATGTATTAATTATATCGATGTATTTTTTTATGCGTAATAATCGCATGTATTCCGTTTATAAAACGGCACCCGCAGCGGAAAGATTGAGGCTTTGAAGTTATCTATTACTAATTATATATAATAAAAAAAGAAACGCAATTGGGATGGCTTTAATGTATATTAAAATATTTTTTTCACTGTGAAATTTGTAAGTTGTAAAATTTGACTTTTAAAATATATTGTATTGTATTTCAGATATGATAAGTACGATCATCGTTCGCTACGTTCAAATGAGGATTGATAATAATGCGTCACATTCATATTTCTCCTTTAATAAAATTGATGTTTAATGTATCCAATATCCAAATGATTGTAATCTTCGATTCCTCCCCTAGGTTAAACTGAAATAACGTATCCTAAATATCAAGAATGTGATGGTAAAAAAATGGTATGCCTACTTATTGAAACAATTATCCATTATGAATTATAAACTTGGTGTTAATATTATATAACATAATCAAATTGTGCTTTGGTTGATATTTTTAATAAAAATCTTTACCATACATAATATGTGATCTTGGACCTATTAAACTATTTTATGAATGTTATAAACATTTTATCTGAAAATAAATCAATGTAATACAGTCGATTGTTTGGCATTTTTTATTTGGTACATGAATGAAACGAAATAGAAATACACTTATTGACCTATCAATTTGGTTGAATTTTAGACTAAAAGTGCATTGATAAGATGAGATAAAGTACATACATAGTTAAAAATACATTCGAGCGAATTGTATATGTACATATGTATAATATAATATATACATTTAAATTTTCCCTTACCTAAAGTTATAGTTTCCCTTAATAAAGTGTATAGCAGAACGGATGTTGTCGTGATGTGGTATCCGTCGCTGTGGTGATTAAACATGTGGTAGTAGTTTCAAGATATTTATCTGAAGACTTTAAAAGCCCTCACAAACCTGAGCGATATCGCTGCGTCAAGTTTTCGTCCTCTATCGTCGGTAATTCGCACCAATGCGAATTATATCGGTGCGAATGGGACGACGATAGGGGCGTCAGTTTGCTAGAAAGCGCTAAGGTGTGTGAGCGCCTTAAGTACAATAGGTGGTACAGGTTTGATACAGTTGTGTTTGTGTCGTCAACGAAGTTATGATGATACATTAGTGACGTCAGCTGTTCTGCGTTCCAGGATACCGCTCCAGCGGATACTTCTGTGTGACACGGTGATGTTCGTCGATAGTTGCAGCAGCAGGTAGTGCTGTTCCTCGATGGAGATGGTTCAGATGGTATGAGAGACTGGAGAGAACTGACGATGCTGGAATGATCGTCGTAATTTATATTATGTAAATGCGCGTTTGCATTTATGAGATTTTTAAGTTCAAGAAGTCTCATCACACGTGTTGAAAGATGTCACGTTGCTCTTTGTTCTTTGTGGGCTTGCTCTAGTTATGCACTTGTTGTAATTGTTCCTAGCGAGGTCATATTGTGAAAAACGCATTTTAAATTTGCATGCGTTTACTCTAGATTTCTTTCTGGGTAATGTCATGTTGTGAAAGAGTATGGGATACATACATGAGTTATGGAAATATGGCAAATATGGCAAATTCTATCCGTCTTCATTCTTTAATATTGCAACACTGCATAGTATCCTCAAATTCTTCTTAAGGCCCATTAACACGATGCGTCCGGTGATCCTTAAACACTAGAGGTGAAACAACTTCGTGTATCAATAAACTTCACACGCTCGATTTCCCCTCCTGTTAGTGCTCCCAAATGCGCGCTTACGTTATAAATTATGGCGATCAGTTCTTTCTTATCTCACAACTCGATTGAGCCAACGCCATCACGAGCCACATGAGCCACCTCCATCGTTGACCATCAATATCACTGCTACAACTCTCTCCACTGAAGACAACTATGTACTCCGTACTCGTCGTAGCGCATCCCTACGCCGGATCTTGACTCGGAAAAGGGCTTCACGGACACAGTACGCGAATAATTCACGTACTACTTACATACACTTCTGTACGACTACCTCAAACCTGTACCACCCACTGTACTTAAAGTTGTCAAAATAAATACTTTTAAACTACTATCATAGAGACGGATACTACACCATATCAACATCCACTACGCTATACTGCCGTCCTAAGCCCGCTTAACGTAACTGACAAAACAACAATATCGAGATAAATGGACTTGAAAGCTTTATTCTAAATTTGTGTTTTTCTTCATATATTACTGATTTATTTAAACTTTTTTTTAGTGCATGAGGTTATTTTCTATTTTGTTTTGATAATTCTAAGGAAAATTAAAAAAAAACTACTTTAGTAGTTACGTCATTTAATTATTCATTATTAATGTATACATATGACTATTCCAAACTTCAACCACTCTATTTGACAAGAATGAATCTCTAACAGTCTTATTTGGTTTATCTTTTCGGAGTCTAAGAGTGGACCTCTTAGATGAGGGTTCTCATTGAACATAATGAGGTTGGTCATTTCACATGAATAATGTTTATTATTTTGAATACTTCAATTAAATCACCTCTTAATCTCCTCAGTACTCACCCATACAACACAGCCCCTACTACCCGGCACCAACCCGGTGCGGGGCGGATCCACCCGGCACGTGTGCCCCTAGGCTCCGAGTATTACCTCTTAGATGAGGGTTCCCATTTCACATGAATGATGATTATTTATTATTTTCAATACTTCAATTAAATCACCTCTTAATCTCCTCATCTCCAATGTGGAGAGATTCAGTCTTTTCAATCTTTCGTGATAAGGTAGTGACCGAAGTAAATATCGGATACGTTATTTTCGCCAAGTATTGGCGATACTATTTCTCTGCGCAAGCAGATACGTTAGATTTAATAGCTTAAAAAAAAGTCACTTTTGGATTACATTATTTTTGATATGAAAAATCGCAAGAATACACTCCCATAAACCCTACAAACACATCTAACTCATTTTCGTATTTTTTGTCAGTTACGTTAAGTGGGCTTAGGACGGCAGTATACTGGTGACACAACAATCCATTACCCTATACATCCGTACGTCGTAACTGGCAGTACGCATTTTTTAAGCATAGCGGAATGTTGTACTTTAAAACTATGTTCGCCTAAATACGTATCAGCAAAAGAACAATACGTATTGCGCAACGTCACGTGGACGCCAAAGCGAGTATTTGGGCCAAATGTCGAGATTGCACAATGTGCTACTCGTGTGTTACGTAAAAACGAACGTGGAGCCGAAAGCAGTTGGCAACAGTGGCTCTCTGGCATTTGCCAGTGGTGGATGTCAATAGAGAGGCGGAGGAGGGGGGGGGGGGCGCGCACGTTTTACAATGTGGCGATTGTGACAGCTGACAGCTGACAGGTGACAGCGCCCCCCTTAGCAATCCTAACATATGGCGCCTGTGCGCTACGAGCAGGTCAACACCAAGTCGGAGACGGCCGAAGGTGCAGACCCGCCGCCCAACCATTTCCATCGCGTCATACGATCGCTGCTCTTGATCCTACTCTACTTCGCGCTCTCCATCGGGCTAACCTTCTATCAAAGATGGCTGCTAAAGGTAACACGCTTCGCATAACCTCAAAAATGCGTTGCACAATGGCGTCGCCTCACCCCAAAGCGTATAACGATGCGTATGGTATTGTACGGGGTGACCTTGACGTACAACCTTTTTCAGTTTGTGGGGGGTTACTTACTTCTTTTGGTTTAATTTACACGCAGATCGACCCACCATACAATCTTAATATATAAAACACTAAAGTTTGTATGTATGTACGTATGGGTCATTCGTCAATTACCAGGCGTTGCTCGGGCGCGATTAATAGAAACGACGAAGTACACACGATAGTAGAAGTTTTCGGCAGATTTAAGTACGTACGTCCCCCCCCCCCCTAACCCCACCCCTCCACATCCCCGCGTCCCTCCTTTATTACCCGGCTTTTGCCGGGGTGTAATTAATATAATGTAATATAGTGTTTGTTTAGTAAATTATTTCGGGAGCCCAAAACGTCCCCCAGACGTCCCTCAAGCCCCAGCGGCCCCCATTTTTGGACTCCCTCAAGCCGGCCCCTTACCACCCAATGCGGATCACCCCCTCCTACCCGGCGGCCCCTTTTGGACCAAAGGGGCCGGGTAAGGAGGTCTAATATATAAAAACACTAAAGTTTGTATGTATGTAAATGGGTCATTCGTCAATTACCAGGCGTTGCTCGGGAGATTAAAAAAAGGGACGTACACACTATAGTAGATGGGTAAGAAGGAGCAGGTTTGGGAGGGGGTAAGGGGGCGGCATTGCTTTTCGGGAGTCCAGAAAGGGGCCGCCGGGGTAAGAAGGAGGGTTTTTGGGCTCCCGAAATAATTTACTAAACAAACACTATATTACATTACATTAATTACACCCCGGGCAAAGCCGGGTAATAAAGCTAGTAATTTATAAGTTCGAATATAATATATCGTTGGTCGGCATGCGATACCGCGAAAGCGTCATTTAACCAAAAATATTTTTTTTGTACCAATTCGTATAGAATCATCAAATACGCTATTCTGCATATGTGACCAAAAATGTGTTCCAATTGATTTTGTATATCAATATATGTAGAACACCGAATGTTACATACCCCCACATTTTACTCATAACTGCTGTAAAATTACTCATTTGCCATATTCGCGGTATTGCATGCTGACCGACGATATGTACTAGTAAGAATCGTATAAGAAGAATGTGTACAATATTTTGTACAATTTTTCAAAAATTATTTCGTTTGAGCAAAAATGCAACGCAGGTGAGGTTTTTTTTCCAAAACACAGTATCATCGTACACATTTTCAGCCGCTTTTTAGAACATTTGCAAGAACTGCTTTGGGGGCAGATTAATCACTACAATAAAAAAGACAAAATTATCTGTAACTTCCCAAGCAACATTCCTTTTTGGATGTTATTTACTGGACTGTACATAAAAAAAAATTGAACTTGCGCAATCAGTCGACTCCACACATCCTTCTCAATTCATCAGCCCATCGTCCACTCGGTCTACCGTGCTTTCTTTTACATCCTCCAGTATTACTCGCATCCGTCTGCCTTCAACTTTTTCACACGTTCCGCTATATCTGCCACTTTGGTCATGCTTCTTACCCGTGTATTGCTCTTACGATGTCTTCTTGTTATACCGAGCATACATCTTTCCATGGTTCTCTGTGTGCACTAGATCTTACGTAATATTATTGAATTCAGCATCCGTCATTTAACATCCATACGTCATAACTGGCAGTATGCATCGGTCGTATGCCTTCTTTTTTAAGCATAGCGGAATGTTGGATTTAAAGACTACGGTCATTATTCCGGAAGCGCTCCATCCCCGTTTTCATTCTTCTTTACATCCAGTCATATTCACCAATTGTCCTAGGTATAAATAACCATTCACTATCTCTACAGTATTGTTTATCTACTTTGACTACGTTTTGCATGTAAAATTCAAACAGCATATCGTTAATAAAATTTAGATAAAAATTTTAAATAAAGTTTATAAATACAGTCAACTTCGCTTAATTTGGACACCGGTTATTTGGGACAAATACCAAATGAAGAAACTAATAATAATTTACTTCGGTTATCCGAAGTTAATTACTAAAGTAAAGTAAATTACGAACACCATTCCGTTTAATTGGGACAAAATTTTTTAGATATTAGTGCTAAAATTAGCTTCCAACAAGCGATACAGTTTACCGCTGATAGTTGGCGAGCTGTGAAAACCAACACCATACAGAATTACTTTGCAATTTAGGATGTTACGATGAAAATGAAGACTGTTTAGATGCAATTGTTGAAGTCATTAAATCAAACATTAAGTGAAGATGACGACAAGTACATATAAGTATAAAAAATATATATTTTTTCCTTAAACTTCGCGTATTTGGGACAAAATGTTTGGGCCCGAGGTGTCCCAATTAAGCGGAATCGACTGTATTATTTCCATTTGAATTACTTTAACTTTCTATATTAATTATTAATTTAAACAATTTAATCAAAATATGACTACAAATTAAATTGATTTGCACAATTTAAATTTTATAATGGTTAGATTTATTGGGGATGAGGAAGGGTCGAAAATGAAACAAAGATTTGTTCATCATTTTCAATAAATAAATATAAATTTTGAAGGGGTTGATGTCGTAAACACACTAGCTCTAATCTGAAATGAATTCATTTATTGCTTTACAGTAGCTCGGTAATGGGTTAAATGTTATGATTTGATATGAGGAATGTCAACTTGTTTAGAGATAAACAATACAATGTGATTAAACTAATAGAATTATCATCACATTATCCTATTCACACTCGGAGAAATCGTGTGAGGTTTTTTTTTTTTATATTCACTAATATTATCATCCTTAACTTCTGATGGCACACCTTATTTATAATCCTTTTTTTTCTAATCTAATCTTGCATGTTGATCATACTGGATGGGGTGGAGCGAATTGATATCATATAAAATTTTCACTCTTCTGTCTGAGGGGTGGAGGTTGGGGTTAGGGGACAAAAAAGCATTTTATATAATATCAGCTCACACTCACCATCCCCGTATTATTAATGAAATGAAATACATTTATTTAATTCACAATACTAATAAACTTTTTTTTTTTTTTTTCAGGGGCTTAATTTCCCGCTCTCTGTCGTCGTCTATCACCTGATCGTCAAGTTCTGTCTTTCGGCACTAATTCGAGGCATATTATACTTATATACGGGTACGCCACGTGTCGCACTGCCCTTTTTCACATCGCTAAGATGCGTTGCTCCAACGGGCATCGCCAGCGGTATAGACGTCAGCTTTTCCAATTGGGCTCTCCAGCTGGTCACTATCTCGCTATACACAATGACCAAATCCACCACCATCATTTTCATACTCGGATTTGCCATTTTACTCGGATTGGAGAAAAAGGTACACGCTGCCATATGCTACTGCGTTATACTCTTATTTCTTTCAACGAGAGATTGTGCAATGAGGCACGCATTTTTTTCGGTGACAATTAAAATTTTCTACTTTCAACCGCGTACGTTAAAATGGGACAAAAATTGCAGTAAGGTGTTAACACATCGATTGAATTATAGTGGCCACTGTGGAGAATCAAGGTTCGAGGATCCCTCGGACGGCAAAGTGCACCGACGTTTCCATCTCGAGAGTGTTGCAAATTAAGGATCGCCTATCAATCTGCTTACGACGAATTCTTCAATTTTTCGAACATGTGGTGCAAAGAGACGACAACCTGGAGAAACTTGTCGTGATTGGTGCCGTTAGGGGGATGAAAGTAAGCACTTCGCTATACCGATTGAATACCGGGATGATTGGAGAAGAATCGTAGACCACACCCGAGGTATCGAAGAAGCTCACAGAGGTTTAGATACTCATTATTGAGGGACCGATTTCGAAGAAGCCACTATACGCAATGTAACTTTCAATAATTAAAAATATGAACATGTATGCATTGATGCATACACATTACCGTATGAGGGATATAGAATCGAAAACGACCAACTCTACTCTTCCATTTTGTTCAGTAGTCGTAAAAAACGAAATGGTGTTTGTCACTTTTGATTGTTATCGGTGAGGAGTTAGCCAGCTTTGATATTAACCACGATTTTTAAAGGTGAATATATAATTGCACTTTGGATTAGATATTGTTAACTTTGTACACCAAATTTTGAGAAAGATTATTTGAACTTTGAAAAAGATTGTTTTAACATAGTACATACTACCGACTTTAATTTGGATAGTTTGCACTTTAAATTAATTTCGAACTTGTAACTACACTGTGGTCAATATCCGTCAACGGGTCGTAACTAGTGTCTAATGAATTTATTAAACGGGGAATAAGGACGTAATTTACTTGACATTATCACGGAATGAACTTTTGGATTTTATGCAATGGGCATAAGGAGGTTGTCACCGATGAAAAAATGTACCGATAGCGTGCCTCGTTGCATACTCTTGTTAAAAAAAATTACAGACTAATCAATTATGCCAAGTAATCAAATTAATTTTTGTTTTTTTGTTGTTGTTGTGTTTCAGTCGTGGTCGTTGGTGATGATTGTCGTTATGATAAGTACGGGGTTGACCATGTTCACGTACAAAGCCACCCAATTTGACACGTTCGGTTTCGCTTTGTTGATAATGGCATCATTAGCGAGTGGCCTACGATGGACGTTCGCTCAGGTTCTGATGCAAAAGTCCAAATTGGGACTCAACAATCCACTAGACATAGTCTATTACGTTCAACCGTGGATGTTGTTGCCCGTTTTGCCGCTAGTCGTCGGATTCGAAGGTAAAGTACGAATTTACTAGAACGCTATGTGCGAATTGTATCCATCACCAGTAATTTATTAATATTGCGCAATATGTACATTTTATGTTATCGTTTCCACTCTCACTGTCACAATACTCAATTTGAAATATTGTAACTAATTTTGCAATGCGACTTACGTTTGCTCGTAGCGAAATTTACTGTATTGTCATTGTTCAAGTGTGACATCGCCACCTTGTAAACAATAATAAATCAGTAAAACGTTGATTTTTTATAGTTTGCTCCCGCAATCCCTCAAAAGATTTTCTTTGATTTTAAATTTTATCATCTTAAGGCATACGACCGATGCGTACTGCCAGTTATGACGTATGGATGTGAAACGTGGTAGACCGAGTGGACGATGGGCTGATGAATTGAGAATAATGTGTGGAATTAACTGGAATGGGGGAGGATTGGAGAGTCCTTCATCCAGCAGTGGATGGTGAACGGTTGAAAATGATGATGCTGATGACATATATTGCCCTAGGACAATTGGTGACTATGACTGGTTGTAAAGAAGAAGAATGAAACTAAGATGGAGTGTTTTTAGAAGAATGAACATTGTTTTTAAATCCAACATTTCGCTATGCTTAAAAAAGATGGCATACGACCAATGCGTACTGCCAGTTATGACGTATGGATGTTAAATTCAAGAATGTTACGTAAGATCCAGTGCACACAGAGAAGCATGGAAAGATGTATGCTCGATATATCAAGAAGAGATCGTAAGAGGAATACATGAGTAAGAAGTATGACCAAAGTGGTAGATATAGCGTGTGAAAAAGTGTAAAAAGAAGAATGGATGGCAGATGGACGCAAGAAATTCTGGAATGGTATCCGAGAGGATGTGAAAATAAGCAAAGTAGACCGAGTGGACGATGGTTTGATGAATTAAGAAGATTGTGTGAATGAAGATTGCTCAAGACAGACAGGAATGGAAGAGAATCCAGCAGTGGATGATGAACGTCTGAAAATGATGAATTGCGTAGTTTATAAAACGAAAATTTCCCATTGATTGCATTCCTACGCTCTAATTTGTGCGAACTGTTACAATGTTGAAAAAAAAAATGTGTTTGCTCCATGAGTTTTAAATTGTCTCGTTTCAGGCGTCCAGTTAATTGAAAACATGCTAACATTGCAGAGTGGTACGATTTTACCGTGTTTGTTTAAAGTATCGTTCGGAGCATTTTTAGCTTTCGCCATGGAACTCAGCGAGTACCTCGTCGTGACAAACACGTCCAGCCTAACCCTATCCATCGCCGGCATATTCAAGGTAAAAAATATGTACATACATTCACACAACTAAATTTGATACGCCGCAATGATGCTCAAATCACACTGCATTATTGTGCATTTCAGGAAATGTTCATACTGATACTGGCGGTCGAAATAAACGGCGACGAGATGAGCCGCATAAACGTGCTCGGTCTGATCATATGCCTGATCGGCATCACCGGCCACATCATCCACAAGTTTTACGTGAACAGCCTCGCTCAGGGTCTGACGACGACCATCACCTATCCGTCGCGGATAGCCGAGGGTTTCGTCGTGCAGGAGACCCTCGACACGATGAAGGGTTTCGACGGACGCGATTTGTCCCTCTTCCGCAGGAACACGTCCAAGGGTAAAATGGAGCATTCGGTGCCGCTGCTCGCCGACCAGGACACGACATCTTCCAATCAGGCGCACGACGAGGACCAATCCCCGGACAGCGACGGCGAATCGAATAAGGTGTTGTTCGACCTTATGCAACGACGCGACATCGTCAGATAGATTGTTCATTCGATGTACATACAGCCTTTTTAATTATATCTATAGACTTCTTGATCGTAAAGGTTGGAATACGCGGACAGTGTTTTTTCGGCCAGTCATCGGTTGCGTACAATAAATGTACCGAAAACGCTGCCCGTGTATTTCTAAAGCCGCGTACTCATTAGCGAACATGCGCGTGTAATGTAACAAATTTTGTAAATGTGTACGCGTTCGCGCGCGCTCTGTCAAGCCGCGTACTCATTAGCAAACGTGCGCGTGTGATGTAATGCACGCTAATGTGGACGCTGTGTACACACGCGCGAGCCCTTTTTGTTCGCGCCGAAAACCGACAGCGAGTGGATCGCCACGAACGTTGCAAAGCGCGCGCGAACGTGTACACATTTACAAAATTGAGTATTGAGTGCTCGGTGTAATTTCATTCCAGATCTAAATTATTCCCAATAATTGCATTTAATTTCTAAATAATCTATGTCTTTGTCGATTTTTTAATCGATCGGTATTATCAAAAAAAACACCCTAGTCGGAAGTGGAAGTAAAATAAAGAAGCTGGAGACTATATCTATATGATAAAACATGGCACGTATAAGCTTATGCATTAACGTACATTCCATTTTATTTTAGTTTAGCTATTCGTGTGTTTGCTATAATTTTTAATTGTATCTATATTTAGGCGTGCACAGATGGAAGTAGACTAGAACAGTGTTTCCCAAAGCTGTGGGTTGCGAAAAATTCAAAATTCACATTCCAAAGAATGTAATTTTTTTTTTAATTATTTAAAAATAAAATATGAAAAAATGGGAAAGTAAAAATAATATGCAACAAATTACAAAAAAAAAAAAAAAAACAAGACAGCACAACAGAGAATAGGATGCGTTCGAGCAAATTGCGTCGGCATTTTGTGACGAAGCATCCGGATTTTAAAAACAAGCCACTAGAATTTTTTGAAAGACAAGCGGAACAGCTTAAGTCGTCAAAATCGAAGCCAATAAAAGGCACTGTTGGAATTATGTTTGATGATAAGAGCAAGAAAGAAGTATAGAAGTCGAAACGATTGCACTCAGAATCTATTAAATGGCCCAGTGGGCAGAAGATGAGCTGATCCAAAGAGTTAGTAGGACATTTTTAGTAACATTTTTCTCATTGCAACTGGACGAGTCCACGGATGTGCAATGTTTGTTCCAACTGCTTGTTTTCGTTAATTGTAAGTTATTTAAAAATAAATATAACTCTGGATATTGTTAAGTATAAAAACAGGATTTAATTTAGGATTTGGGAAGCACTAGTCTAGAATAATATTATATTCATCTAATATACGTGTTTTTTTTTTAAATTTTACTCATCAAAATGTTCCTTGACTTCATACTAGCAAATAAATTTAACTACGAATAGTAAGTAGTGAAGGGAAGGGAATTTTTCAAGGAAAAGTGTGTTTACTTATATAATTACTTAAGATAATTTTCCAATGTAGCGTATTTCTGGGGGTTTACAACTAAGTTTAATCTTAATTACAAATCTATGTAAAATAGGATTCTATTTAAAAAAATATATAAATGCCCCTTGCGAAAATCCCCTGTGCGCGTCTGTTATGTACTAAGAAACATTGTCTAATTATACATATCTATAATTAAGTATTCCAATTAAAAAATGCCAGTGAGAACAATATTTTCTTCAATAGTACAATAAATAAAATGCTAAATCTGCCTCTGACCGAGTATTTATATCTTATAAAAAGATTATTAGACGTTGCATTCGCGCATTTTTGACATTACCGATAAGTTTTAATAGGTAACATGAAAACTGACACTAACTTGTATGCAGAAATTTTTACACGCTGCTTTGCTATCGAGCAATATAAAATAATTCAACAATAAAACACCCCTGTATCTCAACTTGTAGATTTAATAATAGAGGACTCTATTTTAATTGTAAGATATGACTACTTACATTTATATCGGTCGATTATTTTTTTACTTTATCCATAAACTATTGTTTATACATATATAATAAAAAAAAAGTAAAATACTATATGCAAGGCAAGTAAATGTTTAAATATCAAACTTAACTACTTTTATTCACTAGGTGAAAATTGAAACTATTTTTTTAGCAATGTCAAAATAAACTATATTTGTATTGTTAAGGGTCGAAATGTTTGTTGTCAATTGACTTTCGTTAATTGTTAAATTAAGGCCTACTGTTAACTACTTCAGAATATAATATGTAACTGCAGGATAAATGATACAATTTATGTACATATATAATGTTTTCTATAACGTGCAGAAAGACTGATGACCGCAAAAGTCTCATTTGTATATTGTGTATGATAAAATGTTTGTGTGTGTGTGTAAATTTGTAAGTGGAATGTCTCAGAATATGCCATTTTTTTTTCTATTCGTGTTCTATTAAATTCAATTTGCACACGATACTTGTACATGGAGATTTTGTAAATTGAAATATGGTTTTCAAAATCTATTTTTAATTAATATAAGTTGTGAATATTGTGCTAACTGCTTTATCAAAGTATATTTGGGTAATTTCGTTGTTTTGCAATGTTTAACAATTATTCCATAGCTTTGTATATACATACATACAATAAAAAATTCATAAAAAAAATTTTTTTAATAAACAATTCATTTAGCCTGTTATTTTTAGTAAAAGTGAACACTTTTATTTTGATTTGTTAATTTATAAGATGCATACATATGCATGTATGTATTGATAAAAAAAAATTTGACATTGGCCATTTTAGAATTAAGCTGCGCAGATTTAGACTTCATAAAGTTTGAAATCTTATAAACGTAAATAGACAGAGGACAATTATTAATAAATCACAACACATGTATAGAATTGATCAAGGTTTTTTTTTATTTAGTATACACATCTAAAATAACTTATATACGTATGTACTCTATTTAATTTTTCATTGAAAAATAAAACCAGAAAAAACCCATTACAGTGATTTAATAATACTGATACAATATTTAATATCAAATCAATTGCATTATATATCAAGACTGATTAATTAATTCATAGTGTAAATTATTATGCAAAAAACGGCAATAAAAATAAATTATACTTCAAGGTTAATACATGTAGTATTTAAAGCATGTAGTATTTATTACACGACAATCAAAAAGATTTTTTTTTAATTGAATAATTATTATGGCACTAGTTCAGGGATTGCATAAGATCAATTTTTCTAAATTATTTATGACTTGCAGCCGAAACGCACATCTAAAAGTTCCAAAATGTACATAAAAGTTCAACATTCGGCGTCTTCCGGATGATTTATCATTACAAAAAGGGAAAATAAATAATTCGCAATAATTTTTCTACAGTTGTCCCATTAACGACACACCAGATCAATAATGGAATATTTGAACGGGCAACAATTATATTAAATCAAATAAAAGCAAGTGTATTCCACTGTTTAATTAATTGCACTAGTTTGGAAATCACTACACTATTGTTTATTCATATGTATGTTTAAAAGTATAAATTAAAAAATTAAAAGTATAATTACATATAAAAACTATGCGCTTGACTAAAAAAATCACATTTCTTTTTTTTTCTTCATTAGATTTTGTCCTTATATACAAACATTATCAATATAAAACCATTAAAAAACTTTTTTGTGATTCACCTGACCGTATATACAAATAAAATTACTCAAACTAATTAAAATTCATCTATGCGATACAAATGCATATCTATGTAAAATTGGGATTATGACGAATTATCAAAGCAGCATATAAACTATGACAGCTCAAAAAATAAATAAATAAAAATAGATGACCGTTACGTTCGCAAAGCAACTACTATTTGCAAATCATTTCTGATATAAAAAAATGGATAAAATCACCCTGCCAAAAAGTGGCAAATACGTATCAAAAACCTTTTACACTCTGTGTGCTTTACGAGCTATCACATACATATATGTATTTAATAATTATTATCATTTGACTTTGCTATATTTTTTGTTGGCCAATACGTTGATTCTCTCGATGAGTTTGGACAACAAACGTTCTAATTCGTCGATTGAGTGCATGTACACCAATTTGCACTTGTCGATCTGCGTTCGATTGGTAGTTAGATATTCCGCCGCGTGTATCAAACAAAACACGCTACTGTCTGAATCGTTGTACAGCTGAAACAACAACGTACAACATTAACTAAACAGAAAAGCATAAGTTTAATTAAACAAACACTAACGTTCCATTTATCTAACTCACCATTGACAGCGAGAGGCTAGTTCTGCACCTGTGACATTCTTCGACTTCGTCTTGGCGTTTAGCCACTTTCTTTTTACCGATGAATACATTTTGAGATCTTTCTGATACCTAAAATGACAAATGTACACGTCAAGTATATTATGCGTTGCATATTACGATAAAAATTATTGTACTCGTACAATACAAATAAATACCTTAAGTCCGACATTGAACAACGCTTCACGGAGTTGTTTCTCGGTTTGTATGATTTTATTCAAAGCCGGTAATACTTTCTTCAATACTTGATATGGCGTACGTACGTCTTCTGACATTGCAACGATTAACCGTTCCAGAGAAAACATCGAAGGTTCACAGCTGTTACGTATGTCCTAAAAGGTAACCAATTGATTAAACACAGCGTACGGTGAATCGAGCCTCTCGGAAGCCAAAGTAATTGTTTTGAAATAAAATTGCTGATTTTCTAGTTGTAAGTAATTGCTGATTTTCAGACTTTGATTCATTTAAATAAAGTTGGATGTGTAGAAAATATTTTGCATTAATGTACTTTGAACACAAGGAAACATTCTACATATGTATGTCTTCGTTTATTTTGGCAACTAATCGATCGGTCAGTATTTAAATCAATAAACCATCAAGAAAATGGTCAGTATTATATTAAGAAAACGGTACAGTTTTTATATTTAAACGGTATGAGTGACAACCCCTTTTTATAAAAGCCAAGTGACCCACGACCCTGATATACATATGTATTAGAAAAAGGCAAAAAATATTATTCAAAGATTAAAACACCGGATAAAAAATGAAATTATAAATTGCATTATAAATCAATTTTTTAAATTTTAGTTTACCATTTCGACCTCACAGAAAACCCCAAGGTTGGGACCATTTAATTATAGGAGCTGCTATTTTTGAAAGTGGTGCAAGTCCATTTTTATAAATCTACTGAATTATTTTAAAATGAATACATCATATCTGTTTGTAGCCGAAACTACCATTAACTCAAAATTGAACTTATTCTCGCTCATTTATTAACTGATCACTTATGTAAGTAGTGACTCTTTATAAAAATTACTGTACATTTTAGCTGAAAATTTGAAAAGTTACCGACCCAATACGATTCTGTATTTAACCGTTTTTATTTATAATGTTCAAAAGTATTTTTTGATTTGAAAGATATTTGTGATTTCCGTCGGTGGGGATTACGTTTTCTTAACACTTGCCGCTCTGTAGCGGATGATGAGTGACCAGGACGTGTGTTTCATTTAATTTCTCCAAATATACTCAATGCAGGGTCTTCATATTTTAGGTATTCCTCATCAAAACCCTTATGATTTGAATTATGTCATTACGAAATAAAAACATTGATCAATATCAACAGAAATAATTATTTTGTATGAAATCGTCGTGTGTTGGATGACGTCACATATGCATCTGTGGTGCGAGCGAGACGCGAATACATCCGTTGCAGGGCAATCCATCACCAGTTTTATAATCGCGAATATTTTTATTTTTAATGGTTTTATATTAGTTTTTTATGCTAACGTCTGTTTTACCGTTACGCTTTTTATCATAAACTAGCTGACCTGGCATGCGTTGCAATGCCCGATCCCATTCCCGTTCCTAGTACATTTTCTGACGCGTGAGCAAGCCCGTTCCCGTTCCAGATCCCGTTCCCGTTTCTAGTACGTTATCTGACGCGTGAGCCGGCCCGTTCCCGTTTTTTCCGATTTTTTTTCACAGGAACCATCCCCGGCATGATCACAATAAGTCCTGAAAGTTTCATCGCGATCGGTTGAGTGGTTTAGGAGCCTATAAAGAGACAGACAGACAGACATTGATTTTTATATATATAGACTAGTGTAAGCCCGTTGAATTTTAAATTACGTAAAGGGCTTTTTTTAGAGATCCCCACGGTTGTAAGTGACAAAAAATACAATAGTTTTTATAGCGCCATCTATGTATTAAAGCAATCCCGTAGTATCGATTTTTTTTTTTACTTAACTATTTATATTATAATTATTAATTATTATATATATAATAATTATAATTTTGTAAGTGATTTTGTAAAAATCAAAAACAAAAAAAAAATAATAATAGTTTTTATAGCGTCATCTATGTATTATTAGCAGAGTATAGGTAGGTATTAACTTGTATAGGTAATGTTTAAAAAAAAAAGGACCAAATCAACAACGGGCCGTGGCGTATGCGTTAGCGTGATAACTCCCGACCTGGCGTCCCGGGTTCGATCCCCACTCATTCTGGTTTTTTAATTATTTTTCCTCATTTCCTATTTATTTTAATTATAGGTAATGTTTAAAAAAAAAAGATTTAAATCGACCAAGGGCGATAGAGTATAGCGTTAGTGTGATTACTCTCGAGCTCGCGGTCCTGGGTTCGATCCCCCACACTTTCTGGTTTTTTAATTATTTTTCCTCAGCGAGCGTTATCAGCAGACAGACAGACGGATTTCGGCTATTATATATATAATATTTGTTACATTTTTTTCTCATTATTTCATTTAAACTTTTATTATCTATATATGTTGTCTTATTTTCAAATTTTCTGTATTGTATTATATTTTCTAAATTGCTTATTTTATTGCAGACTTATTGGAAATGACCAAATCTATAACGTTGTCGTTACCGCCCATGCTTTTATTATAATTTTTTTTATAGTTATACCTATTATAATTGGGGGATTTGGCAACTGACTAGTTCCTCTTATATTGGGGGCTCCAGATATAGCTTTTCCTCGCATAAATAATATAAGATTTTGATTCCTCCCCCCTAATACTTTGTTTTTTATTATTACATATTTTACATTTTCGTGTTTGTTTTATTATTATTTTTGAATTTCGTGTTTGTTTTTATTATTATTTTTGAAATTCATTTGGTTTTTATTATTATTTTTGAATTTATATATTTTGTTTATATCTAATTAATTGTCTTAATTCGAATTATATTTTATTGCCAAAGAGAATACACATTTTATTGTTATATTTAAAAATATATATATATGTTAAAAAAAATCGAAGCCCCTGCTACACGTGCCTCACAGAGAGGGGGAGCATCAGTTTCGCTTTATCGAAACTCCGCAGTGTATGAAATATCAGGAATGTCGTCTCTGCTTTAATCGTTATTTTTTCATTTTAGCGCTTATTTTATATTATTCGACGTTTAATACATGACAAAACGATTTTTATAGCTAATTACGATCATTACTCTGGTAGATTTTGCATTATTTCAATTTAAAACACACTTTTTTAATTGGATACATACCGTCCACCTCCGGGGCTAGCGGAATTTTTTGTGTGGAATTTTGTGAGCGGAACAAGTGTTAAACTGTCTGCTTTCAAAAAACCCTTTCTCGTCTATAGAGCTATTACAAGTGTTTATAATTATAATTAAAGCATGAATTCACTAAGCTGTGTAGTTAAATTTTTATGTATCAAAATGATCTTCAAATATTGCGTGTTACGAGGAATTATATAGAAAATCAGTAATCTTGTTTAGTTTCCATTACGTCAAGACAGAGGCAATAAATGTCAACATTTTAACTTTACAAACAAGGTGTATTTCATGTGTGGACACAGTCGTATGTTGTGAAATGTTTATGAAACTGTTCTTTCGATGAGTTGAATGTTAACATTTGTTCCCCAAGTCTATCCCATGCTTAAATTACAACGTTTGCTACATAAATAACATAAAACATACGATGAAATCTTGCTGAGCAGTGTCGAGCCAACTATTAGGTGCGAAGTAAACGCTCTCAGAGACATTATATCCGGCGCATATGCTCGATGTGAATGCTTTCGGAAAAACCAATATAAATTCGCCGGGATGTTGAATAGTTCTGCACAGGGACACGCCGTGCTCTTTCAGCATTTTCGGCGGTACCATTGTGGTGTCGGATAACAGCCAGACAGTTTTCTTTTGACAATAGCCGGGCACAATGGACGTGAGCGTCTCTTTGAACTTCACGCTCTGGCTATCAGGCACGCCGTACCATATCTTGGGTGCACCGTCGTGCAAATATTCGATCCACGGAAGGCCGTGAGGATCCCGATACCAGCAGCACGTACTGAACAGCATACCGACGTGTATCGTCGGAACGGTGACGCCCATAATCGGACCGAGCGATCTGAGAATGGATCCGCTGTTATTCGTCAGTACCTAAAACAACAATAAACGGATGAATCGAAGAATAAGACTCGTTTCATATTAATTCGACGCGAGGTGACTCACTTTCAAGTTCCACGGATGTTTCGAAATGGGACTGTTTTTGGATTTTGCGTTCGGGAAACCGTAGCCCCACACGCTCGAGTCGATGGAGCCGGTGCTGACGCAGACGTGACTGTCCCCAGTCGTCACGTAGTTCCAAAATTTCGATTCCACCTGAAAATTCATAGGAAATGTGTCATCAGATATAATTAGTCAATAAATCATGCTAGTAATAAAATATTGTAGTTCCAATGTGGTTTCTCATTGCCTTCCGGAAGAGAGGAAGGGTGAGATGACAGAACTACATATGAAGAAATTATTAGATGGTGCCAATTTTGGGGAAACCGTCTCACAACTAAGTTAGATAAATTGAATAATTCCAACAGGAAATGGCCGATTTAAAATTTAGTTATGTCCAGATATAAATCCAACATCCCGCTATGCTTAAAGAAATTGTATATTATGTTACCGGCTAAAAAAAATACAAATCTTCATTGATTAACTAGGCGTTTTATACAGTATATATCATTATCCGCCAAACGTAGTCACAGTAGATAACCATGTTGTAGAAACAGTTGATAATTATTTATACCTAGGACGTGACTGGATGTAAAGAAGAAGAAATAAAATGAAGAATGAAACTATGATGGAGCGCTTTTGGAAGAATGAGCGTAGTTTTTAAATCCAATATGCTAAAAAAATATGACGTATGGATGTGAAACGTGGATGCTAAATTCAAGAATGCTACGTAAGATCCAGTGCATATAGAGAAACATGGAAAGATGTATGCTCGGTATAACAAGAAGAGATCGTAAGAGGAATACATGAACAAGAAGCATGATCAAAGTGGTAGATATAGCGGAACGTGTGAAAAAGTTGGAGTGGAGTGGACACATAGTGAGAAGAATGGATGCGAGAAATACTGGAATGGTATCCGAGAGGATGTGAAAGAAAGCAAGGTAGACAGCGTGGACGATGGGCTGATGAATTGAGAAGAATGTGTGGAGTCGAGTATTGCTCAAGACAGACAGGAATAGAAGTGATTATTATGGTTTTCGTTCAACATTTTTGGACAAGTACATAAAGGTATCCTCTTTAAGAATCTAGGTACCCTTTGAATTGTGCTGTACTTTTATACTATGAACTTTATGGCAATACATATATTTACCTCATCAGACGTCGGTTGTTGAGTCTTTCCAAATTGCATTGTCATAGTGTTTTTGGCAGTCCGAGCATACGAGCAAAGGGTGATGGATTTACCACGAGTTATACACTCTTCGACATCTTCGGTTATATCGTAATCCAACTCTTCGTTTTCGATGCCGTTGAGAGGATTGGCCGCTCGGGTCACCATGCGATTTTGTCGCTTCTCCCACTCTTGATCGACAGATTCGAAAAGCTTCTTGCGCTCGTCTACAACAAAACGAATACGTCAAACACGGGGCTCGTAATGAATAGCATATACATACATACATAGAATAAATAAAAACATCAGCTCCAACGCACCCGGAGATAGCGTATCGTACGGCAGTAAGTATTTGCAATATATTTCGTCTAAGCGTATATCCATATAGTGCACATTCAACGGTAGACACATTTCTTCGGCGACTCGGTGCCACATTTTCTTTTCCAGAACTTTATTCAGACCGCCCATGTTTTGAACAATGTGATACAAATTCGGTAGATCAACTTCGATTCCGCACAGCTGAAATTTTCAATAAAATTATGATATATCGAATACAAGACTACTCGTATGTTGACACCGCTTGTTCGTTGGTAGCGTACGTACGTTTGGTGGTTGTTTAAAAGTGACACTTTGTGTGGCGAGGTATTTCTTGATGGCACACATCTCACGTGAAGACGAGCCCCACCGGTACAACATTCGGTGCAGATATTGATTGTGCGGCGTGAAACGCATATCGTCCGATATTTTGCACTCGGATTTGAAATTTGGAGGCGGAATGATTCGACACAGGCCGTAGCGGGCCGCTATCGGACTGATCTTCTCGATGAATTCCAAAGGATCCTGAAATACGCAATGTTTCAATTAGTCATTTGTACGTTTGGGTTCATTGTTGGTGTCCAACATCTAATTAGCGAATACAAAAGGATGCATAAATTAAAATTAATACTTATGATTTGATTTACCTTTGTAGTATTTTAGTCGACATCAGAATGTGATAACATATTATATACATATATAGATATAAAAGCCTTAATGTCAGTCTGTTCGGAACGCTCAAAATTTAATAAAAATGTACCGAGAGCACAAAGATGTGTAAAATTCACTTGAATGGTCGGAAGCGTGGGAAAAATATTGGCAAATGAAAAATAAAATTATACATAAAAACCGTAGTGTCCGTCTATTTGTAGCACTAGAAATTTGAATAAAAATGAATACGGGGAAGGTTGGGTGCAGAACGCACGAAGGAGTATAAATAACTTTAATAGCGTGGTAATGTACGTACATATATTGAAAAAATTTCCAAGTCGAATTTTTGCACGACAACAATACTTTATCCATACTACGTGTATTTGTCAAGTAATGTGTGTCACTAAAGTAAAATTCTACGTGTATTTGTAAAGTAATGTATTTTAATAAAGTAAAAATGAATTATTTACTGTACAACCGGCGTTGATCATCAACGGGGGCAATACGTTAATACTATTCTATAATTTCGACGAGACGGAACATTTGCGATGCTTTATTGAAAAACAGAGGGAAAGGAATAATTCATTATGTACTTGAAAAATATTTATTTATAAACTTTACAATTATGCATGAGAGGAACGATCACTCGATAGGTATTATTTATATTATTGAAATGAAAAAAAGCTTAGAAGTTTTATTGAGAACAGTATTTCTGAACCTTTATGGTACTGTAAACTTTTTTATTAGCTTTCAATTTTCAGAATTCATCCTTTGTAAAATTCATATTTTGATGACATGGTAAATTTTTATATTATGGGCATACTTTCTTTTAGGAACTATTTATGCAAATTAATACTGATGAATATAAAATACTCAACATTATAATAATAGAATGAAAATAAGTGTATAGACTACGCTAAATATCTTAAAAATTAAAAACATTGCAAGGTAACACATTTTCAGTGACTAATCTTATAAACAAAAATCACGTAGAAAAAACATTGAAATATACATTTGCATAACAAAAACAAAACAAACAAGTTATTATAGGACATGCTTGTCGGTAACTCTAACTACATTTGAAAAAAAAAACACAAATAATAGGTATGAATTAAAAATATCATGCTTTGTTTAAAAGAAAATAATAATAGTAGATATCAAAGTATACCAAATGGAATATATCAATGAAAAGTATTAAATTATGCATAGTTGACAAATAAAATTAAAAAAAAAGTACAAAAGAAAATTAATTTAGTTTAAGCTTTTAAAATATAAATAACAATTTTTGACAACCATTAAACGTTATTGTTATACGATAGTTTGAGTTAATCACAGTTAGCAATGACAAATAAATTTAAAAAAAAATACAAACGAGAGCTTGGTTTTGATATAATCTAGATCAAGGTATCAGATCCATGTAATGCTACTAATTGATTAGTCATTTAAATTTAATTCGTCATTTCATTCACAATTTAAATTCATTTTTGTAATATTCCTTCCTCACAACAGATTAAATGTATATGTAGATTATATATAAAAAGGGATCATGCAATTTATCCAAATTAAAATGTGGCACGGGTTGGAAATATTTGGTTTATTTTTTAATTTAATTAAAAAAATTTTTACTTTGTTTAGTTAAATTTAAAAATATAATAGTAATATTGATCGAGTTATAGACATATTTGCATACTAGAACCACATATTTCCGAACCATACCGAAAAAAAAATAAAATAAAACAGATTAAATTAGAGATTTGTTGAACATTTAGCATTAGAAAAATATGCAATAAAAAAACAAATGTAACATTTGAGACGTTCATTTTGAAAATGGAACAAGTTAACTTTTTATCGTTTCGAATTCTAATGAGATTTTTGTAAGATTTTGTGTTGCGTCAATCGGTTAAATTATAAGTATCACATATTTGATTACACTGAGCAACAAAAAAAATATCCAGAGCGGAGATTGGTCAATCTTTATTAAGTTTGACCCACTGAATTCGAATCCGATAACTATTTTTGTTGATATGCTCTCGTTTATTAGATATTCGCGATTTAAAAAATGTAAAAAACATCCATTTGGCGTTTATTTGTCCAGTTTTTTATTTCACTACGTTTATAAGGATTGGTTTTCTATCTCAATATTTTTTATACTTACTAATTCGAGCGGTAAATGATTTTAAATTTAAAATCATTTGCCGCTCGAATTTTTTGTTACTCAGTGTTATTATTACTTCATCCTAATCGGATAAAGTATTGTGATCGTGAGAAAACCTACCGAGAGACCTGATTTGTATCAGGTCTCCTGATCACGTTCTCATGATTGATTTTTTTTACCATATTTGTACGAATACAAATAAATACGTATAATAAAACCTGTAAATAAATAGATAAATACATGCCCGTAACCAAGTTTACCTCAGAATCATTTTGTGTGAAATGAACTTGCACCATTTTCCAAAAACAAATGGCTCATTTAACAAAAGCATTATACATACAGTAAAAAAAAAAAAAAAACTCTTCTACAAACAATAGCAAGATTCTACAACCTGCAAAAATGCCACCCATTTTTATTAAAAATACATAATTTATACATTTATTACCTGAAATTCTTTTTCGGTAGGTTGAAATATCGGCGCTTCGACTACTTGAGCCGCGTCTTCCATTTGAGGAAAGGTCGTGTTGTTTTTGTGATTGATCGTCTCCGCGGCATCAGCGGCCGATTTCGCACAGTTTCGTCTCAACGCTGAATTCGACGACTGTGAGCTGCACGTGCTCGACTTGCTGCTGATAGGATTTGTCTGCATAACTTCCTTCAGCTTCGCAGCTGCCTTTCTATTAGCGGGTGCCTTTTTACCCTTGGGCTGAGCGTTCTCCGGCAACGTATCGCCATGGATCGTCGCTTCGGGGAAAGCTTCGCGGACGCTACGGACCATGTCCAGCATCGGACCAGTCTGTTTGTCGGTGGCCTTTGGCACGTTCTTGTTGATCTGCGACTTGCGCACGAGCTTGGCCCTCATTATGACCCGCTGTTGGGGCCCATCGGGCCCTTTGGTATCCATCTTAACAGCCACCCCCTCAATCAGATGATTGCTTATGTCGACGCCGGTTCTCGACGTACCGTGCAGCGGTATATAAAACAAATGATTCTCAGACTCCTTCGGTTTCGAAGAGTTTGCAAACGGCGTTTTCAAGTCTGAACGTTGCATAATGTCGACGGGTATCTGACTGTCGCTCTTGGCTTGCGTTTGCAAGTTGACGAGCGGCATCGGTTGACTTCCTCCCGACATGCCCGCTGATAGTCTGAAGTTCTTCAGACTTATACTGGATATGGTATCGGTGCCGGGAGGATTCTTCTTTCCGAATTGCAACGCTGACAATTTAACACCACCCTCTGCCGTTTTGTTGAACATCGCGGCCGAATTTTCATTCGAATGATTCATCAAGTCTGAACATTTCTTCAAGTAGGTAACGTTGTTCTCAAGAAAGATGTTCAAATCGGTCATAGTATTGTTTTGGGGGTTTTCATCGTTTTTACTCATCGGTGAATAATTGACGTTTAGTTTCATTTGGGATGAATACGGCGAGTTACCTTGATCGTTATTGTACGGTTTCGATTGTACAGCTGACGGTTGATTTACATTCACATCGTTGCTATAATAATATGTATTTTTTGGTGCAGCTTCATCGTGATTGTGAATCGACACGGGATATTCGTAATTTTTAACGTCGACCAGTTTAATATTGCAGTTTACGTTCTCTTTGGTTACCGTGTCACGACCAACCGATTGATTGGCGTCGAAGATGGACGGATACGGTTCGACCGTTTGTACGTTGGCGGCGGGACCGAACTTCGGTATCGGCTGAACGATCTTCGGTTTGTTCATCGCGTTGTGCGTCCGCTTTGGTCGTTCGTACTTCGGTATGTTAATTTGCGTCGTCGGTATGTGATTGGTCAGGTACGCTCGTTTCTCATAATCAGTCAGGTTCGTCAGCATACTCCTCTGCGAGGAGTAGGCCGTGGAACGCATCAGATCGTTGTTTTCGACATTGGTGTCTCTGTCGTTGGACGGTTCGAATCTGCCGCCGTCCGTTTGCGGTTGATAGAATAGTTTCGCACTGGATATGGGTGCATTTTTGTGGTAATTGTTTGCGATCACTCTCCTGTCGTTGCCGTCCGAATTATTATAGACGTTATTGGGCGGCACCATGTGCACATTCCTAACGTTATTTGGAAACATTGGCGATTTATTGTCGAAATTGGAGACATAGTCTCGTTTGGACTGAAGGAAGAATAGATTGGTTCCCGAGTCTTGTGCGTTGTTTGAATTGTATGCCGCATGTTTTGGCACATTCAATGCGAAATTATTCGAAGGAATGTAACAGTTTGTGTTAACTTCTGAAATCAATTCCTTTTTGGTCCTGAGTAAATCCAACGCGCTGGAATTGATTTTGGTTGAATAATTGTGATTTGGTAAATAGGATTTTTGTTGATTGTTTTGTTCACCGTTTGATTGAAATCCAATTTTATGTTGAACATAGGGCAAGTTTGCTTTGCCCGTAGCCAAATTATCTACAAAAGCAGTTTGCAGCAATCCATGGTAGCCGTCTGTGTAAGTTTCGGCATTGCCAGTTTTTAGATTAAACATTCGTTTATCGTGTTCCGGACTCGTTTTATTCATTACAGAATGAGATTCTTTAGTCAGGGTATCGTGGCTCGGATCCAAAGACACGATTATAGCGTTCGAAATTACATTACCGATAGATTCTAATCTGTTGTCGCTCTCGTACATTCTTTCGCCGAACATTTCAGGCGCTGAAAGTTCATTCATTTGCACATTGTCGAGCGCTTTATACGACAGTGTTCTAAACGTGTTAAACTTGGACCGACATCGGTCCATTCTCCTCTGCGGTTCCTTGATGAGCTTCGACTTTCTGGGTGGCGAATTTATCATCTCCGATTCGCTCTCAAAATCGTATATGTTCAAATCATCGATGGGAACTTCCAACGGAGCACTCTTCGATGGAACATCGCGGGGATGTTCGTCGAGTTTGATCGCGTTGAACATATCGGCGCATTTATTGTCCATCGCAGAGTCCTTATTCAGCATTGTGAGCCTCGGCGTATCTTGGTGACAGACGTTCGGCTTTTGCGACATGAAATCTTCGCTGTCCACCGAGAGATTCACGTGAGTTATCGATTTGGACATTTTATTCATGGGATCGTTGATGGTTGCATCGGCAATGGCGCGATTCGCAAACGGTCTGGCGCTATCTTTGAGCCATTGTTCTATGTATTCTTTGGGCTTCGTGAACTTACGACTCTGTCTATTTTTCAAATCGTTCTTTGCGACCATCGCCGCAATGTCGTAATTAGTACGAAAATCGTGCCTCCTTTCGAGAAGGTTGGATTCTTTGTTAATCAGCAGTCTCCTGTTTTGATTGCAATTTTTAATTTTAACAGATTGTGTCATTAATAGTTTTTCATCTGTGTATCGATGAGCAATGCCGAAGACTTTTAAAGACTCTTCATAAGACGGTATAGGATTTGTATCGTTGTTCAACGGTTTTGATCTTACGTGATGAACTTCAATTTTAGCATCGTCTTTACTAGAATTAAGTTTGTTTCCAATGTTTGCAATGCAGACCGTGTCCGTCAAATTGGGTGTTGCAATTTTAGAACCTTTTTTAAGTTTCGATTTAGTATTGTCAATTTTTACAGTTTCAATTATTTTGGCAGCTAAAGGTTCATCGTCCGATTCGCTGAAACTCTTTTCGAGTTTCACTTCTGATTTTTTCGACACTTCGGGCAAAGATGTCGTATCTGTCAAATCGATTTTTGCATCACTCTTTTCTGACACTTTTTCTACCTCACTTTCGTTTCTCGCACAAGTTAATTTTTCAAATGATTTCCTCTGAATAGGATGATGTTCGTACTCCAACCTTTTTAATTCATTCGATCTTTTCACCGGAGTGTTTTGTTTTCTGGAACTAAACTTATCGCTGTCATTATCATTTTTAGCAATATCAATCGACTGCTTTATATTGGATATATTACTAATAATACTTTTACTTCTGGTCTGTTTTGCGATAGCTTTATTCAATGTGACTTCGCTTTTTGTTATATTTTGACGAGTAATACGACTGGACGCAACTGTCCCATTTCCTGCAATTTTTACTTCAGGCGATTTAGCAACATTTCTAGTTGTCATACTTTGTTGTCTATTTTCAACAGACTCTCTATCTTTCAGTTTGCTACGTGTGAAATGCATACCCGATTCTTTTTTCGAGCTTTGATCGTCTGACAAACTCTCTCTGACACGCGGTACATTCGATAGCTTTTTATACAACGGTTCATCGTCGTCTGACGAAAACTCGAATCCCTCGGGTTTGCTCTTTTTTGGTGTCGAAGCGGTAGTTTTGGCAACAGCGCTGCCTTTAGACTTAGGCGGTATAACTTTTTTCGTAATGATTGGAGTAACTTTCTGTTGACGAACAGTACTAGATCGTGTACGACACATCTGAGATGATTCGTCATCGACTTTTTGAGCGATTTTCGCTTTGGCTATCGTCGATTTGAGAGAGCTGCTTTCAGATGTGGACAAATTAGTGTCCGTAGAGGTGTTTTTCGAGTTTTGTTTCCCGTTTTGTTTATCCGCGGTGGACTTCAACGGCGGTGGTTTGCTCGATTTTGTCTGTTCGACTTTTTCTACTTTCTTCTTTAAAGTCTCTGGCAATTTGATTTTATCTGGCTTCAACGTCGGTACGCTGATAATTCTGTTTCTAAGTGAAACATTTTTTCTCGGTTGATTAGTCGGCACCGGTGTGAACTTTTTACATAGAGTCTTTTGTTGGTAGCTTTGTCTCCTAGTCGATATTGAATAATTGCTAGTTAAAACAATATTTTGTTTCTTTTTGGTGATCGTTTTAGCTATTGCAACTTTACCGTTCGCTTTCGTTAATACCTACAAAGAAAAAATAAGAGTTAATTATTAATTCGAATAATCCGTAATACAAACATTATAACGGAGATGCAAGCCCTTTAATTTGAAACCGTTTTGGTTCATAGCTGGTTTACATCTCCGATCACAACTATTATATTACAAAATACCTTCTTCCTAGATTCAATTGTACTCGCTGGTTTTGTAGTGGTCAATGTTTGAAATCTAGCTTGTTGCTGTTTATTGTATTGACTTTTAATAGCCTGCAAAGACGCCTTTCTACTCAAATTCTTTTTGGGAAATTGCGACGCCTGTTTTCTTACCCCAAATGGAATAAAACCTGAAAGCACAATAGACAAATCATATAGAAAAATTGTTCCACACTTAAGACAACTCGTTACGTTTAAAATGTACAACGAAGAAACACCTTGAACAGTCGGCATCGGTTGTGACATATGAGAATTGCAGTCTAACGAAGATGTCAACGAGTTTATCGGTGGTGGAGTGTATACAGCTTGCGGCTGCATGAAAGATCTAACCCGCAGATGTGACGGTAACGATTGCGAACCTGTAAAGATATACGTCAACATAAATATACCGAACAAATCAAACGAACATTTTAAATTTTTTATATTTATTTTGGAAATTAGACTCGCCTTTGAAACACAAAAAGGTAAGAAAGTCTTCGGTGTAAACTTTGGGCGTCGACGGCATAACAAACTCCATCTTCTTCGATTGGCTCTTAGCATTGTTATCATTGTGCGGAATGTTCGAGTTCTCTTTCGGTACCTGTTGAGGTAAAATGGCAGCACCCTGTGCAAATTTTCTCTGCGCTTGAACCTTGATTCTGGAAATACATTTGTACAGTAAATAGTGTCATATATTAAATGTAAAACTTTAAATTTATCTTTTAACAAACAAACGTCTACAAAAAAAAATCATTATTTAAAATATATGTACATTCGCATGTGCAAAACAATGATAAATTCAATAACGCCACATTCAAATGCGTAATTATTACATTATACAAATTGTAGCAGCAGTAGAACGCCAGAAGCAATTTGCGAAAAATTTACTAATAATACGTTAGAACGGTTGATGTTTTATGATATTTAAGTTCAACGGACAAAGTATTGAATCGCAATGAATAATATTATTCAAGTATTCGGCTATAAGTACATTTCAAAAATATTATACACACTTTTGAAAATTTACAATTAGCATTATCGCTATAATACCTTAAGACAAAATCCTAGACAATTGAAGAAAAACATCAACCGAATGCAGCAAGAAAACAACTTAAATATATTCGCAATTGAACAGTACATTGTAAGAGCATCAATAGTTATATATTACGCATGAATTATGTATTGCAGCGCAAAATAGAAAACACATTAAAACTAAATTGTAACGTTGAATTTACCTTTTGCCGATGTTGAACTGAATGCCATCACTCTTCCGTCTCTTCGACGGTTTACCCATGGTGAATAAATAATAATGAATCAATGTCTGGAAAGAATAACAAACGATCTGTTAGAGCGTTGGTGTCGGATGCATTCATCCATCGGATTAAATCAAACATGCAGCAGTGTTCAATTTCATTCCGTAAACATGCCGGTACAGACCGGAAAAGGAGCCGCCGGTCTGTCGTATTATGCCAATAAATCGACAGCGATTTATTGGCATAATACGACAGACCGGCTCCTTTGAGCAATGTTTATGTAAGACGCGATCGTAAGTCCACATCCGATATAATGTGAAAGAATGTCACAACTCAATGAGCCTGACCTTAGTCTTCATTATTGTGTTATTGGTGTTGTAATTTAGTTAAAGTATCGTATGATGAAACTTCACCACGTAACATGCAACGGTACGAATTTTTTTTTAATGAACTTAAACTACCCAAATATAAAAATTTCACTCCACGTTATAAATACTATGAATGAATGAATGAACTTTATTTTGGTTGTTTTTCATCGCCGCATCGTTATTAGTTTTGGGAGATAAAAATTTTAGTTAACGGATATAGTTTTTATGCATATAAAAGTCCAGTTAATACGTAGAGACTATTTTAAATAGTCAAATGGGGACCGGAAGGTCGAAAAATCGACCATTGAACCGTTATAACTAGACCTTTGAACGGAACGACCTTCGTGATAAAGAAGAACGAAACTAGGATGGAGCGGTTCCGGAAGAATGGCCGTAGTTTTTAAATCCAACATTCCTCTATGCTTAAAAAATATGGCATACGACCGATGCGTACTGGCAGTTATGACGTATGGATGTGAAACGTGGATGCTAAATTCGAGAATGTTACGCAAGATCCAATGCACACAGAGAACCGTGGAAAGATGTACGCTCGGTATAACAAGAAGAGATCATATGAGGTATAATACACGGGTAATAAGCAGATATAGCAGAAAGTGTGAAAAAGTTGAAGTGGAGACATACCGAGAAGAATGGATGACAGATGGACGCGAGAAATAAAAGTTTGCGTAATTGACGAACGGGAAGTTGGATGCGAAAGTTACTGTATTTTTACGTAATACCAAATATCGGTCACTGCCCGTTGACAATTACATCGGGTGGTTATCGTTTATGCGTACATGTCAATAGATTACATTCCTCGAAAGCCTCTCCAATCCTCTTTTTCTTGAGAAATCTGCATCCACTCGACTTGACACATTCTTCTCAATTTGACAAACCATAGTCCACTCGGTCTACCTTGCTTTCTTTCACATCCTCTCGGATACCGTTCCAGTATTTCTCGCGTCCATCTATCATCCATTCTTCTCGGTATGTGCCCAATCCATGTATGTATTCCTCTTCTTGTTATACCGAGCATACATCTTTCCATGGTTCTCTATGTGCATTGGATCTTACGTAAAGGCCTCTCTAACCCTCTTCCATTCTTGTCCGTCTTGAGCAATCTGCATCCACTGGATTCCACACCGTCTTCTCAATTCATCAGCCCATCGTCCACTCGGTCTACATCGCTTTTTTTCACATCTTCTCGGATACCATTTCAGCATTTCTCACGTCCATCCATTCTTGTCGCTGTGTCCACTTCAACATTTTCACACGTTTAGCTATATCTGCCACTTTGATCATACTTTTTATCCATGTCTTCTTGTTACACCGAGGATATGTACATCTGCGTGCACTGGATCTTGCGTAGCATTAAAGTTTAACATCCATACATCATAACCGGCAGTGAGTATGTTTATACTGCCGTCCTAAGCCCACTTAACGTAACTGACAAAAATTACGAAAATGAGTTAGATGAGTGTATTCTTGCGATTTTTCATTTCAAAATTAATGTATCTTCATCCAAAAGTGACCTTTTTTAAGCTATTAAATCTAACGTATCTGCACGCGCAGAGAAATAGTATCACCAATACTTAGCGAAAATAACGTATCCGATATTTACTTCGGTCACTACCTTATCACGAAAGATTGAAAAGACTGAATCTCTCCACATTGGAGATGAGGAGATTAAGAGGTGATTTAATTGAAGTATTGAAAATAATAAATAATCATCATTCATGTGAAATGGGAACCCTCATCTAAGAGGTAATACTCGGAGCCTAGGGGCACACGTGCCGGGTGGATCCGCCCAGCACCGGGTTGGTGCCGGGTAGTAGGGGCTGTGTTGTATGGGTGAGTACTGATGGTGGCACACGTGCCGGATGAAAGCGGCCGGCGCCGGGCGGTCGCTTTCATACAACACAAAGCCTACTACCCGGTGCCGGGCGGATCCACCCGGCACGAGTGCCCCTAGGCTTAAGACTCCGAAAAGAAAAATCAAATAAGATTGTTAGAGATTCATTCTTTTCAAATAGAGTGGTTGAAATTTGGAATAGTCATATGTATGTATATACATTAATGTATAATGAAGTGACGTAACTACTTAAGTATTCATTTTTTTTTTTAATTTTTCCTTAGAATTATCAAAACACAATAAAAAATAACCGCATGCACTAAAAATAAAGTTTAAATAAATCAGTAATATATGAATAAAAATACAAATTCAGAATAAAACATTCAAGTCTATATATGTATGAGTCGCCTATTTCCAAATCCCGATAAGTCCACAATATATAAAAAACGAGGATAAAATATTTTCTGGTTCTAAGAATGTTTTCAAACGATGCCTTATATTTGAATTATTCTAAATACCGCCGAGTGCGCCGTAAAAAAATATTGAAAATCAGTGTTAGTTCCAAAAACTGACAATTTCACTATGATAAAAGCCATATTTAGAAACAAGCTACGACAAGTCCACGTTTCTAATCTCCATATTTTGTTTAATATCAACAAAATTAAGTTTAAATGAGTTTAAACGCCATCAAGCAAATAAGTCTGTAGCAGAAAAACCGCGTTTGCGAACAAATGAGTTTTATGGACTTATCGGGATTTGGAACTAGGTGACTCATATATAAAGATATCGTCGTTTTGTCAGTTACGTTAAGTGGGTTTAGGACGGCAGTACCTATATCTGTCATCGCTTGAAGTGTGGATCCATTTGTGGATAGCGACTTTATATGCTATACATAAATAATGAATAATGAAGAGACATAACTACTAAAGTATTCATTTTTTTTTTTTAATTTTTCCTTAGAATTATCAAAACACAATAAAAAATAGCCGCATGCACTAAAAATAAAGTTTAAATAAATCAGTAATATATGAAGAAAAACACAAATTCAGAATAAAACTTTCAAGTCTATATATGAGTCGCCTAGTTCCAAATCCCGATAAGTCCACAATATATAAAAAACGAGGATAAAATATTTTCTGGTTCTAAGGACGTTTTCAAACGATGCCTTATATTTGAATTATTCTAAATACCGCCGAGTGCGCCGTAAAAAAATATTGAAACTCAGTGTTAGTTCCAAAAACTGACAATTTCACTATGATAAAAGCCATATTTAGAAACAAGCTACGACAAGTCCACGTTTCTAATCTCAATGTTTTGTTTAATATCAACAAAATTAAGTTTAAATGAGTTTAAACGCCATCAAGCAAATAAGTCTGTAGCAGAAAAACCGCGTTTGCGAACAAATGAGTTTTATGGACTTATCAGGATTTGGAACTAGGCGACTCATATATAAAGATATCGTTGATTTGTCAGTTACGTTAAGTGGGCTTAGGACGGCAGTACCGATATCTGTCATCGCTTGAAGTGTGGACCCATTTTTGGATAGCGACTTTATATGCTATACATAAATAATGAATAATGAAGAGACATAACTACTAAAGTATTTATTTTCTTTTTTTTAATTTTTCCTTAGAATTATCACAATAAAAAATAACCGCATGCACTAAAAATAAAGTTTAAATAAATCAGTAATATATGAATAAAAACACAAATTCAGAATAAAACTTTCAAGTCTATATATGAGTCGCCTAGTTCCAAATCCCGATAAGTCCACAATATATAAAAAACGAGGATAAAATATTTTCTGGTTCTAAGGACGTTTTCAAACGATGCCTTATATTTGAATTATTCTAAATACCGCCGAGTGCGCCGTAAAAAATATTGAAAATCAGTGTTAGTTCCAAAAACTGACAATTTCACTATGATAAAAGCCATATTTAGAAACAAGCTACGACAAGTCCACGTTTCTAATCTTAATTTTTTTTTTTAATATATCAACAAAATTAAGTTTAAATGAGTTTAAACGCCATCAAGCAAATAAGTCTGTAGCAGAGAAACCGCGTTTGCGAACAAGTGTGTTTTATGGACTTATCGGGATTGGGAACTAGGCGACTCATATATAAAGATATCGTCGATTTGTCAGTTACGTTAAGTGGGATTAGGACGGCAGTATACACATACAAATGCGAGCGTTTTGCGACAGCATAGGAACTAATCTTAATTGTGTAGGGGTGTCTGCCTGGCTACGGGTGGGTGGGGTGGCCCCGCATACTGTGCACATTTTGAAATACACATTAGTATAACCACCCGATGACGCCGGCAACGGGCAATCTGTCGCAATATTTTTTCGACCGCCGTCCGACCACATCCACGTTTAGCATTAGCAAAAAAAAAAAATTGGGACCGTTAATTTCACCAACTGTCGTGCAGCATCACCGAGACGTTCGACGGAAACGAAAGAATAAACACTTTTCAAAAATTTCGGCGTCCCCACAAGTGGACGAATGGCAGACACACCGCTGTCGGGCCCCATTATATAGATATACACACACACATGCACGCACACATACTAATACTATACGTAAGTACGCGGGGTTTTGGGGATAGGAGAGGGGTGGGGGGGGGGGTCTTGTGTTTGAGAGGGAGGGTGAGGGGGGGCGGGGAAGTCGCTAGATTGTTTACAATGGATCTTTGCGGGGGAGTGGTGTGGTTGTTGGATGCGGGGGGGGATGGGGATGGTTGATTGTAGGGGGTGTTGAAATTTTTACCAATGATCGGTTACGTGACCGTGTCGGTTGTAGGGGTTGTCGACTTACGTGTCGTTAAGGGATGACGACATTTTTTCCCCGTTGGTCGTGCAGCGACCGACGCCACGGCGACCGGCCGCCTCCGTGTGACACTAGGCGGCCCTAACACAATGCGTATCTCCGACCATGTCCGCACTCAAACAAAGAAAGCGTACGCCCCCGCCCCCGTTGAATTTCGCTTTTCTTCTGTGTTTTGTGCGAGCGTAGCGCTAATAAATTAAACGTTCGCATTTTTAATGTAAGAGGGGTTTCACGGGGCACGGTTTACGGTGTACGTTCCCTCGGGCCGGTCGAGCCCCCGTTTTTGCTTCCCCTTCACACATGCTATAGGTTTTTATGGACGATACTGCTGGCAAAATACCAACCCCTTGCTAGATGACGGGCATACCGCTGCCGGATTGCAGTACCATCGATTGTTATTCCCTTCCCTTTCCTAAAAAAAAATAAAATATTTGTTTTTTTTTCTACTTTTTTTTTGCGTCTTATTTTATTTCAGCAGAGATGCGCGGTTGTTCCGACCTTACTGGACAACCGTCTGTCCCCAACGGAAAGGTCAACAGACTATATTCGTTGGGGGGGGGGTGGCCTCATGTGAGGGTCTCGGGGAGAAAGGGCGTGGAGGTGTTTCTCTTCAAGGCGGCTTATATATTCATTTAAAACACATGGGCGGGCGGGCATAGCCGATGGAGCCCAGGGGTCTGACATAACTTGTACATACAATTCTTAATTATTTATATTTGAAGGATTACAAAAATCTATTTGTGTTCAAAAACTTTTCGAGATGATTTTTAAATAGATTTGTATTTTCGGAAGTAACTAGCTGATGGTTCCAAACTTTTATTTGAAAAAAAAAAAATCACCGGGTGGGCTGTGTCATCTACACGGCCGTAGGTTTTGATGTGAAACATCTTACACCTCAGCCCGCGTGTTCAGAATCCCCCTCCCACCCCTCCCCCCCTTATTATGTAATTATATAATATAATATAATACTGATATAATATAATAAAATTTTGATATTATAATATATTATTTGATGATATAATATAATATAATACTGATATATTATATATAAACGCAAACTACAGGCACTGGCTTGTAGTCTATTTATAAATATCGCTGCGCGCGATGTCGAACCGTCCGCCAATCAGCGAGCTCCAACATGACGTCATATCCGTTGCATTAGACCACCCATACTTTGTCGACAGGCCGCGGTGTAAGATGTTTCACATCAAAAATGAGTCTCTGACAATATTTTGTTCGGTTTGTCTTTTAGTAATTTCCGTGTGTGGCCTCTTAGATGTGCGTTTTTATTGAAAGTAAGGAGGTTTTGCATTGGGCATTTATATTTATTATTTATTATTTTGTAGACTTCGATTAGATCGCCTCTTAATCTTTTCGCCTCCAAAGATGTGAGACTCATTTTCTTCAACCTTTCATTATAGGATAGTGATCGAAGTTCAGATGGCATTTTTGCTATCCTTCTTTGAACCCTTTCTAAACATACAATGTCTTTTGTCAATGCCAATGTTAAATGGTTATCTTTGTACATCTCCAATGTTTTGTTCCACAAGACAGGCCTCTCTTCAATTGAAGATATAAGCTGTTCGATATCAATTTCATGTTTGGCATGCGGGGCTCGAGCCTCGGACCTTTCGCTCGAGAAACCACCGTGCGGTTCTTGAAACACTGAACTATCGCCTCGATAAAATAATTTCGAATTATGCGATTAGAAATTACGAACGCGCTAATTACGAACAGGCGGCGAATCCAACGATCGCCTTACGCAGTCAAAACTTCAAGCGCCTTTATTATGTCGTTGTCTCCGCGCCAAGTCAGCATCTCTTCGACCATGCAGTTTCCCGAAGAATTTAAACACAAGATAGAATCCATATCGAACAATGGACTATTAATCAAAATGCGATTAAGTCTTAATATCATATTATACTTTTTTTAATATCATATGGAACTTTTACATTAAAATTTTAAGCAACATGACTTTGTCTATAACTTTATTGAAGAAAATATCACATAGTGTTGCATTGGAAAAAAATTGCTGAGATACTCGTTCTATGTTGTTATCATTGGTCATGATTCCTTTTACTTAGCAAATCACGTTTTGCCGAGAGCCTCTTGAAAAGGGTGAATGCAGCAGACTAGGATCTATACGAGGGGTTTTCAAGCTGTGGATCGCAAAATAAATAAAATGGGTCACGACAAGCGGAAAACATCCAAAAAAATTTTCTTTTGGGCAATACATAGGAAAAGGTAGACGGTAAAGTGTTTATTAATTTTTTAAAGGTTCAATTTGTAACTCTTGCCATATACATACGTATTATTATATATATAATAGCCGAAATCCGTCTGTCTGTCTGTCTGCTGATAACGCTCGCTGAGGAAAAATAATTAAAAAACCAGAACGAGTGGGGATCGAAGCCAGGACCCCAAGCTCGGGAAGAACGTCCTTAGACTAATCTGCCATCGCCCTTGGCCAATTTAGTCCTTTTTTTTTAAACATTACCTATACAAGGGATCGTGACTCTGTTTTACCTACATACCTACCTACCTACATTACCTACATATAGATGACGCTATAAAAACTATAATTTTTTTTTGTGTTTTGATTTTTACAAAATCACTTACAAAATTATAATTATTATATATATAATAATTAATAATTATGATATAAATAGTAAAGTAAAAAAAAAAATTTTTTTCTAGTGGGTATCGGGGATCGATCGATTTGGGTAATGGGATCTCTATTACGATATTTAAAATTCGTTTTACGCTTTACGAGCGCGCTTTACGATATTTAAAATTCAGCGGGCGTTGATATTCAACGGGCTTACACAAGTGTACATATGTATCTCTTTGATATCACTCCTCCCTCCTAAATATCAACGTGCACGATCGTTCCAGAGTATTCCAATTTAGTTCAAACAGAATTTTTCTTCAGCTAAGATATAATTATTGTACTTCGTAAACCTGTTATAACATGTAAAATGTAAAGCCGTCAAAATGAAGTAGTTCAATAAACTGCAAATCAAGTTTAATTCATAGACGGTGGATCCCATACCACGTCATCGTCCGCTAAGCCTTAAGTGGCATTAAAAATTTATAAATTTATAAACATATTTACAACAAAAAAGCGCCAAAGGTGAACATTTTGATTACGTAAGCGTGCTTTACATGGAAAAAAGATGAATAACATATTTTGGGGTCCGCCTTAGAGTAGGTAAAATTATTAAAAAAAAAAATGTACCATCGCAAACTGTAAAAGAGTATCGCCATTTTTGGTTTGCATTTATTATGCAGACTAGCTCTACCCGAGGACAAAGGCTCACACAAAAATGCCACACCGCACGTGACGTAATGCTATTTGCTATGAATTTTGACGTGGAGTGGGGTGTTGCACGTATATTTCTACTCCATAGAGATTCGTGCGTTTAGAATTTCACCAGAAGACATGTGTGGTGCTAGCGTGTGGTAAGTTTGTGTGAGCCTTAACTCTCAACCCCACACACTATAATTATAATATACATAATAATTATAATTTTGTAAGTGATTTTGTAAAAATCAAAAAAAAAAAAAAAAAAAATAGTTTTATATCGACATCTATGTATTATTAGCAGAGTTTTTATGTTATAGGTAAAGCAGAGCCGCGATCCCTTTTGTAGGTAATGTTTAAAAAAAAAAAGGACAAAATCGACCGAACGTAATAGAGTAAGCGTTAGCGTGATATCTCTGGAGCCTGAGGTCATGGGTTCGATACCCACTCGTTCTGCCAAGTTTTTCCCCAATTTTTCCTCAGCGAGCGTTATCAGCAGACAGACAGACATACATACGGATTTCGGCTATTATATATATAATGTATTTCGGTTGGTGTGGTGGTGTGCTTGCGTTTTATTTACTTACGTACTTAAAAAAATAATTTCGTTACTATTTGTCTCCCTCAAATATATGGATAAAGTCATGGGTTGGCCACACCCGAATTTTTACTCAATATTATATATCACAAAATCAATTTAATATCTGTTTTAATTCATCTATGATTTACCTTTAGTACCTTACTATACCAATCATTGAATACTTATCTTGTTTGTTCATTGGGTACATCTATGTACATACAAAAGAAAATGAAAAGCGTACTTTTAATATAGCAGAACACGTCGTATCAAACAATGCCTATCTCTTAAAAATGTACGGCCACCTTGCAATATTAGATAATATATGTTGATCAATTTTGGTACTATGGTATGTGATTAATCTCATGCAATTAGCTGACCAAATACACCTAACAGGGGTAATCAATCGATAGTGGAAATCAAACCACCAACCTCCAGCTCCATGCGTGGGTTAATTGTCTAATTCCTCTTGAATTACTATTTTCTTTAATATCGGAAATTATTATACATTTTTCAGCATAGGAAAGATACCATTAATTACATCAATCTGAAATTATTTAACCTGTATTGTTTTTATAGCTACGCGGCAGAGCATAGACTTTTTCGATAGGGTCGGAAGATTTTCTCCGTGGTTTTCGACTTTCGCTATCGTTGTTGGTAATATTTGTATATTAATAAATTCGTATCGGCTGTCTCTTATCAGAGTTTACCTATATATATTTGACGGAGCCATGCAACAGTGGGATCACCTAGCATTATTCTTATCTTTCAATTCATTGTCCCTCGTTTACTTTATTTTCCCTATATATGTATGTACGTCAATACGGAATATTACTTTTCCCTTGTACTTTACCATATAAAATAAAGTTTTTTTTAAATGATAACTTGGTGGTGAGAGCATTAGTTTCTCGAGCGAAGGTCCGAGCTTCGATCCCGGCATGTCCAATGATTTTCTAGACGATTTTTTCGACCTTAATTATCGTCATTGGCAAGATCTAACTATGTATGTAAGTCGAGATCGGCCGTCTCCTGCTAGATTTGCCAATTTATTTAACTTAGTTATGAGACAGTTCCACAAGAATTGGTACCACGCTCCAGAGAGCAATGGGAAACCACTGGAGAGTGTCCTAGTTAATGCACTGTGACAGACGGTAAAATGTTTGCCAAATAGTGAGGAAGTAACGTTTAGTACGCCGCCTTTAGAAGATATTTATATGTACACTAGTGTAAGATCGTTGAATATCAACGGACGCGTTTGACCTAATTGATTACGTAACAATTGAGCAAAGTCGCGAACCTACTAAGGATTAATATTTTCAAATTATAGGAGGCCTCCCATTTTATCGGTGCTGGGTGAACGCGTTAGCGCTTACTCACGCAAATCCCACTCGCGACGTTCGTGTTTTTTCAATTAAATTAGGCGAGCGTTATCAGCAGTCGGACAGACAGACAGACGCAATTGGGCTATTATATATATAACATATATTTTGTATGCCAACTAAAGATGACGTTAACGTTTCCTTTCTGTAAATCATTTAAATTGAATTTTCATAGGTGTGCCACAGTTTGGTCATATCTGACATATCTGTACCTATATCTAAATCTACATTGCCAATAATAAAAAAAAAATGTTTATCTGTTGACGTTGTAATCAATCAAAATATTGTTGTTGTTTTATTAACGTTTCGGTGCTTTCAGTGGACAGTCCATGGGTTCAAAATGGTTTCCAATGTTTGCTCGATCGTTTTTTTGTGCATAGGCTTGGTTGTGGCAATCTTGGGTATCGTCTTGGGATGGGCAGTTTTTCCAATAGTCGTCGAAAACAGCATCATAAAGGTTAGTTTCCAAATTTTAAAACTTAAAAATAAAAATAAAATACATCGGTCACTTCAAAGCGGCGACGATTTGAATGATATCGCATTCGTTTTTTAATCTTATACGTTTTTTTTTCTTTTTATATGTTAGAAAATATTACAATAAATTGCTTGATATATTGCCCATTTTAAATGTCGAAATGTTTCCAAATTTACGATCAAAATAAAAAGTGTGCGGCGCAAATGTTAAGAGGGTCGATTTTAAAAGGGGCAAAATTGACAAAAATAAACAAATAAATTTAAAAATAAAAGTGACCGATCTAATATGTAAAATTTGATTCGAGTCTGTTTACATTAACTTGCGATGTGATTTATTTAACTGCCTTCTATCCAAATGGAAAATTTATGAATGACGATTAAAATTCAATTTGTTGAGATTTATCGATTTTTGATTGGGACCTTAAATTAAATGAAACGATGGTTACCAAAGTTTAAAATTCATTAGACTAAACTGAAATATTGGCAATTTGGATGTTTTAAATAAATTCGAGGATTAACCAACTCGATATATGTACGTATGTACATAAGTTGTGTGCCATATTCTATACGTCTATTTTTTTGTTTTCAATTTGAAAACTTGTCCCCAACGCAACTTTGAATAATTTATAATGCTCGTATATTATGTATATGGTAGGTCAAAATTTAGCTAATTGTCATTTCAGTATAATTTAATCAATTAGGCAAATTTTTTTCGCAAATAAAGCGATCTGTGTATAATAACAGATGTACTTTTGTTTGTAGCAATATAATTTTTTCCATATATGTACATACATATGTACATTGCATTTGCGATGTTAATTGGCAAGTTTAAACACATTAAAATTCATTTGTATTAATATTATCTATTATCGCAGCGGTTCCCGAATTCTTTTGGCTACGGAACCCTTTTTGGTTTACAATTTTTGGGCGGAACCCTAGCTTAAGTAGGAAGTAAACTAACTGTAACATTGTTTTTTTACGTGAAATCACACCATACTGAGGCTTTTTGGGTTGGTGTCCGCATCTTCTAAGTATAGTTTGACTTTAAAAGAAAGACTTTTTAAGATAAAAATATTTATTTAGTTGGAACAAAAAGATATTTATTTAATGTGATGAATGAAATCTTTTCATAGTTTTCCTTAAAATAACATTGAAGTCAGGTTTTATGTCTGACAATTGGATGCGTAGGTCTGGTGCAGCATTCAACTTACTCCTAAACTTATTTTTCGTGTAGGCGTAAGCTGAAAACCCAGCCTCGCATCTGTAAGTTGACACAAATGGGAGTAACGCCATGATAGCCTTTTCAGCGATACCCGGGTATTCGTTTTTCAGGCCAAACCAAAATTGGCTCAGGTCGTGGTAGCTTTTGATTCGAAAAGTTGTTGGAGTGTGGATGAATTTTTAATATCAATTAAATTTTCATACTCCAATACAGTCAATGTTGAAGGTTTGGTACTATCAAACGTGAAACGATTTACAATATGGAAATCTTGAATGGAAATATGGAAATCTTGAATGGAACCCCAGAGAGCCTCTTACGGAACCCCAAGGTTCCGCGGAACACCACTCGGAAACCGCTGTATTATCGGTATAAATTTTGTGATAGTGACCGATATATGTAGCTATCTCAGATTTATTTTCATATGCAGATTAATTTTAAATACAGCTAAAAAACATTATTATCTACTTAAACAATGGATCAAAATCATAATTAGTAAAAACAGAAAAACAAATTGGAATTTTTTTAATCACTTTTTCGTCACTTTTTTAATCACTTTTTCGTCACTTTTTTAATCACTTTTTTTGGATAATAATTTATCTATGACAAGAAGATTTTCAATGAAATGTTAATCATTTTTTAATTACAATTATTCAAACATAATGATCTAAAAATGGGTTCATTTCAAAAATCAAATGAAACCACAAAGTTTATCGGTTTTCGTGGATATATAAATATGGGGTAAAAGCCAGACTATCAATATTTTTTATTATGGTCATTTATATTCGCACGCTGATAAGCGCTACGTAAATTATTATATGAACTTAATAAGCCATCAATGTGTTGTCAAATTGATGGAAAATTCTGATTGCATTTGTAGTTCTATTGTCAAGTTGAAACAAAAACTCATTCTAGCCCCCTAACAATGGATGAATGCATTATAATCTGAAAAACGGTAGCATTGATGCATAGGATTTTCAATAATGAAGTTTCTTTCATAATAAAAGTATAGCCTAATTAAATTTACTAGTACATTGCCCGTTGACGATCAACGTGTGTTAACTATTGGTTCTATGGGCTATGGGAAAAAAATAACAATTCAAATTTTCAATAAAACCTAAATAAGTTTATTTATTTATTTATTATTGCTTATTATTGTATTAATATGCGATGATAAGTAGCGTGCATAGAACGAGCATACCGATTGTTGCACTTTATATATAACTAGTGTAAGCCCGTTGAATATCAACGGATGTTTGTGTGGGTGAGTAATATGTGTATTTAATAGTTTTTTTTTATAATTGTTGCATAGATGGCGCGTTATAATACAACAACGTAACAATTTAGCAAAGTCGCGAGCCTATTGATAATTTATATTGTCAAATTGCAACAGGCTCGTCATCACCTCCGTTTGGATCATACCTTAAGCGCTCGCTGTACCGAACCGGTGATCTCGGGTTCAAATCCCACTCGCGCGCGGACGGTTCGTGTCTTTTAATCATTTACCTCGGCGAACGTTATCAGCAGACACACAGACAGACGGACGGATTTCGGCTATTATATTTACATATGTACCAGTGTAAGCCCGTTGAATATCAACGAAGCGTTCTCATCACCCGTACTGGAAAATTATATATTAAATTTAATAGTTTTTATAGCGCCATCTATGGCGCGTTATAATACAACAAAAAATAATGGTTTTTATAGTGCCATCTATGTATTCACGATGAGTCACGATCCCTTGTATAGGCAATGTTTAAAAAAAAAAAAAAGGACTGAATTGACAACTGGCGATGGCGGATTAGTCTAAGGACGTTCCTCCCGAGCTGGGGTCCTGGGTTCGATCCCCCACTCGTTCTGGTTTTTTAATTAATTTTCCTCAGCGAGCGTTATCAGCAGACAGACAGACGGATTTCGGCTATTATATATATAATATAAATACATACATATAATATTGCTCAATAAAGTTAAAAATATGCGTCTATTTGAAAACTGTTATTAACGTTTTTATTTTTCAATCCTTCAATACCTTTACATACAATACATTTTAGTTCATGGTCCACGGCGTGACGGTGAAAAAATTCCCGCAACACAGTATTTATGTATTTTGCTAACCAATTCCTGTTTTGATCAAAATAAATAAGTATTCATGGATTATCTTTATTTAAAATTCGTTGTTTTATTCCAGACGTCTAGACTCTATAGCCTTGGAATAATTGTACAAATTTCCTCAAAAAGAAGACTTTTTCGCAGTTAAGATGCAGTGTTTTGGAGGCGTGTTCTCACGTGGCAATCACATTGTTTTTACTTTATCCTAATCGGATAAAGTATTGTGATCGTGCGAAAATTCGACCTCGAGATTTTGACTGATTTGTATCAGGTATCATCCCCTGATCACGTTTTCATGATTTCTAAAAAATGTCTGTATGTCTGTATGTCTGTGTACTTATGTGTGTGTGTGTGTGTCTGTATGCGTGTTTTCAACGAAACTGTCAAGTCTATCAAGCTGAAATTTCCATCGAAAATCTATTATTTCCAGGTAAGGTGTAAGAGCCATAACGAATTTGATCAACATCAGTGAACCGGAAGTAGGGTTTTTTTCTTGTAGAAAATTCTAAAATTCTTTTACCACAGAATATTTCCGAAACGGCTCCGGGAATTTTGTCCAAATTTCATATCTATAGTTTTCACGTTAGCCGTAAGACATAGGTACTGTGATTTTGGTCAACATCTGACTACCGGAAATGGCAATTCACTCTTGAACGATTTTTTTTTTTTTTATTTTTTTCGACCTTTTAAATATGTAGTATCGTCACAATATTGTAATGTTGTAATTTTGAGAGAAATTGCTATTTTAAAAAAAATAAATCATTAAAATTAGTCGCCCGTTAATAAGTTTTTTTTTTTGTCGAAAAATTTACCGCAGAATATTTCCGAATCTGCTCCATCGATCAAGTTGAAATTTCATATCTATAGTTTTCACGTTAGCCTTAAGAGATACTCTGATTTTGGTCAAAATCCGTCTGACAGAAGTGGCAGTTTACTCTTGAACGATTTTTTTGTTTTTATTTTTTTCGACCTTTTAAATATGTAGTATCGTCACAGTATTGTAATGTTGTAATTTTGAGAGAAATTTCTATTTAAAAAAAAATAAATCATTAAAATTAGTCACCCGTTAATAAGTTTTTTTTTTTTGTCGAGAAATTTACCGCAGAATATTTCCGAATCTGCTCCATCGATCAAATTGAAATTTCATATCTATAGTTTTCACGTTAGCCTTAAGAGATACTGTGATTTTGGTCAAAATCCGTCTGACAGAAGTGGCAGTTTACTCTTGAACGATTTTTTGGTTTTTTAATTTTTTCAGCCTTTTAAATATGTATGTAGTATCGTCACCATATTGTAATATTGTAATTCTCATAGAAATTGCTATTTAAAAAAAAAAAATTATTAAAATTAGTCAACCGGAAGTAGGTTTTTTTTTGTCGAAAAGCTTACCGCAGAATATTTCCGAAACTGCACCGGCGATTTCGTCGAAATTTCATATCTATAGTTTTCACGTTAGCCTTAAGAGATAATGTGATTTTGGTCAACATCTGACTACCGGAAATGGCAGTTTACTCTTGAACGATTTTTTTGTTTTTATTTTTTTCGGCCTTTTAAATATGTACTATCGTCACAATATTATAATGTTGTACTCCTGAGTAAAATTGCTAGTTACGAAAAAAAATAAATCATTAAAATCAGTCAACCGGAAGTAGGTTTTTTTTTTTGTCGAAAAGTTTACCACAGAATATTTCAGAAACTGCCCTATTGATCAAGTCGAAAATTTATATTTATAATTATCATATAAAATTTAAAAGTTGATAAGGTTTTGATTAAAATCCGCCGACCGGAAGTGGTAGTTTTTCTTATTTGAATATATGCCGAAGATCGTATTTTATATACGCGCGCGCACTCAACACAGTAATTTCATGATATGTACATACATATGTATGTATTTTGATTGGTGTGGTGGTGGTGTATGCGTTTTATTTACTTACGTACTTAAAAAATTAATTTCGTTACTCTTTGTATTCCTCAAATATATGGATAAAGTCATGGGTTGGCTACACCCGAATTTTTTTTTCTTTCTTTCTCACGTGAACAATCAATGATTGCGATCCCAATTAAATGAATAAACAAAGAAATATGTATATGTATACAATATATTAAGTGATTAAATAATAATCTAATATATAAAACGCTGAAGTTTGTATGTACATACGTATGGGTCATTCGTCAATTACCAGGCGTTGCTCGGGCGCGATTAATAGAAACGACGAAGTACACACGATAGTAGATGTTTTCGGCAGATTTAAGTAGATTTAAGCAGATAGTGTTTCGGGAGCCCAAAAAGGGGCCGCCGGGGCAGGAGGGGGGTCTAAGGGGTAGTAAGGGGCCGGCATTGCTTTTCGGGAGTCCAAAAAAGGGGCCACCGGGGTAAGAAGGAAGGTTTGGGGGTTGGTAAGGGGCCGGCATAGCTTTTAGGGAGCCCATTAAAGTGGCCGCCGGGGCTTCGGGGGGGTCTGGGGGTGGTAGGGGCCGCCGGGGCTTGAGGGACGTCTGGGGGGTGGTCTGAGGACCGGAATGGCTTTAGGGGGTATCAAAAGTTGAAAAAATCAAAAAAAAAGTTCCAAAAAAAGTCCAAAAAAAAGTTGAAAAAATCCAAAAAACCGAAAAAAACTCGAAAAATCCTATAGTTACGTCATAGCGTTACTAAAGCGTTACTATACTCCCTAAAATCTATGCCGGCCCCTTACCACCCCCCCAGACCCCCTCCTGCCCCGGCGGCCCCTTTTTTGGGCTCCCGAAATAATTTACTAAACAAACACTATATTACATTGTATTAATTACACCCCGGGCAAAGCCGGGTAATAAAGCTAGTATAATAATAAAAAAAAAAAAAACAAAACGCTTCTTATCGAAATCGCGCAACGGACACAGCCTCACTAGCGTTGTGGCAATGCACCTCACCTGTCATGTATATAATGTCAAGAGCAATTTATATTTCCATCAGTAAAGTTCGAAAAAGTTCGCAGGGGTCAAACTTTGGCGCGCTACGGCGAAAATTACACACAATCGAAACGACGCGTCAAGGGTTCGTCGCTAAATTATACACTTTATTCAAATTGCATTCGAAAAATTCAAATCGTATGCAAATCTAACTGGATTTGACCTATAGAAAACGAAACAATCCAACCCGAAGAACCGGATTGGAGTGAGATATACGAGGGGGTCTCGTCTGCCCCGACACACCACACAGCCAACGGGTTAATCTGACGCGAAATGTCCTCGTCGAGACGAAAGATGCGTAATTATAAATCAAACGATCATCACGCGTTTGAAATAATAAGCACATAAAATAACAGTGCCACGAGGTCGGCATAAATATATAAATTAAATTATCGACGCGTGAAACGCACACAGGTTGAGGACGACTGGTCCAGAGCCAACAAATTGCAAAGGACAGTCGTGGATGTCGAGTGATGTGGATAAATAACAATGTGAGCATTCGTTTAATGACACTTACGACTTTATGCTTTCAGAGTGTCGTGCTCGACAGTGGAACAGAGGCGTACGAGCGATGGGAAATAGTGCCATTTTCGATCGACTTCAAAGTGTACCTGTTCAATGTCGAAAACGGTGACGAAGTCATCGCAGGAGGAAAGCCAAATCTCACAGAATGGGGACCTTACGTTTACAAGTACGTATGAAACTCGATGACAGTAAAAAATCAATAACATTGTGCAACAAAAAAAAAAAAAAACTACCGCACCGGAGACTACTCAATCTTTACCAAGTTTGACCCACTGAATCTGAATATGATAAGAAAGAAAAAATAATATTTTTGACGTTTACGTATAAGTATTTTGAAACTTTCAAATATCACAATTAATAGCAAAAACATCTGACTATTGCTTCCGATACTCATTTTGAACACAAAAGTACTAAATTTTGAGTCACAGACCGCAAAGGTCAAAAAAATGTAAAAATTGTTCATTTTTTTAAACGCTCATCTACTATGTACATATGTATGTATATAAAATTCAATGTTTGTTTGTCGTTCCGCTATGCAAATCTACAGTTTTCAACGTAGAACCGCCAAACTTGTTATACTATCTCATGATACCCTAAGTCAGACCGTAGGTGGATTTTGGAAGAGGTCGAATCAGGGGGTTGACAGGCCCCTATATACAAAATTTTTAATCAATTTTTTTTTGAACTGGAGAATAAATGTTTTCATTTGTTTCAATTTTTGTTTGTACTGGAGAATATAATATATCATTCATAAACATTCACCCGCCCGAGCAACGCCGGGCAATTCAGCTATCTTCTACTATATAAAATTCAATGTTTGTTTGTTTGTCCGCTATGCAAATCTACAGTTTTCAATTTAGAGCCACCAAACTTGGTATACTATCTCATGATACCCTAAGTCAGACCGTAGGTGGGTTTTGGAAGGGGTCGGATCAGGGGGTCAAGGGGGCCCCATACAAATTTTTTAATCTGAAAAAAAATTTTGTACTGAAGAATAAATGTTTTATTTGTTTCAATTTTTCATTCAATTTTTGTTTGTACTGGAGAATAAATGTCACCCGCCCGAGCAACGCCGGGCAAGTATCTCATAAACAAGAGCTAATCAAAAAATGTAATTATCATATTCGGATTCAGTGGGTCAGAATTAGTAATGATTTTTGGGTCTCCGCTCCGGTAATTCAAAAACGTGATTTTTTTTTGTTGTTGCTCAGTGTAATTAATGATTTCTCGATGCAAATCCTAGGTCAGGTTCGGGTCTTAAAGGCAACGAGTCGTTTTTGACCTTTAAGAATCCATCATTCGTCATTGCGATAATATCATCGTACCTTTTGGCGAAGATTGATTTATTCGCATGACATCGAATCAATGATGAAACACTAATTTTACGTAAAAGTTTCATCGGGCGGCATTTGGGCAATGGATCGCGATAAAGTCGCGTGTTGGTCGCATAAGATTTTTTTTATTTTTTTATTTTAATACATACAAGTACTGTGAAGTATTCCGAATGTTGTTTTTTTTTTCGCATTCTTATTAACTGTCGTTAAAAATTAATGTATGTGAATCAAATCAGTCACACTCTTCAGAGTTTATTATGCACGATTTCATCGACTGTCAAATCGATATTTTCGCATGCTTTTTTTTTTTACCTTGACCTATGCGGAACAATTCTTTCGCGATTTCGATGCGTCAAATTCATATAATGGGTAAAGGGTCTTAAAAAAAATGTACGCACGTATGTATGTATGTATGTACAATGGTACAAAGGTATTTAATGCAAATAGACAAGAAAACTCGTGTAGTAGGTAGTGTGATTTATTGGATTACTAATGTTTTTTTTTGATACATTTACAGGCAATATCGAAGAAAATATCAAATAAAAAATATTAACTCGACGTGGGAGTATTATGTGGAACAGAAATACGAATTCGATGAAGTCAAATCGTTTCCGTATAAAGAAACTGACGAAATTGATATTCTCAATGTTCCTATGAATGTATAGATTTTCTCAATTGATTTTAAATTTGGTAATGGTAAATATATCAACAGAGTGTTATCTTAAAATGGATAAATTTAATTTTAGGCAGTCCTTCAAATAGTGGAAAAAATGGGATCGGCTTTCCTCTTCGCCGTCAATCCTCTGATTAACAGTATCTTTCTCGGAAATTCTCAAATTATAATGAAAACAACTGTCGAACAATTGCTATTCAAAGGGATAAAACTTTGCGAAAACGGAGAACCCAAGTTAGTCTGCAACATAATCATAGAACAAAACCCGAAGACTATGAGAATCGATGAAGATGGCTCCTTATATATTTCCATGTTTAACCATGTATGTATATTGTTAATTTTCCATAAACAAAAACATAAAACTAAAATTTAAAATCTAGTATTGTGTACATCATGCGCTCACTAAACGATTTGGCGCAAAAGACAACAGTTTATTAAGAGTGCCGATTTTTTCATTTCAACGATAATATATAAATAATTCCGCCTGAATTATTATTGACTAATGTAATTAATTTAGTTGAAAACCACTGAGATAATAAAAAGTATTGGAAAATTTTTCGGAAGAAGGACTTTTTTCCATATACTATTTTGAGATCTGAGACATAATATCACGGTAACGGTCCATAAAGTAAGCCTTAAGAAAATTGGTGACAGCCGCCACACCCTTCTGAAATCATTAATGCATTCTTGGCCACAAATAGGTTGGGAAGCCCTGCCTTAGATTATTTATTATTTTTGGAATAACTTCTTTTTTTTTCTTTTGTAATTATGGATTAAATTCATGTATTTTTATGCCTTTTACAAAATATTTCAGTCAGTGGCCTTTCTTTTCATGACCTCATACTTTGTATTGTGGAATCAGACCTTTATATTATATGGTTAATGTAGATATTATTTTCTGTATTTTCCACTTCCTCTCTTTCCTTTACGATGTCGGTTAAAAATTCACTATGGCGCAGACATGGCCAATATATGTATGTATGTAGATTCTTGACTCAATGCATTTCATTATTTGCCTTTTTTCATTTATTTCATCTAGTTGTCTAGTAGATATATTCTTTCCTTCTCTTTCTGTCCTTCAATATTCTGAGCCAGCAACACATCTCAAAACCTTCCAAACGGTGTTTATCTTTCGACGATATACTCCAGTAAGATCCAGTGCACACAGATGAGCATGTAGAGATGTATGCTTGGTATAACAAGATCATAAGAGGAATACATGGGTAAGAAGCATAACCAAAGTGGTGAAAATACTGGAATGGTATCCGAGAGGATGTGAAAGAAAGCAAGGTAGACAGAGTGAACCAGTGAGAAAAATGTGTGAATGCAGATTGCTCAAGACAGACAGGAATGGAAGAGGATTGAAGAGGCCTTCATCCAGCAGTGGATGGTGAACGGCCGAAAATGATGATGATATACTCAAACCTTCACATCCATATAATAAATGTCTATAAATTTAGTTTAATATTCATATTACAAACGTTGAAATATATACTACCTCAATTTGATCATTGGAACACTTTTCAAATAGAAAAATACAACACACGACGGTAGGTATCGCGTGGACAGTGGAAAAAATGACATAAGCAATCTGGGGAGGATCGTCGAATGGGAATATTCTAAAACCCTCAATATGTGGAAAGGTGGGTCAAATTCAACATGCAACATGATCAATGGAACAGATACTACCATATACCCGCCGTTCGTCGACAAGAATCGCGATCTTCAAATTTTCAACTCGGACATTTGCAGGTGAGCGAATCGGTGAATCGAATCGAGATTTAGACTATTAGATTTAGATTATATTTTTATTTTTAACACACGTTCGTTTCAGATCGGTGACGACTCGTTACACGGAGGACGTGGTATACAAAGGTTTGAACGGGTACAGGTACGTCGCCATTGCTGAAACTTTGGCAGCTCCCGCTGAAGAAAACAATACTATGTGTTTCTGTCTGAAAGACACTGCCGGTATCACTCAACCGAACGGTTGCCTCCTGGAAGGAGCCATGGAGCTTTATCCCTGCTTTGGTATGACACAATCTGGTTACAATCTGGCAAACTGTGTAATATCGCATTGTATAAAATGACCAAATCGGTCGGGCAAAAGGTCAAATGTACCGTGCTCCATAAACACCCTCACAAACCCGAGCGGATTCACTGCGTCAAGTTTTCGTCCTCTATCGTCGTTGATTCGCACCAATGTGAATTGTATCGGTGCGAATGGGACGCAGCGAATCCGCTCGGATTTGTTAGGGCCTTACGAAGCGCTCACAACACCTTAGCGAAATCGCTGCGTCTAAGGGTGATATTACATTGAGCAACAAAACTGAACACCAGGTTTTTTTTGAACCTCGGCGACCAGATAGATATACAGGTTCCAATGGTAAGTATTACGATGTATTAGAACAGGGTTTCTCAAACTTTTCTACAACGGAACACTTCGCAAATCCCAAAATTTTAATGGAACACCTTGGTTATTTTATAGGGTAGGTAGTTATAATAAAATAAATGAGTAAAACTAAGCGTTAAAAAAACAAATTTTATTCTCTAAGCAAATGCTAATTATTTAATACAAAACATATAAAAATAGTAAAATAAACTAGCCTAGCTTACATATATTGTAAAATTACGTTTTTAATGACTTCGATGTTTTTGGGTCTTAGAATTACAAATTCTTTTAATATCAGGCACAATATTAGAAAGTTGAATTCTCACATCTGGTGTAGCGTCGAGTCTGTTCCTAGACTTTGATTTGGTTGCGGCATAATATGAAAAGCTTCGCATAAATATGTCGTTGTAAAAGGAAGTAAAACAGGAATAGCTAGTTTTGACACGCTGGGATACTCTTCCTCCAAATTTGTCCAGAAATCATTTAATGACATTTCCTTGTATTTTTGTTTTAAATCAGAGTCAGTAATTAACTCTATTAAAATTTCATATTCACTTGGGCTAAAGCCTGCTGGCTTGGGTGTCACTGTAAATGGATTCCGAACCCAGGAATTGTCTTCACTTTTTTTTGGAAAATATTGTAAAAGGCTTGTTTTTAAGTCATACAAGTGTTCTAAAATTACGTTTGAAACTTCTTCGTCTACTTTAGAATTTATTTCAATCAAATATTCACGCAATGCGGGAAAAGAATCAAAATTATTCTGTTCAGCTGCAGAAATCCAAAATTCAATTTTTCTATCAAAAGATGCAATTTTATCTTTTGTATTGAAAATTGTAATGTTCTTTCCTTGTAATGATAATTTAACTTCATTACACTTCGTAAAAATATCTGCCAGATACGCAAGACTCATCAACCATGAAGGATTTGTTAATAATTCAATAAAATCTTGTCTTAAATTATTTGACTTGAAAAAGATCAATAAGTCACTACGAAGTTCAAAAAGCCTCAATAGTGCTTTTCCTCTGGATAGCCATCTCACTTCAGTATGTAATAAAAGTGCGTTATGTGCACTACCCATTTCGTCGCACAAAATTTTAAATAATCTGGATTGAAGTGGTCGAGATTTTACATAGTTGATAATTTTTACGGCTTCATCCAAAATAGTTTTTAAACACGTAGGAATTTTTTTTGTTACTAGTGCTTGTCTATGTAAAACACAGTGACTTTTGGTGGCTCTCGTAGCTAATTGCAGGATACGTGTTACAACTCTCTTAATCTTTCCTACCATTGCTCGAGCACCATCTGTACAAATATCAATACACTTCTCCCAACCAATTTCCTGTTTTGTAATGTAATTACTAATACAGTTGAATATATCTTCTCCCGTAGTTTTTCCATGTAGATATTCGCACATGAGTAAGTCTTCAATATTTTTATCAAATATGTAACGAACAAACATTAGTAATACAGCGAGTCCTGCGACATCTATAGATTCATCCATTTGTAATGTATGTATGTATATCCACTGCTAAGTCTAAGTCGTAGAATCAGTTCCATCTCTATGTCAGCAGAAAGATCTTTGATGCGGCGTGAAACGGTATCATTTGATAATTGTAGTACATCTATTTTTTTAGCAGCCTGCTCGTTTTTACACCAATCGCATTTCGCCACGTAAACGTGTCGCCGACGAAAATTTCCAGAAGAGATGTGCGATGGAAAAAACACCCAGGGCTGGCACAAACTGCATTTTAATTTTGTTATTTTTTCACGGAACACTTACACACTCTCCGCGGAACACAAGTGTTCCGCGGAACATAGTTTGAGAAACCCTGTATTAGACGATGTGATTCTGAGTTGCATGAAAATTTCTTGGAAGTCAATGTTCGACGAAAAAAACCTTCACCAAAAACCCTTTTCTGAGCTTTTTTTTTCATCGTCGTACTCAATTGTCAACGCAACGCAACGTCAACGCAATTGTTTCGAAAACAATGAAATTCAGAAAGAAATACGAGAGGTTAAATTTTATATATTTTCTACGTCTACATATACCTCTTTTTTATAGACGTCTTCCTAGACCTATTTTTGTTTTGTATGAAGATTATGAAATGAGCAGGTAGCTTGGTGAGTGAAAAGTGGTGCAATGTAAGAAGATGCTCGCCACCGCCAAAAAAAATCTGGTGTTGGTTTTGTTGCTCAATGTAATATCGTTCTAACTTTCTCCTCTATCGTCGTCCCATTCGCACCGATATAATTCGCATCGGTGCGAATCAACGACGATAGAGGGTTGTCAGTTTGACGCAGCGATTTCGCTAAGGTGTGTGAGCGCTTTTAAAGCGCTCAATTTAAATAAGTGAAAAACCAAAGTTTGCGAACGAAAAAACGGGCTCAATTTAATTTTCTGGATCAGCTGATCAGATTGGCGAAATAAAAAAAAAACTGATTCAAATACCAAAATTCATTTGTTTTACGCTTAGACGTAAATATATTATACAACGTGAGGGTTTAACACTTTGCCTGTAACATATATGTATATATTTTTTAATTTAGCAATTTACGTCTATGTAGTCTGTTTTTTTAACAATAGAGATTCAGTTTCTTCTAACCGCGTGTGTTAAATAGAGACAAACTTGAATTGTACAGATAATGTGTACAGTTAAGGCGCTCACACACCTTAGTTTCATTCGCACTGATATAATTCGCATTCGAAAACTTGGCGCAGCGATATCGCTCAGGTTTGTGAGGGCCCTCTAAGATCATTCGAGTAGATTTTCGCTTAAAATTTTCGCCTGTGGCGCATTTTCAATGAAAACGCGTTTACGTGAATGAAAATTTGATTTAATAATTTCGTAATGAAAGTGAACGAGTGTCAAGTTCAATGGTCTACGTTTCAAATGTACAAATTTGATATTGAAACCGGTATGTATAGCGACAAAAATTTGTGAACATAATATGTACATATATTTAAAATTATGTGAGATACATCATCTCGATAAATATTCATGTCTGTCACAAATCGTTGCATTTTATTTTTTATTTATTTATATTTTTAAATGTTGTCTGCGACTGCGACTATTAATAAATATTAGGCGTTCTTAAATTGTGTTGTTCGACAGCCTTAAGTGTCGGTAGCAGCTTTCAATGTCAATGTAACGCGCTTTGTGCGATTCCTTATTATTTTTTTTTGTAATTTAAAGAATTAGCATTGCGTACCGAAATCAGTGTCATCATTTCTATATATTTTTTTTTATTGAAAAAAAAACTCGTCACAGAATTTCATATGAAAATGTAAAGTTCACGCGGCCAACAAACACTTGTGTCGATGAAGAGACAAGGTCGACTAATGAAATCGACGTTAGATTCAATCATCGAAACGCAAAAATATAAAAATAATAGATAGTGTGGCGTTGTCGTTAAAGGGTTAAAATTAAGATAACATGTGCAAATTCATACGAATGCGACTGTATTTTTTATTTTTTTACTTATTCGGAAATTCCTCATCGATCATCGATATAAATTATCATCTCGATACATTAGCGAAAATCTATCTGTGTGTATTGATTTTGTTGATTTTACGAGTTGCGGTTAGAGCAAGTTTCGTCGAATTGGAAATTTGAATACATATTCACAAATGCGAAAACACTGTCGTTTCTTCGGAAGGGTTTTTAATTGTTTTTTCCGTGTATTTTTGAATATTCTGAAGAATTCAAAAAGGTATGTTATAAATAATCTCAAGCCACTTCGAATACGCGTGAGTCCGTGCGTTCGAGGAAAATGAAGGTTTTTATGGAAATTATCATTAAATTAGTATCATCTATGTATGTATGTATATTGTATGTATGTACATATATAGTAAAAAATTACGTAATCACAATTGATAGACACCTAGTAGATGCTCATTTGACTAATGCGACACGCATAATATTTAAATCGTTTTGAAAAATCCTAAATTATCATCGATTATAAATTAATCGATTAAATTAATACTTGTGTACATTAGTGTATTGAAATATTTATACGACGAGTGCCAGCATAAAACTGTGAATCGATAGTTCTTTATTTTACAATTTTCAAAGATGAAAAAATAAAACTTTTAAAATTTAATTGTTCTCTTTCTAATAAAAACTTACCATTACTCGCTTTGAAATATGCAATATTAACAAAATGATTACAATTTCTGCTTTTGTGCTAGAAAACTTTTTACTAAATACTACACACACTTTTCTAATTTTTCTTTTCAATCTAGGAATATATTATGGAAACAAATATTACCACAGTAAATTAAGTTCATAGTACACATTTTGATTTATCAGATTTTTTTATTTCTGTTGGTTAAACTCCACCACCTCATATTCTTCCTACCCACTTATTCTCCATTTCATTCCTTAATTACTCTTCAAAGGGAAATTGGAAACCACTATACCCTATTTGCTCCGTGTTGTTTGTCGCACAATTAAATAATTAGGTATGTTAGAGAGTTATAGCGTGTTTATTTTAACGCACCCAGAAGACAAATGACTATCGTTGTCCATTTGCAAAAAAGTATAAAATCGTACGGCACAGCGTCATAATCATTTTAATGGGGTATAGAATTTATTTTTCCTTTCCTTACTTTACTATGACAGGCGGTGAAATGGTATCTAAATTGAATTGTTACGCTTTAAAATTTATGAAAAAGTTACCTTCTGGTCAAGACAGATAACAAAGAAAGAACTATGCGAATATGCTACGAAAAGAAACAGTTCTCCAAAGAACGGGAAGCGAAATCCCAACATTAAGAAGAGAAAGCTAGAGCATTTCTGGGATATAACCAGTGTTGTTTTTATATGGGTTTGCACCGGCTCTATAGAGCCGGAAAAATAAAATAATTTAGGTTCGTAATTCAAAAGTTGTCATAAAAGAAAGGGTCTCAAAACACAAAATTGTCAATTACTTGTTATTGAGTAGGTATCTGAATCCAAGAATTATTTTTAATTTCGAATTTTTCTAAGAATTGGTTTTTCAGGAAGTGCATGACCATTAAATTATATCCAGATGCTTTCTCTGAATCTCACAACCATGTGCATATTGCGTTGTTCTATCACTTTATTTTGTTTCGGGTGCGAGCGGGTAAATGAAATATAAAAAAAAAAAAAAACACCATTGGATATAACGCGTAATGAAATTGCTGCAACTGAAGCGTGCAATGAAGGGTAGGAGAACGGGGCAATTCCTCGGCTCAAGAATGTGCAAGATCTTCGTTCAAGTCAAAATTACACTAATCATAGCCAACCTTCGATGGGAGACGGTTCGAGATGAAGATGAATAGGTGGAGAATTTCCATGTGTACGCCACCAATTTTCAATTTTCAATGTTGAGGGTGGAGGTGGGAGGCTATCGATGGGAGGGGATTAACCAAAGGCCTTGCTTTATAAGCAGAAAGTAGTTCTTGCTTAGCGAGTGCCCGCCATGGTGTCGCGGTTGCTGGTAACCGTTGCTGCTTCGCTTCTGCTGTGGGGTCGAAGCTCTGCTCGCTTGTACCAACGGTGCGAGCTAGCTCAGGAGTTGGCCACCAGGCTTGGCGGTGCTCATCCAGCTGCAACCTGGGTATGCATTGCCCAGCACGAGTCCTCATACGACACTGGAGCAATAGGCAGGCTGAACGGAGACGGCAGCGCAGACCACGGCCTCTTTCAGATCAGCGATCGGTACTGGTGCGACGGTGGAGCTTGCGGTCTCCCATGCTCCAACCTGACCGACGACGATATCACCGACGATCTGAACTGTGCCCTATACATCCACCAGCAGCACACTCGTCTCCAGGGAGATGGCTTCAGCGCCTGGACCGTCTACCCACTCTACTGCAATGGACCTCATGTTTACAGCTACATCGACGGCTGCTTCGACAACGCTAAAACCACCGTCGTCCAATCATCCACTCGTCGCTACAATCACACCACGAGTCCTCACAAGTCCTCAACACTATTCGATATAGACAAACTCCTGCCGATCACGGCCACTACGCCTACCACCATCAAAATCTACTCGCACTACACTACGAATCGCTTCAAAGTTACGACGGCGACGTCAAAGACAACGCCGAAGTCGACGACATCGTCAAAGTCGACGACATCGTCAAAGTCGACGACATCGTCAAAGTCGACGACAACGTCGAAGATGACACCGACGACAAAGACGACGCCGACGACAAAGACAACGCCGACGACAAAGACAACGCCGACGACAAAGACGACGCCGACGACAAAGACGACATTGAAGATGACGACGCCGATCAGCATCAAAAAGACAACGTTGAAAATACCACCACCGCCCAAGCTGAAGCCTTTGGGTTTGAAGCCCATATTCAGTTTCGGAACACTGATCACCAATACGCCGCACAAGTACAAGAGCGAGTTCAAGAAGTATGCGTGAATTCAATGGGACGTTATGTACATTGACGTGGTTGATAGTGTGGTGGTTCATCCGTAGGTTTCGTTCGGGGATTTAAGCCGCTCACACACCTTAGCGAAATCGCTGCGTCAAACTTTCGCGCCAGTCGTCGTTTCATTCGCATCGGTGCGAATCAACGACGGTAGAGGGCGCGTCGGTTTGACGTAGCGATTTCGCTAAGGTGTGTGAGCGCCTTTGAGTCGGAAGGAGTTAGAGGTAGGGGAGGCGAAGGGTTCAAAAACGTGTTCGCTAATATTTTTTCAAAAAATGTGTTTAAGTGTTAAATAGAAGATTTTGTTCCAAATCGGAATCATTGGAAAATTTGGTATAAGAAAGTACTCTTAAATAATAGGCAAAAGGAAAACCGGTCCTGTTTACAAAAAATTATATATCCGAAACTAATTACACTGTATTGGTGAAAAAATATCATTTTAAAGCTCATTTTATTTTCTTTCTAATGGTATGATGGTTTTTGCCAAACAGATAATTATTAAAATTAAATTATTATAAATTATTTTGTTTAAAAGTTAATTGCTTAGATATAATGTTTTAAAAATGTGACTGATGCTTTTTCCCATGCTGTACATACATACATTGTTTCAGGTGTATGTATTTTTTTCCTTGAAAAAGGTTTCGCTTCGTTTCAATTTGACTGAAGAGAAGTTGTCTTGGTTAGTTCACGATTAAGTAATAAAATGTGATTATTATTATATGTACCTATGTATAAAATTTCTAATGTTGTGAATTAAATCCGTGGAAAACATCTGGCGTCCACATAATATATACTATATGTAATATCTTACAGCATAGCAACTCTATAAGTGTATGTATTCTTTCCTCTCTCCCGTCCCTCCTCTCTGTGGTTTGGCAACAGCGCGTTTTTGCGATTTTAGCACTCCAGCGGAGCATATTGTGGACTTCGTTTAAAAGATCGCAATGTTCGATATGGTTTAATTTAGGTGTCATAAGACAAACGTACCGTAACACTTAAATAACTAATACATAGGTTCATCTTGCTTAATAGAAACAAAACTGCATTCAAAATACACAATATGCTCTGGTGAAAAAATGTGAGTTTGCATTGCACATATATATGTATTGTAATCTGCTTAGATGTTTTAACTATTAAGATAACTTATAATTTAGAGTTGTTTTTTGATAAGTTATCTTTTTCGTCGAGCGAGATACGTCTATCGAATTTCAAAAAAGACAACGGATGTATTGTATCTTTGTTTCATTAAAAATATTTAATATGTTAGTAAATTAAACGGAAATACAAATCTAATATTTTTTTACTGCATCTCTATAAAAATAACACAATCAAGTATTGTATCATTTTCCATTACATATTATTGTGTTTTTTAATTTTATCCTTGTATTTACGAAATTTTACTCATATGCGTCACATTCAATTAAATTATTATTATTTTAATAAAATGTGAAAATGTTTATATCTATGTATTTTGTCCATTTTAAAAACCTTTCCTTATGCACTATGTACTGCAAAATATTCTAAAATAACATAAAGTATTCCAAACAAGCAATATTTTTCTATCAAAACTATTCAGTTGTAATTCGTGGTAATTATAATATTTATTTTGAATTGTAGATTCTCATGTTGTTCTAACTTATCCACATTTCCTAAATGCTGATGAAGAATATCAATCAGGAGTTAATGGAATGACGCCAAATGCAAGTGTACATCAAATTTTCTTAGACATAGAACCGGTTAGTATTATATATAATATTTTTGTTTAAAATAATCTTAAACGAGAATCAATCCATTATTTATTATTCATCATATCTTTATTACTGATTTCATAAATAATATCATGCAATATGCCATCAAATCACACTTGTTTAACAAATATATATACATATGTACATGGTAATAATATTTGAAATTGAGTGCTGTCGGTAACTAATTTTAATTTGGATTTTTATATTGTTGTCAATAATTTAATACAATCATATTATAGTTTTTTTGAAAAGATTGCTTATTAACTTTTGTATAATCAATTAATACATGCATACTTGTGTTAAATTTTAGAACACCGGTGCACCACTCCATGGAGGAAAAAGGGCTCAATTCAATATGTTTATAAGACCATTGAAATTTATATCTGCTACCAGTAAATTAAAAACCACTTTGCTCCCTTTTATTTGGGTAGATGAGGTATGTCAATCAGAGATTTTGTATATAAACAATGAATATTATAATATTACACTTCAAAAAATATTGATACTCATGAATATAATATGACTTTTTCAGGGAATAGAACTACCCGATGATCTTATTGACATGTTAAATAAGAGTCTATTTGACGTTTTAAAAATTTTGGAAGTAGTAAAATGGGTTTTAATCGGTGTTGGTGGATTGATGGCGATCATTTTTACAATGACATTGTTTTGCAATAGAAAAGCTGCTGGTAAAACTGTTTGATCATCAGCAATTCTGTGCAACTAAACTTCAAATAATTTAATTTCCATTCCCACAGCCAGTCATTTATGTTGGAAAATATAATTTATATTAAATATGATTTATAAAATACAAATTATATAAAATATAATTTATAAAATACAATTTATATTAAATATAATTTATAAAATACAATTTATATTAAATATAATTTATAAAATACAATTTATATTAAATATAATTTATAAAATACAATTTATTATACAAATTATTAATATTATTAAATTATTAAATTATAATACAAATTATTAATATTATGTAAATGTAAATATACTTCCATACTTATGATTATTTGAGATAAAACAAACAATCCTGGAAAAACTGTTATAAATGTAGCTTGTCGGAATTAAATTTAATCTACGAATAAGATAAATCATTCAATAAACTATATATGTACCTACATATGTACATATGTACATTTTGAATAAACTAATAATTGTAAAAAATATTATAATTTAATACACATTTTATATCATTTAAGTATAACCATTTGTTTTTAACTATGAACATAGTAATACATATAATCCTGATTAATAATCTAAATGGATTTACCTTTAACTATAAATTAATATGAAAATTATATTTTGTGGCATGAGAGTTTATTAAAATCTCAGCATAAATCTGCTATAATTTTAAAATATCATAAACCAAATAAACATGCATACCAAAGTACATAAGTTCGATATAAACAGCACTTTAATTAAAATGTAAAAACTGGCAACACACGAACAGTGACAGTTGAGCGATAACTGTGGAAAAATACTCGAACATTTTTACAGTACTCGCCCAATCACTCGTTAGCCAAAGGTCACAAGTTGCTTGGTATGTTTCATAATATGAAATCCGCTGTCGAGTACGAGTTTTTAATTACAAATAATGCGAAAATTTTATGAAAGTAAATGATTTTTAATCCACATAAATTGGCCAGATACATTTGTGTATAGGAAGTTTTCACACAGCCGATTTTTTATTCAATTTTTCTTCTTAATTTATATGGATTGCTACCTATGTACATATGTATATATTACAAGCTTGCATAACTCTGTCACCGAGAAACCACTCTAATATGTTAGATGCAAACTCAGGGGATACAGGGATGGGGATGGGTATGTTGCCCCACAAGTTTCCCAGCCGACATATCCTACCCAATTAAATTTATATTATACATATCCTATACCTACTCTACGGCCCGTAACGCACTTGGCTGCGTGGCTGCGCAGCCATGGCCGCGGCGGCCACAACGATGTTAGAAAATGTATGTGGCTGCCTGTTTGACAACGCACTGAGGCAGCCAGGAAACTCTGGCTGCGCGGCCACAGGTACCGGCTCTGATACGCAGCAGCCAGACAGGCAGCCACTGGCCCCCGCGGCCAACACGAGATGTATTTAACAAAGCAAATGTATGTGGCTGCCTGTGTGACGCACGCACTAGCAGCCAGTCAATTCACGTTTGCCATTTCAGATTTTCAGCCGCTTCGGCTGAAAATCTGAATAAACAATTCCAATTCCATTATAAATTTTATACTAAATTCAACGAATAAGAAAAAAATATTTAAAAAAAAATCTCGCTAATGTTGCGCGTTGGAAATAATGTATATAAAACTATTTTCAACGAATTGTTTGCATCTACATATGTATGTATGTACATACAGTACAAAAGGATCCGAGATCCGAGATTACGAACCAAATATTGCATTGAAAATATGTTGTATCTACAATGTTATCGCTGACCATTTGTGAGTGTGTTCTCATCGTTCTGGCTGCCCCTTTGGCTGCTTGAAGTGATTCACCAAAAAAAAAAAAACCGAACACGCCTAGCGAGGTAAAGGGGCAAACTGACAAATATTTTCTAAGTGCACGTACATATTTAAATGCACATTAATAATATATTTATGAAAATTCTAATTTGACCTTGAAAATATTGCATTTTTTTAAATGTACGCTATAGAAGGGACCGCTATACAAAAAACTGCCGCAAACGCTATAAAAGTGTACGCTATAGGAGGGTTGACTGTATAATAAATCAAACACAAAATGTAAAGGACCTCTCGCCCTTGCTATCGCTGCATATCTTTGAAAAGGGATAGTTTATCGCTTTTTAAATATTTCGATGTATGTAGTTGATGTAATAAATGTTGTTATATTATCAAAATTTATTGTTTATGAAAATGCGTGAAAAACTATTTATGTACATACTCGAAATAATTTTACACATTTACAAATAGCAATAAATGTATCCCGATAGTTTCAGGTTCTTCCTGGAAGAAACCCAACTAACCACCACATGCAAAAATGAAAAAGGACGCCAATCTATTCTGAAATCAATTGATTATGACAAAAGTTCTTCGTTTCTCAACAGATAACTATAAAAATCCATCTACGTCATATCCTTAAAATTGTTGACTCCACATTAAGTTTATACCGCTCCTTGATCCACTGAGCATTGATCAATTGAAAAAATCCTCCTTTTGGATATCACATGGTAACCCTAGGGTTACCATATCATATCTTGATATATGATATTGAGTCTAGACTCAATACCGTACAGCGTATACTTTCTTCAAAATTGCTTATCGAAAACACGTGTTCTTACGAGAAAGAATATTTAAACGACTGCATTCAGCAATGCGGATTTGTTTGACTGATGATCACCTCGATGACTGTTTGCGTTTAGCTACAAGTTAAAAATAGGTTTATATTTTCATCGCAAAAACATTTTTGTTAAATTCTTATAAGATTCTTATTATGTAGTATATTTCCGTATTGGCCCTACTATAGGGCGACACTGATTATAAGGCGACACTCATTTTTTGAATCTGCTTTATGGAAAAATACTCATTATAAGGTAATCACAATTATATTGAAAAAAAAAATCGAATCATAGCTCCTGCGATTTTCTTGATTTTTTCGAGCTCCTCGTGTTTCAGTATGGTCATTAATTAATTTGGGGATGCTGTTGAACGCACTCATTAAAATATACCTGTTTCGCTCATCACGAAGTAGTGACGAACGAGATGGCTTTTGTTTGACGATTGCTCGAATATAAGGCGACCCCCCCCCCTTTTAAATAAAAACCTCGCCTTATAGTCGGTATGAAATGAAGAATGAAACTAGGATGGAATGCTTTTGAAAGAATGAACATTGTTTTCAAATCCAACATTATGCTATGCTTAAAAGAGAAGGCACACGACCAATGCGTACTGCCAGCTATGATGTATGGATGTGAAACGTGGATGCTAAATTCGAGAATGTTACGCACACAGAGAAGCACATAAAGATGTATAAGAGATCGCAAGAGGAATAGACGTATAAGAAGCATGACCAATAGCGAAACGTGTGAAAAAGTTGGAGTGGTACCTGGCGAGGAGAATGGATGGGTATCCGAGAGGATGTGAAAGAAAGCAAGGTAGACCGAATGGACGATGGGTTGATGAATCGAGAATGTGTGGAGTCGAGTGGATGCAGATCGCTCAATACAGACAGGAATGGAAGAGGATTGGAGAGGTCTTCATTCAGACCTCTCCATAAATTCTTGCACGGTAGTCGATCGCCGTGCAAATTAAAATTAAAAAAAAGTGGCTTTTCAATTTACAAACGATGAAAGTCAATTACAAAAATAAAATATTTTTAACCTCTTGGGACAAAAAATAACTATAAATCCGTGAAACACATATCCTCGGCATTGTATAAGATGAAAAACCATTGGATGAATCTTTCGAACCAGTGCTTCTCAAATTTTTCTACAGAAACATATCCATTTCATCTTTACCAACTTGAAAATACCATAATTTCGGGGATTTTGATTTTTTTTTAAATTTGTTTCTTGAATAAATTTTTTGAGGATTTGTACCGTCCGACCAGGTTAACCAACTTTACGAGACAAAATCTGAATATGGATTAAACTTGATTTGAAAATCATGATTACCTTTCTTCATAAAATTTTAAAACGTACGACAAAAAAATTATTTTCTCAATAAATAATGATTTTAAATATTATCATCGATGATGAAAAATCTTCCCCACACTGTTGCCAAAATAACCAGCCATTCTCAAAAAAAAATTTCCAGTGGTTCCAAAATTTTTTTTTCAAATAATATATTATCACTTTTGATGAAATTTGGAGATGAAAAATTGCATCCGGGATATTTTAGAAGCTTTATAAAATAAAGAGAATTTTTGAGAATCTATATGTATAATACAAAAATTATTTTTTTTAACCTCTGTCAAGTAACCGTTTTTACTTAAAAATAAATTACGCTTTTGGAATGCTAATGTTTGAGAATCACTGGCGTGAAAGAAAAATTCCAAAACTGGACCAGCTGTTCTCCAAGATTGAGATTATTGGATTGGCAAAAAAAAAAATTAGTGGTTTCAGTCAGTTTTCATCTAAAAAATCAAGTCAAAGTAAATGTCGAGCTATGCTCGACATACGAGTTCAATGAGTTATTGATAAATGGACCATTATTCATTTTATTTTTGTTTTTTTTATCTCTATTTTTTATTTTGTTACTATTTATCTTTGTTTTTTTGTTTTTATTTTTATTTTGTTCAATTTTGGCAATACTGTCCCTCTTTCTTTCTTTTTTTCATTTTATAATACTTTTTTTTTTATTATTTTTAACTGATACCAAACCCCATGGGCATAGATATGCCTTAGTGCTCGAAAAATGACATACAAAAAGGGCATGCAAAATGCATCCCTTACATGCATTTTGCTTGACTTCTTTTTTGTGAGACTTTAGACCCCCCGCACACCCCCATTGCTTCTGACGCTTTCTCCAAGCAAATTTGTTTGAAATGGCCTATCTATGGTATTGTATATCTATGCCCATGGGCCTATCGGCAATGCCGCCTCTTTTTTTAATTTTTTAAAAATAACACAGTGTGCAGCCGCTACTCATTATAGAAGTAAAACTTATGCGAGCATACTGTAATAATAAAAGCCCGGTGACGCATGTACGAAAATAACTTCAAAACATCGCACACATTTTGCACAAACAATGGAGCGATAAAATCATAGATATGCCATTCCAAAGAAATTTGCATGGACAAAGCGTCAGAAGCAACGGGGGATTGTGGGGGGTCAAAAGTGCGGGGAATTCTCACAAAAAAAAAAAAAGTCAAGCAAAATGCATGCCCTTTTTGTATGTCATTTTTCGAGCGCTAAGGCCAATCTATGTTATTTGTACATCTATGGATAAAAGCGGTTAAATTTTGAACAAGAGTGGGACGGCAATATCGTTTAACGCGTCCGGTCGGTCAGTTTGTATAGAAACGCGACGAAACCATTTGCACCAGCGTGCCGTGCCGCCAGAAGTTTAACTTCAATATAAATAAATAACTATATAATAAATAATATAAGGTTAACAGAATTAAGTAGCGAAAGTAGGAAAGTAGGCTTAAAAATTAATTTTAATAAAACCAAAATTATGTATAATGAATTTTGCACGCAAAATGTAGTCACAGTAGATAACCATATTGTAGAGTTGATAGTTATCTATATACCTAGACGGTGAATATGACTGGATGTACGAATAATGTGCTTTTGGAAGGATGAACATAGTTTTTAAATCCAACATTCCGCTATGCAAAAAAAAAAAGGCATACCGACCAATGCGTACTGCCAGTCATGACGTATGGATGTGAAACTTGGACGCTAAATTCAAGAATGCTACGAAAGATCCAGTGCACACAGAGAAGCATGGCATAACAAGCAGAGATCGCAAAAGAAATACATGGGTAAGAAGTATGACCAAAGTGGCAGATAGCAAGTTAGTAGAATGGATGGGAGATGGACGCGAGAAGTACTAGAATGGTATCCGAGAGGATGTGAAAGAAAGCAAGGTAGACCGAGTGGAAGATGGGTTGATGAATTGAGAAGAATGTGTGGAGTCAAGTGGGTGCAGATTGCTCAAGACAGACAGGAATGGAAGAGGATTGGAGAGGCCTTCATCCAGCAGTGGATGGTGAACGGCTGAAAATGATGATGATGATGATGACGATGAAATAAATACATTTCCAACGAGCCCGCCGGCCGCTCGTACGCGTTTACTTTCAAACGGCTCGCGCACAATCGACTATCGCCGCACGCAATCGATTGCGCCGCCGAAAAGAACAGTGGAGACATAAGGGCGCGTTGAGAGCGACGTGCGGCAACACTGTGCCGCGTGTGTGCGCGAGCGCGCGCGCGTGTGTGTACACACTATCGAGCGGTATTGCCCGCGGTGTCCGTCGGGTGTCGCTGTCGGCGGGCGGCGGCTGCCCCCGCTCCGCAATTAGATTGATTCGAGCACGGAGACGATCGCGCGACACTCTGTTATACATATTTTATTATTAGCGGCGCGCGGGGCCGGCAACCCTGTGTGTCAGGACGGCCATGAGCGACCGGGACCGATCGTCGCCGTCCCTAGTCGACACGCCGCTCAAAACCTACATAGGACGCCACGACGACAACTACCCGCTCATCAGCGGAAACGGTCAGTGGACAATCATCCTTAGAATATATACCCCCCCCCCCCCCCCCCACCTCTCATTTCCACCACTTCCGCAACCCCTGTACTTGACATCGCTGCAGAGTGCGCGCGCTCGATCAAGAAGCGGCTCTCCGGTAGAAATTTCCCCCACCAGGTCGGGCGCGAGCGCGCTCAATCTCAATCACGTGCGCGCGGGGAAGAGGGCGCGGCGAGCGCGCGCGCGCGCACGTGACCCGTTCGTTCGTTTCGCCGTTCGCAAACATTGACCGGGTGTGCTCCAAGGCCATACACGCGCACACACTACCCCAATTCAGCACTTTTTTTTTCAGCAAATAATCTTAAAAACTTTCAGACGAATTCGTGTGCGAATTTCCGTGTGTGTGTGCGTGCGCGCGCGTGCGTGCGTGCCTTGAAATAAATACAAAAACAAACGAGCGAGGCGCAACTAATAATAAATTGATCGGTGTTGCCACAGAGTTGCTCCGGTGCACTGTGGGTGCCCCGTCGCAGAGTGCACAAATAAACACACAATTGAACATTGTACCGTTTCAGTGTGTACTATTTCATTTTAATTTGCACGACGATCGACTTTTCCATGCAAGAATTTAGGTAGACGTCTGGATATGAGTAACTAATAATAATAATATCATCGTCATTTTCAGCCGTTTCACCATCCACTGCTGGATGAAGGACGGTAAACTATCTGTCTCTCGAGTTGTACCGAGCATACATCTCTGTGTGCACTGGATCTGAATTTCCATACGTCATAACTGGCAGTACGCATTGGTCGTATGCCTTCTTTTATAAGCATAGCGGAATGTTGGATTTAAAAACTATGTTCATCCTTCCAAAAGCACTCCATCCTAGTTTCATTCTTCGTACATCCAGTCACATTCACTATCACATTCATTTCAAAGCTATCGTTTTTCGATACAACGAACGATCGAATCAAGAATACTCGACCCGTTTCAGCTTGGGAGCTGCTACTTCTTCAATTTAATTTGCACGCTGATCGACTTTCATGCAAGAATTTAGGTAGACATTCGGATATAACACACTAATAAGAATCTATTTAAATAAAAAAATGTTTTTAATGTTTCACAGCTATGCAAAGAAAATGCAATTCCGTGTGCGATAATCGATTGTGCGCGAGCCGTTTGAAAGTATCGCGACGAACGGTGAGTGGTAAAATGCGTGCGACTGTTGGTTCAGTCGTACGTTGAAATGTATGGGGAATGTATGTACTAATGAGAATCTAATGAGAATTCAACAAGAATTTGTGTTTAGTTTTTCAAAACTATCGATATAAATGCAATAAAAATATAACCTGTTTTCAAATGATTTGGTTTATATGTAATTACTTATAGCAAAATGTAAGCAGTCATCGAGGTGTTCCTCTGTTATCACGTTGGATAAAGTATCTCGTTGAATATGAAATAATCGCCAGTTGGATTCCAATTGGAGCAAATTGACTGATGGATATATCCCGAGTACCACAAACTGCATTGGCAATGCTACCCCGGCTTGGTTAAACTGTTGATATTATAGCCATCGGTGCTTGGACTGTTTTAATCTGCACAAACTGCAAATTGTAATTTGTGGTTACTGGTGGATGCATTTTGATCTACATGCACGAAGGGTGCTCCACCTGTTTCAGCTTGGGAGCTACTTTTTGTTATTTTAATTTGCTTGGCGATCGACTTAATATATTAGTGATAATCTATGTATAAGAAAAATTTCAATTAATTTTTCAAAGCTATCGATAAAAATATGCAACACAAATCGATGAAAATATTAACCCCATTTCAAATAATAAGGTTTGTAATTACTTGTAGTACAACGCAAACAGTCATCGAGGTGATCATCCGCAAATTCGCATCGCTGAATGCAGTCGTTTAAATATACATATGTAGTTTCTAATAAGATCATTTGAATTATCTTTTTCGAAAAAAGTGTGCGGTATTGTAATAGAGCACACGTTAAAAGTTCCAAGAAGTCCTTTTATTGACAAATTAGCTAGTGTAACTGAATGTCAATGATGCAACGATCAAACAAATGCATACCACGAAAAAATAACGGTCCTTTGACCATTAATCCTTTTCGTCGACAGTTAAGCACGAGCTTAGGAAGATTATCGTTTTGTTATTGGCCGGGGCTTAGTAAACAATCTTGAACCATTGTAGAAAATTTGAAAAATGGAAAGAAATTCAAAAAGCACTAAAGCAATCGGTTAAATTTTACTTTGCGATTGACCCATAAATCTATAGGTATACTCTGTGCAAACTAAGAAGGACTGCTTTACGTTTATCGTATATTTATAGTCAAATAATTGCGTCTGTTGGAGGTTGGCAGTTTAGCGTTGGTGTTATATGTATCTCAATGCATCCAGAAGACAAATGACCAACATTGGCGATTTCCGGAAAAAAATAGCATCCCGTTTCCATAAATCCTCAAACCGTCACAAAAATAGTTCCTTTTCACTTTTTTGAACGGCGATCGGAAGTAATGGCTTGTTATGGCTTTCGTTGCAGTCGTTTTTTTTTTGTATATTGGAAAATGTATACGCTATAGACATGTACGTGAATATGAATTTGTATCGAAATATTCACCAGTTACATTCTAATCTGAATGCATGAATTTTCTTTATAATATCAAAACTGACCGAAAAGTCACCAATTTTTTCCAGTCTCAATTAATATCAAAAACCCAACCAATACGTCATAGATAAAATGTTTTTAATATACATAATACATATTCAATTGTATCGGCGTTCATTACTGGGATCAAAATATTTCATCGTAGGTTTTTTTGTGCACGGTAAATAATTATGAATTTCCCGCGTGTAGGTAAATACATATATTGAAACATTCTTCAACTACATTCAATTGGAACGAACAAATTTGTTCGAAAATGAGCTAAAAATACGATCTAGTGGATAAATTCTCAATTGAGCGAATACCAAAAGATGTAATCATAAAATTAAACCATTCTTTATACAATACAATAAAAATATAGTACGTGTACAGTACATATGTACATAGAATTTTGTTAAATTTTTTCGGCTCTTGAACAATTTGTTTAAATGTACCTAAACATATGTACATATACAGTTTACGATTTATATATATTAAATATCAGAGCTAGGAGATCCAAACTGACACCACATTCAAAAGCCTCATACACGAATAATACGCCACGGGCAAATTTAATCATAAACGTTATTGACTGACAGATTGAAAGGAAAAAATACAATTCAATAACTACGTGCAGTCAAAAATGCATAGGCGACGCCAGTTACTACATGTATTTTTTTGTGGTTTTTTACGCATTTTTACACTACTTGACTAATCGAAGACTTCGGCCAATGACAGATATTGTCATTTCACCAAAAGTATTATACCTAGGGGGAAATTAAGCATAGCTATTTGCACCTGAGCAACGCCGGGTACTTGCAGCTAGTATGTACATACGTTTATACATTTGGTGCACTAGTAAGTGTTCGGTTATCATGTTACCTTAGTTGAATTGGTTCCAACTCTACGTAGGTCGAATACTATTCCCATTCCCCGATTATTGTTAGATCGTGTTTTCCTAAATTGGTCGATCCAGCACTTGTGGTCTCTTTTGCTTGCTTTTGCATTCTCTTGGGTACCATTCGAGCAGTTCTCGTGTCCACTTTCCATATGTTCGCCTTGCAACATGTCCTATTCATTGTCATACCAACCACTTACTATGTCAACTACCTTGGTTATAAGTATTATACTCGTCAACCAAGCTATTTATTTAATTGTACATATATGTATGTATATCCTCTGAAATTGATTGGCTATTTGTTTGATTGTCTAATTTTTACCATTTCTCATACGCATTAACTGCTCGGGAGCCAACTTTGCAAAACTATTTACTATACATGATCCTACGCGCAACAGTGGATACTTCAAATTTCATAAATCACAATCTCAACGGTGGGAAAAGCCAGATTTTAAAATCTAGTTTTTGTATTCCAACCGACTATGTATTGCAAGTTCGTTTCGTTACAACTGAAATATTATATACCTATACATATTTATGTAGATACATCTCATTTTTAAGGTTGAAAGTATTTATTTACAAGCTCTACGGACCGAGATCTAAAAGTCCGATAACATGAAAGAGTCTGTCTTTAAAAAAAATCACTGAAAAATACTCGAAAAGTCGTGTATTTCATATAAGGTTGCGGCTTGTCGCTTGCGGCTGTTTTTCATTTTCTAGATTATTTTCCGTGTCACGTTTTTATGGGCTTTTTACAATAACAACCCTTTATTTTCATACAGCCGATTTATTATTTTGTGTACATTTTAAAACGTGCTGTTGTCGTTTTTCATTTAAAATTTTATGAAAAAATCTCTCGGAATTCACTGAATATGTATCTATTGGTACTTTCAACATACTAAATTGAATCTATGAATAAACTTGCAACTTTTAAGCGCTGACTTGAGACAACAAAATGTCAATTTAATCAACCACTTTATATGTATTTTACTACGGAATAATACTATGGCCATAACCTGATAGTTACGTTACATTCGCAAATTGTCTCGTTGTTAAATGAAAATTACATACAATCGACGATAATTCAATTAGATTAGGTATTTGAATGACTTTTAAATTAATATACGAGTTTCTTTCTATGAATGAAATTTGCATACCTACGACACCGAAATCAAAAAATGTCATCACACTCACGTACTTTATTGTTAGTTTGAATAATACTTACTTTTCTCGGTGTTGTCGTCGTTGTTGTGCGCGCCATAGTGATAGTTGCGTTGTGCGCTGAATACCGGAATCGACAAGGTATAGTCGATTACTCTCACCGTGGCGTCCTTCTGAAACAGTAAATTGAAACGTAGTGTCAATAAAGTGTGAGGAGACACCTCTGCGAGGAATAGTAGCAGTGCTCGAATTCAGCGGGAGCGCCAGGGAGCGGGCGTTCCCTTTCGTGATTTTTGAAAACGTAGCGTACCCTTTCGAGAAATCTGTAAATTTAGCGCTCCCCTTCGTAAAAAACCAAAATTTCCGTGCTCTTTCAATAATTATTGCCGAAAAAATGTTAGAAGGTGAATTTTTTTTACATTTATGACTCCTAAATCACAATCTTTGACTGAAAGTTAAATTCTTTACATTTCAATTCCGACAAAGGCATCTTATCTGTAGCCAAAAGCCATTTAAAATATTATTATGTTTTGAAAAAGCTGGATGCACTTGTGTTACTTGAAGATAACATTTAGAATTCGAAGATTTTTATGCGCAAAAAGTTTTATTGCTTTATGGTCGGCACTGTCCGTCACACTATGGTCGAACTGCAACGGGTCCCTCTCGGGGCATCGGTCATTTCTATAATTTACGATATCTTTCTTTGAATTGTCGGCTTTCTTATTTTAACAAAATTTCTAAAGCAGCTGTATCGCTACCATTATAGGAACCAAAATTTCAAAATACTTCAGTCTTGCCTGTCCCTCTGATGAGAGAACTAGAATTTACCGAACGTATTTGCAATTTCAATCTATCATCGGGAATCGCTTGATTATATTTTTTATTTAAATTTAATTACTGCACTTCATCACTAACAATAACTTTTCTAGCAACATTTTTTAAGTTGTCTGAATTATAATTACTGGACGTGACTAACGAAATATGTAGTGATATTAACAATTATTCAAATTTAAAAAAAATTAACCGTGTAAATTGTGCATGTATGTATGTATGTAATACAGTTTCTATAATAATAATACTAATAACCTAATATATACAACCATAAATTCATTTAGATATATTGGTGTACATATGTTACGTACATTTTCTATACATATAGTTAAAAAAAAAAAGGTCGTTTGATATTTTTTGAAAATTATCGAGCGCTCCCATTCGTGAAAATTTCCATTTCGAGCACTGGATAGTAGTTATGTATAAGTATAGTGTACTATGTATAGAGATACGTGATTTCGCGTTTTGACTCTTCAATTTCGCGTTTTGGAGCAAATAAAATAACAAATTTTCGCATCTATTTAGCGCTTATTTCTTTTTCACAAATTTGAAGTTAACAAGTCCAATTTAAATACAATTAATAGAGAAACAAAACAAAACATGGATACAAAAATAAAATATGATTAAAATTAATTAAAACTCAGCATAGAACATGTTTCTATAGATGATTGTTTTAATCTAGTACAGTGGTCGGGAACCGGCGGCTCCGGAGTCGCATGCGGCTCCGGGCGCAAAAATTGGCGGCTCCGTTTATAATCCAACACTTTTCGTAAAATAAAATTAAAAAAATGTAAATTAGTTTTTTTTTACTCTAAATTTACTCGCGTCTTATAGAAATTAAAAATAGAAGTATTTGAACTGAAAAACTAACGGAAATACATAATTAGACAAGTGGAAATAAATTTAACCACCAAAAAGAGCACGGCAAGTGGTATTATATTCAATTTTGGCAATCATTTTCAGCCAATTATTCGAACGTCAGGAAGCTTGCATTTGCTGTCTTGACGCTTTTTGGTTCCACATACAATATTGTGATCAATTTTTTTATTCGTTGAAATTTGTGAAAAATTCGTACCGTAATCAATCAAGTTTTAATGCACTGATGCAATTGAAGAACACTAAATACGTTCCGAATTTATGTAAATTTTCCGAAAATGTACAAGTTCAAAAGACGCATTAGCTTTTAAAAATAACATTAAAATCCGTTTTCAGACAAAATATTTATTTTTAGGGCTGAATTGTGTAACGTTAAGTAATATCTCTACAGCCTGCAAGTGAGTAAAATTTATTTATATACATATATATGTACATACATACATATACGTATGTATGTACGTATATTTTTTTTTAAATTGTATAATATTTTATTAAATATAATTTAATATTTTATTAAGTATAATTTAAAGGTATAATAATATTGGATGATAAGTTAGATTTTAAGTTACACGGTCAATTTTTAATAAAACAAGTAGCTAAAAAACACACATTGAAGATGAGAAGTGATATTTGTGCGAGATATTTTTCATTTTTTGCATCTATTCGCATATTTTACTGTTTTCGCATCTATATCGCGATTATCGGTTTTATCGCATATATATCGCACTTATCGCAAAACGCGATAATCACGTATCTCTAACTATGTACTACATAGATTTATGTAGTTGTTATAACTATGTAATAGATGTAAGTTAAATTAGCTTATTGGCTAATATTATATAAAATAAATAAATAAATAAATCTGTGGATCAATAGTTTGATTGGAGATGTTTGGGCGTTTTGTTCGTTCGCTAAACACATGTTCAATATTCGAAATCGGCTTTACTTTTATTGTGTTCGCGTAGTTACAAAATTTTGTTAATATAATTGCGTTCGTTGTTCGTACTACTTACTCTTTGTGCAATATAAAGTGCGTTGGTCGAACTATTTTTAGTTTTCATATAAATAAATTTCAATTGAAACGAGCAAATTCCGTTAATTAGTCGAATCGCCGTTGGTCGGATTGCATGCTAAGTTCATATGTTAATAAAATAATGTTGGCATAAATTTTTATAGGCAGTAAATTTTTTAGTGTTTGGAGAAAATTTTACTTAAACCGTGCAATCTTAATTTATCACTCTGGGAAAAAATTCATTTTGTTGGCTAGCTTTTCATTTTTTATGTTCAGTTTCCCCGCTTTGTTATACAGAAATTTCGCTATGCGAGGTTGATGTAATACAATCAGTCAACCACAATGTATTTCTAGGTATTCATTTCGTTAATTTGAACGGCATTTTTTATTCATACATACATACAATGCGTACCCATTCAAACTGTGTCCAGAATGACTATTTGATCATAATGACCCAAACTAAGCACTAATCATAGTGTCAACACACACTATTTATTTATCATGGATATTACAAAGCGACAGCATCGAAAAAAGAGTAACACAGTAGTATCAAAGTCAGAACCACGTCACATTATCAAAACGAATTACGTACATACATACATACATAAGAGTAAGCGTGAATAAAAACTATAAGCACATTAAAAATGCACAGTCGTTTTTATTATTGCTACTTTTTGTATTGTTATAAAGTTTCACTCGTAGATATTTTTAATTTGTCGAATTTGTTGAAAGTTTAAGAATTACTTCACCTGTACACGCCGAAACAGTAAATCACAATATGTATATATTATGTACTATCCTTGACCCAAACGAAGATTATAAATTGTCTCTCAGCGTATTCTATGATTGGAATTGTGGCTTAGTGATACTGATGTGTGCCTCATCTAAATTGATATATTACAGAATTAATAGAAGTCCGCTTTGTAAATCGATATTTTTCTCCCCTTTTTACAAACGGCAGTCGGTTTGATTAAAAAAAGCTTAGGGGGGCAAAATAGAACCGGTCTTCTTTTCAAACATGTATGTATGTATATTGCCGAAAGTAATAACTAGAACTCTACGCTACAGTGATGAAAATAAAAGCATTTTAAAGTTAATACCATCCTCTTTCTAATGATATGGTGGTTTTCGCCAAATGAAGGATTACTAATGCCAAAATTGGCATTTGAAAATAAATTACAGACAAAACACATTTTATAAGGGAATATCATACGGTGAAATTTTTTTTTTTGTCCATTATTATATGTAATAATAATGATTGGAATATTCATTTATTTATTTATCATACACCCGTTAGGGTTTTTACATAGAAAATACATAATATGTATATTATATCAGAGAATACACAAGAAAAAAATACTAATAAATAGATTATGTAGCGTTGATAAAATAAATAATAAGACAGATTAATATTTAAAAAAAAAATCAATAAAATCAGAGTATTTATTACCATATCTAATCATTCTGGGGATGGGAGAATGTACATAGATTGTTACGCGAAATATGTCGTTTCATAATCTAATAAAAATCTAGAGCGGGTAAAACGTACCGAAACTTTTAAGCGAAGAGTCGAATGAATAAGAATGGGATTACTATCGAAGAGTTTAATGTTTTATATAAATATTACATAAAAATATGATTCTTCTATTACTTATATTGATAGAGGAGAATCATAGCATAAATATTGAGTGGGTTTATTAAAAATAAAATTGATGTTTCTCAAATGTATTTATATGTACATATTAGTGATTTTAAGAATTTGAATTTGTGGGTTAATGATCATAGCTAGTATTATAATTATAAAGTTAAATTATTATTTAAATTTTTTTCTGTTACATAATTAAGTTCTTTTAATGTTTTTGATTTTGACATTTTCAAGTATAGATATATTTTATTTTTATCATAGATACATCGAGTTGCCCATACTTAATACCTTCTAATATGACATAATTAATGTACTGAATTTAAGATTCATTAATAAAGATCATACCTTTTTTTAGAAATAGCTACCTGATCAAATTTAAATCTTCAAAATAGCAGATCTCCCCTGATAGAACATCTTCTCTTTTTCCACGATAGAACAATAATAGTAATTACTCTTAAACTACTTCATTCAAAATTAATCTTAATCCAACATCGAGGTCGCAATCTCCAATTTCAATAAGATCTCAAAATTGGAATTACGCTGTTATCCCTAAGGTAACTTAATCTACTAATCTTAATTTAAAGATCAATTATTAATTTAATAAAATGTAAATATATATTTATAATATAAAAGTTAATTTAATTTTTTAATCTCCCCCTCGTCATGTCGGCTCAAATAATAAATTGGTATTGAGTAATCGCGACCCGTAAACTGAATTGATCAGAAACGCATTCCGACATAAATTAAATGGGAAAAAAAAATAGATACTGCATATATCAATATATGTATATATAATAAAATAGTGTCGCAACTCGCAAGTGTTCCATGACAGTGTGTACTAACGCAATCGTACTTTTTACCTTTCAAGGCTTTAACAGACTCAGTCGTGTTGACAGTCATTTTTGATAAATGCTACGGTGGAAATTTTCTTTACATTATTCAGTTTTAGTTTCGCCGTGGTCGACCGTTGAATTCGATGCTAATTTTCTGAATTTTTAGAGGTTGCACAATGGTGTGGTTGATTTTTTCAGCAACGATACTCAATGTTGCCTCTGTAACTGTTCCACGTAGAATCTATGTATGTATGTATGTACATATGTAGGACCAGTGTCGGAATATCCAGTTCTGAAACGCCAGTTACAATCCTTTTTAAGATGCTCAATTGACTCAACCTTCCCTGTCGTGTGATGCGTCGTATTCTATTGTAAATTTATTTATACAAAGCATACACACGACTCTATAGTCTGTTTAACAAGAGTGTACATATGCAACGAGGTGCGCAACATTGCTGTATTGAAATTTTCTGCTTCTTGTGACCGCGTGTGTAAAAAAAAAATGGGACAAAAATTAGTGTGGACGCGTCAATTGAATCCCGGTGACTGTCAATATGTAAACGAGTGAAGTAATTCAAATTAAAGTATGGATCGTTTTACTTTTGACCATTATCATTGCACTGAATCTTTTGAGTTGTATGCGTTTCGCACGAGGAAATTATTGTCCCCGAAAAAAATTCACCAGTGACGCGTCACGTGCCTCGTTGTATAAAAAAAAAAAAAACCAGATTATGTATAATATGTACATACTGAAAATATTTGTATGCAATTCTCACGTTTGGTAATTTCTCTTGAATATAAAATGAATAGGATTTTACAGTTTTAGCCGTAGAGCGGGTATAGTTTACGCCGCTAGTGAACTATCTGGCATTTTCGACCGAGCGAGTGAAGTTGAATGTTTGAACTTTACTCGCTACTATCTGGCTAGTGTGACGTCACTTAATTTTGACAGTTTGAGGTTGAGCGGCTCATTTACAGCTCCCAACACACATTGTATAGGTATATGAAGGTTTAGTCTAAATTGTATTATTAAAAAACGCATATTTATTTTAAAAGATTTATAAAAAAGGACGTAAAACAAGTACTGTCTACAACACAGATTCCCAACCTTTATCCCCTTTTTATAAAAGCCATGCGACCCGCGAGACCCTAGATATATGTATGTATTTTAAAAAGGCAAAAAATATTATTCAAACATCAAGACACCGATTAAAAATGAAAATTGCATTCATCATCATTTTCAGCCGTTTTCACCATCCACTGCTGGATGAATCCTCTTCCATTCCTGTCTGTCTTGAGCAATCTGCATCCACTTGACTCTCTCTTTCTTTCACATCCTCTCGGATACCGTTCCAGTATTTCTCGCGTCCATCTGCCATCCATTCTTCTCGCTATCTGTCCAACCCATTGCTACCTCAACTTTTTCACACGTTCTGCTATATATGCCACTTTGGTCATACTTCTTACCCATGTATTCCACTTACGATCTCTTCTCGTTATACCAAGCATATGTGTACATCTGTGCGCACTGGATCTTATGCAACATTCAGCATCCACATTTCACATCCTCACTTCAGTACGCATTGGTCGTATTCTTCTCTCTATGTGTCATTGCCACTTTGGTCATACGATCTCTTCTTGTTATACCAAGCATACATCTTTCTATGCTTCTCTGACTGGATCTTACGTAGCATTATTGAATTTAGCATCCACGTTTCACATCCATACGTCATAACTGACAGAAAATTTCACTATAGTCAATATTTTTTTTTTTCAGTTTACTGTTTTAGTTGGCGAGCCCACAGAAAACCCACAGGTTGGGAACCCGTGGTCTATGTACATACAAAAACTGTAAAACAAGTTGACGACAGCGCCCGCCGCTGGCGAGTACTCTAAACAAGTGTAATAGGATTACTAGCTACTCGCTACTACGTGTCGGCTAGTAAACTGGCGAGATAGTAGCGAGCGTGCTTTATTGAACAATTAATTTAGCACGATTTTGGGGAAACGCTGATGTAAACGATTCATTTTTATCGTCGACAACGAATACATACATTATTTATCTTTTGCACCGTACATTACGCGAGATACAATCTTACGTGGTAGCTATCGCGTTATACATATTTACTCATACGTCGCGTGTTTTTTTTTTAACTTTTATTTTATTTTATCGATGCCATATGTACAGTGTACGCGTTGTATAGGTAAATTCTTTCAATCGACCGAGTTGACGAGCTTTTCGAGTGGTGCAAAACTCGGTCGACGATTAGTGCTACCACTGGCACTAATCATTCGAGACCGAGAGGACTGTGTAACAAAAAAAAAAAAAAAAAATGTTCTAAAACGACGATCACGTTTCTCGCAATGGCGTTCAGAGACGTGCCAGATTTGTATTAGAACATTGATATTTGTCGTTTGTAAACTGCTGTGTGCTGAAGTTGGATTGAATGACCAGGGCCGGGCCAAGATATTTTTGTGCCAGACCAAGAGTGGCGTTCAGGGTTAAATTTTTTTACTCCAGTAAAAGTTTTCCAATCTCAAAACGCACGTTCCGCATTGGTTAATTATTTATTTATGTACAACATGTCACCGAATGCTTTCAGATTTTGAAGCGCATCAGTGATAAGGATTTATTCGGTGGGTTTGTGTGATAAGCCACAGTCGCGATAAAACTACTTTGCGACAGACGTTTTCTAAATATAAATACAGTACAACTGTGTACAAACGTTATAGCAGCGGTTTTTCAAAAGTTCTCAGCTCACGCAGAGACTTCCAATTATTGTGCTCGTGCCGATTCAGGGAAAATTATTAATTACAGTGCTCGAAATGGAAATTTTCACGAATGGGAGCGCTCGATAATTTTCAAAAAATATCAAACGACCTTTTTTTTTTAACTATGTATATGTATGTATGTAGATACGAGATACCCATAAATATGTATATATTTATCGAAATGCAAAATCTTATCGAGATTAATACCGTTTAATTTCTGTAAGTCAACTTCAACAGGTAGATCTGAAAATGGTCTCTGATTTTTTACATTCTATACACTGTTCTGAAAACTCTTTCAGTCGTTAAAATATGAGCATTCCGACTGTTTTGTACAAATTTATCGATTTCATTATTATTGGCCGATTTTATATGGGCGTCAGAAATTTTATTCCTTTAGTATAATGGTAGCGGTACAGCTGCTTTAGAAATTTTGTTAAAATAAGAAAGCCGACAATTCAAAGAAAGATATCGTAAATTATCGTGAGAGGCCCATTGCAGTTCGACCATAGTGTGACAGACAGTGTCGACCATAATGCGATAAAACTTTTTGCGCACAACCGACCAAAATAAATAGAATCTAAAAACCCTCGAATTCTAAATGTTATCTTCAAGTAACACACGTGCATCCCGCTTTTTCAAAACATAATAATATTTTTAAATGGATTTTGGCCAAAGATAAGATGCCTTTGTCGGAATTCCAGTCAAAGATTGTGATTTAGGAGTCATAAATGTAAAAAAAAAATTCACCTTCTAACATTTTTTCGGCAATAATTATTGAAAGAGCTCGGAAATTTTGGTTTTTTACGAAAGGGAGCGCTAAATTTACAGATTTCACGAAAGGGTACGCTACGTTTTCAAATTTCACGAAAGGGAACGCCCGCTCCCTGCCGCTCCCGCTGAATTCGAGCACTGATTAATTATATAATAATTAAAAATTATATTGATCGCTAGGAGTTTTATGTATGTACTAGTGTAAGCCCGTTACTGAACAATAATATTAAATTTAATAGTTTTTATAGTTGTTGCATAGATGGCGCGTTATAAATACAACAACGTAACAATTTAGCAAAGTCGCCAGCCTATTGACAATTAATATCGTCAAATCGTAGCAGGCAATCGGTGATCTCGGGTTCAAGTCCCACTTGCGCGACGTTCTGGTTTTTTTTTATTTATTTACCTCGGCGAGCGTTATCAGTAGACAGGGCTATTACATATATATATGATGTATGTTCAAATGTTTTCGACAATTCTACTTGATATCAAACGTTGCCACTTCATCACTTCATACCGTCTTGGCGAAGAAACTAGGGAAAGATACTCACCACTGGTGAGGAACCAACTTTTAAGGAAAAGTTGTTTTCACGAAATGTAAAAGCCTTAAGTTTGGCTCTATTTCCACCAGGAATGCTGTAATTTTCCTCCTCACTCGTGTATAAATAAATAAACATCCAACGGGCAAAACTCTAACAATGACACGAACCGTGAATCGACGTGCATACAATAAATTTACTTTCTGCGTACATGGTATCGAGCGTTGCCTTTTTACTATTTGACAAAAATTTTATGTATGTCGTAGTGCGGTAACTAGGGGAAATATTCCACACTGGTTTCTCGTTGCCTTCCGGAGGGGAGAAAGCGAGAGTGCCAATTTTATAGAACCGTCTCTTATTTAAATTGGCAAATTTTAACGGGAGATGGCCGCCATCTGGATGTAGTAATATTCAGATGTTGCCAATGACGATATTTAAAGTTGAAAACCACCGACAAAAACTTTCAGCATTGGGGATCGAGTCCCAGACTTCGAACCGAACCCAACCACTGACCTATCGCTTGGAAATTTTTCATCTACATAATTATACTAATAATTCATTTCAAATGCTATAAAAATTATCTGCTTTGTATATTTTACCATATTCATATGCTTAGTATAGATAAAGTATTGTTTTACGTGATTTACAGTCAACGAGATTTACAAAACTCACAGGTCATAAGTCTTTCGTGCTCGAATGAATCGAAACTATGTACATATGTACATTGGTACTATCGCTGATAAGATTTTGATTTATTAACATTAGTCGTGCACTTTGTACGTTAAATCTGTATAAATATATATCTATGTATGTACATACCGAGTTCATCTTTTTAATCTGTAGGTTCAACCGCGATAAGAGAATAGTTGATCTCGCGTGGAATTTGACCAGCCCTTATTCGACGAACGGGTTTACTTTTTCGTTATCGTTTTGAGTTTGAATGAACTCGGGGTAACGGAAAATATGTAATGTGTCGTTTTAAGGACAGATTGTGTGTCTATTTTCAGTCGTTTTTCATTCAGTGTACAATGTACACAATCGCTCGAATCCATTGACTGCATCAGTACAAATCTATTGTATTTAAATTCTTTTCGTTTCAAGGTTAAAATATTCATCAATTTTTGACCTCGCATTTAACAAAGATCTTGCTATTTCTTTATCAGAGTTCATATATCATACCACCTATGTAAGTTATTTCATACAACTTTCGTAAAAGTCATATCGCTTTTGAAACTCACATACAACTGTACATAATAGCTGGGAAGAAGGAGATACACTATAATTGAGTTGCTAAGTGTGAAAGTTGACCAACCCACTAAAATGAAATAAAAAAATGTTTCTGGTACCTTATCGTCTTCAAAAATATATTTTATTTTATCAGAGCCAAGGCATTCTAAATCAAAATTGTCAGTGCTATCGCACTGGAATGGCATCATTATAAAGTTTGATAACTCCATACAAATTCTTTGGGTCGCACTATCTCAAAACAACACCGCGGTGTATCGGTATATGTAGTTTAGCCAACTTTCAACTACATAAATTTTATTAATACATATATTATCCGCGTTTTGAACGAATTTAGTAAAATACTAAATATTTACTAGCTGAGATATCGCAAAAAAATATCTCCAGACAAGGATAGTAGGGCTAAAATTTCACACACTTTTAATTGAACATATTACACATATAAAATGAGCCGAGAGATAGCTAGGTGGTTAGAGCGTTAAGCGAGTATTACACAGGGATAGTTGACTTGCTACGATCTCGCTAGTTTACTGAACGGCACGTAGAGCTGGTAGCGAGTAGCTAGTAAACCTATTACACGTGTTAAGTTTACTCGCTAGTCATCAAAATGCCCGCTGAATTTTCAGTATCGTAAATGTATCATGTCCATTGAAGTGTACTGTGTGTGTGTTGGGAGCTGAAAATGAAACGCTTAACCTTTTAACTGTCAATGAAGTGACGTCACACGAGCCAGCTAGTGCGAGTAAAGTTCGAACTTCACTCGCGCGGCCGAAAAAGCAAGCTAGTTTACTAACATCGTCTATTACACGACCTAGTTTACCAGCGAGATTGTAGCGAGTTAACTATCCCTGTGTAATTAATACCCCCCATTAGTCTATTGAGCGAAGGTTTGGTGTTCGATCTCCGTATTTCGAAGGGTTTTCTCTGGATATTAATTACTAAATACTGTTTTCTGTTCGAATTGGCCAATTTATCTAGCTTAGCTGTGAGATGGTTCATCAAAATTGGCACCACCCAAAATGTTCCTTCCTATCTTGTACCAGATCATAGTCCCTTCCTCGCCTACAAAAAGCAATGGGAAACCGCTCTAGAGTCTTGAATACATTTCCCTAGTTACTTTATTATGATCGACGTTGTATTATTATGTCGAATAGTGATGAGTTTAATGATTGATATATGTATGTATGTACATACTAGAAGATTACACATAACTAGTGTAAGCCCGTTGAATATCAACGGAGCGGTTTATCATACTTACATACATACGTATATTACCCGTAATAGTTTTTATAGTTGTTGCATGGAATCTATGCAACAACTACATACATAATATCTTACGCGGCACACTTCGCAATCGTTCGCGGCACACCGGTTGAGAAGCACTGCGAGCATAGATGGCGCGTTATAATACAATAGCGTAACAATTTATCAAAGTCGCGATCCTATCGAGGATTTATATGTTCAAATATGTGTAGGAGATCTCGCATTATTGACGTTGGATGTTCCGATCTGGTGATCTCGGGTTCAAATCCCACTCGCCCCATTCTATTTACTAATTTTATTAATCCCTCTGATAATTAATTATTCACTCAAGCATCCAGATTATCCATGTTGCATATTGCACGCGTCCATCATTAACGGTTTTGTCGTCGGCCACACACAATGGATTCGATCGCGTCAATGCGACCGCATTTTGCGAGATAACCACAATGGCATCTGCGGATGCGGCAACAGTCAAAGGGTTAATTAGTTACCGGCGCCGTGGTGCATTACGTGTTAAGTCACCTATACCCGGCACCCCAATCGGGGTATTCGATATCCAAGTGTCACATTGTACATATGTATGTATGTAGGTACATCGGGCACATACTGCACTGTGCATCATACATACATATGAGTCGCCTAGTTCCAAATCCCGATAAGTGCATAACACTCACTTGTTCGCAAACGCGGTTTTTCTGCTACATACTTATTTGCTTGATGGCGTTTAAACTCATTTAAACTTAATTTTGTTGATATTAAACAAAATATTGAGATTGGAAACATGGACTTATCGTTGTTTGTTTCTAAATGTGGCTTTTATCAACTTTTATCATAGTGCAATTGTCGGTTTTTGGAACTAACACTGATTTTCAATATTTTTTTACGGCGCACTTGGCGGTATTTGGAATAATTCAAGTATAAGGCATCGTTTGAAAACATTCTTAGAACCAGAAAATAGTTTATCCTCGTTTTTTATATATTGTGGACTTATCGGGATTTGGAACTAGGCGACTCATGTATGTACATACGCGCCGACCGATAGAGCTTGTAAATGTTTCCCTGTAAAAGTGTCTGTTTTGAGTTTTGAACTTTAATAAGCTCGAATCGATAGCGAGAGACTGCTTGTACATAAACCCCTCTCGTGATACAGGTAATGATTGAATGATTAAACGTGTATCGGTCGGATTGAATGTTTGAATGTTAGAAGGTAATGTTGCGATCGTGCCACCCCGATTCGATGTCTGTGTTTCCGTAATATCTGTTACGAATATCGAGCGATCAAAATGGCGGTTTTTTTTTTATTTTTGTTTTATGATTTTACTCTATTGTCAAGTTTTCGTATTGTATTTGTATTGATTACGCCATTTGTGCATTTATTTATACAATTTATATTGGGCATATTTTATCAAGAGCTTACTACCTGCGCGACACGTGTATATTGAAATTTTCCACTTCCAACCGCGAATGCTAAAAGGGGTCAAACATTGAAGTGGAATACACATTCAATAAGTAAAAAAAAAAAAATCCAAACGTGCACGCTTGTCGGTAAAGTTTGGTTACATATTTATTTTTTAAGTGCAAACAATTTCAGTTAGTTTGATGTTGCTAGTTGCAAGTTGTCCATGTCAGTTAAAATCAGTTCAAATGCAAACGTTTCTTTTTTTTTTATCTTTATATACTTTTCCCTCGTATCCATTTACGCGTGCAATTTATTTATTTATTTATTTTATATAATATTAGCTAATTTAACTTACATCTATTACATATTTATAACAACTACATAAATCTATTACACATTATACATTATACACTATACTTTTTTTGCAGATGACACTTTAATATATGTGATAGGTAGTGATGTTGATGAGATGGCTAATATATTAAATATAGAATTAAATTATATAAATGATTGGTTGTGTGAAAATAAATTAAAACTAAATGTGAATAAAACAAAAATGATGTGGTTGAATTGTAAAAATGTGTTGAATGAAGTTAGGATTAATAATACAATTATTGAAATAGTTGATAATTTAAAATATTTGGGAATTCATATAGACTCTAAACTGAACTTTAAGGTACATGCTGAATATATAATTAAAAAAATGGCTAGAAAAGTTGGTGTTTTATGTAGGTTAAGAAATATTTTAAGTAGGAACAGTACGGTTTTAGTCTATAATACAATTGTCTTGCCACACGTGGTGCCACTGTACTTAATATGTTCAGTGGCCAAGATTTAGATAAAATTCAAAGTTTGCAAAATAGAGCTATGAGAGGTATTTTGAATGTTGGTAGGCTAAACAGTATTAGAAGTATGTTAGATGAATTGGGATGGGTGAGTATAAGAAATTGTTTAAAATTAAGTTCATTGTCTTTTGTTTATAAGTTAGATCATAAGTTATTGCCAAGTTATTTTAAGAATTACATATATCATTAGAAATAGTGATATTCATAGTTATTCTACTAGAAATAAAAACCAACTAGTTGTAGGTAGAGTAAGGAAATCAAAGACAGCTGGTGATGTTTTTCACAGGGGTGTATTAATGTGTAATGCCCTCCCGGAGTGCATCAAGTCTTCCAAGACAATAGATGCATTCTTGAAAAGTGTGAGGAGACACCTCTGTGAGAGATAGTAGTTATGTATCATCATCATCATTTTCAGCCGTTCACCATCCACTGCTGGTTGAAGGCCTCTCCAATCCTCTTCCATTCCTGTCTGTCTTGAGCAATCTGCATCCACTTGATTCTTCTCAATTCATCAGCCCATCTTCCACTCGGTCTACTTTGCTTTCTTTCACGTCTCGGATACCATTACAGTATTTCCAAGTTTCATTCTTCTTCTTTACATCCAGTCATATTCACCAATTGCCCTAGGTATAAATAACTATCGACTATCTCTACAATATGATTATCTCTACATACAAACATATATACATACATATTATATATCAACGGCTAACAAGTCAAAAGTTGGCAACGTCACAATATGCTCTCTTCTCTCTAACCGTGTGACCGTTTTCGTCTGTTGATTTACAAGACAAAATTAACGATGCGATTTGCAATTTGACAAATTTGTACTTGGTGACGTGTCGAGCCAAAGTTAATAATAAACTCTTTTTTTTTGTATTGTTTGGCCGTGTAAATCGACACTCTACAGGTACTCGTTGTAAATTCCAGTTTACCGTTGTTAAGTCGGAAGGCGTTAAATGGACGAACGCAAAATGACCGAACGAATAAGGTCTAATAAGAATAAAATCGACGGGGGGGGTAAAATGACCGAAAAAGTACATAAAAGGCCGAACATTTTAAATAATACACGTGGCGTAATTTATTTTTGTGAAGACTCCAAAAACCGATGTTTCTCAACGATTGCCAACATATCACCGGTTTTGTAGCTTAAAATTACACTTCGTGTCTTATTTAAAATTTTCGCCCTTATTGTATGTATTCGGTCATTTTTTACATACATAATACCCGTCGATCAAATTCGCTTTCGATCTTATTCGTTCGTTCAAAATCGTTTCAGCCACTTTTGACACGTAATCTAGAAAACGGTCTAAATGTTTGTCATCATATTGTTTATAATAAGAAGGTGCAATATTAAGTGGCTTGTCAAGTACTCGATTTATTTATTTTTATTTAAAAAGCTTTTTATTGTTCACAATACATCTTAAATCTATTTTAATAGCTACTGGTCTAGTGACCATTATCTATTTTACACATTGTTCATTTTGTTAGTATTTATAGGGATTCTTTTATTTTAATGTTAGTGTTTAAAGCATAATAGGGGAAAGAGCTCAAAAACCTATTTACAATTCTTATCAAATGTTTACAATATATTTTACATAATTAAATACTTTTTAGAGTCGGCAATCTAAAGAAAATTATGTTTAGGTAATTTGTGTTTATACCTAAAGGGTACGTACTCGATTTGAAGCGCGGCCTCTTCACTTTCGATAGATGTTTTTGTTTTGTGTCACGGTGTTGTGTCGATGGAATGGTACTCCAATGGTTTCCCGTTCCCCATTGAAGGGAATACAATATTAAAAATTTCTCTCACTGTACACGTTTTTTTTTTTTTTTTTTTTATGTTGTGCGTTATATGCATGTATATATATACATTTAACACAGCGAGGCCTTAGAATGAGGCTCGTGACGTTCGCGTTAAAGGTTTTGTTATCAACTTTAATTCGTGTGGGCTTCACGCGACACGTGTCACGTGTTTCTTTTATAAGGTCGAATATTATATATACATATATATAATATTATAATACAAATGATATTTTCAAACGTACCGTGTGTTTCGCATCGCTGTATTAGATTGAGCATATGTAGTATGTAGTTATGTACGCATCGACCATTATTATTGGTTTTGTACTTTGCCTCGTCTCTCGGACGCAACACTCGTTACAAAGTGTGCACTTACTCGATCGTTGTAAACAACTACGTAATTATTTCACCGTAAACAGTAATAAATAATAAATAATACGACTATCAAATTTAACCCATTTACATATGTAGATCGCGGTTGTTGCTCGTTTTTAATCTTTTTTTTTATTTGTTTGTAGGGTTTTCGTTCGGTTTAAATTATTGTGTGCGTATCGAACGAACGCACGTGTGTTTTTCGCGATAACGATTTTGAGCCGTACAACATTATCGACTGTGCAATAATGTGAGATTTTCATCGTAGATGTCTCTCAATTGCCGTAAGCGAATTCGCACATTCGCTCACAGATGTCTCTGTTTCGTTTTTACCTGCCGTTCACCTGTTGAATATATTGATCATGCGCAAAGGAAATTGTGTGCTAATTTGGAAAATGTACGAGCTTGGCTGAAGATGTTGGAAAATTGCAATTGACACGAGTGAAAGTAACAAAATCAATCGTAAACATTTAACTATTCGACGGATAAACGTTAATTTATTATGTTTTGCTTAAAAATGATTATTTTACTGTCGAATGTGAAATCCGTACTTCGTACTTATTCATTTATTAAATGCCTATTAGGACTTTTATATATATTAAATTAATAAATAAAACTAATAAATTATGTTGAGTTAATAAAATAAATAATATGTCGTCTTAGTGATGAAAGATTAGTATGTACGTATTAAAAAAAGTATTTATTTATTGCCATATCTAATCATTCTGGGGATGGAAGAATCTAGATAATATAATTATTCCGTGAAATATTTTCAATCCAAAAAAGTCCAATTAAGAAGACTATCTTATCCATTGTTACACGGTAGAATTTGTTGTATTATCAAATCGATATCTATAATATTATTATTTATAGTGTTTGTCAAATAAATAGAGAGATGTCGCTTCTCTATAAACATTTGCTATGAACAATTTGATAATTTATTATTATTCATCATTCTAAATTAATTCCACCAACCACTTTCGATTTTATTTTAAGGTGTTTTTTTTTTTAATGCAAATTTGTGTAAATCATTTTATTAATTGCGTACTTCATTTAAATAATTGAAGCTTGGGAATAAATTTATATATTCGTCGGTGATGTGTAAAAATAATGTCTGTTGTTACGAACGACTTGAAACACATCAACCAGTTGACGAATTATTTATCGGCTGTTTACTTAAGACGTTGATATTTTGATGTAAGTAAGTTAGTTGATACAATGTGCGATTTATTTAATTTTTAATAAAACGAAAATAATACACGCTTAAATGTATGGAGCCCAAATGTGCGCTTTTCGTTACATGTAAAATGCCATTCGTGCGTTGTGGTAAATTTATTTTAATAGCTTTGAAAATAATTTTTAATTGTGTAAGCAATTTTTTGTCAACAGGTTCCAAAAATAGACTTTTCTTAAAATAGCTAGACATACATACATACGTATGATTATTTGTATGTAGATATATTATGCACGGTACACAGATTGCGATTTTATTGTATTGCTTTATTTGATATTAAATTTATATACTGGAGAATAGACTTCTATATTTAGGGATCAATCATCCCCTTTATATACTTTTATACAACGCAAGTCACTTTCAATAACCAATTATTCTCGGTCTTCATAACTTTTATGTTTAATTACACATAGCAATGCTCTCCAGTACTCGAGAACGTTTACGTACACGTTGCACTCATTATAACGCATTTTGCATCATGTAGGTACATCAAAAAATCAAACAAAATGCGTTAAAAAAAAAAGAGGTTATATCCTTTTTTATTAATCTGTACGGAGAACCACGAAGAAATAGTTGTACCAACGGGGATTTTCACAATTGCACTGTTTGTTATACACCCGATTCTCTTTTTGGACGTGTCAGGGACTACCGTGCAAAAAAAAAACCGTGTAATAAAAAAGGATATGCACATCGACAAAAATAAATTCCCGAAATCAACAATAAATCGAATTTTTTTTGATACATACATACATACGTATACAAAAATATTTATATAAGTTACATACATAATGAAGTAATAAATTGACATGGTTTTCGATTTAAATTTAATTTAATATGAAAAAAATATATGTTCACTCAGTGTCGCTACTTGACAATAAACGTGCTGCTGTTTTTCTTTTTAATCTTTTGTAATCACGTTGCAACAAAGTGGAAAAAAATAATTGATCCGTTTTCTTGTACCGTGCTATTTCAAAACCATGCAACAAGAAAATCTATTTCTAATGAAATGGGGAACCCAATTAGCACAAACCCGTCTAAATGAAAACCAGCAACCACCAGACTTGATTAGGGTAAAAAAGTTATTTGAAAATATGAAATTTCTCCATTGTTTGCAGGTTAGTTTTTTTTTATTTGTCGCCTAAACCCAAGAATAGAAGAGTTTAATAAAAAGGATGATGGTGATTATTTGTACTTTATTAACATTTTTATTTTATTTTATGGAAGACCAACAGCTACGTATATATATTACAAAAACAGAAACTTATATAAAAACGGAAAGCCAATAATATGTAGGTCTCACAGATAGTGCATTACAAAGCATAACATTATTTCGACATTTGTTATATTTTATACTTTAATATTATTTTTTCATTATTTATTTGTTTGTCTTTTTCATTATTATTTTATTATTATTCTTCTTATTATAAAAAAATGATAAAAATAAAAGTTTAGAAATAAAAAAAATAGTATAATTATATATGAATAATAATAATAAAAAGAATAATAGACAAGAATAACGAGTTAAATAAGAGAGATAAAATTGGTTAGTAAAATAATAATGCAAAAGACATACAAATAAATAACGATAAAATATAACAAATGTCGAAATAATTTTAAGTACAAATAATCACCATCATTATTATTATTTAATTGTTATTATCATATCATGATATTGTTATAAGTTATAATTATATCATGATATTGTTATAGGTTATAATAATAATGATTATTATTATTATGTATAAATTTATATGGACGGTAACGATATCCGTCTGGAGTAAACCATTATTATTATTGATATTTTTTATGTTTATACGAGGAATTAACTTAAATAAAATTGAATAATAAATTTGATACGACGGTATTGTTATTTTAAAAAATGACAGCAGTTGAAATGTGTCGCATTTACTTTTAAAGGACACTAACGAAATGTGTACGGAAAAAATGTATGTATATATGTATGTGTCGGGTAGGGAATTAGCGAAATAACGAAATAACGAATTAGCCACCATATGTTTTTTGTTATTTCTACATTCTATTAGACACTGGATTACTATGTATGTATGTGTGTACATATATATATATATATATATATATATAGAGCAGCGGTTCTCAAACTGCGGTTCGCGGTCCTCTGGGGGACCGCAAAGTGGTTTCGGTGGAACCGTAAGAAATGAACGCATATTTATATTATTTATATTTTTATAATTATAGCTTTTAAATTCAATCACTCTTCTAGTCAACGAATAACATGCTGCTAATTTTGATCGTATTCAACGTCCGCTCGTTACTTGTGGATTATTGGATGGGTATAACAAGTCACTGAATTTTTATCACACGTCGAGTTATTGTGCCAATAGTTTACGATAAGTTCTGCTGTCTTAAAAAAAGATTAAGTCTCGAACTTCATACTTCTGAAATATACACATGTGTTTGATTGCTTTCTTCAATCTACGACGGCTGAATTCCAATTTAATTAATTTAATTGTTTGCATTTGAATAGAGCGACGGCAAGTACGATCGTATTCCGACCGAATCTCTCAAATCCATCGAGGACATCATACAATTGTAATATATTCTTCGAGCTGTCTCTTCTCTCGATGACTATCCGAGAGGAAAATTAAACATTTTCCACCTCAATTGAGTAATTCGCTACCTACGCTTTTCCAAACCCACGCCGCGTCACTTCAATATTTGCAGATGTGCTAGCTTTTTATTATGGGATATTTTACGGTTAAATATAATTGACTACTATGTATGTATGTACAATTCCGATACGTTCGATTAGTGTAAAGTCAAAATGTGTAAGTTTTATATGACTTGGTTGACACCACCTAACAATATTCCTGGAACTTAGCGATATTTTCCGGGTATTCGTATTTACCGCGGACACTGGTAAAATGTTGTCAGAAATGAAGCAGCTATGCTTAAAATCTCTCGCTAGATTATTTAACAGACTCGAAAACATTCGGTAAAGATTTTTTAAGGGATGCCGTCTGTAAGTTTATTTATATAAGTCGCCTTGAAAATATCACCTTCAACTTCTTTCTTTTCAAGACCCTCACGTGAAACCACCACCCCCCCAACGAGAGTAGTCTGGCGACCTTTCCGTTGGAGACAGTATTTATTTCAATATCACCTTGTTTCGTCATCGACGGTGCTTTATATGTACGTGAAGCATTTCCCCTTCGGCATTGTGATCGTGCAAAAATTCGACCGATTTGTATAGGGTATCATCCCCTGATCACGTTTTCGTAATTTCTGAAAAGCGTCTGTATGGCGGTGTGTCTGTGTACTTTTTAACTTTCGAAACTATCAATTATTTTCACGTAAGGTATAATACATATTATGATATTGGTTTCGGTGGGACCGTGAGAAATGAACGCATGTTTATATTTTTATAATTATAGCATGTAACATTTTTTGGGATATATTATCCCAACGGTATTATATGGTGTGTTGTGTCCGGCCCATTGTTCCTTCTATCAACCTGGCGCTACAAAGAAAATATATCACAGTGCTCCATTGTCACGAAAAATTGACAGCTTTCAAAATTAAGGTCGAACTATGGCATGTAAAGTCACAGAAGAAGGACTTTGTCCCATCTCCACGGCTGAACACATATATTGATGAAAATGAGCTTAACGTCGATAACGATATCCTTGAGGTGATGAAACAACATGTATCAATTCTTAGCGAAGAAATTTCTCACTATTTTCCTGACATAGCAGAATTTGAAAAATACCATCGATTTTTCAATAACCCGTTTGTACTCTCCATTAGTGATCTGCCTTCGGAGGACAATTTAATTCAAGAACCGTTTATTGATTTATTAAATTATGGGGGGGGGCAAAACACGTTTTTCGTTAAATGTATTGTAGTGATTTTTGGATTGAAATGGCACAGTCCTATTCCGATGTTGCAAAGATGGCTCTTAAGAGTGCCGATTCCATTCGCAACCACCTGTTAGTGTGAGACGGTACCACAATACTTACTCTCAATACAAAATCTCAGATAACAGATTAGACGCGACAGATGACACGAGATTTGCACTGGCTAAAACAAAGCCAAATATATAAGAACTGGTTCAGGCAAAGCAGATGCATCCCATTAAAATTTTAACTTAAATTTAATGACTAAGATGTAGTACCTCATATTTTTTCTGAATAAATAATTGTTTTATTCACAGCAGCCTACATATATGCAGTGCCGCACCGTGGGCATGTGGCACCCTTTTCATGAAATAATATCGATTTTTAAATTTTTTAATAAAAGGGTCCGCGAGCCATCGAACGATTTTTAAAGGGACCGCCACGCAAGACATTCTAAATAAGTTTGAGAACCGCTGCTATAGAGGGTAGGGACACTACACTAAGTAGTGCCGTCCTAAGCCCACTTAACGTAACTGACAAAACAACAATATCGTGATAAATGGACTGTTTTTATTCATAATATATTACTGATTTATTTAAACTTTTTATTTATTTTCAATTGTGTTCATTATTCATTATTGATGTATACATATGACTATTCCAAACTTCAACCACTCTATTTGACAATAATGAATCTCTAACAGTCTTATTTGATTTTTTTTTTCGGAGTCTAAGAGTATGGACCTCTTAGATGAGGTTTCTCATTGAACATAATGAGGTTGGTCATTTCACACGAATAATGATTATTTATTATTTTGAACACTTCAATTAAATCACCTCTTGACCTCCTCGTCTCCAATGTGGAGAGATTCAGTCTTTTCAATCTTTCGTGATAAGGTAGTGACCGACGTAAATATTGGATACGTTATTTTCGCCAAGTGCCTATTGGTATATGCCATCCCGGAGTGCATCAAGTCTTCTAAGACAATAGATGCATTCTTGAAAAGTGTGAGAGATAGTAGTTATGTATAGTGTATAATGTGTATTTGATTTATGTAGTTGTTATAAATATGTAATAGATGTAAGTTAAATTAGCTATTATTATATAAAAATAAAATATATAAAATAAAAAAAAATTGGTGATACTATTTCTCTGCGCATGCAGATACGTTAGATTTAATAGCTTGAAAAAGTCACTTTTGAATGAAGATACATTAATTTTGATATGGCAAATCGCAATAATACACTCCCATAAATTATTAAAACACATCTAACTCATTTTCTTAAGTTGAGCGGGCTTAGTACGGCGATACAGTGTAAAGGTTGATTTACATAGTTTACCTGATTTTGCAGTTGCCGCCGATCATCATCCGGTGCGTGGGGAAGGGCAGAGTTGTCATGCAAACGCAAACACACGCACACACGCACACGCATGACGCTCGTTCCAAAAATACAATATGATACAATTGAAAACAAAAAGCGAACACATTTGCGCACACGTCTATAACCGCTCGACGAAGCGACTGTTCGAATCGGACAAGCCTCGTGACGAACGTATATTTTAGGGGTTTTGCGATGGGGCAGAGAGGGGAGGAAAAACGCGTGTCGTCGCAACGTGACGTGGAAAACCCACACCATTTTTCGCAACGTGCCCTTAACCTACACCCACTTGCGAAAAACAAACGATGTGTCTGATCAACATCCGGAAAATGGGGGGTGGGGGGGGGGTGGTGGTTCTACAAATATCTCGCTATTGTTTTAAGGACTTGTAAGCTTTCCGCTATATCTTTTCGTTTTTTTCACCAGCATTGTGCGAGTCGACGCTATTAACGTCTCGAAAAAGTAAAATTATAATTTAATATTTATTTATTTATTACTTATTTCACGCCTAAAAAGGCTTTTATACAAATAGAGAAGATATCAATACAGGAGTAAAATATGCATATAATTTAAATTAAACTAAGAAGAGGAACTTCGTAAAGAAAGCAACAGTTTAGACTTTACTAAATTGAGGTTATTACAGAAATAGTCCAATAAATTCCCATACTTATTGCCAGTCCCAATCAACCTAGGAATAGGAGACTGCCGATAATAATTGGTGCACGAATTACCCTCATCCACAAACAAAAATTGAGATCGTGTAAAACGTGTAGGAACTTTTAGTCGCAAAATCGACTCAACAAGAATAGGACAATCAAAAAAAGAATTTACAACTCTATAAAAAATGACCAAGTCGTTCATAACATAACTCTTTTATCACACAATTTGTGCATATTTATACTATGTAAAAGAGAGTCGTAACAGTTATAATTAAAAAGATACATAATAAATCTTAAGAATTTATTTTGGATTCTTTCTAAAGAATAAGAATGAATAGAATAAGAAGGAGACCAAACAACAGAGTTATACTCCAACGTACTTCTGACAAAAGAACAAAATAATAACTTTAAGGTATTAATATTATTAAAACATTTGGCAACTCTAAAAATGAAACCCAATAATCTATTCCCCTCTCCAGAGATACAATTAACATGCTCATTAAAAGTGAGGCACTCATCAAACACTACACCCAGATCCTTTATTTTAGAAACAACCTGCAGATTCAATCCATTAATTGAATAAATAAACCGAAAAGAATTAGTTATTCTTTTAAATGTAATGGATTGACACTTGTCAGGATTAAGGTACAATTTATTGAGAATACACCAGTCATACAATTTATTAAGATTATTTTGGAGAATTAAACAGTCACTTGGCTCAGTAATGGTTTTAAATATTTTCATGTCATCAGCATACAACAATACTTCAACACTGTCAAAGATGCCAATAACATCATTTATAAACATATTAAATAATAAAAGATCCACCAAAACCAATTCTTTTAAGTTTATATAATAATATACTATGATTTACTGAATCAAATGCTTTACTAAAATCAGTATATACCAATGTAATTGGACGCGTGACACGTGCCGCACTTTCGTCTAAGGTGGGTGGTGGCGGCAACCTTAATTTTAATGGAGTAAAAATAAAATTCTCGTTGGGTAATTTTAATAAAACTGAGGGGGAGGGTGGGGTTATTCTTACGTGCCGTCTGATGAATTTAGTGTGTTTTAGTTCATTGACTTATGTTACAGATAGACGTACTTATTCCGGTTCTGGTTTTTGTGTCGATTTATTTTCAGCGAATCTACATAATTAGCGTAAAAAAGGAGAAAAAAATTTCTCCTTTTAGGAATAAAATCCTTTCCCAAATATGTAGTACAGTGGAACCCCGTTGCATCGTTCTCGCTTGTATTGTTTTTTTCGCATATATCGCTATTTTTTCATAGTCCCGGCCCATAACACCCATAAGAACAGTGTTAAATAATCTCATTTGCATCGTTCTCCTATACATACATACATATATCGTTATCCTGTATCAATCGTCTTAATATACTTTATCGTATAAGTCGTTTTTCTGCATACATCGTTTTTTTTTTTACGGTCCCATGAAAAACGATGCAACGGGGTTCCACTGTACATATATGTAAAAATAAGGCGTACGACCAATGCGCACTGCCCGTTATGACGTATTTATATAATATTAGCTAACACAGAAAGAAAGAAACAAACATTGAATTTTATATAGTAAATTTATAACAACTATATAAATCTATTACACATTATTACACTATACTTATGTATATGTAACTACTATCTCTCACAGAGGTGTCTCCTCACACTTTGTAAGAATGAATCTATAGTCGTAGAAGTGGTACATGGTGCGAAGAATGGATGGTTATCCGAGAGGATGTGAAAGAAAGCAATGTAGACCGTGTGGACGATGGGCTGATGAATTGAGATGAATGTGTGGAGTCGAGTGGATGCAGTGGATGGTGAACGGCTGAAAATGATGATACGTAGAGATAAAAAGTATTGTTGTCGTGCGAAAATTTAACCTCGAGATTTTAACCGATTCAGGTTTCGTCCTATTTGCGCGTTTTGATAGTGTTTGAACAATGTCTGTGTGTAGAATTGCTATATTGTATATCTATGTATCTCAAAAATCATTAATCCTATCACACTGAAACTTTACATATTTTTTACGCTTCAAAAGGGAAAAATTCTTTTGGACATATTCCTTGGATCAGCTGGTTTTTGGTTTTCGTTAAAGCTTTAAGTTTTTAATCTTTTATTTAAAATTTAAAAGGAAATTCGTTTATTTCACTCCTTTCTAATTCCTTGTAGTGTTTCCTTTTCCGACGTTTAAGTCTATAGTTTAGTGGGTGAATTTGGTTTATTGGCTATTGCACGCGCATTTATATGTTTTCAGACTTCACTGTAGCAAAAAATGAAAAAAAAGTCAAAACAAAATGCTGATTTTGCACGAACAAGCGCTCTTAGATTGTTTCATTCAAATTTTATCAATAACTAGCCTTATTACCCGGCTTTGCCCGGGGTGTAATTAATATTCCCTCCCCTCAAACCTCAAACCACCCCACAGACGTCCCTCAAGCCCCGGCGGCCCCTTTTTGGACTCCCGAAAAACTATGCCGGCCCCTTACCAATCCCCAAACCCTCCTTCTAACCTCGGCGGTCCCTTTTTTGGACTCCCGAAAAGCAATGCCGGCCCCTTACCACCCCTTAGACCCCCCTCCTGCCCCGGCGGCCCCTTTTTGGGCTCCCGAAAAACTATGCCGGCCCCTTTCCACCCCCCAAACCCGCCTTCTTACCCCGGCGGTCCCTTTTTTGCACTCCCGAAAAGCAATGCCGGCCCATTACTACCCCCCAGACCCCCCCTCCTGCCCCGGCGGCCCCTTTTTGGGCTCCCGAAACACTATCTGCTTAAATCTACTTAAATCTGCCGAAAACATCTACTATCGTGTGTACTTCGTCGTTTCTATTAATCGCGCCCGAGCAACGCCTGGTAATTGACGAATGACCCATACGTACATACATACATACATACATACATACAAACTTAAGCGTTTTATATATTAGATTTCAACATAATTTTGAATGTTTTTTGTACAATTAATGAAAAATTGCTACGAAATCGATTAATAAGTTATATCAACTTACATTAATGATGGTTTGTATCACAAATTTGAATATTGTCGTTGCATAGATGGCGCGTTATAATATGTACAATAGGCAACAATTTAGCAAAGTCGCGAGCCTATTGAGATTATTTATATATTGTCAAATCGTAGCAGGCCCGTCATCACCTCCGTTTTGATGATAGTGTTCATCCCAACCGGGTGATCACGGGTTCAAATCCCACTCGCGCGCGCTCACGGTTCGTGTCTTTTAATCATTCACCGAGGCGAGCGTTATCAGCAGACAGACATACACAGTTGGGCTATTATATATATTGAATATCAACGAACGTTTGCTCGAATTGTAGCGTATTTTATTTACACGATGAAAGTCGGTCTTTATCTGCGTGAGCAATATTCTTGGTCCTGAACACTTTCTCTGTCGATTGTGAAGCCGTTAAAAGCCAACACCGTACAGATACAGTGTATTTTATTATATGCGAGATTCGAAACGTTTATTCGCCGTGCCGTCGAACGCTTAACGATCGAACGATACCCAAAACGAAACCAAAAAATAAATGCATAATATTATTATGCGATTTTCGTTTTTGAATTTCCCTTCGCCGCGCGCGTGCGGGTTATAATAGCGTGTTGATCAGAACGGTCTATCGATTCGGCAATATTTACCATCGACCCACGGAACGACACGTCTTCTGGGAATTAATATTAATGAAGATCCTCGACTCTTGTGCTCTCAAAAGATAATTCTTCATTAGGCGCTTATTAGACGTTAGGTGTGTCGTGTAAACGTCCCCGAAACAAATATGATCCTCCCCGTCCTTTTTGCGGCGGTAGAAAGCCACGGTACAAAAGTGTGTGGCGATTTGAATATTTTTGTAATTCCCAATCGGTTTCCGGTTGCCTGTTTAATTCTTTGGCCGCATGTTTAAACTCGTCCTGATTGTATGTAGATATGTACATAAAAAAACCAGGTGCACACGTTCATTGCAGATGAGCTATGCATTGAATTATCATTAATGCGCATTAAATGCGTTACGCTCGAATTCAGGGTGTGGTGTTGTTTTTGTGTCGTTTAAAATATTTCAAATTATTACAATTTGCCACTTTGGTCATGCTTCTTTCCCACGTATTCCTCTTACGAACTCTTCTCGTTATACCGAGCATATGTACATCTGTGCGCACTGGATCTTATGTAACATTCTTGAATTCAGCATTCACGTTTCACATCCTTACGTCATTACTGGCAGTACGCGTTGGTCGTATGACTTATTTTTTACGCATAGCGAGATGTTGGATTTTAAAACTACGTTCATTCTTCCAAAAGCCTAGTCCACTCGGTATACCTCGCTTTCTTTCACATCCTCTCGGATACCATTCCAATATTTATCGCGTCCACCTGTCATCCATTCTTCTCGCTACCAGTGCACTCCAACTTTTACACACGCTCCGCTATACCTGCCACTTTGGTCATACTTCTTACCCATGTATTCCTCTTACGAACTCTTCTCGTTATACTGAGCATATGTACATCTGTGCGCACTGGATCTTATGTAACATTCTTGAATTCAGCATTCACGTTTCACATCCTTACGTCATTACTGGCAGTACGCGTTGGTCGTATGACTTATTTTTTACGCATAGCGGGATGTTGGATTTTAAAACTACGTTCATTCTTCCAAAAGCCTAGTCCACTCGGTCTACCTCGCTTTCTTTCACATCCTCTCTGATACCATTCCAGTATTTCTCGCGTCCATCTGCCATCCATTCTTCTCGCTACCAGTCCACTCCAACTTTTACACACACTCCGCTATATCTACCACTTTGGTCATGCTTCTTTCCCACGTATTCCTCTTACGATCGTCCTTTATATACCATATTTAAATACTGAAATATTTAAAAGCGAAAAGCTCTACACAGTTCTGGTGCAGCTCAAAAATTATACTGCAATTTGTGGAGCTATTTTTAACGGTAGACTTCTGTTATCGACACATTGTGTCGATATGCGCTTTGATTGGGTACCCGTTCGGATAGAAAAAAATTCGGGTGTGGCCAACCCATGACTCTATCCATATATTTGAGGAGTACAAAGAGTAACGAAATTAATTTTTTAATTACGTAATAAAACGCATGCACACCACCACACCAACAAACAAACATACATACATATCAAGAAATCACTGTGTTGAGTGCGCGCGTATCTTTGGCATATATTCAAATAGGAAAAACTACCACTTCCGGTCAGCGGATTTTGATCAAAACCATATCAACTCTTAAATTTTATATGGAAATTATAAATATAAATTTTCAGCTTGATCGGTTAAGTAGTTTCAGAAATATTTCGTGGTAACAGGATTTTTGACTTTTATTGACGAGAAAAAAAACCCAACTTCCGGTTGACTGATTTTACTGATTTATTTTTTCGTAACTAGCAATTTCTCTCAGGATTACAATATTACAATACTGTGACGATAATACATATTTATGTAAAAGGCCGAAAAAAATTTAAAAAAATCGTTCAAGAGTAAACTGCCACTTCCGGTGAGCGGATGTTGACCAAAATCACAGTATCTCTACGGCTAACATGAAAACTATAGATATGAAATTTATACTTGATCGGTGGGGTAGTTTCGGAAATATTCTGTGGTAAAAGAATTTTAGAATTTTCTACAAGAAAAAAACCCTACTTCCGGTTAACTGATGTTGACCAAATTGACCTTATGGCTCTTACACCTTACGTGAAAATAATAGATATGAAATTTCAGCTTGATAAACTTGATAGTTTCGAAGAAAACACACAAGTACACAGCAATACAGACATTTTCCAGAAATTATGAAACGTGACACTTGATCCAAATCAGTCAAAATCACGAGGTCGATTTTTCGAACGATCACAATACTGTAAAAGTTGGAGTGGACTGGTAGCGAGAAGAATGGATGGCAGGTGGACGCGATAAATACTGGAATGGTATCCGAGATGATGTGAAACAAAGCGAGGTAGACCGAGTGCACGATGGACTGATGAATTGAGAAGAATGTGTGAATGCAGATTGCTCAAGACAGACAGGAATGGAAGTGGATTGGAGAGCCCTTCATCCAGCAGTGGATGGTGAAGGGCTGAAAATCATATATTTCATAGAGGTAGTATTTTATAAGCGTTCTGATCACTTTAGTAATAATATATGTATTTAATAGTATGTAGATCTGTCTGCCCGTCCCTTGTCCCCAGTTTGAACTCGGCGATACGTAATAATTGAGAAGGGAGACTGTCTAGCAATGTACCTGTGCAGGTATAATTGTGTATAAAATGGAGTCGACGTGAATGCATGACGTATACGAGATGCACCAATATTATTACATTTTTTAAATGAAATTTCCACCGTTTTATATTATTTATTCATCGTGCACCCATTGTGATGTTGTAATTCAGTTTATTTTTACTCGTTTTGAGATGTCAGTCGGGATGTTGGGACAGACAGACGTGCACGTTAAAATGTAATCATTGAAAAACATTCAGAAACGGTAAAATTTTTTAAAACGCATCAGATTTATCGCTCGGAAATGCAACTGCGGTTGTAAAACTGCAGTTCGGCGACATCTTTCGCAGTGAATGTGCAACTGTGTTGCAAAATTGGCGGTTTTGCCTCCGGGATTTTATGTATTTTTCAATCGCCGAAATTAGTGTCACATGTTATTAAAAGTACCGATGTCATTACAGAGGCAACTGTTACGCCACGCCATTCGATTCGGACGAAAATAGTACATCGTCGTGTTAAAAATTCAAAGTTAATACTTTTAACTGGATGAATACATATGTACATACATTATCCAACTGTGCACCGACAGAGAAGTAGAATTATGTACAAACTAGTGTAAGCCCGTTGAATATCAACGGAGCGTTCTAATCACCCGTACTGAAAAATAATATTAAATTTAATAATTTGACAGTTGTTGCATCTATGGCGCGTTATAATACAACAACATAACAATTTAGCAAAGTTGCGAACTTTCAACCGATCTATATGTTCAAAATAAAAAAAAGGATCTCGCATAATCATACATAGTTTGGCTCACCGCGTAAGCGCTCTGTTCCGAATCAGTGATACCGGGTTCAAATCCCACTCGTGCGACGTTCTGTTTTCATTTTTTTTTAATTATTTACGTCGGCGAGCGTTATCAGCAGACAGACACACATGCGGAATAGGGCTATTATAATATACTAGTGTAAGCCCGTTGAGTATCAACGGAGCGTTCATCACCCGTACCTACTAAAAAATAATATTAAATTTAATAGTTTTTATAGTTGTTGTATAGATGGCGCTGAACTAAATATAGGGAAATTAAAAATAAATGCGAGGTGTATTAAAATCGTTTTAGTGTCAGAATGATGTAATGTAACTTAAATAAAAATGTCAATAGTTATAGAACTTACATAAAAAGGCTTTTATACAAATAGAGAAGATATCAATACAGGAGTAAAATATACATATAATTTAAATTAAACTAAGAAGAGGAACTTCGTAAAGAAAGCAACAGTTTTTCTTGGTAATGCAAGTAACGAACGGTAATTTCTTAGTAATGCAAGGCAGCGATTGGCAGAGATAAGTTGGGGATCAGTCCAGGTAGCAGTCCAGACCGCTTATATGGGTAAAAAAGGTCTCTCTCACCAACCGGCCAGTAGCCGATGCGTCTACGTGCTCGGTTACCGACTTCGACGTCGTGGTTTCGAATCCCGCACAATCTGGTATTTTTATTATTTTTCCTTATTTCCTATTTATTGTAACTATAGGTAATGTAACTAAAGGACAAACTCACGGCCGGGCGATAGTGTATAGCATTAGTGCGATGACTCTTGAGCCTAAGGTCGTGGGTTCGATCCCCCGCTCGTTCTAGTAGTTTTTTAATAATTTTTCCTGAGCGAGCGTTATCAGCAGACAGACAGACAGGCCGACGGATTTCGGCTATTATATATATAATGTGTGTATATAATACGATCAATCTGCTTCGAAACGATGTATGTACGTAATACGTAATGATACGTTCCTCATGTCGGATGGCAGTGCACCGTTGAAAAATGTACATTGTACACGTACACTTACTTGAAATTAAAATGTCAACACGGTGCCAATTAACTATTGTACAACCGTGGTTAGTGTATCTAAAGAAAACTCGACGACATTGTACGCAAGGTGTATGTATTTTCATTCGCGTATCATTATTTTATGCAAACAATTTATTTAAGATTTTCATGAAACATGAATGATAATTACGTACAATGTGTGATGATATGCATGTTTATTTATTGTAGCCGGTTTCACCTTAGCCACAATGTTTGCATCGCACAAAACGTCAATCGTCAGGTCAAATTAGGTTAATTTATTCAATTACACTTCCAGTGTGGAATACATGTCGAGGACGATTCGCGTTTATTGTTTGTTTTGCAGTATTGGATACTGCAAAATGTTTGTCTTTTAACGGTCTTGTTAATTTGGTTCTTACACAGCCTTTTTGGCGAGAGATTTGTCAAGATTATATCAATTAATTATCATTGACAGAGGCTTTGGATTATTTTCATGCGTCGATGAAGGTCAATAAAAATTTTTGATATATAAAATGTAAAGATAAACCTGCCCAGTTACAAATAATGCTCGGTGGGTATTTTTTCTTAGCGATTGGACTACAATCTTAAGCGATTTTATTTTCATTGCATTTCCGCTAATCTCGTTGATATTGTTATCGTAATTCATTCTCAATAAAAAAAAATTCACATTGTTAGTTAAATAAATGGGTTGACCTACACATACAAACATATATGTATATGTATGTTTATGAGTTAAAGTTGCTGCGTAGTCGATAGGGGGAAAGATATTGGTAAAAGAACCCTATTTTACTTTCAAATATCAGTCAGAAAACGTTGACATGGGTGCTCTCGATCTACATATGTACATATGTGTATTATAACTACACTAGTGTAAGACCGTTGAATATCAACGGAGCGTTCTCATCACCCGTACTGAAAAATAATATTTAATTTAATAGTGTGTATAGTTGTTGCATCTATGTAACAATACGACATCTATGGCGCGTTATAATAGAACAACGTAACAATTTAGCAAAGTCGCGAGCCTATTTTTTATTATACATGTAAATAGGTCTGGTTTGGCGCACCGCGTAAGCGCTCTGTTCCGAATCAGTGATACCGGGTTCAAATCCCACTCGCGAGACGTTCTGGCTTTTTAATTATTTACATCGGCGAGCGTTATCAGCAGACACATATGTATGTACACACAGCCAGACAGACGGAATAGGGCTATTATATTTCAAATTGATTTAATGAATGCTTTTAAATTCAATCACTCTTCTAGTCAACGAATAACATGCTGCTAATTTTGATCGTATTCAACGTCCGCTCGTTACTTGTGGATTATTGGATGGATATAACAAGTCACTGAATTTTTATCACACGTCGAGTTATTGTGCCAATAGTTTACGATAAGTTCTGCTGTCTTAAAAAAAGATTAAGTCTCGAACTTCATACTTCTGAAATATACACATGTGTTTGATTGCTTTCTTCAATCTACGACGGCTGAATTCCAATTTAATTAATTTAATTGTTTGCATTTGAATAGAGCGACGGCAAGTACGATCGTATTCCGACCGAATTTCTCAAATCCATCGAGGACATCATACAATTGTAATATATTCTTCGAGCTGTCTCTTCACTCGATGACTATCCGAGAGGAAAATTAAAGATTTTCCACCTCAATTGAGTAATTCGCTACCTACGCTTTTCCAAACCCACGCCGCGTCACTTCAATATTTGCAGATGTGTTAGCTTTTTATTATGGGATATTTTACGGTTAAATATAATTGACTACTATGTATGTATGTACAATTCCGATACGTTCGATTAGTGTAAAGTCAAAATGTGTAAGTTTTATATGACTTGGTTGACACCACCTAACAATATTCCTGGAACTTAGCGATATTTTCCGGGTATTCGTATTTACCGCGGACACTGGTAAAATGTTGTCAGAAATGAAGCAGCTATGCTTAAAATCTCTCGCTAGATTATTCAACAGACTCGAAAACATTCGGTAAAGATTTTTTAAGGGATGCCGTCTGTAAGTTTATTTATATAAGTCGCCTATCACCTTCAACTTCTTTCTTTTCAAGACCCTCACGTGAAACCACCACCCCCCCAACGAGAGTAGTCTGGCGACCTTTCCGTTGGAGACAGTATTTATTTCAATATCACCTTGTTTCGTCATCGACGGTGCTTTATATGTACGTGAAGCATTTCCCCCTCGGCATTGTGATCGTGCAAAAATTCGACCGATTTGTATAGGGTATCATCCCCTGATCACGTTTTCGTAATTTCTGAAAAGCGTCTGTATGGCGGTGTGTCTGTGTACTTTTTAACTTTCGAAACTATCAATTATTTTCACGTAAGGTATAATACATATTATGATATTGGTTTCGGTGGGACCGTGAGAAATGAACGCATGTTTATATTTTTATAATTATAGCATGTAACATTTTTTGGGATATATTATCCCAACGGTATTATATGGTGTGTTGTGTCCGGCCCATTGTTCCTTCTATCAACCTGGCGCTACAAAGAAAATATATCACAGTGCTCCATTGTCACGAAAAATTGACAGCTTTCAAAATTAAGGTCGAACTATGGCATGTAAAGTCACAGAAGAAGGACTTTGTCCCATCTCCACTGCTGAACACATATATTGATGAAAATGAGCTTAACGTCGATAACGATATCCTTGAGGTATCAATTCATAGCGAAGAAATCTCTCACTATTTTCCTGACATACCAGAATTTGAAAAATACCATCGATTTTTCAATAACCCGTTTGTACTCTCTATTAGTGATCTGCCTTCGGAGGACAATTTAATTCAAGAACAGTTTATTGATATAATAAATGATGGGGGTGCAAAACATGTTTTCTGTTAAATGTATTGTAGTGATTTTTGGATTGAAATGGCACAGTCCTATTCTGATGTTGCAAAGATGGCTCTAAGAGTCTAAGAGTGCTGATTCCATTCGCAATACTTACTCTCAAAACAAAATATCGAAACAGATTAGACGCGAGTAATGACATGAGAGTTGCACTGGCCAAAACAAATCCAAACATAGAATAAAGGTTCTCATCCACCAAGTACGTTGACATGCGTTACGTCGACGTACGACATCCACGCACCAATTGCAGTACGAGTTTTGCAGCACGAGCGAAAAAGCCGTGCTGTAATTGGTGGATGGATATCGTACGTCGACGTATCGCATGTCAACGTACTTGGTGGATGAGAGCCTTAATTGGTTCAGGCAAAGCAGATGCATCCATCCCATTACAATTTTAACTTAAATTTAACGACTAGTATGTACCTTTCACAGCACCCTTTTCGTTAAATAATATTGATTTAATTTTTAATAAAAGGGTCCGCGAGCCATCGAACAATTTTTTTGTAAAGGGACCACCACCCAAGAAATTCTAAATAAGTTTGAGAATCGCTGCAATAGAAAATAACCTCATGCACTAAAAAAAAAGTTTAAACAAATCAGTAATATATGAAGAAATTTTTTGATATTGCTGTTTTGTCAGTTAAGTGGGCTTAGGACGGCACTATGATTTTGGTCAAAATCCGTCAACCTATTTTTGGTTTTTTATTTTCTTCGGTCTTTTATATGTGTATTTTGAATGTTTGTAATATTGCAATACTATAGTCATATTATGCTGATTACAATATTAAAATGGCTCGACCGAAAGTGGGATTTTTATTTTTTCGTAAAATAGTCAAAAAATCCTGTTGTTCCTGACTTTTTTTGACTTTTTTTCAGTTTTTCAGTTACTCTCTTCAAATATATGAGATAAAGTCATGGGTTGGCCACACCCGAATTTATTTTATTTTTGTTTTCCACCACCGACTGGTTTGGGGTGGGGTGGGGGTGGGCGGGTGGGTGGCTTTGCCGAGATAGAAATAGGGGGGTTGAAGAAAGCTCTCACCTGCTGCACGCGTTTCGGCCGGACCCCCGTCACGTGGCTGCCACGTGAGAGCCTCACACATGTCAGCCACGTGCCTTGGGGCCCCCGATGGCGAGCTTCGTTCGGGGGGCCCCACGCTAACCCTGGACTCCCAGTAGTCCGCGGCGCGTACCCGAACGCGATCGTCCACCAGTGTCACGCATCCAAGCCAACCTGTCGTGGTTGATATGCGATTAATATCCGAGACAATCAGTTAGCCACTTGGCATCCCGCAGCTACTTGCCGTCGCGGTGTGGCGTGGCCAACGGACAAGCACGGTTATTTGGACATGGCGGCGACCACGCACGGAGCCTCAGCTCCCGAATGGGGCCAACCTCGAATCCCACCAGAAATGGCCCCAGGGAGCTCATGGGGGATGCGAAACCCTTGGCATCCCCCGCCCCCAACATCCACATTGCACTATCAACATGGTGCTTTTCAGCTGCCTCCGCCCAAGCGGTTCCTAGTCTCAGGTATCGCCATAAAAACCCAGATGCGACGGATGGAAAATTCCGAGAAAATTCTCCCCGATTTCCCGTTGGAGATTGGGTGGGTTTTTCCGATCGCCCCGACACACCCCGAGTGCCTTTTTTGTCGCACTTCACCAGCGGAGATACAGCGAATAAACGGAACACTTTTGCGTGTTTGCGTGAACCAATACTGCCGTCCTAAGCCCACTTAACGCAACTGACAAAACAACAACATCGAGATAAATATAGACTTGAAAGTTTTATTCTAAATTTGTGTTTTTCTTCATATATTACTGATTTATTTAAACTTTTGTTTAGTGCATGAGGTTATTTTCTATTGTGTTTTGATAATTCTAAAAAAAAAATGAATACTTTAGTAGTTACATCACTTTTTTACACTTACGCAGTGCTCGAAATGGAAATTTTCACGAATGGGAGCGCTCGATAATTTTCAAAAAATATCAAACGACCTTTTTTTTTTAATTATATGTATGTTACCTATACCTACATATGTATATTATAACACCAAAACACTTATTAATTACGTAACGTATGTACACCAATATATATGAATTTATGGGTGTATATATTAGGTTATTAGTATTATTATTATAGAAATTGTATTACATAAATGCACAATTTACACGGTTAATTTTTTTAAATTTGAATAATTGTTAATATCACTATTTAGTTAGTCACGTGCAGTAATTATAATTCACACAACTTAAAAAATGTTGCTAGAAAAGTGTTTGTTAGTGATTAAGTGCAGTAATAAAATATAAATAAAAAAAATAATCAAAGCGATTCCCGATCATATGTAGATTGAAATTGCAAATACGTTCGTTCAATTCAAGTTCTCTCATCAGAAGGACAGGCAAGACTGAACTATTTTGAAATTTTGGTTCCTTTAGTATAATGGTCGCGGTACAACACGACAATTCAAAGAAAGATATCGTAAATCATCAAAATGACCAATGGCTCGAAAAGGCCCGTTGCAGTTCGAAATGCTGATTGCCCGTCACGCTACGTTGTCAAATTTCACGAAAGGGAACGGCTGCTCCTTGCCGCTCCCGCTGAATTCGAGCACTGCACTTACGTTAAATTTGCTTAGGAAATCATATGTATTTTAATAGTTGCGTTATTTTAGCTAAGCAAAATGCTTCGGTAGCTTTGCGTAACTCCTTAGCTAAACTAACGTAACTGCGTTGTCCTTAGACGAAAAAACGTATTGAATTTGCTATGTAAATGTTCGGATACGTTATTTTCGCCAAGTATTGGTGATGCTATTTCTCTGCGCATGCATGCATGCATGATTTAATAGCTTAAAAAAAGTCACTTTTGGATGAAGATTGTACATTAATTTTGATATGACAAATCGCAAGAATACACTCCCATAAATTAAAACATATCTAACTCACTTTCGTAATTTTTGTCAGTTACGTTAAGTGGGCTTAGGACGGCAGAATAGGCGTAATTTATTCTACTCGTAGTTGGATTACACCCGTCCTTTTTATTAACTGCAAAGAATTCTAGAAGCTGGATAAATATCGGACTACAACGTTGAACGTGCTTATTCGAGAGCTTAAAAAATATTATACGTTTGCAGTAAGAAGAAATTAACAAGTTTAGTTGTAGATTTTCTGACAACAGCAACCAGAGAGTATTGTTATCCAAATGTACCCGAAATTTTAAATACATGTGTCTACTGATGATAGTGACTTCCAACCAACAATTGCGAAGAAGATGAAAACAGTTGATTTAAGGCGGCAACGAAATTTTTGAATGAAATAATTTCTCTTTATTTTATTATATTTTGTATGATGTATGTGACCCCAAACGTTTGACGCCACAACCACCCTCGACGCGACTTCAAATCATCTACAGCTCAAATTTGTACGTTGAGCCAAAAATAAAAAATACCGAAATAGAGAACCAACCCTTATAAATGCATTAAAATAAATTAAACTAGCCAATCTAAGATATAATAACACGGAAAAAATCCGAAAGAGAAAAAAAATTTTTGACGTTTAAAATTTGCTAGACGATTACGTATAAGTATTTTAAAACTTTCAAATAACACAATTGATAGCAAAAACATGCGACTACCGCTTTCAATACTCATTTTGAACACAAGTGTACTAAATTTTGAGTTACAGACCGCAAAGGTCAAAAAAATGTAAAAATTGTGCTAACCGACAAATTTCATTATAATATTCAGATTCAGCGGGTCAGAATTGGTAATAATTTTTGGGTGTCCGCTCCGGTGACTAAAAAATGTGATTTTTTTTTTGTTGCTCGGTATAATCGGTCAACATAGAAAAACTGGACCGGAGAAATATTACCCGGCGGCGAAACACTTAACGAATCGTTTACATTACGCTTTTCAATTACCGATAAATTGGTGATTTTTAATCAAAGTCAATGCACATTTTTAATCGTCTTTTCTTGGCGATTTTGACCCCCCCAGTACTAAAAGCTGATCACGGGGGAGGTGTTATAGAAAAATACTTGGCAGCGACAGTGTTATATGAAATGGTTAATATTCCAGATTATTATTGAATGTATTGTGCATAGTGCTACAGTGGAACCCCGTTGCATCGTTCTCGCTTGTATTGTTTTTTTCGCATATCTCGATATTTTTTCATAGTCCCGGCCAAAAACCCATAAGAACAGTGTTAAATAATCTCGTTTGCATCGTTCTACTATATATCGTTATCCTGTATCAATCGTCTAAATATTACGTACTAAATATACTTTATCGTATAAGTCGTTTTTCTGCATACATCTTTTTTTTTTACGGTCCCATGAAAAACGACGCAACGGGGTTCCACTGTACATATGTACATTACACAGTACATATCCAACGTTCCCGTGTGCTCCTACATACTATGTAAATATTCAATTCATTTAATTTTTCCGTGTATAATCCAAACAAAGTGTTGCACGGTTGATGCTAGTCAAACGGTAATGGAGTGTATGTATGTATGTATAAGGAACCGATACGATTTTTATTTTATATGTATTTTCTATATACCTACATATGAGTCGCCTAGTTCCAAATCCCGATAAGTCCATAAAACTCACTTGTTCGCAAACGCGATTTTTCTGCTACAGACTTATTTGCTTGATGGCGTTTAAACTCATTTAAACTTAATTTTGTTGATATTAAACAAAATATTGAGATTAGAAACGTGGACTTGTCGTTGTTTGTTTCTAAATATGGCTTTTATCAGCTTTTATCATAGTGCAATTGTCAGTTTTTGGAACTAACACTGATTTTCAATATTTTTTTACGGCGCACTTGGCGGTATTTGGAATAATTCAAGTATAAGGCATCGTTTGAAAACATTCTTAGAACCAGAAAATATTTTATCCTCGTTTTTATATATTGTGGATTTATCGGGATTTGGAACTAGACGACTCATATACCTACATATATGTACATATAATCGAATAGGGAAATTCTCCAATTCACACTGACTACAGTAAGTGTTCGAGCTACTTCTGCACTTCCTTTGCGACAAAATGAACGTCACCAAGTCCACAGAGGGATGATAATATAGGACACTGTATATATGTATATTATGTTACATGGTTTGTGAGGTGTGCTGTAGGCACATGTGGGGTGAATTCATCCCACCACACTAATGCATATCTTCTTCCCACACAACATCCTTGCCCCACAATTCATTTGATTGAGAGTGCACTGGGATCACTTTCGTAACGCAAAATCCGATTGAAGCACCTTAAGGTCTAAGCTCTGAAACGATGTCCCCGTTTATTATATATACATATATATATATATATGGATATATGGATGTATGGACTTGTAGTAACCGGCGTTGTCCTCAATCGTAAGAAGCTATCGACGCGAAACTTTATATGGTTCTGTAAATAAATATGTCCAATGGAAATATACATATTGAGTCGCCTAGTTCCAAATCCCGATAAGTCCATAAAACTAACTTGTTCGCAAACGCGGTTTTTCTGCTACAGACTTATTTGCTTGATGGCGTTTAAACTCATTTAAACTTAATTTTGTTGATATTAAACAAAATATTGAGATTAGAAACGTGGACTTATCGTTGTTTGTTTCTAAATATGGCTTTTATCAGCTTTTATCATAGTGCAATTGTCGGTTTTTGGAACTAACATTGATTTTCAATATTTTTTTACGGCGCACTTGGCGGTATTTGGGAATAATTCAAGTATAAGGCATCGTTTGAAAACATTCTTAGACCCAGAAAATATTTTATCCTCGATTTTTTTTTTATATATTGTGGACCTATCGGGATTTGGAACTAGGCGACTCATACGTACATAGGTTCTGACAATTTTATAACGGAATTGTATAAGAAACAAACAGCATGTCGAGACTTTTAATATTGACTAGTGTAAGCCTGTTGAATATCAACAGCGGTTTCTCATCACCTGTACTGAAAAATAATATTAAATTTGATAGTTTTTATAGTTGTTGCATAGATGGCGCGTTATAATACAACAACGTAACAAAGTCGCGAGCCTATTAAGAATTTATATTGTTAAATCGTAGCAGGTTATGTATATGTATGTATATAGATATGTATGATGTAAATTTTGATTATTATTGGCTAACTTCAGCGTACACCAGTCAGTAACTATAAATTTTTAGATAGAAAAGGACAGATCTAAATTGGTTACGATTTTTTGTCATAGCACCGATGGTTGTAATATCTAACCGCAAAGAAGGGTGTCCAATTAAAGTGATAAAAATTATTTATAGCAAACTGTGGAGAGCGGTAACAATATGGCTCTGCCCCTTTTCTTAGGTCGGCATCTAAGAATTTATGGTTAATTGCTGGTGAACTTTGGATTACTTGATAATAAGCGTTGCTTTCACAAAAAAATGCTACCGTTCGTAACGGGGGAAAATACGAAAATCGTTTAAAATGTTACCGTCTCAATAACTGGAATAAACTGAAAAATTCTTTATTTAATATCCGATTTTTTCTCGCAATATTTCAAAAAAAAACCGTCGATAAAATGAGGTGTAGGTGTATAGAAATATAATACTGATTTGAAAAATGTTTTATCTTATCTAGCGCTAATCCTTCTGTTGTTTGATTGAATCGATTTTAGAATTTGTTAATTGATAGCCACGTAGATAAACGTCATAAGAAAATCGTTCGCATAAATTTTCTTACGCCTGTTGTAGTTTGGTGGTGGAAGAAAATCAAAGTACATTTCATCGCATTATAATATTAATCTTAATATTAATTTTCTTCATAAGAAGCGATTGTTTTTCACCGCAGACACGCGAAAGCATCTACTTACTTACGTACTCGCAACAAAGAAAATGTTACTTTGCGTGCATGTTTTTCACGTGTCGTTCTATTACTCCAACTATGATGACCTCCTGGAAAATTCCCAAAACGCTCGTATAGCGTGATACCGAAAAAAAAAGGCAAAACCAATGATCTTTAAGTAAGAAACGTGATTTTAACTATATCACCATTAGCGAAATTGATACACGAGGAAATATGTACATATGTTATTCGATGACTAGAAGAGTGATTGAATTTAAAAGCATTCATTAAATCAATTTGAAATATAATAGCCCTATTCTGTCTGTCTGTCTGTGTGTGTGTGTCTGTCCGTCTGCTGATAACGCTCGCCGACGTAGATAATTAAAAAAACCAGAACGTCGCACGAGTGGGATTTGAACCCAGTACCACCGATTCGGAACAGAGCGCTTACGCGGTGAGCCAAACCAGATGATAATAGGCAGCCTTCAACTTGACTATTTACATATATAATAAAAAAATAGGCTCGCGACTTTGCTAAATTGTTACGTTGTTGTATTATAACGCGCCATAAATGGCGCATTGTTGCATAGATGCAACAACTATAAAAACTATTAAATTTAATATTATTTTTTATTGCGGGTGATGAGAACGTTCCGTTGATATTCAACGTTCTTACACTAGTATTAATATAATATTTAACGAATTTGTATGTATTACGTGTCGAATCGATTTTACTGTATTAATATTTATTTTTTAAAAGTGTCGCACGTTCCAGCTGCAAAACAGATACAGGTTGACAACCTTTGATTTTAAACGCCGCACTCTAAAGTGCTGTAAATACTGTCAAGTCTTAATAATAATTAACAAATTAGGAAAATACATAGGTAATTATTTTTAACGTCAACAACTTTCCATCGATGGTGACAATTTTACAATTAAAAAGTAGTACACATACAAAAAAAATTCAATTGAAATCATTATTTTTTATCAACTCAACACGTCTTGGTTAAATATACCTATGTACATATGTACATATATGTACTAGTGTAAGCCCGTTGAATATCAACGAATGTTTGTGTGGCGAGTATATGTGTATTTAATAGTTTTTATAGTTGTTGTATGGATGGCGCGTTATAATAACGATGTAAAAATTTAGCAAAGTCGCGAGCCATTTTATTATAAATAGTCAAGTTGAAGCCAGTCCATTATTATCTGTTTTGGCTCATCGCGTAAACGCTGTGTTCCGAATCAGTGATACCGGGCTCAAATCCCACTCGCGCGACGTTCTGGTTTTTTAATTATTTTCATCGGCGAGCGTTATCAGCAGACACACATACAGACGGAATAGGACTATTTAACATATATATATATTAATTTAACCACTTCTCTTTTCGACTAAGTTAAACTGTCACGTTCGATTGATTGTATCATTAATCTACAATACACACTAGTTTGACAACTACATACATTCATTCAAAATTTGTTTAATTTAAGCCACACTGTAACATAATATTTTTCCGAGATCAATCTTCATTTTATAGTCTTGGATCAGAATATTAATGGATCAAATCCATCAACATGCATACATAACATACATAGATACTAATTTATTTAAACCTATGTATGTAAAGTGAAAAACTCTAGCACAGCGTTATCAGCAGACACATACAGACGGAATAGGACTATTTAACATATATATATATTAATTTAACCACTTCTCTTTTCGACTAAGTAAAACTGTCACGTTTGATTGATTGTATCATTAATCTATGTACAATACACACTAGCTTGACAACTACATACATTCATTCAAATTTTGTTTAATTTAAGCCACACTGTAACATAATATTTTTCCGAGATCAATCTTCATTTTATAGTCTTGGATCAGAATATTAATGGATCAAATCCATCAACATGCATACATAACATACATAGATACTAATTTATTTAAACCTATGTATGTAAAGTGAAAAACTCTAGCACAGCGTTATCAGCAGACACATACAGACGGAATAGGACTATTTAACATATATATATATTAATTTAACCACTTCTCTTTTCGACTAAGTAAAACTGTCACGTTTGATTGATTGTATCATTAATCTATGTACAATACACACTAGCTTGACAACTACATACATTCATTCAAATTTTGTTTAATTTAAGCCACACTGTAACATAATATTTTTCCGAGATCAATCTTCATTTTATAGTCTTGGATCAGAATATTAATGGATCAAATCCATCAACATGCATACATAACATACATAGATACTAATTTATTTAAACCTATGTATGTAAAGTGAAAAACTCTAGCACTCGTACGTATGTACATACATATGTAGTACTGCAACACGAAACTTATAATTCTTCTTTTTTACGTTTTTATAAAAAGGTGATTTCAACTAACCATTCGTTATGGAAAAGAGCAATTTATCAATAAACACCACAATATGTATGCCTTGTGATCAAAATTAAGCACTCAATTTAGGCACCCCTCTCTTTCACGTACATACGTAATTAGTGTTGTAGGTCGAGAATATTCTCCGCGAATATTCGAGAATATTCTGTTTTCTTGGTTATAAAACATCTCTAGATAGTTTAATCGCTTTTTAGAGGATTCTAGGATATTTTCAGTACCTAATAGGAGTAATAAGACTTTCTAGAGTGGGTTGAGAGCATTTTGAATGACATTTTTTCATTCTGACAACACTGAATGTGTCATTTCGTCATTTTAACATACGCACTATATACTAGCATGAACGTTTTCCGCGAAATTCTCACAGGAATGCAATGCTTATTAACTCTGGAAGCAATAAATTATGCATTCATATTTGTATTGCTTTGGTTATGAAATTCCAGTGAAATTGTTCCAACTTATGATATCATCAAAAGATCGTAACAAATTTGTCATATTGACACCCCATCAAATTTATGTAGTTTTTGTCACGGATACTAAACTAATATTATTCGTGTAATCCGTATCACCTCTCCCAAGTATTAGTCCGGATCCTAGAGGGAGTTTACTGTATATTTAAGCAAATACAGTAAGAGTTGGTATTTATTTATTTAAAATATATGGTGGCCCATGGAGCTCAGGGTACATTGCATTATGTACTACAATTTTAAACAGAAAATTCTCCAAAAACACAGAAAATTCTCGGCTTGGAGAATATTCTCCAAACGATTATTCCCGAGAATTTTACAACACTAGACTACTAATGATGTTCCGCGGGAGTCGCCATTGTACAAATTCCTCCTTAGAATCATTATCTAACGTCACAATAGACAGCTCTCATACATACATATGTACAATGTACATAGGTTCGTTTCGCGTCTGTTGAATGCAATCGCAGATGCATCGCCGAACGATGCGTCTTCCGCGTATTTCACTGTGTTGTATGCGAATTACAATGCAAAAAAAAAAATGGCTAATCGGTCGTTAGGCCATCTTGATGTGGGCAAAACCTGTTCTGCAAATGCAAAGGTATTACGCTGTTGCACCTTCTGGTCTAACATAGACCAAGGCCAAACGTGGCGCTTACGCTCTTTGTGGTCGGCGACCGACTTTTCCTCAACCTTTTCACAGTGTTTCCTTTTGTAGATTGTAAACGTGTTGAAGTTTTCCCGGTGAAGAGTGCTGCGAACTTTGACCGTAGGCACCCGATAGAAACTTTTCCGATGAAATGCGAAACTTAAATTGGCTGCTGTATCTATTGAAAATTTTTACCGCGGCGGTAAACTGAATTATAGTTTGTAATATTATGCTCGCAATAACGAGACGTTGAACTTCTTCGAAAAATTATTCGCAATGCATCGATCGTACATACATAAGTATCTCTTCCACTTTTTTTGATTTCGATGGGTATTAAAATATTTATTCGATTGCGTGCGCTCGCTTTTCCTTTGTGGATAAATCCAATGTACAATTTGATTTTGATTTTTTTTACCGTTTTACTTATCGGATAAAGTATGTATTTGAATTTATTTATTTATTAACAGGTTTTATAACCATATTGTAGAGATAGTTGATAGTTATTTATACCTAGGACAATTGGTGAATATGACTGGATGTAAAGAAGAAGAAATAAAACGAAGAATGAAACTAGGGTGGAGTGCTTTTGGAAGAATGAACATAGTTTTTAAATCCAACATTCCGCTATGCTTAAAAAATAAGGCGTACGACCAATGCGTACTGCCAGTTATGTTAAATTCAAGAATGTGCTACGAAAGATCCAGTGCACACAGAGAAGCATGGAAATATGTATGCTTGGCATAACAAGAAGAGATCGCAAAAGAAATACATGGGTAAGAAGTATGACCAAAGTGGCAGATATAGCAGTAAGGGTGAAAAAGTTGAAGTGGAAATGGGCTGGACACATAGCGAGAAGAATGGATGGCAGATGGACGCGAGAAGTACTAGAATGGTATCCGAGAGGATGTGAAAGAAAGCAAGGTAGACCGAGTGGAAGATGGGCTGATGAATTGAGAAGAATGTGCGGAGTCAAGTGGATGCAAATTGCTCAAGACAGACAAGAATGGAAGAGGATTGGAGAGGCTTCATCCAGCAGTGGATGGTGAACGGCTGAAAATGATGATGATGATGATTAACATGTTTTTAGCCCAAAATATAGATTGCATATACATACATGCATATGTATGTATGTATATAAAAACAAAAAGAATAAGAATATCAAAAAGATACATAGAAGTTACACAGAATATAATATAATATAATAGAAAACATAAGAAAATCAAACCAAAAAAAAAATATATTAATACTAGAATTTACAAATTTTTAGTTTGATTACAAACTGCGCCAGGCTGATGTTGAGAAGGTCAACATCAGTCGACAATGAATTAAATAATTTAAGAGCAGTAATCACCGGGCTGGACCCCATAAGCATTGTTCTGTACCCCGGCACCACAAATAGCTCGTGACCCCGTGCACGACAATAAAAATCCTGAGTGTAAAGTTGGAGACGCTCTAGTATTTCCCCATTGAACATATGTCCATTTATAATCATGAACACATGTTTCAACAGGGATTTCAACTTTCCTCCTCCATTCCATTCCATTACTGTTTGTATCAGGTATCATCCCCTGATCAAGTTTTCATGATTTCTGGAAAATGTTTGTATGTCTGTGTACTTAGGTTTATGTGTGTGTCTGTATGTGTTTTTTCCGAAACTACCAAGTCTATCAAGCTGAAATTTCATATCTATTATTTTCACGTAAGGTGTAAGAGACATACGGAATTTGGTCAACCGGAAGTACGGCTTTTTTCGTGCAAAAAATTCAAAAATCCTGTTAAAAATCATATTTCCGAAACTGCCCCATTGATCAAGTTGAAATTTCATATCGTACTTATAAAATTAATGTCGCCACTCTTTGTATTCCACAAATATATGGATAAAGTCATGGGTTGGCCACACCCGAAATTTTTTATTAATAGCGAGTTAAATCCACTAGGAAGCGATGTTTAATATCGGATTATTATCGGAATATTTTGTCACATAAGTTTTTTTGTTTATTTTTTACGCTCTCTGCTCTGACAATCAAATAAACGTATCGAGACATTATTTTTGATATAATTAAGGTAAGAGAAAGATAACCGATTAAAATTGTTCTTCGGGATCAACTGGTCAGATTGGTCGAATAAAAAAATGATTCGGATAGTAAAATGAATTTATTTTATACTTTGCTTAAATTTTTTTAATAATCATCATATATATAATGGCCCTATTCCGTGTGTCTGCTGATAACCCTCGGTGAGGTAAATAATTGAAAGATACGAACCGTCCTCGCGCGAATGGGATTTGAACCCGAGATCACCAGTTCGAAACAGTGAGCGCTTACGCTATGATCCAACGTCGATAATGCGAGATCTCCTACATTTGAACATATAAATCCTTAGTAGGCTCGCGACTTTGCTAAATTGTTACGTTGTTGTATTATACAGCATATGTATGTACAAACACTCACAGTATGGGGCTTACACTAGTATTTAATAACTAGTGTAAGCGCGTTGAATTTCAACGCGCACTGAAAAAATGCAATAATGCGTTATAATAACAACAACGTAACAATTTAGCAAAGTCGCGAACACTTTAAGAATAAATATTGGCCAATTATAGCACATCCGTCATCGCCTCCGTTTGGAAGATAGTGTAAGTACGACTCCTCCGAACCTGGTGATCTCGGGTTCAAATCCCACTCGGGCGACGTTCTGGTTTTTTAATTATTTGCGCCGGCGAGCGTCATTGGCAGACAGACGGAATAGGGCTATTATATATATAATAATACGGCATCAGAATGAAAAGTGTACATGCAATTTAGACGATTTTTTTAAACATCCGTCAGATGTCTCTCAAAAGAGACATTCGTCACCGTGTAAATTATTCTATTTTAATATAAATGGATGGGTTGCGCGATAAAAAAAATTAACACGTTTGTATGCGTGTGTGTGTGTGTGTGGTGTTGAAATTCTAGGGAATAATTTTTTGGCGCATATTCTCGACCTACAACACTGTGTGTGTGTGTGTCCCGATTTAAAGGATCGTCGACTTTCGAACCTGAAAACTCGACTGATTCGCAAACGACAATATCGCGAATCTTGACACATATATAAAACGTGATTTGTGGCACTTTCACCTCACGACACACACAGACATACACGAGGATAATTTGCACACTCGTTCGTCGACACTCAAACTGTTGAACGCGATTCGAGAACCTTTTCTGCGCATTTATGTTGCCCGACCCGGTCGAGCACGACCATTTTTTTATTTTTATTTTATTATTATTATAATAATAATGAAATGACCACTCGAATCTGTAATTAACCATTGAAAAATTCTCCTTTATATTCACTTTCGATTGACTCTCACTCCACCGCGCGTTAAATTATCGCATTATGATGATGCGATGATCGCACATACATAAATCGCCAATCGAAATTCAGAACCCAATCGCAGTGGCGTACTATAAGAAGTTATAATAAATCTATATAATATATAAAAATGAATGTCTGTTTGTCTGTCTGTCTGTCTCTTATAGGCTCCTAAACCACTCAACCGATCGCGATGAAACTTTCAGGACTTATTGTGATCATGTCGGGGATGGTTCCTGTGAAAAAAAATCGGGATAAAACGGGAACGGGCCTGCTCACGCGTCAAATAACGTACTAGGAACGGGATCTGGAATCGGGAAAAAACGGGAACGGGAACAGGAACGGGCCTGCTCACGCGTCAGATAACGTACTAGGAACGGGAACGGGATCGGGACCGAGAACGGGAACGGTATCGGGCATTGCAACGCATGCTGGGTCAGATAGTAATAAATGAAAAAATTTCTTTGATAACCTTACAACAGTTCCACATTTTCTTATATATATATATATATATATATACAAATCATTCGTTCATCATCCACTGCCGGATTCCAATCCTCCTCCATTCCTGTATGTTTGAGCAATCTGCATCCACTTGACTCCAGACATTCTTTTCAATTCATCAGCCCACTCGGTCCATTTTGCTTCCTCTCACATCCTCTCGGATACCATCCCAGTATTTCTCGCGTTCATCTGTCATCCATTCTTCTCGCTATTCTACCACTTGGGTCACGCTTCTTGTTCATGTATTCCTCTTACGATCTCGTCTTGTTATACCAAGCGTACATCTTTCCATGCTTTACATACAACATTTTAATTACAATCGTACATCTTTCCATGCTTTACATACAACATTTTAATTACAATCGTAATGACTTCAGGTAAATTGATTCCTGTCTGTCTTGAGCATTCTGCATTCACACATTGTTCTCAATTCATCAGTCCATCGTCCACTCGGTCTACCTTGCTTTCTTTCACATCCTCTCGGATACCGTTCCAGTATTTCTCGCGTCCATCTGCCATCCATTCTTCTCGCCATGTGTCCACTCCAACTTTTACACGTTCTGCTATAACTGCCACTTTGGTCATACTTCTTACCCATGTATTCCTCTTGCGATCTCTTCTCGTTATACCAAGCATATGTACATCTGTGCGCACTGGATCTTATGTAACATTCTTGAATTCAGCATCCACATTTCACATCCTCACGTCATAGTGGCCGTGTACGCATTGGTCGTATGACTTAGTTAATTCTTAGTTTTAATAATTAATAATTCTACGTATTATTTCTGCTTCTTTACGTCCAGTCATGTTTACTAATTGTCCTATGTAGGTATGTGTCGAGTCCAGTTCCGTCATATCTGCCACTTTGGTCATGCTTTTTACCCATGTATCCCTCTTACGATCTCTTCTCGTTATAACGAGCATACATCTTTCTATGGTTCCCTGTGCGCACTGGATCTTACGTAACATTCATGCGTCATAACTGGCAGTGCGCATTGGTCGTGTGCCTTCTTTTTTAATCATATCGGAATGTTGGATTTAAAATCTATGTTCACTCAACAGTATAAATATAACGCCATGCGATAGCTCAGTGGTTAGAGCGTTAGTCTATCGAAGGTCCGTGGTTCGACTTTTTATCAACGGATTTTTCGCCATTAAATTCAGATCGGTCGTCTTCTGTTACAAGTTATCTTGCTTAATTGGGTGAAGGTACCGCGTAAAATTGGCACCGCGCAAAAAATCCTTTCTGCCGATCTCTCCTTAGTTACTTCACTATCTATGGCAGACGGTAAAATGTTAGTTAAATAGTGCAGAGAAAACCACTTCTCAATCTTCTCTTTCCGGCTTCTATGAGTTTGCTGTTTGCGGCAAACGCCTAGCTTCGACCTAAGTGTATCCATTTACAACTCGTAAATTGTTCGCTCTATATCCAATTATAGAGCATCGGTTCGCTGCACGGGGAAGCCATGCATTTTCGCGCACTGGTCAAATGTATCGAATTTCATACATATGTACATATGTACACACGTACGTGTATTTCTTTCACGCAAGTGTCCAATTCACCCCTATCTCCCTGAATTGAATCCCTTCTACGACAGGAGGGGGGTATATTAACTTTGAGTTAATTAAAATGAAAGGGACGTGCGCCGTCTGATGCAATGCATTTCGGCAAAAAACAATGAACTTTTTACTTTATCCTAATCGGATAAAGTATTGTGATTTTGACTGACTTGGATCAAGTATCATCCCCTGATCACGTTTTCGTGATTTCTGGAAAATGTCTGTATTATTGTGTACTTGTGTGTGTGTGTCTGTATGTGTGTTTTCTCCGAAACTATCAAGTCTCATCATCATCGTCATTTTCAGCCGTTCACCATCCACTGCTGGATGAAGACCTCTCCAATCCTCTTCCATTCTTGTCTGTCTTGAGCAATCTGCATCCACTTGACTCCACACATTCTTCTCAATTCATCAGCCTATCTTCCACTCGGTCTGCTTTCTCTCGGATACCATTCCATTCTTCTCGCTGTGGGTCCACTATATCTGCCACTTTGGTCATACTTCTTACCCATGTATTTCTTTTGCGATCTCTTCTTGTTATGCCAAGCATGCATCTTTCAATGCTTATCTGTGTGCACTGGATCTTTCGTAGCACATTCTTGAATTTAGCATAACTGGCAGTACGCATTGGTCGTACGCCTTATTTTTTAAGCATAGCGGAATGTTGGATTTAAACACTATGTTCATTCTTCCAAAAGCACTCCACCCTAGTTTCATTCTTCTTTTTTACATCCAGTCATTCTCACAAATTGTCCTAGGTATAAATAACTATCAACTATCTCTGATCAAGCTGAAATTTCATATCTATTATTTTCGCGTAAGGTGTAAGAGCCATAAGGTCAATTTGGTCAACATCAGTCAACCGGAAGTAGGGCTTTTTTCGTGCAGAAAATTCAAAAATCCTGTTAAAAATCATATTTTCGAAACTGCCCCATTGATCAAGTTGAAATTTCATATTGTACTTATAAAATTAATGTCGCCACTCTTTGTATTCCTCAAATATATGGATAAAGTCATGGGTTGGCCACACCCGAATTTTATTTTCTCCCTACATAGATTGTCAATGGAAGCCGCGCTCTTTGTGCAAGCCCCTTTTTTTTTTTTTTAAACTCGTATGATGTTCTGCAATATTATAGTATCACGTGAGGGTGGAAATTGTAAAAAGGTGAAAACCTATGGTCTATCGAATCAATATACATACATATGTAGTCTTTTGTGTCCAGTTGACTATTTGAACCAATCAAAGTACATATGTAGATCTAAACAGAATGATCTGGTTCCGCAATTTTTGTTCATTTAACTGCCATTCACAATATTAATTGGATCACGTCCATAAAATCGATATCGAGATATTTAGACTTAAAGTAAAAAGCTGTGGTTACTAGTAGTACTGCAACTCGAAACTTGAACTGCTATTTGTATGTAGTTATTTATCGACAATGTAAATAAGTGTGTTTTGACTATCTATTGAGATAGAAAAGAGGATTTTTTTCAATATTGTGAATATATGTACATAGACTAGTGTAAACCCGTTGAATATCACCCAGTACTTAACAGTTTTTGTATATGTGGCGCTTTATAATACAACAACGTAACAATTTGGCAAAGTCGCCAACTTACTAGGGATTTATACATATGTTCAAAATATACGAGATCTCGCATTATCGGCGTTGGATCATAGCGTACATATAAGCGGTCACTGTTCCGAACTGTTGATCTCGGGTTCAAATCCCACTCGCGCGACACTCTGATTTTTTAATTATTTACCTCAGCGAGCGTTATCAGCAGACAACATACATACAAGTATGTATGTCTGTCTGATATTCTAGTTTTTGCTAAACGGATTATTATTCATCAATGCCAAAATAATCACATGAAAACAATATTTTTCGAGGAATTCATTTTGTGTTGTCACAGTTCCCATGTATGTACATGTCTATTATAATTGTATATTATCCTCCAGAACCCCCCCCCCCCCCTCCACCCCCGCACACCCACCACATATGTAATGTAATGTTAAAATGAACGTAATAAAATTTTATTGTGATTTTTTTTCCAAAAGATATCGATCGTACGTCACATTTACCTGACGATGCGGCACAGCGAATCCAGTGTAAGAGAAAAAGTACGCTGTCAGAGAGTTCAGGTATTTCTTTTCCATATTATTTTATAATTTTCTTTAGTGTATTTTGATATAAAATACGTGTGTTTATTTTGTGTGTCTAATTTAATGTGTGAACCCCCGTAGTCCTGCAACCACAATGTTATCTAGTGAGCCAAATCCGGAATAAATTCGACTATCTGTGTGTATAAATTATACTGACAATCCGTTTTGGTCGGTGTTCCGATATTGACCGTTTGAACGATTTCCATACGCATCATATATGTATATGTACATAGTTGATCGCGGAATTATCCAGTCGTTTGTCGACGAGCTAACACATTTTGAAAAAACTTATACTGTCTTGTGTTATCGACAAACATTGACCCGTGAGACCTCGCACTACAGAAAATACAACAACTCCAGTTTTTTTTTGTTTTTTTTGAACGGTTTTGTATATCTTGAGATAACATCTCTCAACACATTTCGTTTCACGCTCGCTCCCTATACAATATATTCTTTACATTCGACAATACATTATATGCGTTCGAATTTGCATCGATTCGAAATGAGCCGCTCTCGTAAACATTTCGGTGAATAGTGGATTCGGTTTAATTGTACGACGCTTATAACAGAATATGTATATAAAATAAATTTGCAGAGATTTCTCGATCGGCTGTCGAATACTTTTTAACCGTCGAAGACCAAAATACGGTTTGTCAGATTCGAAAACGCGTATCGTAGCCGTAATTGGCTTTTAATCGGTATTGCTTTCGGGACAAGTTGAAGGGCAACACTATTAGTATACTAAAATATACGAGTTTAGATATTTTCATTTGTAATTATAAACGTATTGAACTGTTCCCAGATTGTGTGTATGTAAAAATTAAGCTTTTTATTTGAATCTTTTAATAGATCCTACTTATTTCCGTAGTACACAGTATTCAACGACTGTTTTCAGTAATCGATGGTGAGCAGTTAAATTTTGTTCAAAATGTTTTACATATAAATGAGCTTTGAACCACCATAACAATATTTATGGATCACATCCATAAAAACTCCATTTTTAAACTTGTTGTTTTTAAAGTTCAACTTTTGTTATCGACACAGTGTAGATATGTGTTTTAACTACCCAATGGGATAGAAAAGAGCCATATTATACTTACATAAAACGGAATGATTAAAAGGTTCGCCGAACTTTTGACTTTCCATCGATGGTTTGTAGCGAACATTTTAATTCGAAATTAATGAAAAATGACCGAAGGGTCATAGGTTGTCGACCACTAACATAACACTGTATGTTATAATGGCTATATTATTAACCCTGTTGAAGTCTTCCGCCTCTTGGGAACCCGTATGAGCATTCAGTTTAATTAAATTGATCAAATTGTAACCGTAGCCTTTTTAGATTATCGAAGAGCGAACGATTCGAGTGTTTTTTTTTGTCGCGATTAAAATGTGCCGATTGAGGCACGTGTATTGATGTTTGGTTTATTTTTCATGTTAAAATCGTTATCTTATGTTTTCAAGCGAGTATCCTTGGTTTGTGAAGAGAAGCAATGCTTAAAATTGACTCATCGTTATTATAAACGGATACAGTTATTTACGTTCATCTTGACTTTTTTTTTTTTTTCCAATTGCAAAACTTATGTATTTTATCGTGTAAATTAAAAATTTCGTTCGTGAAGCGAATTCGCTCCGTGGTCATATGAACGTGAAAAAAATGCGAAAAAGTGAAAACCGCTCGTTTTAATTATTATGAATGGAATAGGAAGTAAGTACGAATATTAATTTCGTATGTGCCGTTTTTGTGCACACCGCACTTTAGTGTATTTTAAATTAAATTCATATCTCGAATTCTTATTTTCATTACGCCTCCCTATACGAGAGTGCGCAAATCATACACGGCACCAAACATTATAGTATCTAACAGCCGCGTATTATGGCCATGTGTGTAACCTGTACGATTGTACGCGCATCATACATATGTACATACAGATATGATTATCGTTCGTTAGTAATAGGATATTACGGGAAGGCTGTATAGTACATTAGAAAAGTGCGCTTCACTTGAAATCAAAACTACACCAATGCAATTTATTTGAAGGATCATATTTACGAGACGATGTACATATGTATGTACATACATTGTTGTAAAATTTTAATTAATTGTATTTAAATGCTTTGAATAGTAGGTATGATCATCGGATGAAGACATGCTTTCGTTTTAAATGTTTGTACATAATTATTTTTACTTTATACAAAGCGCGATTTACAAATGAGTCCATAAAACTCACTTGTTCGCAAACGCGGTTTTTCTGCTACAGACTTATTTGCTTGATGGCGTTTAAATTCATTTAAACTTAATTTTGTTGATATTAAACAAAATATTGAGATTAGAAACGTGGACTTATCGTTGTTTGTTTCTAAATATGGCCTTTATCAGCTTTTATCATAGTGCAATTGTCAGTTTTTGGAACTAACACTGATTTTCAATATTTTTTTACGGCGCACTTGGCGGTTTTTGGGAATTATTCAAGTATAAGGCATCGTTTGAAAACATTCTTAGAACCAGAAAATATTTTATCCTCGTTTTTTATATATTGTGGACTTATCGGGATTTGGAACTAGGCGACTCAAATAGTCTTTTTAGTCGTGCGCTAGTATACATACGTTCAGCAATTTATCACAAATGGGCAATTCATTTTTTGTAATTGAAAGATTTAACATACAGTTGCATTAAAGTGTCTCATTTTACGTCGGTGTTGTAATTGTGGTGATTTTAATCAATTCGAAATGTGCCATCGTTTGAATTGTTTATTAAAAATGCAAAATATTGGTAATGTCGGTCGTTTCGTTGGGCTAGGAAATTTTTTCGACGCGTCAGGAAAGCGGGTACTTTATTTTACGGTGGAAAATCAGGAAATTATACGATTAGAATCCTGCGAGTTTCAAACGTACGTATTTTCCACGATTTCCATCGGAAGGAACGTTATAACGAGAACGATAATTTTCTCGTGTGGATTTTTTGAATGCATCGAGTGCGAACAAAATGCCACAGTACACAAAATACATACGTATTATACAGTCATCGTATTTTTAGAATCTCATAAGGTTGCAAATTGGAAATTTCGGAAAATTCATTTTTATCATTGAGAAAAATTCCCCACCGAGCGTTAGAGCACACTTTTCTGTCGTAACGAACGAGAAAAATTGCCACTTTGATTGAATTTCGAATATACATATTTATTTCAGTCACACAATGCATACCCACGTGAAAAATACGGTTTAAACGAAATTCAAGATTTATATACGTTTTCCTTCGGTCCGAAACCTCTTCAGTGTACGCCTAGGGTGCAATTTACATATAATTTAATTAGCGAGTGGCTCAACGTTTTGTTTTCTGATTCTTTGGAGAACTACAAACGACTTGTGACGTGACCTGTGAATAGTTACGCTGTATAAATATCATGTTTTTATTATGTCTACATACATACAGCGAGTCCTCGTTATACAAGAGTGATTGGTACCGGAAAAAATACCTCTTAAAGCGAGGACCAAAATTACTAAGAATATTCGCCGAAATTTTTTTTTTTTCTTGGTTATAAAACATTTCTAGATAGTTTAATAAATTTTTAGAACCAAATAGGACTTTGTAGAATGTCTGAGAGCATTTTGACTGACATTTTTTCATTCTGACGACACTTGAATGTGTCATTTCGTCATTTGGAACACAAGCACTACCAGCATGAACGTTTTCCGCGAAACTCCCACAGGAATATACTGCTTATTAACTCTGGAAGCAATAAATTATACATATTATTGCACCTCTCCCAAGTATTAGCCCGGATTCTTAGAGGGAATCAACTGTTAGTATTTATTTATTTAAAATAGACGATGGCCGATGGAGACCCGGGGTATATCGCATTATGTATATTATAATGCATACAATCTTTGCCCCTCAGATGCTCTAAAAAAAAAGAAAATTCTCGGAGAATATTCTCCAAAAGATCACTATCCCATGTATGCCTGTTAATGTGTGCTCACCTGTGCTGATCTGTTACGTTAAATCGTTGAAAATGTATTGTTGGTGTACGTAAATAAATAAACGCCCCATTGTTGCGCGAGCTAATCTACGCAAACTATTTACATACGTTCAAAAGTTTTTCTCGCTGGGTACATTTTCTCGAATGCCGGCCACAAATTATTCGGAAAAGCTTCGTCTTTAACGTCATAATTATGCAACGATCGAGCTTTAAACCGAACATGTCGATAGGTTAGTGCAGCGGTCGCCAACCGGTGGTCCGCAGTTTTCATAATCATCATCATATTCACCAATTCACTGCTGGATGAAAACCTCTCCAATCCCCTTCCATTCCTGTCTGTATTGAGCATCTGCATCCACTCGACTCCACACATTCTTCTCATTTCATCAGCCCATTGTCCACTCGGTCTACCTTGCTTTCTTTCAAATCCTCTCGGATACCATTCCAGTAGTTCTCGCGTCGATCTGCCATCCATTCTTATCGCTATGTGCCACTTTGGTCATACTTCTTACCCATGTATTCCACCTACGATCTCTTCTTGTTATACCGAGCATGCATCTTTCAATGCTTCTCTGTGTGCACTGGATCTTACGTGGCATTCTTGAATTTAGCATCCAAGTTTCACATCCATAATGAATATATCGTTTATTTATTATATCATTATAAGGTGATATCCAACTTTTTACAAATAACTTATCATACACAAAACGTCCATCTGCATCAAACCTTCATGTTTAAAAAGTATCGTATGTCCAATTTCGTCCATAGTATTCGTGCATATTTTAGTAAATTTATTGTGATAGGAATGTATGTATGTATGTGAATATAATTTAATTATAAAAAATGTTAAAATAAATAGAAATAGGAGAAGCATCTTGTACAGGGGTGTTTTGGAGTATAATAGACTGCCGGATGGAATTATGTAGAAGTTCCAAAACTATTGAAAAATTCCTGGCAGTCTTAAACAAACATCTCTGTACAGATGCTCAGTTAAGGATTATAATTAATTAGCGCAAGCTACTATATTATATAAATAAATAAAAGAGATGTATGTCACGTGCAATATTTTAATACAAAACTGGACATACAATATGTGTGCACTGACCCGTCGATGTAATAGTAAAATTACGCAAACTATTTCCACGGGTGCATTGTGATCGTACACACATCCATGTTTGCGTGTGTATGAATACGTCATACTGATAGAATTTCCCAGCTTTCCCATTGATTAAGCCATAGCCACATCCCTCTGATCCACGCCTCTCGTATGGGTTTGCCTCTGGAGGGCGTGTCGACGGACTATCGGATCCACCCCGTACTGTCAATTTAAATTGATTTAATTCAGCTTACGGCTACTTTCAAATGGTTTAAACTCGACGAGTTTCACGTACGTGTACGGTGGCGTATACGTTGATTTTTGACGTGTATAGTCTATACGCTGACCAGTATGGGGGATGGATCGGCATACATTTCGAAACATATAACTTGAATGAATGTGGTTTTATTCGCTCGGGTATACGTCTACGGTGCATTTATGACGTTGAGTTGGCACTGTGCGTGCGGAGGGGGCGTATCTTCCAACGGTTATTTTGGACGTTTTTAGAAATTTCCAAGCAGTATATCTCGCGACTCTCCGACCCACTAGCGTGATGATTTTGCTACCAAACAAAATATCGCTTCAAATTGCTGTCGATTTAAGTTCCACGGGTTCCCAAACTGAATTAGTGAACTAAAACAAAATATTGACCATAATGCAATTTTCCGTCAGTTGTGACGTATGGATGTGAAACGTGGATGCTAAATTCACGACTGCTACGTAAGATCCGGTGCACACAGAAATGTGTGTATAACAAGAAGAGATTGTGAGAGGAATACATGTAATACATATAATGCAATTTTCTATCAGTTATGAGGTATGGATGTGAAACTTGGATGCTCTAAATTCAAGAATGCTACGTAAGATCCAGTGCACTCGGTGAAGCATGGAAAGATATATGCTCGGTATAACGAGAAGTGGTCGTAGGGGGAATACCTACATACACGGGTAAGAAGTGCAGATATAGCGAAACGTGTGAAAAAGTTGAAGTGGACACGTAGAGAGAAGAATGGATGGCAGATGGACGCGAGAAATACTGGAATGGTATCCGTGAGGATGTGAAAGAAAGCATGGCAGACCGAGTGGAAGAATGTGTGCATGCAGAATGCTCAAGACAGGCAGGAATGTAAGAGGATTGGAGAGGCCTCAGAGCGATATTACATTGAGCAACAAAACCAACACCAGATTTTTTTTGGCGGTGGCGAGCATCTTATTACATTGCGCCACTTTTCACTCACCAGCTACCTGCTCATCTCATAATCTTCATACAAAAAAAAATAGGTCTAGGAAGACGTCTATAAAAAAGAGGTCTATTGTAAACGTAGAAAATATATAAAATTCAACCTCTCGTATTTCTTTCTGAATTTCATTGTTTTCGAAACAATTGCGTTGACGTTGCGTTGCGTTGACAATTGAGTACGACGATGCAAAAAAAAGGTCAGAAAAGGGTTTTTGGTGAAGATTTTTTTCGGCGAACATTGACTTTCAAGAAATTTTCAAGCAACCCAGAATCGCATCATGGATACTTACCATTGGAACCTGTATATCTATCTGGTCGCCGAGGTTCAAAAAAAACCTGGTGTCCCGATTTGTTGCTGAATGTAATATCACGCTTACGGTTGTAATTAAAATGTTGTATGCAAAAAAGCATTGGAAATACTGTAATGGTATTCGAGATGTGAAAGAGAGCATGGTAGACCGAGTGGAAGATTGGCTGATGAATAGTAATATTTTGGGGTCGTGGGTCATTTGGCTTTTGTACAAAGGGAACCTGTGATTTCAGCCGTAAAAAGTGAATTGTGTAAATTATTTGTTGGTGAAAAATCAAAAAGAAGTAGAGAAAAATTTAAAATTTTACTATATCGCCCAAAAGCCAGTGGGAAATACAAAAAAAACGCATATCCATCAGAAAGTGGGTTTTACTTTTTTTTTTTAGTGTATTTAGTCCGTTTTGGACGATTTTTCGATCGGACGGAGGCTTTTAGAGGCTTTTGATAGAGGAGATGCACCCGCTGAATAATAGGTAGGGTAGTCACCCTACACAGGAGGGAGATGCATGGTGTTTTGTGTGTTGGAGGAGGTGGTCTGTGTAGTGGTGGAGGCTAAAGGAGGAGGGCAGAGGCTGACGCGGAAACGCGCGACGCCACAGTGCAAGTCGGACTCGCGACGCGAAACAACCGCCTCACTCGTCATCAGACCACCGCTACTCAAACATCGCTCAGTCGCCGGCGGGGTCGCATCCTGCAGCCTTTTACAATACCATGCCCTCCATATGAACATGGAGTATCAGCCTGGTGTTCCGTTGGGGCCCCCGGTGCTCCCACCGCCGCCCCTACCGCAACAAAATCCACAGCCGGGGGACCACAACCAATTCTGGAGGCAGCACTTCTACATGAACGGTCAGTGTTTTTTTTTTTTTTTTTTTTGCTCATATTGCGCAAAAAATATCCACCCAAAATATGGCACATATTAAACACGTCGAAAGAAAACCTGTCGGGTTTTATTTAATTTGCACGCGCGCGACGCGCTGTGGGCACGCGCGCGCTTCGTTGATTTTTTTTCGATTTTTATTTTTTACAAAGTGCCAGTGTGTGTGTATGTGTTTAAAAATTTACGCAGAGCCGGTCGTTGTCGTCGGCAAAACGAAAGTAAACTCGCTTTAGGAAAAGATTAAGGGGCAAAATTCGGAATCCGCTTTCACTTTTCGTTTTGATAAATGCTACGGCCGCCGATTCTGACTGGCATTTTTGTGTGTGCCCACTCGTTTTTTTTTTTTTTTTTTTTTTTTTAATTTTTTTTTATGTTTTTTCCTTTTTTCCACCGATGATGATTTCGATGTGTTATTTAAGTTACAATAAAAAAAATTTTCCCCCCCGTCACATTATCTACAGTACAATAACGTAATCCGCCGAAATGCGATCGATTGTGTTTTTATTATTATTATTGTGATAAGTGAACTGTATGTATGTAGTTGTGCGTGACTAATGTAAACCGAAACGAATTAAAATTAATAAAAAAAATTTCGATTTAAAACAAAATCGATCTTATGCGAGAACAGGATGTGTGAGTCGTACTTTATTCACATGTCTAGGACTCGCAAAACGCGAAACCTTTGAATATGTATGTAAATTTAAATACGCGGCGTTACCTTGAATCATCAAATCCACGTTTTGCGCTTTTTTTTTATCACGCTTCCAAGTCGTACGTATTATTATAATAAATAAACGAGTTTGTCGCATTTGATCGTCAATAATTATAATCGACAGAGTTTCTGGATGACGAGACGGCCTCTAACGAATAACGCACATGAAATTAAACTGTCGGCAAGTGTCCAAGTGCGAGTGTTTAATAAAAATATATTGAATTGTCACAGGTCGCACGGTTACTTTGTTTCGTATTGGCAAAGTTCGACTTTTAATACAATCCATCGATAGTTTATTTCTAATTGCGGATACTGTAATGTCAAGAAGGTCGCACCCGCTGATTATGTCGTTTGATATGTGCGTTTTGTAAACACATCGTGTGTGTATCGAAAGTTTATGTCGATCGCAATTGTTGTCCCCGGGTATTGGTTCGTTGTTTTTTTTTTTTTTTTCTTCTTATTAATAAATACATCATTCGGCGATTTTTTTTAATTTTTTAATATCGCCGTTATCAATATTATGTCACCGAGTTGCAGATTACTTAGGCTAACAGGTCATCGACGCGTCTCACGCGCAAAGTTAAACGCGATAAGTTAACCGCGGATCGAGACTCAAAATATCGACAGATTCGTCGCGTATGTTTCGGTGAAAGTTAAATTGACAAAGTCACACACCGCGCGCGATTTGAGCATCGGATTAAATGTTGCAATATTGAAAGATCGAGACTCGCATTTTACAAGTCCAAAGTCCAAAATCAGTCTTCCAACTGGAATTTGATGATTGTATGCGAGAGTTGTTTTTTTGGGTTTTATTGTCCGGAAGGAATATTGAGACATTTATGTATGTCGAGCGTTTCGTTATTGAGCGATCGCAAGAATAAGTCAAAAAAGGTTTAATTCGGCCAACCATTACCCATCGCCTTTATTTTGTACGCTTCGTTCGAACGTGTTTTAAACGGAATTGCAATCTTTGAACCGGACAAAGTATATGTAGCTTCGTGTGTGCACTTATCCTGTTTTGACCACAATTTGGCGAACTTTTATGGCAAGACGAGAAAAGAAACGTGAATTTTTTGGATACGCTCTGCGCCATGCTCAATTTATTCTTAACCGACATACTACACAGAGGAGACAGTGGAAGAAGAAACCGCCAAGGAGGAAATTCATTAGTCAAATAATTAATAAAAAACTCACTCGTTCGCAAACGCGGTTTTTCTGCTACAGACTTATTTGCTTGATGGCGTTTAAACTCATTTAAACTTAATTTTGTTGATATTAAACAAAATATTGAGATTAGAAACGTGGACTTATCGTTGTTTGTTTCTAAATATGGCTTTTATCAGCTTTTATCATAGTGCAATTGTCGGTTTTTGGAACTAACATTGATTTTCAATATTTTTTTACGGCGCACTTGGCGGTATTTGGAATAATTCAAATATAAGGTTCATCGTTTGAAAACATTCTTAGAACCAGACAATATTTTATCCTCGTTTTTTATACATATATTGTGGACTTATCGGGATTTGGAACAAGGCGACTCAGTTATTGAGTAAGGTGACATTGATTTACGTCAATCGATCAAAGAGTGCACGGGAAACGTTTGTAGATCGAAAATAAGAAGAAGAAAGATTGCAAAAGTGCGTGAAATATCCTTGTGAAAATAAATTGTGAAAAATTTCGAACCAGTTGTGCGTATTTTATACACGTTTCGCCAAATGTGTGCGAAAAGGCAAAGTGGCGAGTCTCGGGGTGTACCGTTCGCGGAAGTGCACCGAGCGGCGAGAAAGGCTCTCACTTTCACCTGGCTCTTGAGTCGTTTTGACCTTTATCGCACGCTCGCGCATTCTATCCGTGTATATAAATATATATGTGTATATATTGTTTATCGTTTGCCAAAAAAAAAATTTCACAGTTAACCTTTTGAGCGGGTTTGCGCGTCGACCGCACGTTCGTGTCTCCCGTTTTTCCCGTGCGAAATTGCGAAATTTTCCGATTCGGGAAACTAATCGACACAAGTTGCCGACGACCGGAAAACCCACGCGCTTAAAATGTTAATTGTTAAAATGATTTTCAATTTAAATTGTCTTATTTTTAGATTTACGACAAAGCGTAGTGGATTTGGAAAAAAAAATTTACAGTTTAGACAAACGGAGAAAAAAAAAACTATGTAGCTTAGGGTTCATATATACATATTCGATCGTAAAGTTTTGTTATTTTCAACCACCATATAATTTGATGCAGCTCTCTCGAGTCAAAGAGTTGTACGATACAAAGTAGAGCAGCGGTCGCCAACCGTTGGTCCGCATTTTTCATAATCATCCATCATATTAAGCCGTTCACCATCCACTGCTGGATAAAGGCCTCTCCATTCCTGTCTGTCTCTCTTGAGGCAATCTGCATCCACTCGACTCCACCCATTCTTCTCAATTCATCAGCCCATCTTCCACTCGGTCTACCTCGCTTTCTTTCACATCCTCTCGGATACCATTCCAGTATTTCTCGCGTCCATCTGCCATCCATTGTTCTGCTATATCTGCCACTTTGGTCATACTTCTTATTCGTGTATTCCTCTTGCGATCTCTTCTTGTTATACCAAGCATACATCAAAAGCATCTCTGTGTGCACTGGATCTTACGTAGCATTCATGAATATAGCATCCAAGTTTCACATCTATGTACATATAATGAATAATGAATATATCGTTTATTTATTATAATTTTTCTATCATTATAAGGTGATATCCCAACTTTTTGCAAATACATGGTAGTCGCAATCTGCGATATTCGAGATTTTGAGTTTAGTGGTTCGTGAGGTTCGAATGGTTGGCGACCGCTGAAGTAGAGGACGCAAGAAAACTCAACAATCGAAAGAGTTTTTTTGTTTTTCATCAACATATATGTATAATAATGCCCTACAAAAAATTCCCCGCGACATTTTGGTTCATTTTTATCTCATCGAGGATCATTTCTTAGTATTTTTTTTATTAATTTATATTTTTTTCTATGTTTAAATTGTGCAAATCGATGAAATAATGTGTGATTTTTAGACTTGCGGCTCTCATTGTCTGAAAAGGGTGTTTGAAACATTATAGGTAATTTCGCAAAATCAAGATGAGTCTATCTAAATTTTTCCTTTTCGTATAACCGTCATGCCCCTGAAAAGCTTTAAATCGTTCTTAAGATTAAACTTTATAATAATTTTTAACAATAAATCGACTAACACTGAGAAATTTCTATTTTCTTCGCATAACTAACTATTTTCATACAACTCTCCAGTCCACAAATGGGTATAATCTGAAAATAATATGTTGCGACTTTTTTTGACTCTCAGCTAGAAAACGGTTTCCGACCACCAAGTTTTAGACCAAGTTCAAGTGTAAGTGCATTGTGTAATGAATGCTCACAATGTTATCAATTTCACATTTGGATAATTTTTGTCGCGTAAAAACGATTTAACGCACCTCGCAAGTCTTTGCACCGAGAAATCAAATAGAATTTGAAATGCAATCGAACTGCTAAATTTTCAGTCGCAAAAAATTCGGAAGCTCGCTTTATCGTACCGGTTGTTGAATTTGCAATAATAATAACAACAGCCGACGAGTCTATTTAGTATGCGTATGTTAAATACGTATACGAGATGGCCATAAATACAATATGTATGTATGTATGTATATCGGAACTCGTGTGTTTTTCCATGCTGTAGAAAGTGAAAACGCAAAGTCGTTCGTTGGGCCTACTGCTTATTACTTACTACTACTACTACTACTACTCTTTTCTATGCTGCTCTAAGATCGAATCGATTATGAAAAACGTTGTTCCGATTCCGGTTTTATTCGCTCGAGTAAAATCGAAACGCATTCTGTGTGTAGAAAAGTTCGTCTGTTCGATTTCATATCCTCAAACACTTGTACGGTTTATGTTAACGTCTCTAAAGAGAGCTCCAAGATATCGAACTTATTTTTTTTCCTACTAGTTACAATCGAATATAATAAATTACAACCCTTTGTTCAGTGTTTTTTATATAGAAAAAAACCTTCTATTATTATATTTTGCGTATACGAACTCTACAATTGAATATATACCGAGCGGTCACCTCTCGAGTGAAAGTGAACGCAGTCGAAAATATTTGCCGGCAAAAAATGTGAGATTGAAAACAGCATTCATCAAATACGCTCGCCGTTTTAGTGTTCCTCAAGCTTCAATTTAAATAATATTTCAACAGTATTCTGTATTTGTCTTTTATTATTACTGCATTGTTAAAGGTCTACCCGTGTAAACCTAGGATGTGTGTAATTTTCACGTTACGTTTTCCAGTAGCTCGTTACAATAATACACATTGTAAGCAAAGGAATTATCTTTAATGCGCGTTATTACTATACAATGAAACGAGCGCATCCCCAAACTACATATGTACACATGTCGTAAAAATTACCGTTAATTATTAGTAGGTGTGCCGAATCTTTACACACAAACCATAAAAATGCAACTCTTTAAACGAGTCACGAGTCGATAAATTTTTAATGCCGAAACAAAACAAGGACTCTCGAACTTTTGTATCTGCTTAAATTTCTCTCGACAGTAGTAGCTATGTATTTATTTTGTATCGATAGTTAAAGTATGCGTCGAACACTATTCAGATAAGGTACATATATGAGTCGCCTAGTTCCAAATCCCGATAAGTCCATAAAACTCACTTGTTCGCAAACGCGGTTTTTCTGCTACAGACTTATTTGTTTGATGGCGTTTAAACTCATTTAAACTTAATTTTGTTGATATTAAACACAATATTGAGATTAGAAACGTGGACTTATCGTTAATTTATTTCTAAATATGGCTTCTATCAGCTTTTATCATAGTGCAATTGTCGGTTTTTGGAACTAACACTGATTTTCAATATTTTTTTACGGCGCACTTGGCGGTATTTGGAATAATTCAAGTATAAGGCATCGTTTGAAAACATTCTTAGAACCAGAAAATATTTTATCCTCGTTTTTTATACATATATTGTGGACTTATCGGGATTTGGAACTAGGCGACTCATATGTATGTATGTGGCATGCGTACAGGGAAATAATTTAAATGTTTTATTTGTGTATTATTTATTACGGTTGTAGTACTCGAATTTGCCCCGTTGCAAATCTGTTTGTCCATATTGTGTTTTTACTTATGTATGTATGTGACGACTAATCAAAAACAAAATGACCGTTCACAATGTAAAACTCGTTGGATATCTCTGCCAAGTATATTCCTCAGTCTGTGTGCATTTAGAGCACAGGTTCCCCTTTTTGTAAAAGCCAACTGACCCGCGACCCCAAAATATTTGAAAAAGGCAAAAAATATTATTCAAACATCAAGACATCATCTCCAATCCTCTTCCATTCCCGTCTGTCTTGAGCAATCTGACATCCACTTGACTCCACACATTCTTCTCAATTCATCAGCCCACCTTCCACTCGGTCGACCTTGTTTTCTTTCACATCTTCTCGGATACCATTCCAGTATTTCTCGCGTCCATCTGCCATCCATTCTTCTCTCTACGTGTCCACTTCGACTTTTTCACACATTTCGCTATATCTGCACTTCTTACCTATGTATGTAGGTATTCCTCTTACGACCACTTCTCGTTATACCAAGCATACATCTTACCATGCTTCACCGTGTGCACTGGATCTTACGTAGCATTCTTGAATTTAGAGCATCCAAGTTTCACATCCATACTTCATAACTGATAGAAAATTGCATTATAATCAATATTACTTTATCCTAATCGGATAAAGTATTGTGATCGTGCGAAAATTAGACCTCGAGATTTTGTCTGTATGTCTTGTGTACTGTGTGTGTGTTTCATATCTATTATTTTCACGTAAGGTTTGAGAGACATAAGGAATTTGGTCAACATCAGTCAACCGGAAGTAGTTTTTTTTTTTTGTTTTGTCGAAAAGTTTACCACAGAATATTTCAGAAACTGCACCGGCGATCAAGTCGAAATTTCACATCTATAGTTTTCACGTTAGCTGTAAGAGATACTGTGATTTTGGTCAACATCTGACCACCGGAAGTGGCAGTTTGTCCTATTTGAATATTTGCATTCAACACAGTGATTTCATAATATGTATGGTGGTTGGTGTGGCGGTGTGCATGCGTTTTATTTACTTGCGTACTTAAAAAAATTAATTTCGTTACTCTTTGTACACATTCCTCAAATATATGGATAAAAGTCATGGGTCAAAAAGTCACACCCGAATACACATAGGTTGAGAGCCCGTGGTCTATATTGCGTTTTTACTTGCATACATATGTATGTGACGTCTAATCAAAACAAAAATGACCGTTGGTCCATATAAAACTCGTTGGATAATTATGTATTCCTCAGTCTGTTATGTATTTAGAGCGAATAGATTGTAACCCAATAAACATTGTATGAGCGATAGTGTGCACAACAAACACACACGACTGCAATCTTGTCAACTCAATCGACCGCAAGTCAAAAGTGCAATTGCGTGCACTTTCGGTTGATTTTTGAAACTATGTACATGTACATTTAATATCTCCAATTTGGCAATGACGCGCGTTGCATTTCGATGCATTCGCGCGGTTTTGTTTTTTTTTTTTTTTTTCCGACAAACGCACTGTCGCTCGGGTTCGCCTTTTGATAATGACCCTGTTTCGAGCGTAATGCAGTTTTAATATGCAGCTGTTATGCGATTACACATGTGTACGTTTTGCCGAAGACCAATGTTGTGTAATAAATTCGGACTCGTCGTGCCTCTGGGATCCGTTACAGCATCGTTGCGCAAGTCGGATCGGATAACCGCGATCGCGAAAATTCATCGCCCTTGATCCATGAAAATTCGAGTTCAAGTTTTCGAAATCGAGGCAAATCGAGACCGTTTAAACGGAGACCGTTTGTTTACATATTGTCGAATCGCACAAGTATAACCTTTATTTAATATTAACCAAAAGATGGCCGGTTATCGATCTGTCGCCTTACATGTGATCATTATCGACTGTATGTACATAAATAAATAACCGTTCGGTAACGTAAACGCTCGCGACCTCGTCTGTATGTATGTATGTACGTACATAGATAAAATTGATACAATGTTTATTTGATGTAAATGCGCGTATTAAAAAAAAAATAACGATCTTTCGATTTTATCGCAGTTTTGGAAGTGTTCAAACAGACGTCGTGTGCAAATTTGTCATCATCTCAAATATTTTTTTAAATTTGTCATCGTCTCAATATTTTTTTAAATTTTTCATCCGATTGCTTTATTTGTTGTACAAGTCGTTTCACACACATACAATGTATGTTTGGTGTAACAAGCAGAGGTCGTAAGGGGAATACGTGGGTAAAAAGTGTGACCAAAGTGGTAGATATAGCAGAACATATAGTACAATGGATGGCAAATGGACGCGAGAAATACTGGAGTGGTATCCGAGAGGATGTGAAAGAAAGCAAGGTAGACCGAGTGGACGATGGGCTGATGAATTGAGATGAATGTGTGGAGTCAAGTGGACAGGAATGGAAGAGGATTAATCTAGCAGTGGATGGTGAACGGCTGAAAATGATGATGATAACATATCAAGAATGTCGTTTCATAAGATCCAGTGCACACATAGAAGCATGTAAAGGTGTATGCTCGGTATAGCAAGAAGAGATCGTAAGAGGAATACATGGGTAAAAAGTGTTACCAAAGTGGTAGATATAGCAGAACATATATAGTACAATGGATGGCAGATGGATGCGAGAAATACTGGAATGGTAGCCGAGAGGATGTGAAAGAAAGCAAGGCAGAGCGAGTGAACGATGGGCTGATGAATTGAGATGAATGTGTGGAGTCAAGTGGACAGGAATGGAAGAGGATTCATCTAGCAGTGGATGGTGAACGGCTGAAAATGATGATGATAACATATCAAGAATGTCGTTTCATAAGATCCAGTGCACACATAGAAGCATGTAAAGGTGTATGCTCGGTATAGCAAGAAGAGATCGTAAGAGGAATACGTGGGTAAAAAGTGTGACCAAAGTGGTAGATATAGCAGAACATATGTAGTACAATGGATGGCAGATGGATGCGAGAAATACTGGAATGGTAGCCGAGAGGATGTGAAAGAAAGCAAGGCAGACCGAGTGAACGATGGGCTGATGAATTGAGATGAATGTGTGGAGTCAAGTGGACAGGAATGGAAGAGGATTCATCTAGCAGTGGATGGTGAACGGCTGAAAATGATGATGATAACATATCAAGAATGTTGTTTCATAAGATCCAGTGCACACATAGAAGCATGTAAAGGTGTATGCTCGGTATAGCAAGAAGAGATCGTAAGAGGAATACGTGGGTAAAAAGTGTGACCAAAGTGGTAGATATAGCAGAACATATGTAGTACAATGGATGGCAGATGGATGCGAGAAATACTGGAATGGTAGCCGAGAGGATGTGAAAGAAAGCAAGGCAGACCGAGTGAACGATGGGCTGATGAATTGAGATGAATGTGTGGAGTCAAGTGGACAGGAATGGAAGAGGATTCATCTAGCAGTGGATGGTGAACGGCTGAAAATGATGATGATAACATATCAAGAATGTCGTTTCATAAGATCCAGTGCACACATATGTAGAAGCATGTAAAGGTGTATGCTCGGTATAACAAGAAGAGATCGTAAGAGGAATACGTGGGTAAGAAGTATGACCAAAGTGGCAGATAGAATGGTATTTATAATTGGTGAATATGACTGGATGTAAGGAACATAGTTTTTAAATCCAACATTCCGCTATGCTTAAAAAAGAAGGCGTACGACTAATGTGTCCTGCCAGTTATGACGTATGGATGTGAAACTTGGACGCTAAATTCAAGAATGCTACGAAAGATCCCGTGCACACAGAGAAGCATGGAAAGATGTATGCTTGGCGTAACAAGAAGAGATCGCAAAAGAAATACATGGGTAAGAAGTATGACCAAAGTGGCAGATATAGCAGTGCGGGTGAAAAAGTTTAAGTGGACATAGCGAGAAGAACGAACGACAGATGGTATCCGAGAGGATGTGAAAGAAAGCAAGGTAGACCGAGTGGAAGATGAATTGAGAAGAATGTGTGGAGAGTCAAGTGGATGCAGATTGCTCAAGACAGACAGGAATTGGAAGAGGATTGGAGAGGCCTTCATCCAGCAGTGGATGGTGAACGGCTGAAAATGATGATGAATGCAATTTTTCGTTTCACCCGTGCTCTGTGAATGGTTAAATCGTCGATAGCTTCCCAGGAAGCGTTCGAGCGCTTTAACCCTTTTGTCGCGATTTTTTTGCGATAAGATCGCTCGGCGCTTCCTTCTTCGATTTTCCGCGGAACAATTTTCACTTTTCATTTGTCCATTATTTACATTGTGGATTTGTTCGAATGACTTAGTTCACACAGTATTGCCTAAGCGCGTGAAAAAGAAACGCTGAGCAGCGCGCGTAACGCCGACATTTCCGCAACTCGCACTTTTCTTTGCCTCACATTTTTCTTTCTAATTTCACCTTCGTGATTATTATACCGTTCATTATTATTACGCACACACACAAACAGACAAACGTGTGCCGTTACTGACTTAATTTCCTCGGCGTGTGTTACACAGGAAAATTCAAATATAAAATTCAAACCTCGATTTCCGTGTGTTCATTGTTGTAAGCATCCCCAAACACTTTTTTTTGAGAATTTTCTGTTCAAAATTGTAGTACATAATGCAATGTACCCCATGCTCCATCGGCCACCATGTATTTTAAATAAATAAATACTAACTCGTACTGTATTCGCTTTAATATACAGTAAACTCCCTCTAATCCGGGCTAATACTTGAGAGAGGTGATACGGATTACACGAATAATATTAGTTTAGTATCCGTGACAAAAGGTAAGTTTAAATGAATGATTAAATCATTAGTTGGAACAATTTCACTGGAATATCATAACCAAAGCAATACAACGCTTCCAGAGTTAATAAGCATTGCATTCATGTGAAAAATTTGCGGAAAACGTTCATGCTAGTAGTGCGTATGTTAAAATGACGAAATGACACATTCAGTGTCGTCAGAATGAAAAAATGTCATTCAAAATGCTCTCAACACACTCTAGAAAGTCCTATTACTCCTATTAGGTTCTGAAAATATCCTAGAATCCTCTAAAAAGCTATTAAACTATCTAGAGATGTTTTATAACCAAAAAAAAAAAATATTCGCGGAGAAAGAGAGGGGTGCCTAAATTGAGTGCTTAATTTTGATCACAAGGCATACATATTGTGGTGTTTATTGATAAATTGCTCTTTTCCATAACGAATGGTTAGTTGAAGTCACCTTTTTATAAAAACGTACAAAAGTAGCATTATATGTTTCGTGTTGCAGTACTACATACATACGTACGAGTGCTAGAGTTTTTCACTTTACATACATAGGTTTAAATAAATTAGTATTTATGTATGGTATGTATGCATGTTGATGGATTTGATCCATTAATATTCTGAACCCCTGGAATCGATGAAGATTGATCTCGGAAAAATATTATGTTACAGTGTGGCTTAAATTAAACAAATAAATTTCGAATGAACTTGGATGAATGTATGTACATAGTTGTCAAACTAGTGTGTATTGTAGATTAATGATACAATCAACCGAACGTGACAGAAAAAAGAAAATTCTCGAATATTTTCGGAGAATAATCTTCTGGAGAATATTCTCGACTTACAACAAACACTATTTATTTGTATGGAAAGTTCCACGTCGTAATGAAATCAAATCCCCGAAACATACATTCGACACACCTAGCTCTGCCTTTTATTGCTTCTAGTTAATGAGTTTAGAATTTTATTGGTTTCGTTCGTAAGTGTTGTGATATTTTCGGAGCATTGTAGCCGCTCTGTGTTTATTCGTTTATTAAGCGTGTTTGGAAGTTGAGAGCACTCAAAAATTTTCTCAAAAAAATCTCAGGCCGCGAATTCTAACCACCAAAACGAAAAATCTCCACATTCTTGTTTTCGTGTCGCAAACGTCATTTGAAACGTTATGATTTAATTTTATTTGATTAACAACTCGCATCGGATTAGCCCCGCTCGCTATAATACCGGGAATAGAATCCGTATTGTATCTGTAAATGGTTTAAACCGCGACAATGTCCATTGTAATAATATCAATGGTTTTTATTGGATGAAATGAGGGAAGCATTGCAATTCCCGTCGTTCGTGCTAAACGTAAACCACAAAGGATTATGGAACACAGAACACACCGGTTGTAATCATGCATTATATTCATAATCAAGGATTACCGGATACATAATGCATGGTTATACTTATGTATTATATATGTACATTAATTTCCGAGTTTATTTTATTATTCTGAGCATATTAATTCAAAACATTATTAACTGTCGCCGAAAAAAAAAAAATCATTCCATTCGCAATCCATTGCTCTATGATAGTCTCTATCTGTATCTTAAGCGAATTACATACATCGATCAAACTTAATGTATAGTTTTTTTATTGATATTTTTTATCCTTGGCAAAATCTTTAAGTTATATTATATTATCGTATATTAGCCTTTTTCCTACTAGTTTATAGAACTGCAATAACTGCCACTGCCACACTAACGCTTGTGATTTAATGGTTATCACCAATTGGCTATTTCACTACTCAATATCTTATGATCTTTTTTTGACATGTGCTATGTGGGAGAAGAGGAAGAGCAGGGAAATTATTCACTAGACTTATTTATAATCTTTTAATATAATACACTTTTACACTTTAGACTAATTAACAAAATGAGTACATTCTAGTCTACCTATGTATGTATACACAATAGTTTTCATAGTTTGAAGGTCACGACAAGAGCGTGCCTGAAAGAGAGTAGTTTAAATGGGTTAATACCAATTAATAATACTCTATAAATATTAACAGATTATCGACATCTTATATCCGCGGTTAAGATGTGGAGGTAGTTGGTACCTTCATACATAACACACATCATCTTTTTTGCATTGAAAAGCTTATGATTGGAGCTGACAATTGAGTCGTCTAGTTCCAAATCCCGATAAGTCCACAATATATAAAAAACGAGGATAAAATATTTTCTGGTTCTAAGAATGTTTTCAAACGATGCCTTATACTTGAATTATTCCAAATACCGCTAAGTGCGCCGTAAAAAAATATTGAAAATCAGTGTTAGTTCCAAAAACCGACAATTGCACTATGATTAAAGCTGATAAAAGCCATATTTAGAAACAAACAACGATAAGTCCACGTTTCTAATCTCAATATTTTGTTTAATATCAACAAAATTAAGTTTTAATGAGTTTAAACGCCATCAAGCAAATAAGTCTGTAGCAGAGAAACCGCGTTTGCGAACAAGCGAGTGTTATGGACTTATCGGGATTTGGAACTAGGCGACTCAATTATTCGTGACAGTTGAAATCACTGTGGTAGAGTCGAAACGTTAAGCTGGGTCCACACCGGCGAACCGAAGGGCGAAGGCGAATTGTATAAGCGCTCACACACCTTAGCGAAATCGCTGCGTCAAACTGATCGTCGTTGATTCGCACCAACGCAATGGGGCGAAAGTTTGTCGCAGCGATTTCACCAAAGTGTGTGAACGCCTTTATTAACGTCCGATGATTAATAGTTATTTATACCTAGGTAATTGATAGTTATGTATACCTAGGGCAGTTGGTGAATATGACTGGATGTAAAGAAGAAGAAATAAAACGAAGAATGAAACTAGGATGGAGTGCTTTTGGAAGAATGAACATTGTTTTTAAATCCAACATTCCGCTATGCTTAAAGAAGAAGGCGTACAACCAATGTGTACTGCCAGTTATGACGTATGGATGTGAAACTTGGACGCTAAATTCAAGAATGCTACGACAGATCCAGTGCACACAGAGAAGCATGGAAAGATGTATGCTTGGCATAACAAGAAGAGATCGCAAAATAAATACATGGGTAAGAAGTATGACCAAAGTGGCAGATATAGATAGCAGTACGGGTGAAAAAGTTTAAGTGGACATAGCGAGAAGAACGAACGACAGATGGTATCCGAGAGGATGTGAAAGAAAGCAAGCTGATGAATTGAGTGGATGCAGATTGCTCAAGACAGACAAGAATGGAAGAGGATTGGAGAGGCCTTCATCCAGCAGTGGATGGTGAACGGCTTAAAAATGATGATGATGATGATTAATAAACTTGACAATTCGCCTTCGCCCTTCGTCGTTCGCCGTTTGGTTCACCGGTGTGTATCCAGCTTTATATTATTTTCCACCCGTCCCTCTCTAAAATTATCACTTCACTTGAATCACCTGAAATTTAATTAGAAATAGCTGAGATACTTATTTTTTTTTTTTACGTTTAGCCGCCTTTCGGCTTCAAAAGTTTGAGAACCGCTGACGTATTCGCTTAATTTGGGAAAGTTAAGGTGTATTTAGACGTGTGGGCAATTAGCGAAACGCTAAATTTGTCAAGGTACCACACCGGGAGCCCAGTGCCGCTTACTGCTGAAACCCAACGAGTATCGTTAATCTATTAATTCCTTGTGGTTCTAATCAAGGCGAGAGCCACGTGGCTTCGGTGGTTCTCTTCCGGTGGTTTTCTCGGCATATCTGACGAACTCGATCTGCCTCTTGTTCCACGCGCGACTTGCACTTTCACTTTCTACACGATGGTATGTGTGTGTGTCTTTCTTGTTCCGTTTTTTTCTTTCTTTCTTTCTTTTTCTCATTCTTCGACCACTACTAGTGCCATCAGGCTCTATCGCTCGGTTTCTTCTCTTTCTTTTTTGGCGGCTAGTTCGGTTGCTGTGACAACTGTTGAATAATAAACGAACGCGGCCGCTCCTCTCGACCGCTCTAAACCGTTCTGCCATTAATTATTACAAAATATGCGCAACTAGTGTCTGTGTGTTTGTGGAGATAGAGTGTGGGGCCTCCTCTGGTCGAGCAGGTTCAACTTCAGTTACTCTGTTGCCTTTTTTTTTTTCGTTTTCCGATTTGTTTTTGTTTTATTACGTCTGTCCTCGGTCGGTGTGTAGGTACTATTTATCGGTGATGTTTTGCGCTAATGCGTCATTGTTTATTGTTTTTGAATTTTCCGTAAATGCGATACCTGCAGTTGAGATGTTTAGTATATTTTGGTAATCTGTGGAAAAAAAAAAATAATAATTAATTATCGTAGTTTTTGATTCCACCCAAATTTGTTGTTTGACGTCATACGTCGAGATTTACGAGATACGCAATATTTATTTATTTATTACTTATTTCACGCCTAAAAAGGGCTTTTATACAAATAGAGAAGATATCAATACAGGAGTAAAATATACATATAATTTAAATTAAACTAAGAAGAGGAACTTCGTAAAGAAAGCAACAGTTTATACTTTACTAAATTAAGGTTATTACAGAAATAGTCCAATAAATTCCAATAAATATGCGTCCAAGAAATAGTCCAATAAATATGCGTCGCAGCAGTGTGTTGCTCGATGATTGCCGGCAAGTAGTTGCTATATCATCGGCAATATAGCAACAATATTCGCCAACACACGGCCATATCGGCTTGAATGCTTGGCCAGCAATACATTGACGTGAAAATGTTGATCGTTTATAGCCACCCCGAGGATTTCGTCAAAGTAAACTAGCAATATTGCTCGTCAATCATCCAGCTACATCACATGCGTAATATGCGTCGCAGTAATGTGTTGCTCGTTGATTGCCGGCACGATAGTTGCTATATCATCGGCAATATAGCAACAATACTCGCCAACACACGGCCATATCGGCTTGAATGCTTGGCCAGCAATACATTGACGTGAAAATGTTTATCGTTTAGGATTTCGTCAAAGTAAACGATCAACATTTTCACGGCAGTGTATTGCCGGTAATATTACTGCAATGTGGTGATGTGGGTCGGAAATATAGTCGTTTTACCCGACACTATCACCGGTATGGCCGTGTGTTGGCGAGTATTGTTGCCATATTGCCGATGATATCGCTCGGTATACGAAAATACAAAATTTGGGCAATACGGCCACTACTTGCTGGCAATCATTGAGCAACACATTGCTGCGACACATACTGAAAATGTTGCTGGATGGTTAAAAAAAAAAACAATTTATATGTGTATTAATGGTCCAATTCTAAAATTATTTTTGATTAAGTTGTTTTCTTTGCTATCGTTATGGGTTATGAAATTTCAATGGAAAAATTTAGATACGCCTTTTTAAATAAAACAAAAACGAACATATGTATGAACAAAGTCACAACACTCGTAATTTTCGTAATTTTAATTGAATCTGAATATTATTCAAGTTGCGAAACAATTTAGGTATATTCCCGTCAAATAAAAGCAATGTCGCAATCGAATGGCTTATTCATAGTATTGATAAGAATTGTTCAGTTATTTAAATTTGTAGTCGCTAAAAATGGAAGTTGCACAAATTCAAATTGTTTGAAACTCTGTTATGCGAATGCTGTATGTATGTATGTACATATGTATGTACATTAGCCTATTGTGCGCATTTTCCATTATTCAATTTTGAGAGTGCACCCTAGCGCTTAACATGGACAACACTATTAAAATAGAGCGCAATGTAAAATAGTAAATTTCGCAAAATAATGAGCTAGCGTGTATTTATTCGACACACTTTATAACGCTGCTCGAATGGTATTACATCTAAATTGTCGGAAAATAGGAAATTTTACCTGTAAAATCTGCCATTGAGGTTAAAAAACGATTCTTAACTATGTACTTTCTTTTCGATATACTCAGTCGGTAAATTTATTGGAAAGCATAAGTACTTTTGTCTGTCTAAAGCAGTGGTTAAGAGCCAAATCAGGGAAAACTTTTCAAAATTAAATGAAATGTTACTCATTAATCATTAATGAAATGGATAGCTCCGTAAGAGATGAATTATACTCGTGATATTACTTAACGTTCGACAGTTTATTACTAAAAAGTATTATAAAGTTTAATCTGAAAAACGATCTGAACGTTTTTTATAATGTCGGATGACGGCGAGAGCCGCAGGTTTTTTTTACAAAGAGCCGCGTGTGGCTCCGGAGCCGCCGATTCCCGACCACTGGTATAAAGTTATCAAATTTATCTGCGATTCTAGCGATGCAAATTTTTCCTCGAGTACAGTATATTCTTCGTGGAGCGACTCACGAGAACCTCTGACATTATTGTTAGCACTTTGCTGAGCAAAAGTTATAAAAACTGGTTTTGTTAATCGAAAAAAAAAAAAATTTTAAACTCGGTTTATCAAATGGAAACATTGGAGATAATCATCTATCGTCACCTATCTTATATTGCTTTGACATTTTAGCGTAACTGTAATAATTATAATATAACGTTTGAAATGCTCAAAATAGTTATTAGATCACATTGGCGAGAGTTCATTGCGCACCTTTTGATAAGAATTGATAAAAGAAAAATTTAATTATGACATCAAGAATGGCACTGCATACTTGCGTTATCGCACAAGGCCACAACGATTCGCAATACGCAATTTTATATAAATTCAATAATGGTCTTGGGTTTTCAGTCGACGTTATTGTTGATAACGCGTTTAGTCGTCGTTGACTACATCCGAAATATATTAATTTAGGCACTATTAATATTTATAATTTGCACACATCAAACAAACTAAGTATAGATATGTACGTGTGTGTATTTAAATTCGAAGATATTATATGTATGTATGTTTCATTCAATGAAATGTGAGCCGTTTGATCTATAAAGAATTCATTGTCGCCTCTATGACACACGCACTTCCCCAAATACTGATTATGTTAACTTGAATGAACAATTTGTACATTTTATGTGATATGAGCGTGATTGAAACTCAATCAACTTTATAATATTAGCACGAACATTATACATACACTAGTATAAGCCCGTTGAATATCAACGGAGCGGTTTCTCATCACCCGTACTGAAAAATAGTATTAAATTTAATAGTTTTTAAAGCGCTATCTATGGCGCGCTATAATACAATAACGTAACAATTTAGCAAAGTCGCGAACACTTTAAGATTTAATATTGGTCAATTATAGCACGTACGTCATCGCCTCCGTTTGGAAGATATGTAGTGTAAGCACGATTCCCCCCGACCTGGTGATCTCGCGTTCAAATCCCACTCGTTCTGGTTTTTTAATTTTTTTACCAAGGTGCGCGTTATCAGCAGACAGACAGACAGACGGATTTCGGCTATTATATATGTATATAATACAATCGGATCACTCTATTAAGCGGGTATTACACAGGGATAGTTGAATCGCTACGATCTCGCTAGTTTACTGAGCGACACGTAGAGAGCTGGCACGAGTAGCTAGTAAACCTATTAAGTTTACTCGCTAGTCATCAAAATGCCCGCTGAATTTTCAGTATCGTAAATGTATCATGTCCATTGAAGTGTACTGTGTGTGTTGGGAGTTGAAAATGAAACGCTTAACCTCTTAACTGTCACACGAGCCAGCTAGTGCGAGTAAAGTTCAAACAACTTGACTCGCGCGGCCGAAAAAGCAAGCTAGTTTACTAACTTCGCCAATTACACGAGCTATATGGTTTACCAGACCAGCGAGACTGTAGCGAGTAAACTATCCCCGTGTAATATACCCCCATTACAACGGGTGGGCAATGTATGAATGGCGAGCGTGATTTGATTGATCCGCAGTCGAACAATTTAATTAATTTCAAATTAAAAACACAAGTTCGGCATAACTTTTGATATTACAGTTTGGTGTATTAAAAAGTATCGTACATGATATTATACGTGTCTAAAATCAATACGTGACCCGCCGTAGTAAGGTTGAATGCTCTAGAATACTAAATCAGAATACGTATCATGGTACCTACGTATATATCACATCAGAATACAAATCTGACACGAGTTTTAATCCCAGGAAATGTAATATGTGTGCATTATTTCGAATTGAAAATTGTTTTCCACCCCTGCTGTATATTAGTTATGTATTCTCGAGTATAATAAATACACTCGTCGAAACGGAGAGTAGACAGACAGCCATGCAGCGATAATGCACGTCGTTTTTTATGTCACATTACAATACATATTATCATTTTATTTAATATAATACTGGCTGGCACGTGTTTGTTTATTTCATTCGATCTTGTCTGTGTTTGTCGTTTGTCCTCGCTTGCGAACGTTTCTGGATTCATGAGATTCACACAGTACATAGTGCAAACTCGATTTTTTTCCACTCCTTTGAAGTATCACGAGGCATTTGCAGCCATTGTTTTTATTTGATTTTTTTTATTTAAAAATTTCCCCCCCCCCCCCGCACTGTCGTTCCAATATAAAGCATCACAAATTTTTCATTCGTAATGGATTATATTTTTCACGGTACAAAACTGTGTACTCTCTTTGTTTGTGCGGCCCGCGGATTGTGCGGATTAATTTTTTGAATATTCGCAAATTCGTTCAAATAGTTTCGACAGAATGTTTTCAACGCTCAAAACATTTTCACCATTCGAAAATACAGTACCTCTATATTGTACATTGTTGATTCACCGCGTTTGGTGCACTTTATCGTGTTCCACTTTGATGTGGTATTTTTCCATGTAAAAAATGCACTCATCCCGCGATTTGCCCGGAATTGGATTGTACGTGATTCTGCTCGAACGCGAAAAATTAATTAATTAAACACAAATTACTACAGGAATGGGAAAAATACTATTACGTAATCGATGGGTCAGTGCGCAGATATTGTACATATGAGTCGCCTAGTTCCAAATCCCGATAAGTCCACAATATATAAAAAACGAGGATAAAATATTTTCTGGTTCTAATAATGTTTTCAAACGATGCCTTATACTTGAATTATTCCAAATACCGCCAAGTGCGCCGTAAAATATTGAAAATCAGTGTTTGTTCCAAAAACTGACAATTGCACTATGATAAAAGCTGATAAAAGCCATATTTAGAAACAAACAACGATAAGTCCACGTTTCTAATCTCAATATTTTGTTTAATATCAACAAAATTAAGTTTAAATGAGTTTAAACGCCATCAAGCAAATAAGTCTGTAGCAGAAAAACCGCGTTTGCGAACAAGTTAGTTTTATGGACTTATCGGGATTTGGAACTAGGCGACTCATATGTCCAGTTTTGTTTTAAAATATTGTAAGTGACATACATCTCTTTTGCATGAAAACTATAGACGAAATGAACATATTATATATTTGAATAAGGCAATATCTTATCAAATGTACTATTTGGACTATACAATACTTTTTAAACATGTATTATGACTCAATTTTGGCATATCAATTGAATCGATATATCAATTGAAAAGTAAACCTGTACCTTTTTACGAAAACGTATCTTGTTTTGCGCAAAACTTGACTTACGCGATTATTTGTCGAATGAGTATTGTCATGTTATTTCATTGAATGGAAATCGAACGAGAGTTTTATTTTTAATCAAAAATTATACACGTACGATAGTTTTTTTTCGTTAAATCAATTAGTCGCCACTTCGAATTAATCCAGAATATTGAGTCGGTGAATTTAAAAGTACATCCGTACAATATGCATATTCATAGAATCATTATTTTGAAAAAAAAAAAAAAAAAAAAGTAAATCACCATACAAAGTGTCGTATGGGCGAATAGCGGCGTTGCGTTTTTGATGCGATGCATAAAATTTTCCGGTACTCGACGATCGAATCAAAAATGTTTTGAAAAGTGACATATTTGACGTTTATAATTTATTTACAACGCACAAATTGGAAACAGTTGAATGTGTGTGTGTACTTGCTTTTCTTTGATATTTTTTGTCGCGCACAGACTCGAAGGAAAACTTTTTGAATATCAAAGTTGAATGAACTGGTTGATTGGAAATGATCCTCGCGGTATTGCCTACGTACGCAATTCCATTAATTTTTTTATATTTAACATAAATATTTACTTCACGCAAATTGATATATTGGATTTTTTGCTCGTACGTAAATATTTGTACTGAAATTTAACATTTCGACATTAGTAAAATCGATCCGAACTCGTGAAGAGATTAATTTTTTTTTTAGTCAGATTTGATGACACTTCTACGTAGAATGCGCACATCTTTACAACGGTATGAGATTACGGTTTTGTACGGTTTGTTTTTTTCATCGGAAAATGGCACGTGCGTTTTCCGACCTTCATCGTAGTGTGATATCATCATCAAGCTACACAGCATAACTCAGTGTAATCGACCGTCGAAATAAACCGTTATAGCCACGGAACCAATGTGCAAAGTAATAAAAACAGCGTACACGCTCTCTAGTTTTCACTGTCGCTCTCGACTATGATGTCGAGTGGATGGCTATGACTGTGTGTGTATTTTATTATATGGCTGTGACCACTCTCGCTTTCGCCAGAGATCTCCGTGGTGAAAACGGCCACTGTGTGTTTTGGTTAGCCGGTTGCGAAATTCAAAAATTTGCCATTTTTAATCCCCCAAATGTCGGTAATCCGGAAAAATTACGCGGGAAAAGTTCCCGAACGCGAGGACGTGCAGTTTGAACCTGTCACGTGTACTTTTAACTGTGACACGTTGAAGTAAACGTTTTCACACGTTGATCCACTCAAAGCTCGGTGAAAATGCTCTGTTTGATTTTGCACGTTCAGAGGAAAATTCGTACGTGCTAAAATTTGCCGTAACTGATGTGCGGTTTCATATAATGCCATTTTGAAAATTGGGTTTTTGTTTCGGACGTTTGCAATCACGGTGTCGAGGCGAAATCGCATTAACACACTTGTGAAATTATTTTCTGCTCTTCATTGTAATCCTTGTTATTTGCAATAGGGACTATGAGACACTCGACATTAGTTTATTAATTTTCAATTAATCAGTAAGACAATTGACCAATTTTATGACAGTATGCGGCATATTTTTCGATGACACTTCTAAACTTGTCTCGTCGAATGAAAAATTTCAGACTATCACGTGCTTAATCACACTACAATATTTCATATCAAATTCGCGTAAATCTATTATTGTAAATTCCGAGATAATCGTAAAATTAATATAAAAAAAAAAAATACCTACTGCACCGAAAATGAGAAATGCAAACACTACATACGTTATCGATTAAGTGATTCGATTTTGTAATAATTTTTAATGACTTCGTCTCCCTCGGATCATTCGTTGCGTTTCGTAGATTCTCCTTTTGGCAAACATTCAAACGAATGGATTTGAATTAAAAATTCGTGGGTACTTCTGGTCGATTGTTTTAAACGTGCACAATGAGCATATTATGATTTTGAAGAGTTATGAAACCGTATTGTTTCACCGCTCGGTAACCGTATAATGACCGCGAGAAAGAACTTTCACGTTCGAAAACACATTTTTATTTCCCACAATTTGTATCTCGACTAAGGGCGTTTGCCCAAAATTGACATAATACATATACGTATTCACTTAATAATTACAATCAAAGCCGTGTACGGAATTATTCCGATGACACTTGGGTCGCAATCTGCAATTGGACAAGTGTTAATAATTGATTTTTCATCGTTAAAACATACCCACTATCGATTCGTACTGCCGTTGACGTGTTTAACCAATAAACTGTTTGATATAAACGAAATGCATCAATTTAAATTATTTAATGAATTCTGCTGTAAAATTAGCAGGCGTGTAATTGAAACATCGACAGTTTGACTTTTCAATCAATTCGGCATAACTTTTACCTGACAGATTAGCAGTTAAATTGTTTCACGCAAAAAACGTTTAGTTGGATAGTTTCTAATCATTCCGGTCGATTGTGACGGATCACTTTTCTTTTCTAATTATATGTACATAGGTACATACTATAAACGAGTATGTACATATACTTAGTTAACAATGTATTGTTATATAAACCATTAGGATTAGGAAAATTCATCAAAGTTCACTATTTGCGTGGCTTTTTCGATCGATTTAAAGATGGGGCAGGTTTTAGCGCACCGCGAAATTGTACCGCACACACTGGCACGACTGCAGCGCCATTTCGCACTCTACCGCCCGAATAGCGAACTACCATATGTCACCGCGCTTTCAGAACGTTTGTATTTCACTCACGATTCTGACGTGGACTCCTCGGACGAAGACGAAGCTGTAATGTTGGCCGCACATTTATATGAATGATTAGTTAAATACTTTTAATTGTTGAATGTAATTTATAATGTACCGCACACACTGGCACTAGTGCAGCGCCATTCCGCACTCTACCGCCCGAATAGCGAACTACCATCTGTCACCGCGCTTTCAGACCGTTTGTATTTCAATACTCACGATTCCGACGTGGACTCCTCGGATGTAATGTTGGCCGCACATTTATATGAATGATTAGTTACATACTTTTATTGTTTAATGTAATTTATAACGGTGTGTCATCGAGGATCGGCCGACTGTTGACTGTCTTGATTTCTGTCACTCTGACATAACCTATCGAGTCAGATCGTACGGGATGGGATACTTTTTCACCGTCACCAAATAACTTTTCGCATTTCAACAGATTCCGCGCCGTTTTCCGGTCGGAAATCCGCAGTGGTGCCATGCGATACAACTCGCCACCGTATTAAAACACATCGCTGAAAAATATAATTCACATTAGACGTTTGAGTCGCCTAGTTCCAAATCCCGATAAGTCCACAACACTCACTTGTTCGCAAACGCGGTTTTTCTGCTACAGACTTATTTGCTCGATGGCGTTTAAACTCATTTAAACCTAATTTTGTTGATATTAAACAAAATATTGAGATTAGAAACGTGGACTTATCGTTGTTTGTTTCTAAATATGGCTTTTATCAGCTTAATATCATAGTGCAATTGTCGGTTTTTGGAACTAACACTGATTTTCAATATTTTTTTACGGCGCACTTGGCGGTATTTGGAATAATTCAAGTATAAGGCATCGTTTGAAAACATTCTTAGAACCAGAAAATATTATATCCTCGTTTTTTTATATAGATATTGTGGACTTATCGGGATTTGGAACTGGGCGACTCGTTTATTTGTTTATATCATCGGCGAATATCTTCAATGCCACTTTTTTTGTGATGCGCATTTTATATACTTGAAATGACTTCATTCACACCGTCCCACATACGATTTAAATGATTTGATCGAGTGTTTATTTGTACTATGTATACAGTGCAAATTTTATACCCTATATCTAATCGTAATGATTCGATTGCGCAACTCGTGTGAATTAATTCCAATTCTATCGTCGATTTAGTAAACATCGTTGGATTTGACCACTCATCCTTGGCACGTGGATATTATTATACGGGATATTTATTCCACCAAGGACGGAACAACTTTCGCCTGAGACATTGACTTTCTATTTGCAATGTGCCTTCGTTTTTGCAAAATCGCCTTTTATACATGCAGCAGTCAGTAGTGTCCACAATGAGGGAAAACCCCCCTCTCGAAACATTGTCAGTCGCCAATATGTACAACTACTATGTATGTACTTTTATAAATGGGGACACTTTGTGTCCTACGGACGAGTTTTTGCCTCGTTTTAAAAACCAAACCGAACGATGATTTTCGCTACGAAACTCGTTCAAAACTCGCACTGGGGAAAGTTTTCGACATTTTTCTCGTTGCTCGCTTTAAAAAAAGTGCGGACGCGTTTCAGCGCAATGTTCACAAGTATGAAGTTCAAAATAAATTATTCTCAACGAGCATATTTGATCTTAGACTAACTTTTTGACCAGCCTCTTTACCCTCGCGTATACACACTTTTAGTTTAACGATTTTTTTTTTACGCGTTCACCGAAACGAAACGCCTGTAACTGTTTCAGATATTTTAATGTGAGTTACACTGTGTGACACACGTTCCTCGTAAACTCTAAACAAAATGTATGTTTTTTTATCGGTTAACAATAAAGGAAAAAAATTAATGTTCAAAAAGAATCCTATTACTTCCTGGCTATAAAATTAGCTAGTAATAAACTGTCGAACATCTAATTGATTTTGAAAATATTATACAAACATACCAATTTTGCAAGGTTTTACCTACACAATACCCATACCTGTACCCTAGTAAATTTATTCTGGGCATGACTGGCATGCACTCACTTGTGATTAGAAGAGATATGTTGTTATTACGACACATGTTTCTTTTATTTCGTGGATTCATCTGGAATCCTCAAGTGTTGGAGAGGATTGGCTTGTTTGTGCCGAATAATTATATTCGTTCACGAGCACATCGTCTACTTAATGAGCCGTTAGTTAGTTCTAATGTATTGGCAGTTTCTCCCGTTAATAAGGCTCTAAAACTATTTAATGCTCTGGCAACCGATGATGTGGACATTTTTTCCATTACTTATCCTCGCTTTGTGTCATAACTTAAGCTTAATTTAGCGAGGTTACTGAGCGGGGATGGTGATGGTATTTGATTATTGTATATATTTTTTGTTATCAATAATAATAATAATGTAATGTTTATATCATTTATATGGTATGTTTATGTTATGTTTTAATTGTACTTTTAATGTTTTGTTAATATGTAATTTTAATTACTTAATTTTAATTCAACTGTAATTTTATTATCCTGTAATTGATTTTAATTTTTTAATTTGGGCGTTTAGCCTGTAAATAAATAAATAAATAAATAATTTGGCTGTTAGCTCGAAAAAGGTTCCCGATCGCTGATATGCATAGTTGGAATGGAATAGTAGAAGACCAATAAAATAATAGAACGCTCTGATTCGACAAACTATGAGGTAATAAAAATAAACCACTGACTGAAATATTTTGAAAAAGGCCTAGAGCCAAGAATCTAATACACGGGTTCCCAACCTATGGGTTCGCGAATTTTCGCCAATTGAAAAAGTAAACAACAAAAAAAATGACTATAATGCAATTTTCTGTCAGTTATGACGTATGTATGTGAAACTTGGATGCTCTAAATTCAAGAATGCTACGTAAGATCCAGTGCACACAGTGAAGCACGGAAAGATGATTCTTGGTGTAACAAGAAGAGGTCGCAAGAGGAATACAAGGGTAAAAAGTGTGACCAAAGTGGCAGATATAGCTGAACATAGAACAATGGATGGCAGATGGACGCGAGAAATACTGGAATGGTATCCGAGAGGATGTGAAAGAAAGCAAGGCAGACCGAGTTGGAAGATGGGCTGATGTATTGAGAAGAATATGTGGAGTCAAGTGGATGCAGATTACTCAAGTTAGACAGAAATGGAAGAGCAGTGGATGGTGAACGGCTGAAAATGATGATGATGATAACATATCAAGAATGTTCTTTCATAAGATCCAGTGCACACATAAAGGCATGTAAAGGTGTATGCTCGGTATAACAAGAAGAGATCGTAAGAGGAATACGTGGGTAAGAAGCATGACCAAAGTGGCAGATAGACGCGAGAAATACTGGAATGGTATCCGAGAGGATATGAAAGAAAGCAAAGTAGACCGAGTGAACCGGTTGATGAGTTGATAAGGATGTGTGGATTCAAGTGGATGCTGATTGGTCAAGACAGACAGCAATGGAAGAGGATTGGAGTGGCCTTTATCCAGCAGTGGATGGTGAACGGCTGAAAATGATGATGAATGCAATTTTCATTTTCGATCAGTGTCTTGATGTTTGAATAATATTTTTTGCCTTTTTCGTATATTTCGGGGTCGCGCGTCACTGAGACTTTTAGCAACTAAAATATTCCATCTTTTAATTTTTGTTTAGACAGTCATAACATTGATGTAAATTTTGTTCAAAAGTTCGCGTCAAACTAATATCGCTCAATTATAATTCGCTTATTGAGTATGTTTGCTCAACGGTGAAAAATGTAATGCATATTTGCAGTGGTTTAATCTGCGTATGTGCAACAATTTGCAAACAATCCGCAACAATTTGATTACATTGCGAGCGCATGAGAAATTTTTAAAATTTTATATGTATCTTTAAAAAAAAAAAAATATATATTAATAACGTGTTCTTTCGTTTGAAGGATTCGGATGGGTATTCCCGATCTTTGGCGTATTCGCAATATAGTGTTTTGTTTATTTTTATTCGTTTTTTTAAGTTCGCCGTGCTTAACCTATTAACAATTTTTTTTTTCGCTCAAGTGCGCAGACCAGTTTTTGCGCTTCTTCGTCGTAATTTGTGCGAATGCGAAATCTGATAAGCACACACTCGGGTATATGCCTAATATAAACATTAAGATTTTCCTTTCTAAAGCGAATTCATTCGTCGCATTCGAATAAATCAGGTTGTCAACAATAACCGACATATAAATGGCTATTTCGCAATGTTTATTAGTCAATTCTGAGCCTTTGTCCAATCAAATGTGCTAATTATTTATTGAATCTAATTACGATATATGCACTACCTTGGATATATATATATATTCAGCGTTATTTTCATTATTATATAATCCATATTTTGAACCTTGTTATTAGAGTGTGAATGAATCAAAATACACGTGTATTTTATCGGGTGATTCTGTAGGTAATTGGATACCCGTTAAATTAATTTTAACTTGAAAATGAGAAAAATCAAATTTACGTAATTTACGCTGTTCAATTAATACTTATATTAATCGTGCCTTTCATTCTTTTATTCTATTCATTTTGACTAATAATATTTTTCTTTATAGTAAGATATTCCTTAATTAATACCGGTGAATTTTTGGCGTATACAAAATTTGACAGTACTTACGGTATTAAAAAAAATCCAATGCTTACAAGTTACCACTATTGTTACACTCCTGAAACAAGTTTTCAAGCTTTATGTCATCATCATCATCATCATCATTTTCAGCCGTTCACCATCCATTGCTGGATGAAGGCCTATACAATCCTCTTCCATTCCTGTCTGTCTCGACCAATCTGCATCCAGTTTAACTCCACACATTCTTCTCAATTCATCAGCCCATCTTCCACTCGGTCTACCTTGCTTTCTTTCACATCCTCTCGGATACCAATCCAGTATTTCTCGCGTCCATCTGCCATCCATTCTTCTCGCTGTGTCCACATCAACTTTTCCACACGTTCTGCTATATCCACCACTTTGGTCACACTTTATACCCATGTATTCCTCTTACAATATCTTCTTGTTACACCAAGCATACATCTATCCACGCTTCTTACGTAGCATTCTTGAATTTAACATCCATATGTCATGAGTGGCATGTAAATGTTAATTAAGACATGTTTACATGATACTATTAATGGTATATCGCTATGTGTCCAGCCCATTGCTACTTCAACTTTTTAACACGTTCCGCGATGTATCAGACACTTTGGTCATACTTTTTACCCATGTATTCCTCTTACGGTCTCTTCTTGTTCATATTTATATATTTATATATATATATAACATATTTCCATGCTTTTCTGTGTGCACTGGATCTTACTTACGTAACATTCTTGAATTTAGCATCCATACGTCATAACTGGCAGTACGCATTGGTCGTATGCCTTGTATATGTACAGATTATACAGTGACATTATTTTGAAGCGGCTGAAAAGGCTAAGAACCACTATAGTATAAAGTGTTACAAAGTCTTACAACAAACTCGGTATTCTTATATGTATGTATATGTACATTGGGAGCGCAATGGGACGGAGAATAATCTTCGAAAAGTATTCACGTGTGTTTATAAATTTTATCAGTACGATAATAAATTCGTCGAAGTTTGAATTTTATCTGTCCATGAAACACACACACACACACGATGTCTTGTATTATTTATCTTAAACGGATTTATATCGCTATCGCTCGACGACGCAAAGATACGCGTCAATCTCAATCACACCATTTAATAAATTATTTTTAGCTTTGAACAGACCGATAAGGTCGAGTCGAAAAAAATTTTTAAAAAAATTAGACACTTGCAAGAGTACATTGTACACGATTTCGCAATAACTAACTGCGATAACATTCTCCGGCTGTGAATTTGTATTTTTTTTTTTTTTTTGTTTTGGCGACAGAATGCGTGAATTTTCACATAATTTCTCGCGATATCCGTCCGTTGATCTCGACAGTAATTATGCGCGTTTTAATTGGAAGAAACGGTTCCTCTCACCGCGTTCGACGATGCACGACCAAAAACCAGGTACTCTGGTGAACCTGGCCTGCAAATCACTGCACAAATTTATCATTAAAATTACAATAAAAAAAATCACAAGAAAAACGTCAAAAAATGTTTCACTTGTATAAAAATAATGTGTATACATACATAATTTGTGTCTGCTTCATTTACATTGATACAAAGTAAATAGTTGCAGTGTCTTGTATCATCAGATTGTAAAACAAATTCAGCTATGAATCAAGTACACATTTTGTAAGCTTATATGTATGTAATGGAGCTGTACATACGTATGTACATACATTTGTCAAATCGATTGAATTAGAGCACGTCCGCGTTAACTTGGCATATTTCTATACTGCGATACGTACATATGAGGCGTTGCGGATACGAAGGGCGAACTCGATAAACATCGATTTAGGGAAAAACACGTTTTAAGTTTTCTCACCCAGTACGATGGCGATGGTTTCTTATGTTTCAAGCTTTATTTTTATACGGTTATGATAGACGAACTCGAAAAAAAAACCCACTAGTGTATTCTAAGAAGAAAGGAATGGTAAAAAAAAAAATGACCTGATGTTGAGTTCGCCCTTCGTATCCGCAACGCCTATATACGCTACCTTCCGAAACTGATTTTATAAACAAATATTCTGTATAATAAATAATTAATCGAAAAAAAGTGCTTAAAGGTTGGATTCTGAAAGGCTTACTATTGACCTTTTTTTTATTTATTTAAATGAATTTTTACCAACTGGAATATTATGTACAACTAGTGTAAGCCCGTTGAATATCAACGCCCGCTGAATTTTAAATTACGTAAAGCGCTTTTTCAATAGAGATCCCCACTAATTGATCGCACGGTTGTAAGTGACAAAAGAAATATAATAGTTTTTATAGCGCCATCTATGTATTATAGCAATCCCGTAGTATCGATTTTTTTTTTACTTTACTATTTATATTATAATTATTAATTATTATATATATATATAATAATTATAATTTTGTAAAAATCAAAAAAAAAAAAAAAAAATAGTTTTTATAGCGTCATCTATGTATTATTAGCAGAGTATAGGTAGGTATTAACTTGTATAGGTAATGTTTAAAAAAAAAAGGACCAAATCAACAACGGGCCGTGGCGTATGCGTTAGCGTGATAACTCCAGACCTGGCGTCCCGGGTTCGATCCCCACTCATTCTGGTTTTTTAATTATTTTTCCTCATTTCCTATTTATTTTAATTATAGGTAATGTTTAAAAAAAAAAAAGGACTAAATCGACCGAGGGCGATAGAGTATAGCGTTAGCGTGATTACTCTCGAGCTTGCGGTCCTGGGTTCGATCCCCCCACTCGTTCTGGTGGTTTTTTAATAATTTTTCCTCAGCGAGCGTTATCAGCAGACAGACAGACGGACGGATTTCGGCTATTACATATACATATATATGAGTCGCCTAGTTCCAAATCCCGATAAGTCCATAAAACTTACTTGTTCGCAAACGCGGTTTTTCTACTACAGACTTATTAGCTTGATGGCGTTTAAACTCATTTAAACTTAATTTTGTTGATATTAAACAAAATATTGAGATTAGAAACGTGGACTTATCGTTGTTTGTTTCTAAATATGGCTTTTATCAGCTTTTATCATAGTGCAATTGTCAGTTTTGGAACTAACACTGATTTTCAATATTTTTTTTACGGCGCACTTGGCGGTATTTGGAATAATTCAAGTATAAGGCATCGTTTGAAAACATTCTTAGAACCGGAAAATATATTATCCTCGTTTTTTATACATATATTGTGGACTTATCGGGATTTGGAACTAGGCGACTCATATAATATAGTTTACTTTCGATTTTTGTGGAAGTCTCAATTTTGGTAACTGAACGATTTGATGGTGAATTTTCAGAACCGAAATGATACTTCAAAAGTTTATTATTCTACAAAATAGTTCAACTGCAATGTAGCAATATAACTTTGGCCGTAATAGTAGCGCGATATTTATTTTCTCCACCGTTTGTTTCGTGTAGTAACTTTGTAAACTGTAAGGCTTGTATTACCGGTGCCATATTAAAATCGTAGGAAGCCAGTTAGTGCATGCGAAGGTGAGAAATTGCAACACGATAGTCTTCACTGACATAATCCTTCCTAATCCTTTGGCGAAACAATTGATTTTCATGTAATTCGACTCCCATATGTTGGCTAATTGAATTGAAAACTATGCAAATCACATACGCACCGTACCTTTTTTGCAACTTTAACAACAAAATGCTCCGCTGTGAATTTCACCTGTCGGCTGGACTCGACCGATTAACTCGACCAACTCAACCAAAAAAAAAAAAACTCAAAACGAAAAAGAAGTATCATATTATACTAAAGAGAAAACTTTCACTCGGACTCGAACGACGTCACTGGTTTGAACTCGACCCGGCGAATCGAACGAGCCATTCGTTGAGTTGGGCAATAACGAACGTATACGCACTCGATCTTTCTTCCGTTTATATTTTGGTCAGAATTTAAAGCAGTCTCGGATGGGTTACTTTTTCTTTTTCCGTCGCTTTAAACGTTGAAGCTTTCGTTGACACAAATTAGTCGACTTTTACTGCCGAGCAGGTGATGCGATGCGCCAAAGGGTCACAATTCGCATATTTGTCATACGTACCGATTGTGTTTTTAAAACGTACGATCGTGTCGGTTCAACTATCAAACTGCTTATTTGAACGATAATTAATCGAATACCAAAAGACCCAATTCAGTTGTTTTGACCCCACTGAACAATTTGTTTAAATGTACACATCGATGGGTTAGTGCACAGATATCGTATATCCAGTTTGTACCAAAATTGAGTCATCATACACAAAACTTCACGCTTAAAAAGTACTACATATATGTCCAAATAGTATATTTGAAAAGATATTGCCTTATTCAATTAATACACAAAATATTGTCTTAACCCATCATTGTATTGCACTAACCCATCGATATGGTAGACAAATGTTCGACAAATGACGACTTTTTCTTTGCTTCCGAGACGAGATATGACTTTTCTTATAGATCTATGCCCAGTGAACACGAATCTGTTAATAAAAAATGTTGATTGTTTGCAGCAAAATACGGCACAAATTTGGTCTCAGTAGTACGCGATTTAAGTTCGCTATTTTACCGATTTAAAGTTCAGCACACTTCCAATTAACTCTTTTAAACGAAAAAAAAAAATAGTGTGGCCAGAACACTATCCCAATAAACATGTTTAAATAGAAAATACTTAATATAAAATAGTTTTAACTGTGGGTAAAAAATCCCAAGTGAAAATACATACTTTTGACTTTTGGTTTGAACTGGACGACTACTTAGAAAGATCTGAAAGCTGAAAAGTACTACAAATGAAAGATAAAATGCCCAACTATAGATTCTAATATTCATTTTGAACAAGTAATCGACAGATTTTGAGACATCGAACGAACAACACCAAGACAGAAAAATCGCGTGATTTAAAAAACACATATGTATGTCTATCTCCGAATCTCGAGCCAATCAACATTTTTTATTACCAGATTCGTGTTCACTGGGCATGATCTGTAAGAAAAGTCATATCTCGTCTCGGAAGCATTTTTCGTGTCGAACAGTGTAGTTAGGCGACTCTTAGTACACAGAAGCCAGATGATCCATTCAACAAGTTGGTACATCAAATGTGGATTTTGGTAGCATAACTAACCCTTAAGATGCTTTAAAATCCTTTTGTTCCACTGTTCAAATAAAAACTGTATGTATGTACATAGATAATTCAAGTCACCGTATGGGTTGTCCTCTCTGTGCTAAGCGATAAATATTATTATTAGGCACTCACCTGTCAGCAAAACGTAATTGTGTTTGCTAGCAGATATTATTATGTTATATGCACTTGCTTGGCATATTTTAAATTTATCGATACCCGTTAAAGTGATGGGATATGTATGTATCCAATTCGAGTGTACATACATACATACATATATTACTAACGTGTTCATCTACAATGCGACGACGTCAATTGTGCATTGTTTTGTCGCATCCATTTGCTATATCAAATCGTCTAGTTTGAATTGTTCAATATGCACGTGTCTTGAGCACGTGGTAGATACATAAGGTCGTTACAAATGATAGATGAAGCCATATCAAGTTGGAAATATTATTTTTAACCGCTTTCGAATTACACGTAAGTAAAATTTTATTTTATTAATTTGCCAGGACATTCTCCACCTTTTCAATGGTATTTATAACTCTTACTCGCGATGACCTGATCTAACGACCATTGAAGTTGTACACCACTTACTCGAAGACACTCTGCGTGTACTTTCACGTCATACGCATTAATTATGTAGTACATCTGCGGATGGATTCAAATGAAATATTTTAAAATCGGAATACAATTGGATTATATCGATGGGCTAGTGCACGTAAGTGTATGTACATCTCTTTTGCGTGAAAACTATGTACGAAATGGACATATTATATATATGAATAAGGCAATATCTTCTCGAATGTACTATTTGGACATACAATACTTTTTAAACATGAACGTTTGATTTTAAAAACTGGACATACAATATCTGTGCACTAACCCATCGACGCCTAGTTCCAAATCCCGATAAGTCCATAACACTCACTTGTTCGCAAACGCGGTTTTTCTGCTACCGACTTATTTGCTCGATGGCGTTTAAACTCATTTAAACTTAATTTTGTTGATATTAAACAAAATATTGAGATTAGAAACATGAACTTATCGTCGTTTGTTTCTAAATGTGGCTTTTATCAGCTTTTATCCATAGTGCAATTGTCGGTTTTTGGAACTAGCACTGATTTTCAATATTTTTTTACGGCGCACTTGGCGGCATTTGGAATAATTCAAGTATAAGGCATTGTTTGAAAACATTCTTAGAACCAGAAAATATTTTATCCTCGATTTTTGTATATTGTGGACTTTATGTGGCAGTTTATGACTGCATTATTATTTATAGCTGATGGATTATTTACATTCCGCTATGCTTAAAAAAGAAGGCATACGACCGATGCGTACTGCCAGTTATGACGTGTGGATGTGAAACTTGGACGCTAAATTCAAGAATGCTACGAAAGATCCAGTGCACACAGAGAAGCATGGAAAGATGTATGCTTGGCATAACAAGAAGAGATCGCAAAAGAAATACATGGGTAAGAAGTATGACCAAAGTGGCAGATAGCAAGAAGAATGGATGGCAGATGGACGCGACAAGTACTAGAATTGTATCCGAGAGGATGTGAAAGAAAGCAAGGTAGACCGAGTGGAAGATGGGTTGATGAATTGAGAAGAATGTGTGGAGTCAAGTGGATGCAGATTGCTCAAGACAGACAAGAAAATGATGATAACTCAAATGTTTTTAATTTTCAAGACACATGTGTACACATGTACTAGGTTGATTTGTATCGGAAATTTCAATCAAAGAGTAATTTTTTTTTGACAATTTTATTACCTTCATAGAACATTCATCTACCAATCCATAAGCAGTCGCTTGTACTTCGACGCTCGGTTAATCAATACGTGAAATAGTCAGATGAAAAGTCAAAAGTCGCCGATTTTTAAGTTTGGCAATTGAATAAAAATAAATAGGCTTCATTCGTATTGATTTTCACATTCTCTGTACAAATTTGCACCGGCATCCGTTTCGAATCACGCGACTTTAATCCAATTGTGGCGGAAGTTTACGTTGGGACGACTGTCCGTTTGTGTTTGCACACCTCGCAAACACCCCAAAGCACATTGAAATACACGCACAAATTTAATTTCGTATTTTTATTGTGATAGTTTATAGTGTGAGCGCGGTGTGAACGCGCTCAAGCGTACACTTCCTTCCTCGAGTTCCCAAAACCACTTTCATTTTCCAAACACGACTCGCGCAAGTGTTGCATATCAAGTCTTGCGGCTCTCGCCGTTGTCCATCGGCCGGTTTTCGAACGACCGCAAACCTCATCCACGTTCAATCAACTCGGTAATTTATGTACTGACCGGTAGGTACTACATTTCAGCAGAAGAAAAAAAAAATTAAATCCCATTTGTGCGGGTTGGAAAGCGTACGAATCTTCGGGGTCGAAAACTGAACGCGCCAAAGCCGGAGGAATTTTCAGCCGATGCTCGACACACGTACAAGTGCATCGATGCACCGCTTAATTGTGTGTGTGTTGGTATAATAATGCAAGTTAATTGTTAGGTTGTCGCGTTAAATAATAAATAGTATTGCAGTATGAATGAGATCTTTATAATGTCATTCGTTAAATCTTTGATTTCATATTAGATGCGCTTTTATGTGTTTTTTTTTGTGTATGTAAAACAATCATATCGCGCTATTTAAAGTGCTTTTATGTACAATGTTCATAAGTTTTGACAAACTTCCACCGATCCTATTATTGTAACAATACAATCGAAAGAAAACGAGGATTAGATTGGTATTACAGTATGAATGAGATACTACCACCGTAGTAATCGACATATTATACTGGATCTTTATTTATTTATTTATTTTATATAATAATAGCTAATTTAACTACATCTATTACATATTTCAAAATACTAAATCAAATATACATTATACATTATACACTATACTTATACTTAACTACCATTTCTCACAGAGGTGTCTCCTCACACTTTTTAAGAATGCATCTATTGTCTTAGAAGACTTGATGCACTCCGGGAGGGCATTATACATTGAAACACCCCTGTGAAAAACACCACCAGCTGTCTTTGATTTCCTTACTCTACCTACAACTAGTTTGTTCTTATTTCTAGTAGAATAAATATGAATATCACTATATCTAATGATATAGTTCTTAAAATAACTTGGCAATAACTTATGATCTAACTTATAAACAAAAGACAATGTGCTTAATTTTAAACAATTTCTAATACTCATCCATCCCAATTCATCTAACATACTTCTAATACTTTTTAGTTTTATGTTTCAATAGATTATTTGTGCTATTTTATATTGCATCCCACTGTTCTCAAAATTAAAAATTCCTCGATTTTACACCTTATGTATGGCAACTTACATACAATTTTTTTTTTAATAACAATTAGACCACTTTCTGACTTGGCAACATCAATATTATTGATGCATGAAACCTTTAGAAACAATATCCATTGCCAGAGTGCCGTCTTCATATTTTACATACAGACTTCCCTTGGGAGCCCGGTCTAAGAGAAACGACTAATATTGTTGCCGATATATGTATAACTTTCAAACGCTTATAAATAGCCAAAATATATCTCCAAATGAGTCATTTTGAGATGCTAAGAATTGTGCAAATGTACACGTACATACAAGGACTGAATTTTAGACGGATTTTATGTTTTTTTTTAACCTGAGCGTACTTAACAATATGTGTCACACGCCACAACCGACACACTCACCGTCGAGTGATACGTTTCAGATCGACCGCTCTTCGTCCTAATTGGACGGTTACTTTTTAAATTTTTTTGAATTTTTCTAATTCTTTTCGTTTATTGCCACGATTGGAGAGGCCTGCAGCCAGTGGCTGTGGGTGTGAATCGGCATATCGCGGCGCGAATGAAAGTGAAATTTCTTCCTCTTGTGAGCGCGCGCGATAGTGTTGTTCCGCGCTCAACTTTCGATTCGTATCGCCGAGCCATTATACTTTGTACACACACTTACGCATTCAAAATTCATCATCAATATGTATGAGCGATATCGAGTGGCCAGTGTGCGGAAAATCGACGGTCGGAAAATCGCCACCGGAAACTCTCATTCCTTCCATATACGCTTTTCCAAAATTTTCACCAAAGATGACCAGTCTGTGTGACGTGGGCGAACCGTTATCGCGCGCGTATCAACTTGCGAGATATCGTTTTAGAATTTGAACCATTAGTATTATTAGATCGTATGATCCGTTGTATGTACGTCAATCGTGTGGTAGCACCACGATTAAACGTGCTGATCCAACATCGTATTAAGCGACGTTGATATTATCGATAATTGGGATGGTTCAATTGGCACCCCACTACGTTTTATTTGTTGTAAATTGTGTGCATGAAAAAAAAACAATTTGATTGAACTTCTAATTTTCGTATTATGTACATAAAGGCCTGAGCACACCAAAGCGAAATCGCGTATGAAAACCTAGCGAATTTCGCTAGGGAATGAGCACTTAAGCGCATGACAGCAAAGTCGGCTTTGTCACGTGGTCAAAACTTTAGTTTACCTTGAAACGGGTGGCGGCAAATATATACGTCCATTATATATTTGTTAGCTGTCATAATAGATATTGATTGAATTGATTATTAATAAAATTGAAACAAATTCGCAATAATAATTTGAGATATGCGTGTGTATTGCATTAATCGGGCCGGTGTGTGCGATACAAATAAATTGAAAGACGAGCGAAATTTTCTAGGTTTTCATACGCGATTTCGCTTTGGTGTGCTCAGGCCTTAATACATATGAGTCGCCTAGTTCCAAATCCCGATAAGTCCATAAAACTCACTTGTTCGCAAACGCGGTTTTTCTGCTACAGACTTATTTGCTTGATGGCGTTTAAACTCTTTTAAACTTAATTTTGTTGATATTAAACAAAATATTGAGATTAGAAATATGGACTTATCGTTGTTTGTTTCTAAATATGGCTTTTATCAGCTTTTATCATAGTGCAATTGTCAGTTTTTGGAACTAACACTGATTTTCAATATTTTTTTACGCCGCACTTGGCGGTATTTGGAATAATTCAAGTATAAGGCATCGTTTGAAAACATTCTTAGAACCAGAAAATATTTTATCCTCGTTTTTTATATATTGTGAACTTATCAGGATTTGGAACTAGGCGACTCATATGTACATATTGCTATTTACGTTGCACTATTTAAATGTATTTACCAATACGAAGCAGTGCACGCTCGCACCGTGTTAATTGTGTATGAAATTTGATACTATGCTTCATATGATAGGATAATAAACACAATACTTTATCCGATTAGGATAAAGTAAAAATATGTGTGGTCCAGTGAAATATTCCGCCGTGAAAATAAATACCCTTCACGCGTACACATTTTTCATTCATTATTATTTCGAATAGACACGAAAATTTTCAATTGAAATGCGCGCTGATTAAAATCGCGTTCGGTATTATTCCTTTTATTTGCTACATATATTTTTTGCATCGTTCGGTCAATTATTGTTTATTAAAAATATTTTTTTTCTATTCCGTAACATTTTATTTAGCTATCCAATACTTTTCATGTGCAAAGCACCATATTTCAGCGGTTAGAGGGTTTGTCTATCGAGAGCGAAGATCTTACTAAATGTTACTGGATATTAACTAAATGCATATCAGCTGACTCTTGTTAGAATTTGCCAATTTATCTAACTTAGTTGTGAGACAATATTTGGCACCACTCAAACAATTCCTTCCGATACATATGTACATATGTATGTATGTAGAAGGCAATAGTTTCAACACTGGAGAGTATCTTTCTCCAGTTACTTCACTATGGCAAACGGTAAACTGTTTGTTAAATAGTGAACGCTTGATATTAAGTAGGTTTTGTCTACCATGAGCGGTACCTATGTATTATCCATAGTCATTAATCGAATCGGTATAATTTTGACCAATAGCTGAACACTTTTATATGCATACTAGTGTAAGCCCGTTGAATATCAACGGAGCGTTTTCTCATCACCCGTACTGAAAAATAATATTAACTTTAATAGTTTGTATAGTTGTTGCATAGATGGCGCGTTATAACACAACAACGTAACAATTCAGCAAAGTCGCGAGACATTTTATATTGTCAAATTGCAGCAGGCCCGTCATCACCTCCGTTTGGATCACAGCGTAAGCGCTCACTGTCCCGAACCGGTGATCCCGGGTTCAAATCCCACTCGCGCGCGGATGGTTCGTGTCATTTACCTCAGCGAGCGTTATCAGCAGTGTAACGAGTGTAATCCCCGTTGAATATCAACGCAGCGCTTTCTCATCACCCGTACTGGAAAATAATATTAAATTTAATAGCTTTTACAGTTGTTGCATAGATGGCGCGTTATAATAACAATTTAGCAAATTCGCGAGCCTATTTTTTATTATATAAATAGTCGAGTTGAAGCCTGCCCATTATCATCTGGTTTGGCTCGCCGTGTAAAGGCCTTCACAAACCTGAATGATATCGCACCAATGCGAATTACATCAGTGCGAATGGGACGACGATTTCGACGACGAAACCGCCAACGTGTGTGAGCGCCTTAAGCGCTTTGTTCCTAATCAGTGATACCGGGTTCAAATCCCACTCGCGTGACGTTCTGGTTATTTAATTATGTACGGCGGCGAGCGTTATCAGCAGACAGACAGACATACAGACAGACGGATTTCGGCTATCATATATATAATAATGTATATAGCCTTGGTCTCGGTAGTTTCGCCTCCACCACCCACCCCTTCTCCCCTGTAGTACCCAAAATATGTAGTTTTACCTCTACATGTATAAGGTATAACTTCATATTTTAGCAGGGCTTATACTTGAAAATAGGGCAGGTGAGATTGAGAAGTGCAGGAAGCGATCGATGCCCTTGGCCCCCGAGCAGAGCTGTCCAATGGCTGCCAGTGGTTGCCAACCCTGAACGGCCTTGCAACATCTAATTGCACTATATTACAGCACTAGCTGCCAACGATATCTTAACAGTTAACTCGTGTCATTCCGAGCGACGATCGAGACGGCCCTGACACTTGTACATACATATGTATGTACATATGTACACCGCGACTTTTTGACCAAGACGAACCGGTTAAATTTAACCGCGATCCGAAATTATCTATCTCGGTCAATTCACCATTGCCAAAACATGTACACGGTGGCCATTAAACTGCAGGTGCAACTATTTTCTAAAACTCAAATCTTTCACTCGACCGTTCAGAGAAAGAATTTTGTTAAGATTTGTCGTGTTCTATAATTAAAATGACGGTTTAGTGATATGACGCTAAACTGATATACATATGATTATTATATTATATATATAATAGCCGAAATCCGTCTGTCTGTCTGTCTGCTGATAACGCTCGCTGAGGAAAAATTGTTAAAAAACCAGAAAGAGTGGGGGATCGAACCCAGGACCCCAGGCTCGAGAGAACTCGCACTAATGCTATTCGCTATCGCCCTTGGTCAATTTAGTCCTTTTTTTTTTTTTAAACATTACCTATACAAGGGATCGTGACTCTGCTAATAATACGTAGATGACGCTATAAAAACTATTATTTTTTTTTGTTTTTTGATTATAAAATTACAAAATTATAATTATTATACCTATATACAATAATTAATAATTATAATATAAATAGTAAAGTAAAAAAAAAATATTTTATCAATTTGGGATTCGTTGTATTATAACGCGCCATAGATGGTGCATTGTTACATAGATGCTATACTATAGACAGCTATTAAATTTAATATATAATTTTCCAGTACAGGTGATGAGAACGCTCCGTTGATATTCAACGGGCTTACACTAGTAGACTAATAAAAGTATGTGTTAGAAAAGCGACAGGTATTTGCCTCCAATTTCCAAAAATGACAGTTGGACTGTTTTTATATCCCAGAAACTAATGACGCTACAGCGATAAAAATAAAAAAAATATTTAAAGTTTTTATTTTCATTCTAATGAATGTTGGTTTTTTTACCAAACGGATCATTTCCAATGTCAAAATTAGTGATTGAAAAAAAAAATACCGAAAAAAACGCATTTTATGTGTAGATATTTTAGAATGTTTGTTTAACAGTATAAGCGGTTTAAATGATAACAACCAACTTAATAGTTTATTGACGCATGAATGGTTGTGTGTCATCATTTTCAGCCGTTCACTCTCCAATATTCTTCCATTCCTGTCTGTATTAAGCAATCTGCATCCACTTGACTCCACACATTCTTCTCAATTCATCAGCCCATCTTCCGCTCGGTAGTCTACCTTGTTTTCTTTCACATCATCTGCCACTTTAAACATGTATTCCTACTACGATCTCTTCTTGTTATACCAATCTACATATATATGTAGATTGGTATAAGCCATATGGCTATCTACATATTTGCTCCACGTATGGAATTCCCTCATGAACTGCGTTTTTCTGTATTTTTTTGTTCAACCACTAATTTTGGCAATAACAATTATCTGTTTGGCAAAAACTACAATGCCTTTATAAACAGAACAATATGAACTCTGAAATCGTTTTTTTTTTCATCACCCGTAGCATTATTAGTTGGGGAGATGAATTTTTTTGAAAACGACACCGGTTTTTGAACGGCCACCGTGTATATTTGCCGTTTTCGAAATGTACATACATATGTACATATGTGTGTGTATGGAAAAATGCAATCGAATGACGACTCTACAAAGTTTAACGAGTACTAATTAAGACGATTTATTAAACGGTCAGTACATAGTATTTGTTGGAGTTGGTCATGTTGCTTGCACGACCTTGTCGTCTCGCATTCGACGCTTCTCAAACTTCATTTGCATATGCATGTATGTATAAATAAATGAAATTTCACTATTTGATTTCGTACACGTTATAATAAATAACAATAAAGCGTTGAAATATTAATATGTATGTATTTATTTGCGCGTATTTTAATTGAGCCGAATGAGTGAAAGTGAAAATTTCGCAATAAAGATCGACGCATTTATATGCATATTTATTTTTCACATTCGCACATGTGTGTGTGTGTGAGTGTGTGTGTATATGTTTTTTTACTGCAAATATTGTTAAGGCGCGTTCTCACGGAACTATTTTTCTTTTACGTCTATAAACTTATGTGAAGGAAAAATTGCAATTAAACGCGGTCGGAAATGACGTATTATTTTACTGAGTTCAAAATATACATATGTAAAATAAAAAAAACTCTTGTATGAAATGTAACATTGTGAAGTTTTAAATAATTGTTTTTCCAATATATTTATGCATTGTCATAGTCTGGGTCGGTTTATTGATCGAAAGCATTTACCCCGATGTAAAATTCTTTTTAAAATTTAATTTCCTACCATATTGTATCATCAATTGACTGGCACACCGCTCTATTATTTTAATATCCATAAATAATGGAAACATTGCGGAATCGAGGTATTTTACAACGATGACGTATTTCAAATACAAAATATGTGTTCAATGTTGTTGCATTTAATTGAACGGATATATTGTGTACATAATTCATTTGTCCTTTCGAAATTGTTGTCGCTGTTTGACAATTAATTCAATAAATCGCTTTATGAACGAAATGTTGATTAAAAAGGTTCACAAAGGTTCAATTTGAGTGAAAAAAAATAAATCGGATTTCGATTATGTATATTCGAAAAAATTTCCCTTTTGATTGGAAACCATACAAAAAAAAAACCATGAAACTCGGAAATAATTACCCATATTCTTAATCTTACGTTTTATTTTAAGCGCTTTCACTCCGAAACCATACCGATGAGCTTCAACTTTTCCAATCACAATAACTTTCAAAGTTGATAAATAAGATGGTTACAAGATTAGCCAAATCGTGTCCACACCTGCAATTGCATTATGCTCCAATGAAATCGGACTCGCAAGCAATCTCATTAGTTAAATAACGCTCTGCTCATGATCCCCTTTTCTCTGAATGTATAGAACCGATTGCCATTTTACATATATATCTAAACGAAGGCTAACTATTTGCTGTGTCAGATGATTAACTTAATTTTGTCCACACCTTAAATTTAAATATGTTCCAATGAACTTGGATTGACGTGCGATCTAATGAGTAATACGTTCGGCTTACGATCGCCTTTTACGTTTATCGTTTTAGATACGTTGAAGTGTTCAATCTCGTCTATGTATGTATATACTCGCTAGTCAATGTATGTATACATACTTATACATACATTAACTAAAAGTTCTAGTTAAAGCTCTCAACATTACATTCCACATTTATTTTAACTACACAACGTATGAATTAACTAGTAAGTGTATAAACTTACAGACAAGCGCTAGTAAGTCATTCATTTTATGGAATTCTTACTTATTTTGACAAACTACATAAGTAAGCATATTAAGAAAACTATTAAGTGCAGCGTGGCATTTCGAATTGCACAAAAGTTTGTTTTTGCAAAAGCTATGTACATACTTCCGAAACCTTTATTCTCACAGTCATTCCTGTCTCAGCTGCAGGATGACTGGCATCTGAAGCATGTTTCATTTATTAATATCTACACGAATGAATTCATCATTTCTTACAAACAACTTTGATATTGATCTATTTAGAAGATTTAACTGCGTCTGTGTGGTTAATGTGTGCATGGACTAGCAAATATGTCTATTCATTATCCCGTGTATACTGTGACTGGCTAAGCTAGACGATGTATGTACCTATACCTTAATTAGTGAATGTATATGCACATAAACTAAGTATACACTTTAACTGTAACATGTACAAACGTGGACTAACACAATTAAGCAACGAAAGTATGAAAGTAGGCTAAAAAATAATTTTAATAAAACTACATATATGTTTAATGAATTTTTCACGTAATGTGTTGTAGATAATCATATTGTAGAGATAGTTGATAGTTATTTAAACCTAGGATAATTGGCGAATATGACTGGATGTAAAGCAGAAGAAATAAAACTATAATTTAGCGCTTTTGGAAGAATGAACATTGTTTTTAAATCCAACGTTCCGCTATGCTTAAAAAAAGAAGTATGGATGTGAAATGTGGATACTAAACTCAAGAATGCTACGTTCTATCCAGAGTAGCATATAAATATGTATGCTCGGTATAACAAGAAGAGATCGTAAGTGGAATTCATGGGTATTAAGCATGAAGTATGATGAACAGTGGCAGATGAAAGCAAGGTGGACTGAGATTGAGATTAATTTTTTTTTTCCGGATCTAGCACTCGGAAGTTTGGGGGATTGTGCAATGGATGTTGTTACTGATTGAAGATCTGAAAGCATCATGGGGTATGGGTTAAGGGTCGGAATTCTCGGGCTATCGGTTGCTGTAAGAAAATTTTGGGTTAGTGCGGGATGGCCGGGGAGAAAACTCCTGGAGGAAAGTTTTTAAGAATTTGGCCGTGTTTGTGGGAATAATGAATAATGGATTTATGTGTATTACTCAAGTACCCATCCTGAGGATTTGAATGGGTCTTTTTTATTTGTGAAAATTTGGTCAATGCACTAGCAGTCAAGCACTAGCTTGAAGTAGTTTGTGGCGAATCTCCGTGTGCGGATGTCTAACGTTTCAGTGTTTAGGTCACTGTGTGTGTGTGTGTGTGTGGAGTCAAGTGGATGCAGATTGCTCGAGACTGATAGGAAGTGGATGGTGAACGAAAAGGTGCCTGTAAACAATCAACATTTTTCAGCAATATTGCTCGTTAAATATCCAGTAACATTTTCGGCATCACGTGCGCAATATGTGTCGCAGTAATGTGTTGCTCGATGATTGCCGGAAAGTAGTTGCTATATCATCGGCAATATAGCAACAATACTCGCCAACACACGGCCATGTCGGCAATAGTGTCGGGAAACACGACTATATTTCCGGCCCACGTTACCACATTGCAGTAATATTACCGGAAATGCTCGCCAGCTATAATACATTGACGTGAAAATGTTGATCCTAAGGATTTCGTTAAAGTAAACAATCAACATTTTCACGTTTCACAACCAGCTATTGTATTTCAAGTTTAGCTTATCATTATTTGCCTTAGTTACGAAACCAGGATATCTGCAATTCCTAAGACAAAATCCAAAATCATTGCGCTGAAAGGGAAAAAGCAAGTTGAAGCCCTCACCTCTGGAGAAAGAGGCCAAACGATCACTGTGGAAATATGTTGAAATGCAACAGGAAACGATCAAACGATCCTGTGCAGGTGTAGATGATGAGGACCAGGAAGCCATTCGTATTTGCCCACACTGTACAATGTAACCCCATCTTGCCCCATGGTCAAAACCATCTTACCCCTCCTGTGGGGTAAGATGGGACAAAACGTACTTTTTTTGTTTCTTTAAAAATAACGTTATTTTTTATTTTTTTCCCCAATCTTTATATGCAATTATGTTAAGTATAAACCAAATTTTATTTTGATCAATTAACGGATTTTTTAATATTTAAGACCATTGTGTTATTTATCACCAAACCTTAGCTGTCCCGTCTTGCCCCGCCCTCCCTACATATGTTCGAATGAATAGTTTGTCCTGGGTCATTGTTTAGTTAAAGGGCGGGTGGTCGGGGCTTGATTTTGGTTCATTTGCCGTGGAATTCGTTCCGTGGCCAGATAGACTAAACGGCTTTGCAAATTCGAGAAGTCTATTGAATGAGAGCTTCTGGCGTGCCAGTGGTTCTAAAAATAGGGGGCCCGGCTTGCGCACACGCACGGCCACCATCCGTTGGCCGTCGATGACGTAAGAGGAGCCGACGGGCGCGTGATCGGCCTGCCGAAATTTCACATTTCTATTTAGAAAAATCCAGTGTCGGGGACTATCACCGATGCGAATTTGGCCCCAACGACCTTGGGAGTGCAAATCCAATGAGAACGGGATCCGAGATTCCATCTGGACCCATTCCGGATGGCCGACACAGAGCCGACCTTTGTGTGCTAAACCAAACACCGAACGCAGATACACGTACATGTACATAGTAGTAGTGGCTCTCTCTCGATACTTCTGGCATTTGGAAATCCGATTACTCGTCTGAACCAGGCGACGTCCTAGTGCTCTAGGACTATGACTGAGGACTGTCAAAACTATTCATCATTCCCAAATTACACGTACCTAAACGAGCGCGATCCCAGGTTTGCCTCGCATCGAACAAAGCGGCTTATCGTATGCAAGGGTGCACGTCGCGCTCTTTTAACCAGTACATAAGGCCCGAGCACACCAAAGCGAAAGCGTATGAAAACCTAAAAAATCTAGAAAATTTCGCTCGTCTTTCAATTTGTATCGCACACACCGGCCCGATGTAAGGCTCTCACACACACCTGCGCAATCGCGTATGAAAACCTAGCGATTTTCGCTAGGAAATGAGCACTTAAGCGCATGACAGCAAAGTCGACCTAAGCCGCTAAATATTCGGGCATAGCCACGTGTTGAAAACTTTTAGTTTGCCTTGAAACGGGTGGCGGGGGCGATTATATACGTCCATTATGCATTTGTTAGCTGTTATAATAGATATCGTCCACTCGGCCCACCATGCTTTCTTTCACATCCTCCCGGATACCATTCCAGTATTTCTCGCGTCCGTCTGCCATCCATTCCAGCTCATTGCTACTTCAACATCTTTACATGCTTCTCTGTGTGCACAAATATATTATCGTCATCATTTTCAGCCATTCGCTGTTAGATGAAGGACTTTCCATTCCCGTCTGTCTTGAGCAATCTGACTCCACACACATTCTTCTCAATTCATCAGCCCATCTTCCACTCCGTCTACCTTGCTCTCTTTCACATCCTCTCGGATACCATTCCAGTATTTCTCACGTCCAACTGCCATCCATTCCACTTCAACTTTTTCACACGTTCTGCTATATCTGTCACTTGGGTCATACTTCTTACCCGTGTATTCCTCTTACTATCTCTTCTTGTTATAATCGAGCATACATCTTTACATGCCTCTGTGTGTGCACTTGATCTTAAGTAACAACATTCTTGACACGATTGAGATAGACAAATGTGTTATCGTCATCATTTTCAGCCATTCACCTTCCACTGCTGGATGAAGGTCTTTCCAATCATCTTCCATTCCGGCCTGTCTTGAGCAATCTGTATCCACTTGACTCCACACATTCTTCTCAATTCATCAGCCCATCTTTCACTCGGTCTACCTTGCTTTCTTTCACATCCACTCGGATAACATTTCAGAATTTCTCGCGTCCAACTGTCATCCACTCCGACTTTTTCACACGTTCTGCTATATTCATACTTTTTACCCGTGTATTCCTCTTACGATCTCTCCCCATAATATATGTATGTATGTATTTACATATAAAATAAACCACTCCTGTTTTCAATCATAGGTATTTCCGAAAATTTAATTTCACCCTCTATCTAACTAAATGGTAGTTTTTGCCAAACGAATAATTATTTCTGGCAACGTTAGTAGTTTGAAAAAAAATTACACACAAAATGAATTCCATACCTTTTTAACGTTTCAAATATTTAGAGCAAATGGGGGCCGTATTTGAACCATTAGAATGATGATGGAATAGAATGAACGTTTTTTGTCATCGGCGACGTTATTGAACACTTGGATTATTCGGGACTTATTATTTATATGACATTTACTTTATTAATACACGAGTACGTAGTGTAGATATTGCTTTTCGTGTATAATGTACCTATGTACGTAGTCGCTGTGCAAATTTTCGTTTCGACGATCCCCGAATAATGTCGTTTTCGGCTACCGATCAAATCAGTTGTAACTATTGTCGGCGCGTAGTAATGCAACATATTGTGTGCAATTGTACTCGGGTATGCAAACCGTTGTGCGTTTCGATAAAAATTAAATTCGCAACCGAGCAATCGGATAGCTTACGGCCTTTTATTAAACGTTTGAATGAGCAACTTGTCAATTATCCGACTATAGGGTGTACCGAAACCGAGTAACCGTTTGCGTTCGAGCAAAAAGCCGATATGTGTTTGACAAATGTGTACATAGTAGGTACACATCAAAGCTTCATATTTCAAATGTGTAATCTGCGATGCATGTGGGTGCACTGTTTACTTGATGCAATTTATGTATATGCACACGAAAGAGACGAGCTTCATGATAAAATTGAATATTTACATTTAATTCAGTGCATTTTCAAACATTCAAAGCATGAGCGGTGAGTGGGTTATATTATGTATGTGTAACTGTAAAATGTATGTTTTCCCATCAAAGGTATTTTACTTTGCTTTTATATAGAACTAGCTTTATTACCCGACTTTGCCCGGGGTGTAATTAATATAATGTTTGTTTAGTAAATTATTTCGGGAGTCCAAAAAGGGGCCGCCGGGGCAGGAGGGTGGTCTGGTGGGGTGGTAAGGGGCCGGCATTGCTTTTCGGGAGTCCAAAAAAGGGACCGCCGGGGTAAGAAGGAGGGTGGGGGGGTTCGCAAGGGGCCGGCATAGCTTTTGGGGAGCCCAAAAAAGGGGCCACCGGGGCTTGAGGGAGGTCTGGGGGGTGGTAAGGGGCCCCCATTTTGGACCCCTTACCAACCCCCAAACCCTCCTTCTTACCCCGGCGGCCTCTTTTTTGGACTCCCGAAAAGCAATGTCGGCCCCTTACCAACCCCCAAACCCTCCTTCTTACCCCGGCGGCCCCTTTTTTGGACTCCCGAAAAGCAATGCCGGCCCGTTACTACCCCTTAGACCCCCCTCCTGCCCCTTTTTGGGCTCCCCAAACACTATCTGCTTAAATCTACTTAAATCTGCCGAAAACATCTATTGTACATCGTGTGTACTTCGTCGTTTCTATTAATCGCGCCCGAGCAACGCCTGGTAATTGACGACTGACCCATACGTACATACATACATACGTACATACAAACTTTAGCGTTTTATATATTAGATTTTCTAATAACAGGTGAATCTACTAGTCCTTTGTTCGAGTTATTATTTGCGCTCCCGTTTTAATTAAATTAACATCCACTCGAACGTTTGAAATTTTGCAAACATACGTCGTGCTTAGGTATGTTGTGCGCGCGTCCATCATCGCGTAAGCTCTGAAGGGCCCCCACTTGGATCAATTTGGTATTTGTTCGATCTCAAAGTTGGTTGGCGATCACTGGACTACAATACGGTATCGTAAATTTATTTATCCGATTTTCCACTCAAGTCTGGCACACGCTCGCAAGTGGGTGGGTTTCACTTAATCCTTAATTCGAATTTGGCCTATTTTCTATGTACATACATATGTATGTACGTTTCGTTCAATGCCACCCTTCGCTCAATTTCAATGTACAATCACCGACAATTCAAAGGAATTGGTCGGGTTTCGTGCAAAATTATTACTGTCCATTGTGTATTCCCCCTCACCGCAATAATTGCTCAATGAGATCTATGTACGTACATACATACATTACATACATGTCTAGTATCATGCCAAGTTCACCGCCGGCTAATATGGCTGTATATGTATGCATGTATTGCCAATGTTTCAATATTGTCACAATATGTACATACAATGCACTCTTGAACACTGCGAAATACTGTTTCGTTTTGTGAATATGACGAAATTGACATTTTCGTATTATTTTATAATCCGATTGAGGTGTACTTCAAAATGGCGTTTCTCAACTGTTCTAACGTAAAATTTTGTGCGAATTGTAATTCATATTGGACGAGCGGTGCCCAGCGCCAAGGTGTGGGTATGTCGCTCGAACATTTTCGCGTTAACGCCAACGTACTTTATAACATTCGCGCGACATCCGCAAAAGTTGAGCGAACTGCAAAAAAAACCCACACCCCGGACCCCACCAGTGTTGTATGTGTGCCTTTAGTGCGTAATCGTGTGGACCAATACAAAATTTTAGACGTAGCGAAATTCTCCACCAAGAACCCGCGATATGGGATCCAAAACACCGACGCCACGATGACACTTCGTTGCTAGTTGACACTAGAGTGGCGCCACTAGCGATACGATAGCAGCGCTCTGGACGGGCGAGCAAGCGGCAGCTGACCACAGCGCCAAGGCCAACATTTCACGAACATTCGCGCGGCATAAAGGCCTACTGTTGTGTTTAAGTTCTAGTAGTGTTTCTAAAAACAAATCGCTCCACGATAAAACGATACACCTTAGCTCACGGTACATTCAGCGTTTTCAAAATATAAACCCTGCCACAATTTCGTAACTGAAAAATGATTTCAAATGCATACTCGTTTTTGGCTTAAAAGGCGAGTTTCCATACAAAAAAAAAGTCTTTACGAGTGGTTTTTTTTACTTTATCCTAATCGGATAAAGTATTGTGATCGTGCGAAAATTCGACCTCGAGATTTTGACTGATTTGTATCAGGTATCATCCCCTGATCACGTTTTCATGATTTCTAAAAAAATGTCTGTATTTCTGTGTACTTATGTGTGTGTGTGTCTGTATGCGTGTTTTCTCCGAAACTGTCAAGTATATCAAGCTGAAATTTCATATCTATTATTTCCACGTAAGGTGTAAGAGCCATACCGAATTTGGTCAACATCAGTGAAACGGAAGTAGGGTTTTTTTCTTGTAGAAAATTCTAAAATTCTTTTACCACAGAATATTTCCGAAACGGCTCCGGGAATTTTGTCCAAATTTCATATATACATATAGTTTTCACGCTTTTTTTTTTTGTTGTGTGGTAAAAGTGGCACCGTTTTATCACGACCGGAATACTATTATTCATATTTTAAAAGGTATCTTCACAGTTTTGCCTTTTAGGACCAATTTAATCGTTGAAAAGTCAACAAAAACTTTAAACAATGTGCTGATCTATAAGATACCAAAAAAAATCATCGCAGCGTGAGTCAGCGACGTTTTCCACGGTTTTTGTTTAATTTTTTGAAGCTACGTCTATTACACGTTGCTTATTATTAAATTTTTAAAATAAAACAATGCAAGCTGACGGTTTGAGTGTATTTTGAAGGACTACGCAGTTAGCCGTCTCTTTAGAGAAGAGCGGCTTAACTCGACTATTGATTTTTTTTTGTTTTGTTTTGTTATTATCATTTCGGACGAATCACATGGGCAAGATGGCTTCCAAAACAATGAAAACGTCAGCGTGTTTTGTTGCGAAGGTCCTCAAGACGGTTTCGAACCAGCCGTCGGCACCAAACCGAACTATTTAATAATAGAAACGTATCCAACAGAATGCTTTTGTGCTGGCAGTCATCCCAGGCTTCCGAATTACGCTCTGCGCCTCGGTCAGCTTAGCATTATTATGTTTTTCGAGATACGAATTCATTGAGGTGTTCAATTCATTTCCACCGTACCCACGTTGGCTGTAAGCTAAAGGGAATTAAATAATAATAAAAAAATTCGCACCATATTAAATTTCTCGTAAATGTACAAAGCGTAGTGAACTCACTGTCGCTGCGAAGTTTTCTTATTGTACGCGTTATGATTCTTCAGAGGAAAATCTTTTCAAATATACATTAAACGGCAGATATGAAGTATCAGCGAACTAATATTGCTTTCAACAAACTGGTAATAAATGTATTATCAATGAACTCGATTTGAATCGCATCTATCGAGTCTGCCGCACTGAGGGATGCAAATTAGATTTGAAACATTTGTTTTTTAATCTAAATATAAATGTGTAAGGTTTGCATATATGTACATATGTATGTACATACATACATATCTCTGTGTATAATCTTAAACCTGTAAAAATCTACAGTGTCTTTGAATTAGTACATGTTCATCATTATCATTTTCGGCCGTTCACTATCCACTGCTGGATGAAGGCCTCTCCAATCCTCTTCCATTCCCGTCTGTCTTGAGCAATCTGCATCCACTTGACTGCACACATTCTTCTCAATTCATCAGCTCATCTTTCACATCCTCTCGAATACCATTCCAGCATTCCATTCTTGAATTTAGCATCCATACGTCATAACTGGCAGTACGCATTGGTCGTACGCCTTATTTTTTAAGCATAGCATGTTGGATTTAAAAACTATGTTCATTCTTCTTGACTAAAGATTGATAAATTGTCCTAGGTATAAATAACTATCAACTATCTCTACAATGTGATTATCTACTGTGACTCCGCTGTGTGTGCAAAATTCATCAAACATAATTTCAGTTTTATTAAAATTAATTTTTAAGCCTACTTTCGGGACAAATTACAGTAATGAGCATATTTTATTATACATACATACATAGTTCGGATACTGTGAGTTAAAATTCTCACATGTCTATTTTTATCGGTGTGCATTTTAATCCACTGCAAATTTCAATTAGAAAATTACTGTCGTCTTGAAAATATTTGCATTGGCTCTTCGAATCTGATCGTTTCGTTGCTTTGGTGTGCAAAACCATCCGCTGTCTTTGATTATTTAAACATTGCGCTACTTTGATGGAATAGTGACTCATATTAAAATATGACACTGTACGTTTCAATATACATAGCGTATTTTGAAGTGTTTCACTTTTCTATCGACGTTTTATTTTTTATTCAATAAATTAATTTTCGTTTTCTTTTTTGCATTTTCAGGAAAGTCAAGCAACAATAAGGACAACGATGACAAAAAGGACGACAATGAAATGTGGCCCAATGTGGAGGTGCCGAATGCCTTCTTAGGGCCCAATCTGTGGGACAAGACGCTGCCTTATGATACCGATCTCAAGGTACAAGAAGTCAGTAATCAACACAGACATCTCTATACCGTTTTTAGCTTTTGCCTGATTGTGGTGTCCATCCTCCTGCAACAAGCATCTTTATGTTCACGAATTGCACCGGCTTTTTAGTTCCTGCTCATATCGACCCTTCTCCCATACCTCCGTTGACATATCGGTACATGTGGAATATCCAAAAGGCATTTGTACATAATAATAAATAACTTTCATAGCAATATTCATTTGAATGTGCATCTCCAGTATTTCAATGTGTTAATTTTACAATATTCAACTAACTGTAAATGAATGCTAATCCGATGCACTTTTCTTGCTGATGTAAATTTTGCATTCCACACTATTCAATTTACATTTTCATTATGTGTTTAACAGTGTGTAACGTTTAAAACTTAAAACGGTTTTGTATATAACATCCTTTAAAACCGATTCTTTTTCACCTTTACCTTCTACGTAGCTAATTTGTTTTCGTTTTGTTTTTATTGTAAAACTTTTGGGTTGTGTGTGTTTGTTCATTAGTGTAATTTTATGTTTCGCTTTATAGATTTTAGAACCTGTATTAAAATATTGGATTGTATATGATTTGGTTGTTTATTGTGACTTGGTTCATAGAGTTTCAACTACATTTCTCAATTGAAGCTTTCTATATTTTATATTAAAATTTAAACTAGTAAGATTTTGTTTAAAACTATCGAGTGCACTTTAAAATTTGACTAAATTATATTATTTTAATTTACTACCATGAAAAGTTTTGATCAAACTTTTTATATACATATGTACATAGATAGCAATTGAGAAACATAGGCTAAAACTCGTTTCATTATTTTTTAAATAATAAATAATGTTGGCGTCGACATTTTAGGAACTATAGTTTAGCAGTTATGACTTAAAATAAAATATTTCATCTTATATAAGCTATAATAAAGTAATAAATTATAAAAGTTCATTATCATGCTAATAGAAATATTTACATTTTGCCATAGGTATAATTTTAAAATTTCAATCTATGTTATTTATTGCAACAGCAAAACTTACATCACAATCAACATAATCGAAGATTATAACAAATATAAAATCAATACTAAGGTTTAATCCGAGACTTTTTTATAAAATTTGATATGAACACACTGTGAATATTTTTAAATTGGATTCCAAAAATCAATTTTTCAAAATACAAAAGTGCTTTTAAAATTATTTAGCATGCTGAATCAATGTAAAAATTGTATGCGAATGTAAAATGTTATCAGTGTAAAACAAACCAAAACAAAGTTAAAACTACACACACACTACACATTAAGCCTAAAAATATTTAATATAATGTGCCGTAGAGTATTCGGTGGTGATGGACTGGTACAAGGATTCTTGGAGTTGTTGAATTCGGCAGATTGAGGTAACATTTACAGATTCACAATTTCTAGCCAGTTATTTTCAAATGTATGATACATATATATCTCGGTTTAAGTTATGGCTATTTTTATATTTGCGTGCTCGGAACACAATTGAGATTTCAAATTTACTCAAAATCTTGTGTCAAAGATTAAAATTGAATTTCCTTTTCATTTTGAATAATTGACAACTCATTTTTGAACATGTCACTTGTGTTCTGAGTATCAATTTAGGTATTTTTTTTAATGCAATATTTAAGTATGACCGTGAATTACCAATTTTTCCTATCTTCTGGTAAGTAAATTTTACAGGAGGAAGAAAATACTTTCCCATCATTAAATTTCTTACTGTTCAGTTTATATGTAAATGAATATTTGACATAATTGTTAAAATTAATAATTAATATTTATGCGGAATTATTTCAACTTTCATACAATTTTCCGATGACATTTCCCAAATAAAGTCATAATTCATTTTTTTTGCATTTGATCTTCACGTTTTGAAATGTTTTATTATTTCATTTCAATTGATACAATGTCGTTTATTGTTTACTTACATATGTACATATTACATACGATAAAATTTAATTTTCTTACTTCTGTATATTGAGTTGTTATTTATTAGTAGTTATCCGACTGCCTCAGATCAAATGTTAGAAGCTATTGCTTCTTTTTACTTTATATACATACATATCATGGTGCATTAACTGAGCAAATACTTATATAGGAAATTTTAAAACGCTTAGGGCATCCATTGATGTACATATGAGCTATTAATAGCCACATAATGTGTTCTGATGATAATAATAGCTTACAGATGGCGTTAAAATCACTTTTGCAAAAATAAATTGCTAGTTAGTTAGGTGATATTGGCAGTTCACATACGATATGCTAATTACATGTCACATACAAATTGTGTATTATACTAATATTTGAATTATTTTACAATCGTTTTTAATTGTTCAATTTTGTTTGAATCTCAAAGGATCGCCATCGTTTGCATATGGATTTATGTTTGATTTAAATGAAATTTCAGTACGTGGACTTGGACGAGTTCTTGTCTGAAAATGGAATGCCTGGCGATGGACTCGGCAACGGCCATTTGGCAGCTGGTAGCTTTTGTCATGGAGCAGGCCTCGCTATGGGGCCGCTACCTCCACAAGTCACCAAGCGAGAGCGTTCACCCTCGCCTGACTGCCTTAGTCCAGATCCAATCAATCCACCACTGTCGCCAGCTGACTCTAGTTAGTATAATTTTTCAATTACATCTTACTTTACACGAATTTCAGACGTGGAAAGGTTCAATCTCGCAAAGGACGACTCGCATTCGAGGGCCGCTAACCACCACGAGAGTGATCGACGACGTACAAATTCAACGAGGAACATTTTTATATTTAACCATAGTAGTAATAAATACTGTACATTATAAGTCTATTTAAAATTACCACTAAAATTAATTTTGCATACGCGTTGTTGAAACTTTTAATTATGTTTGTATGTTTGCACTGCGAATGCGATAGCTATAATATTTGCATACAAGTGAAATCCAATAATTTCACATATTAAAATTTTTGAGTGGTGCCATATTAGCGTAATTACCGCTTGTGATAATTGATGTGATGAAATTTTGTACTTGAGCTGTCGATCGAGCGATCGAGACGTTTCATTGTAACGCAAACGAATCGTTTATGTATGAAGACTGATATTCTGGAAATTTGCTAGCAATAATATGCTGCAGATAAGGAGATTCTGTCGACTCAGTCTCTCTCAATTAAATTTTTGACAAGTTGAAAAACTGTCAAAACATTTGGAAAATGGATAATATATATGTACATATACATATGTTTTTTCGTCATAACTAATATTTGCGCATTCGTTATTAATTAATTAATATAAGTATAAATGTGCTAAATTTAAAACACATTGAAAGTATTGTATGCATGTACATATGCTAATCAATTTTCGTGTGATTGTTCTTTATTGAAGATATATTTTGACATACAATATTTTCATGTGCGCGCTTGTAAATTTTTTTTTTTTTTCAATTTTAGCATCACTGTTACAATTATGATTATACATATATTATACCTGTATGTATGTATGTATAATAATATTTTTAATTTTCAGTACCATCATTTGGGTGAAGATGAATCTTCCACAATACTACGTACGAATTGTTCGATATAGGAATGGTTTACATTGTGAAATTATATTTATAATAAATACAATAAGATTATTAACGAAATAGTATTTACAAAATCATTTGAATAGTACGCTGTACATCCTCAGTTGACAAATGCTTAGTGGTTCACTTTATTAATGGATCAAGTACATAAAATCGATACTGCCATATTTAGACACACTCTAGTACAGAAGTACCGCTATTTGTGGAGTTATTTAATGTGCTACAACTACCCATTTGGAATAAAAAGAGCAATTTTTCAAAATTTTGACTTTATCCATTAATATTTGACCCCCCCCCCCCATCATAATAATTTATTTACTGTAGTGACATTTTCTTTTCAATATTTTATTACTATAATTATTGATTTTAAAATGTCAAAAATCAAATTTATATATTTTTTCTAATATACGAATGAGAGTTTCATATGATATTTGAATATTTTATATCTGCATATTACAGCGTTTTCCATGGCATCATCTAGTAGAGATTTCGATCCCCGCACCAGAGCTTTCTCCGACGAGGAATTGAAGCCTCAACCAATGATCAAAAAATCCCGAAAACAGGTAATTAGCCATAAGCTATTATTTTTACATAGAACTAAGTTTAGTGCATAAAAAAAATCATACCAATCCTCTATAGTATTTTACTCCCAATAGTATTTTTTTTTTTTGTTTCTTTTTTGTATTAATTGTTATAATATAGCGTGCGATTTATTACTATGCAATAATTTGTGTTCGCTATGCGGTTGTGATTTTTTCATTCATTGTAGTCGTAAGATATTTTAAGTTGCAGTATTTTATTTGCATAAAATTTTTACAAACCTCTGGATTAGTTTCGACTACGTGTAAGTTGTTTCAAATGCAATTTTATAAAAGGTGTAATGTTTCTCTCTTCAGTTCGTACCGGACGATCTCAAAGATGATAAATATTGGGCTCGCAGACGAAAGAATAACATGGCCGCAAAGCGCTCCCGAGATGCTCGTCGCATGAAAGAAAACCAAATTGCACTTCGAGCAGGTTTTCTCGAGAAGGAAGTAAGTGTAAAATATATTTTAATACAAAATGTAAATTAAACTTACAGAATTCACATTCATTCATTTATCGCTGTTTATTTCCTTTTCAGAACATGGCTCTGAGGCAAGAACTGGATTTGGTAAAGAAGGAAAACATAATCCTTCGAGATAAACTTTCAAAATCGTCGTGTAATTCAGATGTGTAAATTCATAATATTTTTCACCTATGATACACCTGAACACTAAAAATAGTAAAATGTGACATAAAAATAGTCTTTGAAAATAATTAATGCTATATTAATGTATGGTACGCTTCAAAATGTCATTTAGAGATACAAGATATTAAATATCACTTGTATTAAAACCCACTGTTGTTACCATTTTAAAATGTTGGCTCATCACATAAATGAATGCGATGTTAATGTTTTGTGTGTAAGGAAAAAAAAAACACTATTTGCTTGTAGATAGCATAAGGATTGAAACAGCGTGAATGCCTTTTTAGCGGCATACTTTCAATACTCACAATGAGACGTCAATTATTTTTTGAAATTGCCGATCTGCCAAAGCCCCATGCAGACGACACTTTATCCGAACTTACTATCTGTTCAAATTCTTTCTATTTTAAATTTTGACTCCTTTTGGTTTATTTTTATTTTGTTAAAAAAGGTAACGTTTAACTAAGCCCGTCCAATGACGCTTCAAAAATGATATTTGTCAGATGATACTCTATATTTAAGATTCACTTAGTAAAAAAAAAACGACATTCTGAGCTTAAATAAAAATAAATTAAAATACACAAAATACGACATAATCGTTTTGGATGGTGTTAAATTTAAAACAATTACAAATTATAGTTTATCTGATATCAAATTTTAAAAATTTCACTTTATGCTAAAAGCGTATACAAAACCCCTTTGCATTCAAATTTATTATAATATACATACATATACCGAATTCTCCCTCATTTATGTTATCATCATTACTTTTATGCATTTTTTATATAATTTTTTTTTTTATTGTTACGTTTTCGATTACTATGAAGTTCCAGTTTTTTTAAAGATTTTTTTCCTAAAATGCACATTTACTTGTAAATATATGTATTAATGAAACTGATATTATTTTTTAATGCCATTCTCGACTTAAATGCGATAATAAAAGTTATTTTGCTTGCACCTACAATCTATTGTACAATTCGTTACGGTGATTTCTTTTGGTGCTTTCCAACGTACGAAATTCCGAAACAAATCATTGTCGCACAAAGTTGATAATAGAATATAGACGCACTGAATTACTTTTATTCAACTAATTAAGGACCTACGCTTAAGTAAATGTAGATTACGTTAAAAAATAATGTTGATTCCGTTAATGTATAATTACAATAAGTGTAATCTTTGAAATATTGTATAATTTTATTTGTGACATACATTTATAGCTCATTATCGACAATAACTCGACGTAAACAAATGTAAGGACAGAATTGCTGTGTCAATTGATGTTCGATATTTGATTGCAAGGGGTTAAATTGTCTATTTCTTCTTAAGAGATCTTGATTAAAAGAAAAATATAAAAAATACATATTTTTGAGAAATTATGAACTGACATTTATGTTTATATATTGCATTGATAAAATGAGCTACAAGTAAACTTAAAATGGCGAAACGAATCACCTCCAAAAATTGTGTGAATTAGTAACTATGTATTTAGGAACGATGAGTAAAAATATTATTAAGGTATAAAATGATGATAGTTGCCTTTTACCGGGAATAAAAATTATTGAAAAAAAAAAAAACGAAAAAAATTTGCACCATTTACATAGTTGCTCTATACCACAACATTACATGATGAATGAATAATTTTAAGAAGATAATATATTTTATAATTAAAAAAAAAAATACGTCTCCGTATTTCTCGATGTATTATATCATTATGATTGTTATTATACAAGTGTTTTTTCTTGAATTTGTTGAAAACTGATACGGTAAATGTGTAATGTGATTGCCTTAATTATTTCTTACATGTGCATGTCTATTATTTTGTTTCAATTTAATTTGTGCCATTTTATATTAATTTATGTAATCCTTTCGAAGAAGGTCAACAGGCAAAACTTGTTATTTAAACATCAGAGATTTGTTACTTATAAAGCTCAAACTAAAATTCCATTAAAATTGTTTAAATATATTATATATACATATATATCACATTATTCCTAAGAAAGTCAGCAGGTATAAAAGTAAAGTTTTGTGCAAAGCTACATATTTTAGATTTTTATCATTTTCAAATTGCACTAAGTTACGTTACGTGCAATCAGCCAAATAGTCGATTCGTTTTTGTTATGTTGAATTTATCTACCTATATTTATATATATAAATATATATATATCTATAATGATTGTTAAAAGTGCTTATATTTTGTAAAAAGATTATATTGTATCCCTATAATTTGTTAGGGTAGATTGTATTCTAAAGAATCTATCGGCCTAAAAAAATGTTTTAAATTTGCTTTATTTTATATCAGTGTCAAACTGTTTCAGAATAATGGTTCTCGGTATTTTTTATGTATATCTAGATAGCGTAAGTCATAAACAAAGAAAACATTAACTAGATCAGCTTTAGATGATACGCTATAGCTATAGCAACATTTGCAATTCTGTAGAACGACACTCTTCACCGTTTAAGAGAACCATTTTCTTCAATATTTGATATGGAATTGTTATTTTAAAAATTTGTCCCTATAATTACAATATTTGAAATATTGCATAGAGTTTCTCATCACGACTAATTGTAATTTCAACAAGCATTCAGAATGTTAACGTTTTTTTTTTTTTTTCAATTTTTATATTAAAATATGATTCTTATCAATTGTTCCTTTCCCGTTAACCTTGTTGATTAATATATATTATATTATATATGTACGCGTAATAAAATATATATATATATTATATAGGAAACAAAATTGTTAAACCAGCGATGGTTAAGCGTTCAAATGCCTACCTTGTCATATATGATATATTTATACATTAAGCCAGTTGAGTTTGTATTCATAAAATTAAGAAGTTAAAATTATGTGATTAATTAATTTAGATGTACATTTAATGTTGAAATTAGTTAGTTACCTTTTTTTGTTACCTCCTGCGAGCAGATTGATATTTGATCTGTTTGTTTAGGCGTTACTTTTGGCAGCGTAATGTAAATATATATACATATATACATTTGAGAGTACACACATAATGCATACTAACTCATACATATACGACGATTCGAATCTTCGAGTTTTCTTTAATCGCCTTTTAAAGGAAAAATGTTTATCGGTTGTGTTTTTATACTGCCTTTTGATTATTTTTATTTTCTATTACAATTCCCAATTAATGGGGAGTCAATTTCAACGCTATCCCCGTTCTATATTATCGATATGTTATATGAAGATACGCATGCACAGAAAGAGAAAGTATGACGTAAAGAAAGTGTTATCGATGTAATAATTTATTTAGATATATAACTAGATAATAGTATTTGTTAAACAATTGCACTCTAGGAACTGAATGTTTCGTAAAACGTGCTGATCGCCCCCACCAAATCTCGAAATGGCATGTTTTTTTTTAATTCTATTCAACTTGTACTATTCTTTTCAAATATTAAGACTTTTTTATAATCCTAATTTTTTTACGTCCGAGTGCCGCTACGTTTAACTGGATTGTTCAGTAATGCAAATTGATCTCTTTACGGTACTGAATCATCTCCAATCACGAGCTAAATTGTTATAGAACCTTACACTTTAAATGGACTTTATAGATAAGGGCTTAATTGACAAAATAAGGATGAGTCTTTGTTTTTGAAATGAACTACGACATAAATTTCATCAACATATATTTTTGAATTGAATTAAATTTTCGTATGGAATGTACATTTTACACATGTTTTTAATTTTCATTATGCACGATTTTTCGACATACTTTATACGCATCCGTCGTTATTTTATACACAGAAAATATCCGAATGCTAGTAAAATAGTAAAATTATTACATACCATATATTTTTTGTGTGCATTTGGCCAATTTGAAATTTCTACACTTGATATACCCGATCAATAGATGAAAATTTATTACAAAAATTATTTCATGCACTAGTTAAATGTTCATATTTAAAAATTCAACTATTTCAGCCCTTTTTATTAATGCGGAATATTATTTTGAAGTTGTTAAGTATACATATGTGTATAATGTACATTTCGTGTGAACATATTAATTTCAAGTGACACGATTAGTAATTTAAACCATCCGCTGTTATCCGCATACATCGTTCAGTAGATAGAGATTAGACTTTGTTAAAAAAAATAGCTGCCTATAGCCCTTTGCGAAAACTCTCATAGTAAAAGTATCACATTACACGTAAGATTTCACCGTCGAAAGAATTTTTTTTTTTAAGACAAAAGCACATAAACGAGTTTCATCACATTATCACACATGATTGTAATATCGCGAACGAACGATAGGTTTTAATGTCAAATACTACTTAGAATTACACAAACGATACAATATTATGCTCGGTACAAATCGGTAAAAGTGTGTATCTACATATTTAAGTTTTGTGAGGTGTTGGATTTTTTCAAATCGTGTTGAAAAATCGTTTTCACTATTTAACAATATTATTACTTGTAGCCTTACATAGGTATTTAAAAACGGCAAATGAAAGTGTGTGGCGAATAAACCGAGGGACGATTTCCTTCTGACTTTCTTGATTTATCTATTATTTTTTTTGTTGTCCTCCGCATACGCGCGTACAAATCAACTTTCTTTAAAAACTCTTTTTTAATATATGACATATTTTACTAACCGCGTGTTTTGTACATTGTTGTAAATGCACACGTTTTCATGTTTGTACGCGCGCGCATGCGTGCGTCTACATTTCAACCCTATCTCTTATCATATTCATACATAAAAATAGCAACATTATTTATAGCGATGCATTGTGAGTGTAAATATACCGCGCCGTAAGAGTTATTAGATGTTTCTTTGGTGTATTGAAAAAAAAAAATTATAATGTACATTTAATATTAATATTGTTTCATTCGAGTAACACACTACATATATATATATACAGAATTTAGAGAATGATTATTAATACGGACATATACGCATGTGTGAATATTTTGCGTTACTATGTACAATATACATATATACATATATATATATATATATATATATTATTATATACATACATACATTCATCCGTATATGCGTATGTGTTTATATATATGCGTGTGAGTGGATTGGTGTATTTATGTGTACAAGTGTGACTGTGTGTGTACAGTAGATTTAGTTATTTTATTATTTGGTCATGTGATAGTAGCATGAGAAATGCTTTTAGTTTATCTTTAAACATATATTGTGTATGTGCGTATATATTCATATACATATATATATATATATATATATATTATATATACCTGCACACATAATATATTTACAATTGTTATTCTGTTTATGTACATAAACATATGCGTATATATATGTATGTATAAAAAAAAAAAAAAATGGTATGATTCTATGTGTTTATTATACATAACAGTGTCTGACTTCACGTTAATTATATATAAATGTAAGAATTTATGCTACGCATATTGAAATAATTATATGGCATCCTTGTTGGTTAGTATTTCCATGTAGATTAAAAAACGCAGGTTTACTTTGTATCGTCCCATCATAGCTGCTATGTTTAACGGTGTTTGTGAACCGAACGCTGGGCACACAATTTTTTTTATATAGTTTAAAAATGCATTTTTTTTTTTTTTTTTGGATATTTGTCTATTTTCACAATTATTTTTGTAGTAATTTTTGTTATTAGTTGAACAAAGTTTTATAAGAAAAATTTAAAGACTTTTAAAAAAAAAGTGTATTTAGATGCGGTAAGCATTTGAAGCATAAATAGATAGTAGGAACATTTTTGATAGGTGTTTAAACGATAGTTGTTAACAAATCATAAAATTTTATTTTAAACCTAGTGATTCATTTTTGGTGTTCTTAGAATATATATTCAAATATGTATTATTCAAATTTCGAGAGATTTAATACTAGATCATATTTTGCCGTTTAAAAATTGTTGATGTTGAACGTAAAAAAAAAAAACAAGTCAAATAAAATAAAATAAAAAAAAAAGCAATTTTAACTTTTGTAAAAAATTACACTCAGAAAGGGATGTATGCTTCGATGGAAAGTCACAATCGTTTTTTGTAACACTGATAATTCGTAAATATGGTAGTGATTTTCATTTCCTATAACGAAAATAGCACATTAGATGAGACGATTCCTTTCCTAGGGCTTCGTTTCTGGCGTAATTTTTTCTTTGTATTCGAAATATTATTTTTCTGCGTAATGTGTAGCGATAACATTTAATTCTCGATGTATTGAATTGTTTAACACACATGCTGTGTAAAGTTGTACTGTGGTTAACATTGTTCTGTTTATGTTATTCTGTTAACATATTTTGTTGGTCAAGTTACAATTTATTTTACATGAATACATATTGCTAATGATGGTCTTTTATTCGTATTGTTATGAATCCCTTTATCACCATTGAATTACATATTTTTCATATCCAATGTACAATACCGAATTCGGCAAACGTATATCTGGAAGTTGTATAAGAAAGCAATTAAATTTAATGGACAGTCAATAATTTCAAATGAATAGAATTAATTGTGATTAAAAGGTTTGCAAGATCTTGGTTTTTTTATTTCTTCCTAAAAACTACATTTGTCTAATTCACTATCTTTTTCAGAGCTTATCAAAGATATATCCAGGTACTAAGTAGTTAACGAGTTACAATACAGTTATTTTCAAAACAATAATTTGGGATTCCAAGCTTACAGTTAGCGTTTTTAAAATAAAGATGTGATTGAATTAAAAAAATACCGAAATGATGGCTATGTTAAAATATAGCAAATTTGATTATATCAAAAACTAAAAAGCTACACATTTTATTGCATCAACAAATATATTTGAAATTAAATGGACACTTAAATACACAAGATATGGCTATCCATTAGAATTATTATGCATTAAATTTGTATTAAAGGTGAGAGTTTGTATTGTGGAAAGTAAACCAAAATCTACCCCAGGGATGCAAACCAAAGACATTTCAATGGTGGTTTTTACGATTTGGTTCGGAACTTTGTTTAGATTTTGTTTATAAAGTTTTTGATTGGAAAATGTCTGTTAATATTTTCCTCAACCGAATTTTGTTAAAAACTGCTTTGCATCTCTATTGACATTATATTGACTGAAGTGCAAGATTGCATAGATAGTTATGGGGTCAGTTTTAATTTAACTTTTTTAAAAGAGCTTTTTTTATTCTCCAGAACCAATAAGTTATAATTCTTTCTCGAATCAGCCTCACAGTCTTACACAGAATAAAATAAACCAGGTAGAAACTTTTTTTTAGCCCCCCCTTTTGCCATTCGGAAAATTTCCTATAGAATTTCATGAACCAACAATTTTTCACCTGTATATAGGGGGAAAACAACTTTACATTGAACCAATTCAAAACAAAAACGGAATACCTACTTCAACTGTAGTTACGATCCAATCTCACAAAGGAAATTAATTAAAACACCAGTACCAGTTCTAAGAAGAGGATAATTCCAATATAAATTGAGGTGTTTTCAGAAATTTTATCTTAAGAAAACTTATACATCAGCTTAAAACAAATAATTGAATACATTCCAGATAATAAGAAAGCATTTTATGAAAATATTTTGACACAGACAAAAAAGGATATCAGTGAAAAATTCCCCTCCTCTTTTGTGTACATTTGTACTATTTTATTCCTCAAAATATTGTTTTACAGTCCCATAGTATGATTTATCACTGTATAACACCCATATTTGATTTGTGGTAATTCAAATTCAATAGCTTGGAAAAGGGAAGTCCACTAACTTTAAACCATAATTACTGATTCAATAATTTATAAAAATAAAATTATATTAGCTCCACATTATTGGAAGACTTTAAAAGATGCAACTTTTATTTCCCAACAGTTTACTTTATGCACTCATTTATTCAACTCTACTAAGTACACACGTGATACAATTTTATTTGTTTATTAAGATTTTTACAGTTTCGTATTTGTTATGAACCTTTACACTTTTTAACGTAAATTTTACTACTACCTATGTACATAGTTAGTGAAGAATGTTACGTTAGATCCAATACACACAGAGAAGCATGGAAAGATAACTTGGTATAACAAGAAGAGATCGTAAGAGGAATACATGGATAAGAAGTATGACCAAAATGGCAGATACAGAGGATGGCAGATGGACGCGAGAAATACTGGAATGGTATCCGAGAGGATGTGAAAGAAAGCAAGGTAGACCGAGTGGAAGATGGGCTGATGAATTGAGAGGAGTGTGTGGATGCAGATTGCTCAAGACAGACAGTAATGGAAGGGGATTTAAGAGGCCTTCATCCAGCAGTGGACAATGATGAAATACATAGGTACTGAAGTATAATAATTTTTTAATATAAAATGTTTTTTTAAGCGCTAATTTTAACATTAATAACAATTCATTTGGCAAATGCCACCAAATCATTACAAATAAGACTAAATGAACTTTAAAGTGCTCTTTTTTTCATACAAATAAAACCAGAACGAAAATAATTTTTCACACTGCCAACATAGGGCACACATCGCGCCGGAAAATTAGCATTTTCCACAATCTGGCAACACTGACGATTTCCTGTCAAACAAAGTTTGAAATTGACCCGTTTATCGACAGACTCGACTGGGATTTTTCACCATTCATTGAGGGGGTACCCTTTCACTTTCATCTCGACACTAATCCCTTGAAATGATCCATCCATCCCTTAATTTTACACCATCCCTTAATTTTAAACGTCTAAATAATATCTTATGTATATTCTTATATAAACCCGGTTACGTAAATGTTGGGGAGGTAGAGCGGAACCCCTCCTCTCTTTGACCGAGACCTTCTGTATTTTCTTATGTAATAATTATTACGTAAGTGTGACGATTTTTCATCGCAACAACCGGAAAAGTCGCGTTTCTTTATGCATGAAACGTTCACAAGTATTTTCAAACTGTACCTACATAGTATGTACATATGTACATATGTACACGGCGTGTTCGAGCTCTAAATATGGCACTGAATTTATGCCCTGGAAGTATTATTATGCAAATTTAGCCACAGTTAAAACGTTGGTGTCAAATGTAACTTTATAGGTTATATCAGGTGCGAGTACACGTATTTTCATCTCACGAAGGGGAATCCCCGACCGTTTATTTATGGCAAACTAGTGTAAGCCCGTTGAATATCAACGGAGCGGTTTCTCATCACCCGCACTGAAAAATAATATTAAATTTAATAGTTTCTATAGTTGTTGCATAGATGGCGCGTTTATAATACAACAACGTAACAATTTAGCAAAGTCGCGAACCTACTAAAGATTTACATGTTCAAATATAGGAGATCTCGCACTATCAGCATTGGATCCGTTGTTCCGAACTGGTAATCTCGGGTTCAAATCCCACTCGCGCGCGGACGGTTCATGTCTTTTAATTATTTACCTCAGCGAGCGTTATCAGCAGACGGACACACACACACACACACAGAGACAGACAGACGGAATAGGGCTATTACATATATATATATATGTACATATCATCATCATCATCATTTTCAGCCGTTCACCATCCACTGCTGGATGAAGGCCTCTCCAATCCTCTTCCATCAGCCCATCTTCCACTCGGTCTACCTTGCTTTTTTTCACTATATATACACATATAATTAGTTAAAGGTTTGGTTACTGCGCATATTAGAACGAGGAGTGGGGATTCCCTTTCGTGAGGTGAAAACACTGCACTTACATACATACATACAGTGAACACTGTCATCGCTATTATTTAACGTGAAATTTGTACTAAAAATCAAAAAAGACAAGGTAAAAATGGTCGCCATTAAACAGTACAGTTACCAAAGCACAAAACAAATATGTACAATACATACAAAAATTAATACTCACCGTAATGATTAGAGACCGGTCAGAATTGGCATGAACATAGGCTGCAGGTACAGAAACCGGTTTGCAGGGCCGTATTGGAAATTGTCGTCAAGGCTGAAATATATACGAGAAGTATGAAGGAGCGGGAACGGCTTGCAAAAGCTAATGTCATCGAAAAACTCCACTTTTCGAGTTTTACGACTTTCTTCGCGGTCCAAATTATAATCGTTTCCAGGATTTCATGAACTTATTTGTTAAGACGTACATAGTTCGTTGCTAAGCATGGTGATGTAATCCTGGACAATTTCCAATACGGCCCTGCAAACCGCTTTCTGTACCTGCAGCCTACGTTCATGCCAATTCTGGCCGATCTCTAGTAATGATGCTACAAATCTCTCAGGGAAAATAAAAAAAACATCTTGTTGTATGGTTTTATGAATAAGTTGATACATAAATCTCAATATAACGCGAAACAATATTAAAAAAGTGCAATTTTCATAATTTTTTCAAAATACTCATAGGACATAAGACAGTTTTTTAAATACTATTTAGACTCATTGAGCGCGCACCACACATTGATGATATCGATGTAAAAATGCAAACGTATCAGTTGGCGATTCAATTTTGTGTCAAAGTTACATAAGGCGGGCCCGAATTACATAACGAACTGTTTTTTTGACAGATGACACACTTTTTGTTTATTGTTACATTGTCGCTTGTACGTGACCAAAAATTGAATTCGAACAAATTGTATAATAGAGTTTCGTCGAAATATCTCCCATTTCGAGATGCTTTTTTCGAGCTAGGGTCACAAGCTCAATAGGTAACTAACTGCTCTTTTCTCGCGTATGTTCTTAGATGTTACATATCGGATAAAGTTCAGTTATAATATATAGTTCTTGAAATAAAATCGCGAAGAAGTTTAATTGGCCGTCAGTTCAAGGTGGATCACAAAACGGCCACAACCATTATCCGGTCAGTAGCATGACAATCAATCCATTTTCAAGATATAAACTCGAATCAAATTACAAAAGAATGTGGACAATGTTCTATTTTTAGACTGCCAAACGACTATTTTTTTTTTTTACTTGGCGTATAAATTTATTTTAGGTTTTGTATGAGAGGAATATCTACATCCACTTTATGCAGAATGATATTTTCACCTGTAAAATTATAAATAAGAAATCGTTTATGAAAGTATTAAAATTAATTTTATTATATATGTGAATCGTCTAAAGATGAAAACGTGTGATAGAAAATAAATAAATTTCTTTTCAGTTTAATCTTATTTAATGTTTTGTTTGTTACGTACACTAACAGCGTACACTGTTACGCTGTTACTGTTTGACTAGTGTAAGCCCGTTGAATATCAACGGAGCGGTTTCTCATCACCCGTGCCGTGAGTGTTTGTGTGGTGAGTATAATTTTTGCATAGATGGCGCGTTATAATACAACAACGTAACAATTTAGCAGAGTCGCGAACCTTTTGAGGATTAATATTGTCAAATTGTAGCAGGCCTGTCATTACCTAGTTTGGTTGAATGCGTAAGCGCACCCTCTACCGAACTGGTGGTCTCGGGTTTAAATCCCACTCGCGCGCGACGATTCGTGTCTTTTAATCATTTACCTCATTTACATCATATATATATATATACTAGTGTAAGCCCGTTGAATGTCAAAGGAGCGCTTTCTCATCACCATTAAATTTATTAGCTTTTATGGCTGTTGCATAGATGGCGCGTTATAATACAACAACGTAACAATTTAGCAAAGTCGCGAGCCTATTATTAAATAATGTCAAATGGTAGCAGGCCCGTCATTGCCTTAGTTGGATGATAGGCTTAGCACGATTCATTCCAACCTGGTGATCACGGGTTCAAATCCCACTCGCGCAACGTTCTAGTTTTGTAATTATTTACCGTGGCGAGCGTTATCCGCAGACACACACACACACACACACACACACACACAGACTGACGGAATAGGGCTAGTATATGCATGATAATGTGTCGTGATTTAACTCGATACTGACAGTTTTTAGTAGCTACGTTGAGATAGGTGTTAGGTAGTATACAATTAGTTATTCAAAATCAATAGTAAAAATTTCGGTAATACGTCATAACTGTGTACATATGAAGGCTTCGGGGCAAGATAGTGCCAACCCTCACTTTGATAGTTTTGAGATATATAAATTTTAAACTTTGTTCAAATCCATAAATCAAAACACGTACTTTTTTTGAATACTTTTTATTTTTATTTGGTTTAATGATATATCCTTAATAATACTAGTAACAAAAAAAATAACAAAACATTAATATATTAAACATAAAATGAAAAAATAAAATGATGCATATCAAAAATTGGGGGTTGACATTGGGGGGTTCCACCATTTTTTTTTAATAATTAATTACACACAATATGACATTTTTTATATGAAGAGGGAAATAAAATAACTGCGAAATGAGTACAATTATTCACCATTATTATGACAAAAGATGACACTATTTTGTCGCAAGTTTTTCAAAAAATTTTCATCCCGTAAATAAATGCATAAAGGCTATATATGTATGTATGTAGTCATCTATTAGTCAAAAATAAACTATTTTTGGTTCAAAACATAGCTTATGATTCATCATCATCATCATCATTTTCAGCCGTTCACCATCCACTGCTGGATGAAGGCGTCTCCAATCCTCTTCCATTCTTGTCTGTCTTGAGCAATCTGCATCCACTTGACTCCACACATTCTTCTCAATTCATCAGCCCATCTTCCACTTGGTCTACCTTGCTTTCTTTCACATCCTCTCGGATACCATCTGTCGTTCGTTCTGCTCGCTATGTCCACTTAAACTTTTTCACCCGCACTGCTATATCTGCCACTTTGGTCATACTTCTTACCCATGTATTTCTTTTGCGATCTCTTCTTGTTATGCCAAGCATACATCTTTCCATGCTTCTCTGTGTGCACTGGATCTTTCTTAGCATTCTTGAATTTAGCGTCTAAGTTTCACATCCATACGTCATAACTGGCAGTACGCATTGGTCGTATGCCTTCTTTTTTAAGCATAGCATAATGTTGGATTTAAAAACTATGTTCATTCTTCCAAAAGCACTCCATCCTAGTTTCATTCTTCGTTTTATTTCTTCTTCTTTACATCCAGTCATATTCACCAACTGCCCTAGGTATAAATAACTATCAACTATCTCTACAATATGGTTATCTACTGTGACTACGTTTTGCGTGCAAAATTCATTATACATATATACTTTCGTTACTTGATTCTGTTAACCTATTTTGTAAATCTACTGAGTTACATGCAACTATAACTAATTTGCATAAATGACACATTCAGTTCAATTTTGACCAAAATGATGGTTGACACTATCTTGCCCCGAGCCCTTCATATGTAGTATCTCAAATTATAAACAATGAACTTATTTGTATACAGAAATGACTCTTATTATTATATATGAGGATAACTTGCATTCGCAAGACAAAAAACAGCAACAACGACATATGTATTTTAATCTAGAGAAAAATTGGCAAAGGCAACATCCTTTGACCTCTCTTTGACCCTTCTTATCCAAAGTGATGATTCACGATGTATTGTTGTAGACTCGCTCGCTCATTCGCGTGGACGATTAAGTGTAGGACCGTAAGCTATTGTTTTCGCACATACCGGCGATATTCAAAGATATCTAGCAAATACCGTTGCTTATGTTATGTATGATTATGACTTATGATAACTATTTTCCCCCTTCCTCGACCAAAAGAAGCATTGAAATTACGGGAAAAACACGAATCGAACAATGGCGTTTGAATGGACCCGAGCTTACATAACATACCGGTGTGTATGTACGTATTTGTTATATTATTTTTTTTTGGTTTTAATGTGTACGTAAGTACACATGTATGGTGACATTATTGTGTTTCACCACTGACTAATCCAATATGATGACGAGCCGCTGCTGCTTTTGCTGTTTGTGCGTGACATGACGACTATTATTTTTCGATATTATTACGTAAAAAGTTTATGATGGTGAAAATTTTGTAGAAAAACAGTGCGCAGTGTTTGCAAAACAAACATTTCATGTAATAAATAAATTTACGAAACTTTGTGTAGGGTGGCGCGTCCATTGACGCATTTCGGAACGCTTTAAACATTGTTTCAGTGATGTTGAGGGGTATAAAAACACAAAGTACCTACACTTTAGTCATTTCTAGAGGAACTCATAGCTTTAGTTATGATTCGAAGCTGGCCTGAATTCGATTTGAATAATTGTTTGCTTGCAAAAAGTAGTTTTTTATATTTTCGTGAAGATATGAGTTTTTTTTTAACGCAATTAAACAACGAAACTATGAAAGTAGGCTTAAAAATTAATTTTTATAAAACTATAATTATGCTTAATGAATTTTGCACGCACAATCATATTGTAGAGATAGTTAATAGTTATTTATACCTAGGATAATTGGTGACTATGACTGGATGTAAAGCAGAAGAAATAAAACTAGAATGGAGCGATTTTGGAAGGATGAACATGGTTTTTAAATCCAACATTCCGCTATGCTTAAAAAGAAGGCATACTGCCAGTTATGACGTATGGATGTGAAACTTGGACGCTAAATTCAAGAGTGCCACGTAAGATCCAGTGCATGGTAAGATGTGCGCTCGGTATGACAAGAAGAGATCGCAAGAGGAATACATGGGTAAAAAGTATGACCCAAGTGTCTGAACGTGTTGAAGAATGCTAGAAGAATGGATGGCAGATGGACGCGACAAATACTGTAATGGTATCCGAGAGGATGTGAAAGAAAGCAAGGTAGACCGAGTGGACGTTGGGCTGATGAATTGAGAAGAATGTGTGGAGTCAAATGAATGCCCAAGATATGTAGGGAGGAACGGAAGAGGATTGGAGAGGCCTTCATCCAGCAGTGGATGGTGAACGGCTGAAAATGATGATTACAACGATCATGTCCTTAAAGGGCTACACTCAATTTTTACTACTTACTTATGTAGTTAAATTAAAACTAAGGTTAGGTCCATTATTAAAATTAATAATAAGTGTCTTTAAAATGCTAGAAGAATGTGTGGAGTCAACTGGATGCAGACTGCCCAAGACAGACATGAATGGAAGAGGATTGGAGAGGTCTTCATCCAGCAGTGGATGGTTTCGTTTACTTTTGAGTCAAATTTTTACTACTTACTTATGTAGTTAAATTAAAACTAAGGTTAGGTCCATTATTAAAATTAATAATAAGTGTCTTTAAAATGCTAGAAGAATGTGTGGAGTCAACTGGATGCAGACTGCCCAAGACAGACATGAATGGAAGAGGATTGGAGAGGTCTTCATCCAGCAGTGGATGGTTTCGTTTACTTCGAAAACAGTTACGGCCTACGAAAACTTGGTTACGGCCACATTTTGTTTGAACAGTTGACGGAAATCGTCAAATTGTGTGACAAGTATCGAATAAAAGTTTTCCTTTGAAATAAGTTGATACATGACATAACTAGCAATGATAAAAAATAATTGATTTGTTTGTTTTTTATACTCTCGCGGTACATGCAGCGTTGAATTAAAATTTCAATTTGCAATATCTGATGTGGATATTTTTCAGTGTACGAGACTCGTTCACTTTTTTCGATATCGGAATCGTTAGGGCGTTGCGCAATCGCCGAAATTTTTTCCGTATTTTATTTTTGTAATTTGAAAAGATAAAAATATATTCAAACAATAGGTGATACGCGCTCGATCGCAACAAAACAACAAATTATATAAACTATGTATGTAGTGTGTGTCATCTCGAAACGCTCTCAGCTCCAACACGGTTAAGGTCACTCGTGCAAACTTATCGCCGATTTGTCATTGGGTATTTTGACATTCACGCCAATATTGTTCGAATGGATTGTATGGTATTGTATGTATGTATGTATTGGACATATTGTATGTATGGATGTATGCGACGATCGAACGTACAGCGGGGAATTTCTCATATACATAATATGTACATACATTACATATTTATTTAATGTTTAACTAATTGCTAATTTGTTATTTTATATTCCATATTATCTCTTACTTTTATTATACATAATTAATTTAATTGTATGTAATAATTTGGCTGTGTTGACGAATTGGGGTAACCTGTTAGGTCATCACAGTATATATATTTTTTAAATTATACACATTATACGGAATCCAACTTATAGGGCTGCTGAATTATTTAAATTCTCGGAAATACATCGTGGTGCAAAACTTTTATGAAATACACAAAACTGCAACTACCCTCTCGGTTTTCAAATGTACATTTTTCAAAATGTTAATTAGCGAATTTGTAACAACTGCAAACGATAGTTCGTGATGTGAAACATTATCGTCGAAATCGTTATATTGCGAATTTACAAAATTCGCATTGTTTCCCGCCGACGCTTTTCAAACTTCGTTTTCAAAGTTACTCGACATTTTGCTCACATTTTAGGGCAATACCATATTATGGATGCAACATTTGAATTTTGTCTTATGTACAAAGCTTAGTGGATAAACATTACTATTATTATAATATATATATATATACATATATATATAAGCCGAAATCCATCTGTCTGTATGTCTGCTGATAACCCTCGCCTCGGCAAATGATTAAAAAACCAGAACGTCGCGCGAGTGGGATTGGAACCCGATATCACCAGGTTGGGACGAATCGTGCTAACACTTTGACATTAATTGTTAATAGGCTCGCGACTTTGTTGTTGTATTATAACGCGCCATCTATGCATAAAACTATTAAATTTAATATTATTTTTCAGTGCGGGTGATGAGAAAGCGCTCCGTTGATATTCAACGAGCTTACACTCGTAACTTATATAGCAGTTAAACTATGTATGTATATGTAATATTCATCATCATCAGTCGTATCTATATCATCACTATATCTTTGAAATTACAAAATTTAAGACACTGTAATAAAAACAAATAAATACAGAATCCCGTAAGAGTAATTCAAACAAATCTTCCTAAAAGTAAACGCTAAATTTCGCCCAAAAACAACTTTTCAAAAATACTGACAAAACTTTCAATGCCACTATGTACATATTTGCATTTACGTTTAGCCTGTAAATAAATAAATAAATATGTACATATTTGATTATACAACACTGTAGCAAACAAAATTTTATGTAAAATCTTTTGCGTGGAACTACTCTTTTGCACAACCCAGTTTCAGTAATTCAATCGCTATAACTTTTAATTTAATTCAAAACTAGCTTTACTAGTACTTTTGAAACTACAGTAACCTTTTTTTTTTTCATTTTGTAAAGTATATGGGATGAATTTTCGTATCCGGGAACGATTTACAGCTTCAATGCGCATCATTAACACCAGTCATCAGAACATATTCAGCAATGAAAAACTTTCACTGACAACACAAATGTCGATCGAATAAGCTTACTTGTAAAAGAAATCGCGTAAAATTGAACAATATATACACGTACTAATAATTATGAAACGCCATTGGTTTTCATTATTCGTTTGCGGTCCCGCAGATTATCTCGCAATTTCAAACTGTCGTCGTTTTTCGAGCACAAGATTAATTATTCAATCGGGAAGCATTAACGACTTAGAAGACACGTCCGTTGACATCTGTCAACTTACAAATTTTCAGCAATTCTCTTATTTTCGAGCTGCTGAAACGGGCACCTGGTCGTAATAAATCCCCCATAGTGCACAGGCAACTGGGTCAGATAGTCTTCGTCGTAAATTCTCAATCTTTTGTCCGCATCTTGACATGTTTTGCCACTAATCTGATCGTTAACGACCATTTGTGCAAATAGAAGAAAATTAATACGATATATATTTCCATTTACTTTTTATTTATAGACAGATGCGGCTATCAAGAATGATGACGAGCCGTTGGTTTGTTTGATCGCCACTGTTTTTAAATTCATTCTCAACAGTTTGACTTATTCTTCTGAAGGTGGCATACTTGGAAGCGTTGTCTCTTCACTATTTGACGAGCATTTTACTATCTGACATAGTGCAGTTACTAGGTGGAGATACTCTCCAATGCTGGAACCATTGCCTTTCGGAGCGCAGGATCATTTGTCTTTTGCAATAATTTGCATCAACTTGACTCCACACATCGTCCACTCGGTCTACCTCGCTTTCTTTCACATCCTCTCGTATACCATTCCAGTATTTATCGCTACGTGCCCACTTTTTCACCCGTGTATTCCTATATACCTTTATTACCCTATTACCCGTGTATTCCAATATACCTTTAGATGCTTCTCTGTCTACACTGGATCTTATGTAACAACATTCTTGACATGGTTGAGATATATAAATATGTTATCATCATTTTCAGCCGTTTACCATCCACTGCTAGATGAATCCTCTTTCATTCCTGTCTAACTTGAGAAATCTGCATCCACTTGACTCCACACATCCCTCTCAAATCATCAACCCATCGTTCACTCGGTCTACCTTGCTTTCTTTCACATCCTCTGGGATACCATTCCAGTATTTCTCGCGTCAATCAGCCATTCGTTCTTCTCGCTGTGTCCACTCCAAATTTTTCACAAGTTCCGCTATATCTGCCACTTTGGTCATACTTCGTACCCATGTATTCCTCTTATAATCTCTTCTTGTTATACCGGGCATACATCTTTACATGCTTCTCTGTCTACACTGGATCTTATGTCACAACATTCTTGACATGATTGAGATAGATACATATGTTATCATCATCATTTTCAGCCGTTCACCACCCACTGCTAGATGAATCCTCTTCCGTTCTTGTCTAATTTGAGTAATCTGCATCCACTTCACTCCACACATTTTTATTAATTCATCAGCCCATCGCCCTCTAGGTCTACCTTGCTTCCTTTCACATCCTCTCGGATACCATTCCAGTATTTCTCGCGTCCATCTGCCATCCATTCTTCTCGCTATGGGTCCACTCCGACTTTTTCACACGTTCCGCCATATCTGCCACTTTGGTTATACTTCGTACCCATGTATTCCTCTTATAATCTCTTCTTGTTATACCGGGCATACATCTTTACATGCTTCTCTGTCTACACTGGATCTTATGTCACAACATTCTTGACGTGATTGAGATAGATACATATGTTATCATCATCATTTTCAGCCGTTCACCACCCATTTTGGTCATGCTTCTTACTATGATTTGTTATGTGGGATTTTTTTGAGTGGTGCCAATTTTGTGGAACCGTCTACAACTAAGCTCTGATAAATTGACACGTTCTAACAGGAGACGGTCGATCTGAGTTTAGTGATATTTTGAGATTTTGACAATGGTAATATTTAAGGTCGAAAACCTTCGAGAAAATCTTCTGACATACGGGGATCTTCCCACAAGAGACTCACACTCTAAACCACCGAGTTTTCGCCTGGCTATGCAATTTAACAATGTACATACATATTTATGTACATAGCTAAAATTCGCGTACGGTACGTATGACCTGAAAAGGGTTCGCTCGGAGAACGGTTGCAATTTTGAGCGATTTTCCCAGCATCTACTACCACCACTACTAGTACTGAAAATTTTGCAACCTTTAGTGTCGGAGTTGGCCAACGGCATTCGAGTCCAGTTACGGCACGCGAGCTTATCTCGTCGTAACTTACGCAATTTACTACTTGCGATGATATGGTGGCGCAACGGCCGCAACTATCTATCGGCTATCCAAATCCAATCCCAGGCATTTTTTTTTAACAGAGTTCACCATCAGCAACCACAAATTGTTAGAGACAGTTGGTTATTGGCTTGGAAAGGGACATATGTAGGCAAATTACGACCTATCTCTAGTACAGGTGACTAGATTCTAGCCAATAGCTACACTTCTAAGAATTTTGTGGTTACTGCTAGTGACGACTGGAAAATATCAACGCTAGTCGATTTTGTTGTCTCGTAATTTCAGATATCTTTGTTTCGCTATCGTTGCAAGTGCAATTAATTGATTATCTACTACATAATATCGATATAATTTTTTATGATATCGTCATTTCCGTCGTCATTCCACGAATTGATATCTTGTCGATTTAATTTAAACCTTCGCTTGTAGAAACTGAATGTTTTTCAAGATTTGTACAATAAATTCATCTACATACATACATATGTATGTATGTAGGTTAAATTGAAGAAGAATACTATTGGAATCGAACTCCTTTCTCTTTTATACCTAACCTAACCTAAACTTCCTTAAAAAGCATACCGAAACTTTCTTTGAAAACTAACCTATTATAACGTTCCTTTAAAAAAAAAATTCTGCAACGCATTTCGATGATGGTTTGGTTTTCTTTCAAAACTATATTCATAATATAGTTTGGCTTAATTTAATTAATAAAATATATTATACCAATATAATCTCGCTTATGTCAGATATAGGAAATTTGAATGTTAATGAAGAAGGTATTTGGATCTTAAAAAGGACAATCATGTGAAATCAGGATCCTGAACAATAATTTTAATGTTTTCATAAAAAAATTACATGTGAATGCTCGTCGATTAACATTGGCCAGCCTATTTTACGTTTACGGGAATAATGTAGACCATATTTCACTGGCGTTATGTAAATTTTTTCGCACGAACGTAACATTTCGCAAGCCAAATTTATTATGTAAATTATTATAACATTACACGAAGACTACGAGTATAATGATATAATAACGTTTGCCTTGCCGCGAAGAGCGATTCAACTTTTTTTCACCCGACACATGCGAAATTAACTTTTTGCCCGACTTTTTGGATTATTTAATTTCTATTCTCCGAATAATTCACAACACGCATCTATTAATACATATATTCACCATAGAACTTTGTCCACTGTCTAGTGTGCAGCTATGCGAATTAACGTCGTGTACGTAAATTTCGATATTTTTCCTTTGCGCATGATGCGATTTTTCGCGAATGTCGTAGAAACTTGCGGATCGACAAAAAACCGTGTAAAAAGAGTGACGATACGCGACCACGATTATCCCATAAAGCACTACCATAAAGAGAGTTAAGAGTTGCACAATGTGTCGTAACGCGTGCAACAATGGATTTCTTGGTCTCTCCAGTATGCAATGATGACTACGTAACGTGAAAATTGTGTGAAATGACTTTAAAAAAACCGTTGTTTTTTTTTTGTAGCTCTTTTGATATATTGGAAACCCTTTTAATTACATTTGGATATTATGACGATAGTGTATGTACATTTATACAATTTTTTATTTAATTTTTATACATTTATACAAGTTTAAGACTGCATGAAAAAATTGTTTCAAATTGTTCTTCAGGATCGGTTGTTCAGATTGGTAAGATAATAAATTGCCTGTTGTCCATACTGTTGCAATGAATTTTGATTTGATTAAGTCCATAACACTTCACTTGTTCGCAAACGCGGTTTTTCTGCTACAGACTTATTTGCTTGATGGCGTTTAAACTCATTTAAACCTAATTTTGTTGATATTAAACAAAATATTGAGATTAGAAACGTGAACTTATCGTTGTTTGTTTCTAAATATGGCTTTTATCAGCTTTTATCATAGTGCAATTGTCGGTTTTTGGAACTAACACTGATTTTCAATATTTTTTTACGGCGCACTTGGCGGTATTTGGAATAATTCAAGTATAAGGCATCGTTTGAAAACATTCTTAGAACCAGAAAATATTTTATCCTCGTTTTTTTTATATATTGTGGACTTATCGGGATTTGGAACTAGGCGACTCAATTTTGTTTAATATTAGTCCTCAACAGCTTTCCAGATTCCTTTATTTTTTACATTAATTTATTTTTATGATTTTCTGTTATTAGTTTTATAATGACATTGTGGATACGCTGTGTAACTTTTTACTTTTGTACTATTTTTTTTTTTTTTTTTCTTGTTTTTACTGTTGTTCGTTTTATACTTGTTTTATAATATTTTTTTTATATTTCATGTTTTACTTATACATAATGTATATTTGTAATCGCTCTCCCTGTACGACGAATTGGCGTAAGCTGTTATGCCGTGCAAGGAAGTTTTTCTCTAATAAATAAATAAATAAATAAATATGCACCACAACTTAAGTTGTGTGTGTGTGTGTGTGTGTGTGTGTGTATACGGCATAGTTCTTGCTGCGCTCGTTTTAGGCACGTGCGTGTTGGGGATTACCGCGTTGCGAGGCATTTCGGGCAACCCGTAACGTTTCACGAGTTGTTTATCCGTCATCAGGGCTTACGTCGCGTCTGCCAGTGAGCGAGCGAGCAGACTTTGCCTGTCAATAAAAATCGTTGCAAATAAACGGTTCAAACTTTTTCCCTGAATAATTAATTGTTCATTTTGCGAATTAAATGCAGGTTATGTACATACATATGTCACTGTGGCTTTCCGTTAACTTTGACTTTTTTTTTGTTTTACATCATTCAATATTCAATTCAATGTCACAATGTGAGTAAGAGCAGTCCGTTCGCGAGTTTCCAAAACTGTTGTAGTACTTTATGTAATATGTACATACATAAGTCGGCAGGTAAAAATTTTGCAATGTAGAGCATATTACTGACGTAATGGCAATACGGATAACCTTTTCAATAGCACACTCCGCGCCGTATTGTCTGTGTCAATAATTATATCACACAATTTTTCGATCGATCGATCGATCGATATCGTTTCTAAATTTCGGAAAGATTTTTGACCAAACGATTGTGCAAACTCTTCGCGGTTAAAAGCAAACACACGATGTAATTTGCGGCTCAACTTTGTGATATAATAATGATCGACGTCTGTGGCTGAAACAAAACCGCGAAATAATTAAATTAAACAAACGACACGCACACGGATACGTTATTGCAATTTATGTATTTTTTTTGTAATTTAAAAACTGACAAAAGTTATAAATTTCGACCGCAAACAATAGACTAGCTGTGATAAGAGCGGTGCGTCGTCGCAATGGTCACGTTGAAACGGAAAAATTTAATTAATTGTACAATTCTTTGACTTCCGTGAACCCCACGGTGATGAATGGACCTTTCATGTTTAGCTACTGAATTGAAAGCGAAAATTTTTGATTAAAACTTATTATTTATTTCGAAGAATTTGCATAGCGAAGTCATACCTGAAAACGTTTTTATTTTTTATTTCTTACTCGGCGTCGTTTGACACAGTTTCGCGAAAAACTTTTCGTATTAAAGTGTGCGAAAGTGGAAAAACAAATGAAATATAAGAAAATCCACGTGACCCTCTCACCTCAATTTATCGTTTAAACTGACCAGGCGTTTCAAAACGTTGTTGGTGTTGTTTTTTTCTTTCAAATATCTTTATTGTTAAGATCAGAGATAAATTCTGTTTGCTGGTTTGACTGGCGTCTGTTGGACCGTCGAAACGCAATGTTGAAATCGTAAATCATAGGTAGGTATATTGTATTTTATACGGTGACCATACGTCCTTTATTTCACTGCTCTGTTTTTAGATTTATTTTTTTTCTAAACTGACCATATTTTGTAAATTGAATATTGGCGCATATCACGCAGTGCAATAATTGCATAAGCACTAGTGTCGATTGTCTTCTGGTAGATATTAAAGTGACATTTGTACATCTACACAATCAGAGTGAAAAAATTGAAAGAATTTTTTGATGATACATGTGTATGTAGATGTTCAATATAAAAAAAAAAACTACTGGGTTACAGCAAAACGTGATGGGTAACTTTTCTACCAGCATTAGAGAGAATAATAAAACTACTCAAGTCAACTAAAATCGTACTTTTTGAAACTGGAAAAATGCCCCACGATTCTGAAAACTTTTTTTAACGATGTGTTTGCTGAGGCATGATTATTTTTTATTCACAGCCAAGCTTCAACATTTCAACAATATACATATATTAAAGTTAATTGATCGAAAAAATCAAGGGTTTTTAGATTTTGAAAAAATTCTGCCAATTCTGCCACCGTAGAAGGTTTGAAATTTTTAAATATTTCACAGATAAAACACGTACCTTTTAAAATACATTTTAAAAATCTCACTGAACGAGTATTTTCATTAGTGAACCAGTGAAAAAACCCAATTTAAAATCGAAACATTGGAAGCGCATGCATTTATACCAAACGCAACTTTGACATGAATTGTATACAGTTTTATGAATTCTTAAAACACAAACCAGAACTATTAAAAAAAGTAAATTCTTGTGAAAAGTATCAAAATAATTTTTTTTTAAGTAATAATATTGTTTAAAATGCTATGATTATATTTAATAATAAATATTATAAAGCTTTTTAGTTGTAGTGAAACAAAAAAACGCTATCTATTTTTTTTGTATTATGAAACAATTTCTGATTTTTCCTTATACCGGTATGTACATATGTACATAGTATGTACAATATACCGTTATTACGCACGCTGTTGAAAATTTGAATTGTTATTTTTTTCCCGTTACTCATATTACCTACCTATGACAATTGGTGAATATGACCGGATGTAAAGAAGAATAAATAAAACGAAGAATTAAACATGGATGGAGTGCTTTTGGAAGATTGAACATAGTTTTTCAATCCAACATTCCGCTATGCTTAAAAAATAAGGCATCCGACCAATGCGTACTGCCAATTATGACGTATGGATGTGAAACGTGGACGATAAATTCAAGAATGTTACACAAGATCCAGTGCACACAGAGAAGCATGGAAAGGTGTATGCTCGGTATAACGAGAAGATTGAATTGCTCAAGTTCTGTTCGTGCCATAGTACAGTATAGTAAAGAATGCTACGTAATGCTGGGTCCACACCGACGAACCGAACAGCGAACGGCGAAGGGCGAAAGCGAATTGTTATTGTATGGAAGTTCATTTATCATCTGACGTTATTGAATAACAATGCTTGGTATAACAAGGAGAGATCGTAAGAGGAATACATGGGTTAGAAGAAGTATGACCAAAGTGGCAGATATAGCAGAACGTGTGAAAAAGTTGACTACCCGTGCCGTGGGTGTATGTGTGTCGTGAGTGTATGCGAGCGTTCCGCGGCTACCCAGGGCGCCGGCCGGCCAGCCAGGCACACCCTTGAACTACTATATTTGATCTATTATAAGGATTTGAAACTTGGACGCTAAATTCAAGATTGCTACGTAAGATCCAGTGCACACAGAGCAGCATGGAAAGATGTATGCTCGGTATAACAAGAAGAGATCGTAAGAGGAATACATGGGTAAGAAGTATGACAGATATAGCAGAACGTGTGAAAAAGTTGAAGTGGAATGGATGGCAGTTGGACGTGAGTAATACTGGAATGGTATCCGAGAGGATGTGAAAGAGAGCAAGGTAGACCGAGTGGAAGATGGGCTGATGAATTGAGAAGAATGTGTGGAGTCGAATGGATGCAGGAGACAGACAGGAATGGAAGGGGATCGGAGAGGCCTTCATCCAGCAGTGGATGGTGAACGGCTGAAAATGATGATGACCCATATATTACCTAGCCAATAATAAACACGCGTTGTTGTAGCAAAATATGACCCGAAACTTTTCTATGGAAAAGTACATATGAGTCGCCTAGTTCCAAATCCCGATAAGTCCATAAAACTAGCTTGTTCGCAAACGCGATTTTTCTGCTAAAGAATTATTTGCTTGATGGCGTTTAAACTCATTTAAACTTAATTTTGTTGATATTAAACAAAATATTTAGATTAGAAACATGGACTTATCGTTGTTTGTTTCTAAATATGGCTTTTATCATAGTGCAATTGTCAGTTTTGGAACTAACACTGATTTTCAATATTTTTTTTACGGCGCACTTGGCGGTATTTGGAATAATTCAAGTATAAGGCATCGTTTGAAAACATTCTTAGAACCAGAAAATATTTTATCCTCGTTTTTTATATATTGTGGACTTATCGGGATTTGGAACTAGGCGACTCATATATATTAATGGGTCAAAGCACGCTCTGTCTATATTTTATGTCAACAGCAGAAGTTTAACTTTACAACTCTACAAGTTTCGAGCTGCAGTACTAAAGAGTTTTTAATTTAGTCGAAATGTCTCTGTATCGATTTTGTGGACTCGATTCGTTGATAATATCATTTATGCGGGAGAAAAGTAACAATTCAAATTTTCAACGAATACAAGAGAAGCTTTATTGTTGACTTGTGTGTATAAGTAAGTAGCGAGCGTGTCTTAACTATGGGTAACGATGTCAACAAAGCGTCGAATCAACAGTCAACAATCGGTCAAACAAACAGTTGTTGTTTCAACTTCAAGGACAAACAATTTTGTTTCGAAACCAATTATTTATTTGATATTGCGCGCTGGGAAGATTCTTATTAATTTTTAATTGGTTTAAATATAGCCGAGGGAAATCAATATGTATGTACGTACACTCGCAGTAGCAACGTGAACCGTTTCTAATTAAATTGTTTAAAATTCAATCTATCTTAGTCAGACGACACGCGGGATTAGTGGCGAGACATGCAATGAGTCCTGTGTTGAATTAAAAATAAAAATATATATTGCTGTTGTTGAAACATTGAAAAATTTCATCAGTATTCATTGGTAAACGTGGATTATGTAAGCAACTCTGTAAACGTAGACCACGAAATATTGTTTCGGCATCGCGCGCCGATGATATAAGCGGGTCAGTCATCGTCAACCGTTTCCGAAACGTGTCAAACGATCGCCTCGTATTTTCACCAATTCAATTATTTGTCAACGGTCAACCGGTCCTCTTTCCCCACTCGAGAGTATCCCTAGCAAAATACCTACATATACATACATATGTACAAAATCCATCCACGGTATTGAGAACACTCGTAATACGGCAAATCCGAATCGATATTTATATTATGTATCCGGATTTCGACTATTATATATGTACTAGTGTAAGCCCGTTGAATATCAACGGACGTGTGTGATGTAATTGATTACGCAACAATTTAGCAAAGTCGCGAACCTACTAAGGATTAATATTTTTAAATTATATCACGGGTGTTGGGTGAACGCATTAGCGCTAACTCACCCAACCTGATGATCATGGGTTCAAATCCCACTTGCGACGTTCGTGTTTTTTCAATTAAATTTGAATTAGCGTTATTAGCAGACGGACAGACCGGGCCATCATACTTATAACTAGTGTAAGCCCGTTGAATATCAACGGAGTGGTTTCTCATCACCCGTACTTTACCCGAGAGTTTTTGAGTGGTTGAGTATTGTACATATGTGTATTTAATAGTTTTTATAGTAGTTGTATAGATGGCGCTTTATAATTAATTATTTAATTATATGTACATATATATAATTGTTATTATAAAGCGCCATCTATACAACAACTATAAAAACTATTATATATTCATATAAATTAGCAAAGTCGCGAACACTTGCGAGGGTGACGTCATAGCGTTATCAGCAGACAGACGGATTTCGGCTATTATATATATAATACTAGTGTAAGCCCGTTGAATATCAACGGAGCGTTCTCATCACCCGTACTGGAAAATTATATATTAAATTTAATAGTTTTTATCGCGCCATCTATGTATTATTAGCAGAGTCACGACCTCATTCGTAGGTAATGTTTAAAAAAAAAAGGACCAAATTGACAACTGATTTCGGCAGATTAGCGTAAGCGCGTTCTTCCCGAGCTTGGGGTCCTGGGTTCGATTCCTTGGTTTTTTTTAATTATTTTTCCTCAGCGAGCGTTATCAGCAGACAGACAGACAGACGGATTTCGGCTATTATACATATATTATATATATAATATAATATGTATATGTATACTAGTGTAAGCCCGTTGAATATCAACGGAGCGTTCTCATCACCCGTACTGAAAAATAATATTAAATTTAATAGTTTTTATATGTAGTTGTTGCATAGATGGCGCGAACACTTTAACAATTAATATTGGCCAATTATTATAGCACGTCCGTCATCGCCTCCGTTTGGATGATAGTGTTAGCACGATTCATCCCAACCTGGTGATATCGGGTTCAAATCCCAATAGCGCGTGGACGGTTCGTGTCTTTTAGTCATTTAATTGAGGCGAGCGTTATCCGCACACAGACAGACACACATATTTCGGCTATTACATATATACGTATATACATATGCATATTGTATACGTTACAGACAATGTTTGAAAATACCCGCATTGTATGTAGGATATGCCTTTGTATTTTGTACTCAATGTTTGTACAATGCTCAATTACATACATACATACTCTTCATAAATTGAAATAGTAACAGCACGCATGAAAAACGCAAGTTTGAGAAAGACCACTTGAATAAAACTGGTTCAAACTGTTCTTCAGAATCAGCTGGTCAGATTGGTGACATAAAAAATGATTCCAACTGAAAAATTTATACATATATTTTAATACTTTGTCCAAAACTATGTAAGTTTAGGCCAGAATCACCGTGGATAACCTAAAACACTTCAAGGCATGGCTATGTGTTGTGTTTATTAGCTCTGTCCCTTTTTAAGTCTAGCCTCTCGCATGGGTAGTTAGATTCTAACCAATAGCCATGCCTCTGATTATGCTATGGCTACCGTTGGTGAACTCTGACTTGGACATTTTATACAATGCGGAGATCTCTCAATTTGCTTGTAACACGTTTATATGTACATACATATAATGGCCTATTCCGGCTGTCTCTGTGTGTGTGTATGTCTGCTGATAACGCTCGCTGAGGTAAATAATACAAAGACACGAACCGTCCGCGCGCGAGTGGGATTTGAACCCGAGATCACCAAGTCGGAACAGTGAGCGCTTACGCTATGATCCAACGCCGATAATTCGAGATCTCCTATATTTGAACATATAAATCCTTAGTAGGTTCGCAACTTTGCTAAATTGTTACGTTGTAGTATTATAAAGCGCCATCTAATCAAAAACTATAAAAACTATTAAATACACATATACTCACCCACACAAACACTCCGTTGATATTCAACGGGCTTACACTAGTGTAATATACATATCTTCTTCTGAGCGTACTTGATATCAAACGTTGCCTCTTCAATATTTGACAAAAATTTTGCCGCATATGTAGTAATTATTAAGTGACGATACTCTTCGGTGGTTTCCCATTGCTCTTCTGGAGGGCAGGAAGGACTTTTTTGTAGGTACATAGATAGGATTTTTTTTGGTTTTCGCCAATTTTATGGAGTTAGATAAGTTGACAAATTCTCGCAGAAGTGGGCCAATCTGGATTTACATATGTAGTAATGTCCATATCTTGCCAGTTACTATAATTACAATTGAACAAACAGTCGAGAAAATCATTCGACACGCTGGATCAAAACCCTAGACGTTCGCTCTCAAGACTGATCCATCGCTGGGTTATTGTACATATGTACATATATGTATGTATGTAAATATATAATAATTTTTTTTTTTGCACAATAATAAATTTTGTCGTATCAAATGATGTAAATTTTCTGTTTAGCATTTTGTTATGTCATAACCGCATAGATTTATATATTATCCTTGAATTTTTCGAATGTGAATATCACAATAATTTTGTTTATTTGATTCGCATAATATCACTCCGTCAGGTTTCGAAGGTCGTCTGATAACCGAACATACATATGTACATATCTCGAGTGCAACAACAATGCACCAATAATGCGGAAAGACAAATTACATTTTGACTGCATTTACATATTATTATATATACAATAGCCGAAATCCGTCTGTCTGTCTGTCTGTCTGCCTGTCTGCTGATAACGCTCGCTGAGGAAAAATTATTAAAAAACCACTAGAACGAGTGGGGGATCGAACCCACGACCTTAGGCTCGAGAGTCATCACGCTAACGCTATACTCTATCGCCCTTGGTCGGTTTAGTCCTTTTTTTTTAACATATCGTGACTCGGCTTTATTTACAAAAGGATCGTGATTCTGCTAATAATACATAGATGGCACTATAGACTATTTTTTTTTGTTTTTTGATTTTTACAAAATCACTTACAAAATTATAATTATTATATATATATAATTAATAATTATAATATAAATAGTAAAGTAAAAAAAAATTTTTTTTTTGAGTGGGTATCGAAAGCGTTCAATTAGTAGGGATTGCTATAAAAACAATTTTTTATTGTTTTTGTGTTTTCGATCAATTAGTAGGGATCTCTATTAAAAAAGCGCTTTACGATATTTAAAATTCAGCGGGCGTTGATATTCAACGGGCTTACATTAGTTATCATATAATAGACCTATTCCGTCTGTTTGTCTGTGTGTGTGTGTGTGTGTGTGTCTGTCTGCTGATAACGCTCGCCTCGAATTAAAAGACACGAACCGTCCGCGCGCGAGTGGGATTTGAACCCGCTATCACCAGGTTGGGATGAATCTTGCCAACACTATCATTCAACGTAGGCGATGACGGGATTTCACAATATTAATAACGTAATAGGGTGGCGACTTTGCTAAATTGTTGCGTGTTGTATTATAACGCGCCATCTACGCAACAACTATAAAAACTAATAAATACACATATACTCACCCACGCTGGCGTTGATATTCAACGGGCTTACACTAGTATATTATACATAGTATATGTATCCGTTATAACGCAACAAAAGTATATAATTCGTTCGAAGCGAACAAAGGTGGGCGTTTGTGTGTGTTTTATCGAAAATAATCTCGAGGCTAATACGATACAAATATCATTGGAAATTTTATCGAAAGAAAAAATGTCTTTCGATCGTTTTATTTTTGTTTTGTTTGCCGCAACTTTTTCAATTTAAAACAATTTTTCGATTCTTCAAGCGACGAAGTGTAGGTATATTCGTAACGTCTGCTTTATTATAATAGCAAGACTCGGTGTAAATCTATCGAATGGTTTATTTTCATTTTATTATATAACTTTTTCACGCGTCTCCGCAGCTCGGTTCTAAATGGTCTAATATCGACATGAATTCGAGTGTGCTTTCTTATTAACTTAACAATTAATCGTACACGTTATAAAAAACGTTTAACGTGTCAATAAACTAGTTGCATTGTAAACATGTGTATTTCGCTTGTATGTATACACACCTTATCATCATACCTATGTACATACATACGTATATATCATCACTTATTCTCTATTTGTATCATATCTTAAGCTTAATTTAGCTAGGATACTGAGCGGGGATGGTGTCGGTGTTTAATTTATTTTATTTTTTATTATCAGTATGTAATATGTACATAGATATGTACCGGGCAAAATGCTTGGGCTTGGGAATGTTGCTCCATGGGTATACAAAACAAACGGTATAATAATTTTTTGATATTTTGATTCTTTGTGCCCCAAAGGGGTCAAATTTTGAAAAAATATGTTTTTAGCTAAAAGTGGAAGGTTTGTGTGTGGTATTAAAACGCAAATATAATACATTTATTGTCGTTTATTTGGTTTAAGACAATGCAAATAAGCAATACACACGTTTAAATTACTACTTAAGAACAAAAAACATAAAAAAAAAAAATAACATAAAAATGTATGTACTGACAATAATCTTTTATAGTGTTGAAAATAGGCACTATTTTCCGTGATTCCAATTTAGTTTTTATAAAACCAAACAGCTACAGCTTCTGTAGCTTGAGTGTAGCAAGGAAATATATTAATTTGCGGTAAAATGACTTCTGGATCGGCAATTGTTTGTAAAATAGTTTCATCGTGTATGAATTTCTCGAGAGGAGGCTCCGTTATCTCTTCCCAATTAATAATATTGATATAATCTGCTTCAGAAAAAATAAATATAGGCAATTCAAAGGTACGAACAACATGTGTAGGTGTATTTTAATATTTTTCTCAGTGCCAACTCTCTTATGTGCTTTCTGTTATCAGCCAACATCAATATGTTTTTTGGATGGCAAAAAAAACCATTTCTCTGAATCACTGAATCGATGGTTGCTTTCAAGTGGCTTAGCAAAATAGTCTGACGAAAATGTTTAGCACCATAAATGCTCGGTGGTCTTAATTTTGAACCACATACATATGTATGTAGGTGCATAAACTAATGCATAATAAGAATATTGTTAATGTTATTAAATTTTCCGATGGTGATTCTGAAGAAATATAAAGTCGGAGTATCCGATTTGGTGTAGTAAACCAACTTTGCCTGGATATTTCATAAATAGTTTTTCATTGCATGATCTTGAAATAATGGCTTCACAATTTTCCAATAAGTAGGTACAACTGATCTGTTCTTAAATCCTGTTTATATATGGGGAAGTTCTTCACTACACCATGAGATTGCGTGGGTTATTGTGTACTCGGCATATCTTGGGTAATTTGGGCAGTTGAAGAACTTTGATGTCTTTTTAAACTAGAACTAGTTATGTCTGGCTGTCCAAAGCCCGTAAATATTCGAGCCGAATATAAACAAATGTCGAAGCCATCATGGTGAATACGAACCTTTCCGTGCAATATGCACCGAACTTGAGATGAGTCATTACATTGTTGTTTTAGCATTTGTTTTGACTGGATCTCGGGACAAGACCCAAGCTAACCTGCCCTTGGCTCTCATTGAACGTCCTTTCGTCTCCTTCAATGACCTCACGTACAATCGACGCACAAAACACATTCAAAAACAGATTTACACGTGCCAAGTTGGTCTCGGACAAACTTCTGACCTCTAGACTACTGCACATATGCCCCCCCTTACTTCTTTCCCCTCTGTCTGAATTGGCATCGACCAATCAGAGTCCGAGAGTGAAACAGGCGACACATGCGAACCAATTGAAATCAATCCAGAACTCAGCTGTTGCCCCTTCCTCATCTCCTCATCCCCGCAATCCCTCCAAACCTCAAAAAACTATATAACGATGTGAACCACAGGATTACCTCACTCTCCAGTCACACTCTTCCAGACTTCTTCTACTTCTTCTACTTCTTTTACTTCACTCATACGAGCGCTCTACTACTACACACGCATACTCGTCGAGTTGTGACGAATTCTCTACTGAATCACACACACGGACTAAACAGTTGCCAGCACGCAACTTTTCCGAATTGTTAAAAATACGCAAATCTTTTGTAATTAGTTGTGATTGTGCCATCGAATAAAATTGTGAAATAAACAACATCATCATCACCATTCAAGTGCTGTGTTTTCATTTTTTCTTTGTTTCTCCACCTCCAATACATAACAAACTACAAGAAACAAACTGATGTTTTCATCAAATGTTTAGCAAAAATGCTTTCTGGTCAAAGACGTCATTCGTTTTTAGTAGTTTCTCGATGCCAGCTGCCTATTAGCCATTATTCGGCCAGTCCTTTGATCATGAAAAAAGTCTCGCTCCTTAAATGTATTTTTCGCTGTTTTTCACACAAGTCAAAACATTTGCATTTGCATGTTGCTATGTTAAAAAGTATCTGTGGGTCCTCTTTAACACTTACGATGATGTCGACGAGCACTTTTTTAGTGTTGCATTTGCGGTTCAAAGGGCAGGGTTGGATGGGGGAAAGCTATGTATGTTAAAAGAAAGTGATGATGTCTGATTGTTATCAGACATCATCACTTTCTTTCATAAAATTGATTAACTATATAAAGCGAGTTTAAAGTGTGCGCGCAAAGTTTATAATATTTACGCTTAATTTCAAAACACCGTAATGTTTTGAGAGTTCAAGTCGTATCGGAAAACATCTTTCTGTTGTTTTCCAACTGCTTTGTTTTCATACCCGCGAAGTTTATCGCTCTTTTAATACTTATTGTCGCGGCGAAAGCGCACTTAGGCATAATTATTTTCGGGGGAAACAACTTGCGGCCAATTTACAATGCAAAAACTAAATTTATAGTGCACAATTTTGGTGGGTATCTATTTGCTCGAAACGATCGATCTTTCGCAGCGGCACACTCTGGTCGTACGTCGAGATAATCAATCAATCTAAATGAAAAGAGAGCCGAAGCGAAACATCGGATTAGTGTCAGACTGGCCTTTAGTCTTAGTCAATTTGTTGAGTGAAATGCCACTGTAACTATCTCACTAAAACAAACAGCTTACGAGTATAGGCCGCCTCCAAAGGGTTATTGTATATTAGGGTGAAGGTTTTCCGAAAATGTAAAAAGCATGCAGTTTATTTGAAAGTTGAAAGTTAAGAGGCAAAATCAGCTCTAATATTAATTTGTAGCGATGTACATAAATATTGGAATATAACATTGAAAGATAAACAAAGCTTTGAAGTGTGGTGCTGGTGCAAAGTGTTATAGGTCACCTGCACAGAAAGGAAAATCAACGAAGATTTATTATTAGTTCAAATAAATGCAGTCAAGTGCAATCTGCATTGGCCGTGATGAATTTTTAACCAAACATCGTATAGGGGGTAAGGAATAGGAATAATAAACGAGCCAAATAATAGAACTCTCCGACTCTAGAACCTATAAGATCGTGAAAAGAAAGGATCTGAAATATTTGGAATAAAATAACGGCTCACACAGACAAGGATCTTCTCATCCTTAATTGCTAAATAATACTATTACCGTAGCGAATTATTAATTTCCAATTATATACGGTGTAGAGTATGTATGTACATTTGTACATATGAGTCGCCTAGTTCCAAATCCCGATAAGTCCATAAAACTCACTTGTTCGCAAACGCGGTTTTTCTGCTACAGACTTATTTGCTTGATGGCGTTTAAACTCATTTAAACTTAATTTTGTTGATATTAAACAAAATATTGAGATTAGAAACATGGACTTATCGTTTTTTGTTTCTAAATATGGATTTTATCAGCTTTTATCATAGTGCAATTGTCAGTTTTTGGAACTAACACTGATTTTCAATATTTTTTTACGGCGCACTTGGCGGTATTTGGAATAATTCAAGTATAAGGCATCGTTTGAAAACATTCTTAGAACCAGAAAATATTTTATCCTCGTTTTTTTTTATATATTGTGGACTTATCGGCATTCGGAACTAGGCGACTCATACATATGTTACATCACCGTATTTAAAACGTTTTATTTGGTTTCGTTTTTATCAGTGTGAAAATAATTTGAATGCAGATTAATAGTCGTAAAAAGCTTACAATCGCTTTACCATTATCCGCGTGTCGTAAAAGTATTTAGATAAGGGTTTGTTTGCTTGTGAAGTTTTTACATATGGCAAATATATACATGAATATGACGGGTTACAGGCAAATGGTGAAATCCTCGCATAGCATAATAACAAGCAATTTTATTTCATTTTAGCAGTTGGCTATTTGACGTTTGACATATGTACATATGTAAGCCTCAATTAAATCTATTATTATTTAGTAAAATGATAAACAATATTTACAGCGCGTATGAACGTCAAATTCCAATCTGGCATTTCCCTTGACCCAACGCAACGTTTCATACGAAGAAAGTTATCGCTATTGCCAGTCTGTTTCCAATCAAACGCTTCCTATTATATTATTATACATATTTATGTAGATGAGAGGCGGTCTTATGTATGTATATATATCTCCGTACATACGTTGATCCAATTACGTAAACGAAACGAAAGTGATTCGTGTTGTGCAAATTTACCTTTCCGTTTAGGTATAGGACATAAGAGGAGCAAGGCGTTTGTGAAAATTCGACGTAAAATAGTGTGGCGAATTACTATTGATTGTCGACATTCGCGATAACACGAATTCTGAGGAAAAGACGTTGACAGTGCCACTGTCGTAAATTTTTTGTTAAAGTAAAAATATTGACATACGTGTTTTTTTGGAAGTTGTTCATAAACATTACAAAATTTCCCTGCTAAACTTCAGAAGAAGGTGTGGTTTTTTTTTTAAATATATTTTCGTTGGGTTTGAAGAGAGTATAGCAGAGGGATGATTATTACGCTGTCTGCAGTATCGAAAAAGGCAGACAAATATTGTGTTTCGGTATGTGTTTGCAGGGTAAATATTAGAATTACGTATCGGCGTGTTTCCTTATGTTTGTGTTTTAAGACTTTAATTGGTTCTGTGTGCTTACATACAAACATACATATGTATGTATACCTAGTGCGGATAATGGACTTGTTGCCTACCTATACAGAGAATACTATATATTGTAGATTTCGATAGTGGAGTCGTGTTCAAACAAACATTTTAGATGTATGAAACTGACGTTTCTATATATTTATATAAAATTGAAATCTGGTCTGTTTGTTTTTTCCCCTATACATTTCCACACTCACTAATCCGTATTGAGCTTTGCAGGTTACGTGATATTTGTTTGAAGAATTATTTTATACGACTATTTTTGTTTGTTTGTGTGGTTTGTTATGTATAAGAGAATCTCAACGGCATTCTTTGAATTTTCACAAATGGAAAACTATAGCTCGGACGAAGCTGTATAAACTATGTATACACAAAACTGAATGTTGTTGAAGCTTACAGATTATTTCTCAATTATTCGGTGTACTCATACGAGATTGATACGAAATTGTTTTTGTGGTTAAGTAGATTACACTATCTTTTAGTCTTTCTCTTTTCGGAGAATCTTTGTCCATTGGCGTTGTGCGTTTTAGTTTTTATCACTTTCCTTTTAAAATTACCGTTTCAATAGATTTTATGAAAGCCGATAGAATATCGACGTATTTATTCTCGCGTAATGGGAGTATTACACAGGGATAGTTTACTCGCTACAATCTCGCCGGTCTGCCGGTCGCCGATACACTAGCTCGTGCAATAGGCGAAGTTAGTAAACTAGTTTGCTTTTTCGGCCGCGCGAGTGAAGTTCGAATGTTTGAACTTTACTCGCACTAGCTGGCTCGTATGAAGTCACTGACAGTTTGAGGTTAAGTGTTTAATTTTCAGCTCTAAACACACACACACACAGTACACTTCAATGATATAAAATTCAGCGGGAATTTTGACGGTGACGTGACAGCGCCTCTAGCGGCAGCTAGTGGCGACACTAGCGATTAAACTTAACACGTGTAATAGGTTTACTAGCGACTCGCGACCAGCTCTACGCGCCGGTCAGTAAACGAGCGAGATCGTAGCGAGTAAACTATCTCTGTGTAAAAACCCGCTTAAGATTACACGTTCGGATGTCGCATTTCTTATTGTACAGTTTTGTATTATATTTAGAATGATTTGAACGCTCTGACGACAGATGCAAATTTTAATCCAAATAAGCAGGAGATTGCTTTACTTGAAAAACAATTAATATTATATTTACAATATGATTGACGTGTTCCGGAAACTGTGCTACAGTTCATATGTGTGTTTTGATTGTAAATATTTACTATTGGGTATGAAGTTCTGCATTTCTGGCTGTTATGAATTTTATACAAACGGCACGAAACAAACGTACATTTTCACGCCTGTTCAATTTTTCAGGTTTAACATTGTCGGCTTGGCAACAGTTTCGTTTTTGATTTTGGCTAATTGGTCTAGTAATAACTGCACACTGTGCCAGTACTATCTATGACTATGCACATAGTATGCGAGCTTGTGCAAATTTATAAAAGAGTGCCGGTGCCGATTCTTTACATAAGCTATTCTCGCGCTTATCGCTCAGAATAAACGTTTTCCCAGCGTTTAGGCTGTCGCTAATCGCAGTAATTCCTCGTGTAAACAGAATTCGTCGCGAACAAACCCGCCTGTTTAAACGTTTAGATCCCTCTACCAAGTTCATTAATCGAACACTAACAAACGCCAATAAGAAACAAAGTTTACATGTCTAATGAATATATTGTTAGCGTCAACACGAGCATTACTAATAACAGCTGACCGTCGAGACGCGTCAGTTTCAATTGCCATTGTGCCTTTGAGACTAAAATTTTATACGCAAAACTCAATCGCACATGTTTGGCTACTTTAATTTAATTTAATTTTTTTTTTTATTTCAAAAGTCTTCTAAGACCGTAGATGTATTCTTGAAAAGTGTGAGGAGACACCTCTGTGAGAGATAGTAGTTATGTAGTGTATAATGTGTAATAGATTTATGTAGTTGTTTTAAATATGTAATAGATGTAAGTTAAATTAGCTAATTAGCTAATCTATATATATAAAAATGAATGTCTGTTTGTTTGTCTGTCTCTTATAGGCTCCTAAAGCCACTAAACCGATCGCGATGAAACTTTCAGGACTTATTGTGATCATGCCGGGGATGGTTCCTGTGAAAAAAAATCGGGATAAAACGGGAACGGGCCTGCTCACGCGTCAGATAACGTACTAGAAACGGGAACGGGAACGGGATCAGGATCGGGAACGGGACCGGGATCTGGAATCGGGAAAAAAACGGGAACGGGAACAGGAACGGGCCTGCTCACGCGTCAGATAACGTACTAGGAACGGGAACGGGAACGGGATCGGGACCGGGAACGGGATCGGGATCTGGAACGGGAACGGTATCGGGCATTGCAACGCATGCCGGGTCAGCTATATTATATAAAATAAAATAAATAAATAAAAACACCCACCATGACATAACAGTTAAATTACAAAACTGGACATAAGTGTACAATAAATAGAAAAATACGCGTAAAAATAGACATAATGAAATAAATGTAAAATAGACAAATGACTTTGTAAACATTTAAAATGCACACAAAACCATTCGACCCTTAGTATCCGCTCAATCAAGCAACCGTAACTTTCAAAGAAAATATCAAACGAGACAGCTACCCGATTGAGCAGATTAATCGCACTAAAGAAGATGACACCACATTGGTTCGTGCCTCAGGTGGATAGAAGAGCAAATGGGGCACATGCTGCCTGGAATTACGAAATTGGCTACCCCCAATTTCATTTCTCTTAGGATCTGAGGATTGGGCACCAAACCAAACCAATCAGCAACTTGTAGAAATACCTTCCTAAAAATAGTTTCCGTCTAAACTCCAACGAGTAAAAGCCCAGGATATACCCTATATAAAGGTAGTTGGGTACATCCAAGGATAGCGCCCAAATTCCACCATGTACAAGTACCTTAGAAACTTTTTCTGGACTTTTTCCAGCATTAATATATGGGTCCTATTACTAGGACTCCATATAATAGAATAAAATTCCAAAACTGTTCGCACTAGTGATTCATAAAGAATCCTTAGTACTATACCAGATTGAAAGGACTTACTCACCCTTAAAATGAAACCCAGCATTTTAGACGATTTTGAGTCTACACAACTATCCACTGCATCCACAGTAAACAGTTTCTATTTGGTTGGGAGATCTGGAGAATCTTAATGCACAGAATTTTTGCACATTTAGAGGCAAACAGTTTCTTGACGACCAGGCAGCAATAGCATCCAGATCTAGTTGTATGTAGTAGAGTAGCATCTTTAACTACATGAAAACTGTAAAGATAACTGTCATTTCCAGAATGTGCTATATGTATATGGAACTGTTCCTTACAGAAGTCCTTACAGAATGTGCAGAATGTATATGGAACTGTTCTTTTGGCGAATTTACAATTCAATGTTGAAACATGTTGCCTCTATGTATCCCAGGCTTAAAAAGAAGTTACATGTATGTATGTACATACTATTGTACATTCCTCTTCTGATGGTCACATAGTTGATATCAAGCGTTGTCTCTTTACTATTTGATAGATATTTTACCGCCTGCCATCATATTATATATATATATATTCCATCAGTCTGTCTGTCTGCTGACAACGCTCGCCTCGGTAAATAATTAAAAAAAACCAAAACCTCGCGCGAGTGGGATTTGAACCCAGTATCATTGGTTCGGAGCATTGAGCGCTTACGCTGTGATCCAAACGGAGGTGATGACGGGCCTGCCGAAATTTCACAACATAAATAAATTATTAATGGGCTCGCGACATTGCTAAATTGTTACGTTGTTATTATAACGCGCCATCTATGCAACGACTGTTAAATACACATACATATACTCACCCACACAAACATTCGTTGATATTCAACGTTCTTACACAAAGTAATGAACTAACTTGGGAATGATACTCCCCAGCGGTTTGTCGTTTGCCTTCTGGAGACAATGATTCGGTGGAGTATTTTTTGGACGGTGCTAATTTTGTGCAAGCGTTTCACAACTAAGATAAATTGGCAAATTCTGCATATTGGACGAGTGCTGACGAGTGGTGCCGAGCGCTAAGGTGTGGGTATGTCGCTCGAACATTTTCGCGTCAACGCCAACGTACTTAATAACATACGCGCGACATCCGCAAAAGTTGAGCGAACCGCGAAAAAAGCGAGATGGCGAACCATTCCTCACACCTCGGACCCCTCCAGTGTTGTCTGTGCCTTTAGTGCGTAATCGTGTGGACCAATTCAGTGACTTACTCGAAATTATCCACCAAGAACCCGCGATATGGGATCCAAAACATCGATGCCACGATGACACTTCCTTCGGTGCCGCTTGCTAGTTGGCGCCACTAGCGATACGATAGCAGCGCTCTGGACGGGCGAGCAAGCGTCAGCTGACCACACCGCTAAGGCCAACATTTTGCGGAACATTCGCGCGATTGTAAAGTGGCGGCATAACGAGAGTATTTAGATCTTGCCAATGATGATATTTAAGGTTGGAAACCTTCGAATAATCTTTCGACATACGGCGATTGAAATCAGGTTCTTCGCTCAAGGGACCAACACCGTAACTACTTACATAATATTGTGTTTATTTGAAAAAGAAAAAAAAATACAACAAAATGATCTTGGATGACTTTTGACACAATTGATTTTATTCGAGTGCAATTGAGTTTCTGAACCGCACTGTCGGTGTTATAACGTTTTACATAAGCCCTTTTAAACAGAGACAGTGTTCGTGTGGGTTGAACTGAAATAATCAGAAAAAGAGTGCAGAGGAGTGCTAAGCGCATTGTGTAAGGACTTGAGCAATGTGCATAAGAACAATGGCACTTTTGACCGCAGAGAATTTTCTCGCCACGTTTATTATTCAATGTAATGTGGGCAACGTGAAATTAAACGAAACAATGAAATATCCAAACGTTAATTTAATTCCATTCGATGTTATTTTTATTATTGCGAACGTGGTTTGATTTGCGATTCAATGCAAATAACGCAACTCGTTCGATTTTATTTTTATATCCCCGTTTAACCTTTCGCCGATGCGGTGTAGTAATAAAACTCACTTTATTTCCAATTGAATGCCGTAAAACGACTGATGTAATTAAGCAGACTTTATCGCCCAAATCAGCGTCCTTCAAACTTTATTGCTCGAGCTTTCTGTTCCGTACTCCGACAAAGAAAATTTCAATTGTTAAGTTTTGATCCTTACATATGTATAGTGTTCTCTCGAGAATATTCTGAAAAGTTTAATAGCTGAATAGTTTAATAGCTTTTGAGGATATTTTCAGAACCTAATAGGAGTAATAGGACTTTCTAGAGTGTCTGAGAGCATTTTGAATGACATTTTTTTTAATTCTGACGACACTGATTGTGTCATTTCGTCATTTTAACATACGCACTACTAGCATGAACGTTTTCCGCGAAATTCTCACACGAATGCAATGCTTATTAACTCTGGAAGCAATAAATTATGTATACATATTTTTATTGCTTTGTTTAAGATATTCCAGTGAAATTGTTCCAACTTATGATATAATCATTGATTTAAACTTAGCACAAAAGATCGTAAAAAATTTGTCATATTCACGCCCCATCAAATTCAGTTTTTGTCACGGATACTAAACTAATATTATTCGTGCAATCCGTATCACCTCTCCCAAGTATTAGCCCGGATTAGAGGGAGTTTACAGTATATTTACCTTGATTCGATCACTTTTGAACTGTTCCATCCATTTCTAGATACATATATGTACCTTAGTGACGCGACACGCTGTATTATGCTGAAAATAATCAATGAATTTAACCCCCCCGAGACACTTTCGGGCACCAAAAAACGTACCATTCATCGCAATGCTCGCTGTGAATCTTTATTGCATTGGTATTTTATTTGCAACAGTAGAATTTAAATGCTTTCTGCTGGTTGGAATGGTTTTTTTAATTTTTATTTTGTCAGTCTTTAGGCAAACTGTAACTGCTACAATGCACAGCGGCGAAACATCCTTCAGTCAGTTACAAAACGATCACCCAGTTGAGGGGTAGTGATTAGGGGATGTATTTAAACTACGATCAAATGCAATCATAATAGAGAGTTGAGAAACAAGGTACAAGTGAAAATATCAAGTTTTATTTTTACAAGTTTAAAAACCGTGCAATGAATTAGGTAGTTTGTTTTAATATCAAAATGTCTGATTGCTGCATCCTAATTTTCTCTTGGAAATGTAAATTTGAAGATGCAGGCAGTTAAACGTTCAAAGCTCTAGTGGTCTAGTGCAGCGGTCGCCAACCTTTCAGACCTCACGGTCACGGACCATTAAACTCAAAATCTCGAATACCGCGTACCACTACCATGATTTTTTCCATAAAAATTCAAAATATGAAATGGTAATTACACTTGTATTTGCAAGTTATTTGTAAAAAGTTGGATATCACCTTATAATGATAGAAAAATTATAATAAATAAACGATACATTCATTATTCATTATGAATGTGAAACTTGGATGCTAAATTCAAGAATGCTACGCAAAATCCAGTACATACAGAGAAGCATTGAAAGATGTATGCTTGGTATAACAAAAGGAGTATGACCAAAGTGGCAGATATAGCAGAACGTGTGAAAAAGTTGAAGTGGACACATAGCGAGAAGAATGGATGGCAGATGGACGCGAGAAATACTGGAATGGTATCCGAGAGGATGTGAAAGAAAGCAAGATGGGCTGATGAATTGAGAAGAATGGGCGGAGTCAAGTGGATGCAGATTGCTCAAGACAAACAGGAATGGAAGAGGATTGGAGGGGACTTTATCCAGCAGTGGATGGTGAACGGCTGAATATGATGATGATGATATATGTAGATAAGTTTGATGATTATGAAAAATGCGGACCACCGGCTGGCGACCGCTGGTCTAGTGTAACAAGAACTATGCATATTGAAGATATTCATACATAGATATTCGCACTGAAAATCCTCGAACGTATACACATTGTTTTGCTTGACAACAATCAGATATCCTAAAAATATCCAGGGTAAGTTTGACATTAAAATAAACGAAGCTATATAAATAATAAAATTGCTTTATTTGTATGCATAAAACTTTATTTTTCACTCGAACCATATTTTCCACTTCTCAATTACTGATTTAAAAAAAAAAAAAATCACAGCAATTAAAACTTCACCATATTTTCCTTTGAGTGGTGTTTGAAAACATTTAATTGAATTCGTGTATATATAATGACTTGGTATAACGACCATTCGCGCTTGCTTACTTACTACCGGATAAATCAACTTAGGTACTAGTTTTTTTATTTAATTTCGCTTCAGGGGTTGATATTTTGCCGATGCTCACGACACGTTGATAAAATGTACCCAGACCTCAATATAATCAAAACTACGCGAGCAAAGTGTCAAATAAATATGCAGCACGTGGCGTTATATCAAAATTTGTATTATGGATCGGGGTATTCACCGATGCATTCGATTAATTATGCAAATTGCATTGTTGTCACATACAATGGAGCGATTCTGTGTTAAATTAAACTGACGTCTATGTATATAATATGTATGTACATATGTAGGTCAAAACTCGATGATGATTTCATCACGAAAACATGATATCTGATTTTCCAACATACATATACATATGTATGTATATCAAAAATAATGAATAATTTTTCCCCGCCTGTTTAACAATCGTGCGATTATATTTTAACAATTTCGACCGCCACAAAAGTTACGCAATGAATGTACGTCGACTCTTTAATACGCATTACGGAAATACATTACGTTCGACCGTGAAATGCTCCAAGTGAAGGCTTTGTGACCCAGTTTTTAGACCGCAAATAAAGGCTGTGTGATTAGTCATAGTCGCAAAACGAAACGTCATATTGTATCAATGGGGAAAAAAATCAACAACAGTCATTAATCGTCACTTCCGTTCGTTAGTTATGAAGCTAGTCTACATCGCAAACAAACAAACGTAGGTGTATTCCTAACCATATTACCGAATTACATACATACATACATACATATGTACATATGGACATATGAGTCGCCTAGTTCCAAATCCCGATAAGTCAACAATATATAAAAAACGAGGATGAAATATTTTCTGGTTCTAAGAATGTTTTCAAACGATGCCTTATACTTGAATTATTCCAAATACCGCCAAGTGCGCCGTAAAAAAATATTGAAAATCAGTGTTAGTTCCAAAACTGACAATTGCACTATGATAAAAGCTGATAAAAGCCATATTTAGAAACAAACAACGATAAGTCCACGTTTCTAATCTCAATATTTTTTTTAATATCAACAAAATTAAGTTTAAATGAGTTTAAACGCCATCAAGCAAATAAGTCTGTAGCAGAAAAACCGCGTTTGCGAACAAGTGAGTTTTATGGACTTATCGCGATTTGGAACTAGGCGACTCATATGTGTATAAGATTTGTACGTTTTCAGAAATGTTTCCTATGTACATACATATGTACGTGCTTCTTTTATGTAATCAGTGTTCAAACCTTCCTTTCATGCAGTGTCTCCGCTCAAAATACTGGTCATACTCAAACACCTTTGTACTTTGTAGAGATGCTGTACAAACAAAATATGTATGTATGTATGTATAATAAAAAACATATATAAAAAGAGCTAAATTCTTCTTAGCGGTTGGACCGACGCGTCGGTGTGTGGTGGAGCGTCAAAACGCATTATTGAAATCGTAGCTTTAGTAACCATTAATGTATAGAGTTTGAAAATCGGTAGCACTATCCTCTAGACTAGTGTTGTAAGTCGAGAATATTCTCGAGAGAATTTTTTCCAAAAGATTATTCTCCGAGAATATTCTTTTTTCTTGGTTATAAAACATCTCTAGATAGTTTAATAGCTTTTTAGAGGATTCTAGGATATTTTCAGAATCTAATAGGAGTAATAGGACTTTCTAGAGTGTCTGAGAGCATTTTGAATGACATTTTTTCATTCTGACGACACTGAATGTTTCATTTAGTCTTTTTAACATACGCACTACTAGCTTGAACGTTTTCCGCGAAATTCTCACAGGAAAGCAACGCTTATTAACTCTGGAAGCAATAAATTATGTATACATATTATTATTGCTTTGGTAATGATATTCCAGTGAAATTGTTCCAACTTATGATATAATCATTGATTTAAACTTAACACAAAAGATCGTAAAAAATTTGTCATATTCACGCCCTGTCAAATTTAGTTTTTGTCACGGATACTAAACTAATATTATTCGTGTAATCCGTATCACTTCTCCCAAGTATTAGCCCGGATTAGAGGGAGTTTACTGTATATTTAAGCAAATACAGTAAGAGTTAGTCGAATTTATCAAATTTATTTAAAATACATGGTGGCCAATGAAGCCCAGGGTCCTGTAAGCCGGTTTCCCCCTCTACTAGTCTAAATAATAGTGCTATTAATTATCGAACTTATATTATTATTAATAATAATATATTGAGGGTTATCACAAAACTCTCGATTTCATTGAAAATTTTAATTGTTATTTTTTTGCCGTAGACTATATGTACATATATAGCAACCAATGACAAACACGTTTTAATTGCCAACGTGCAATATACTATTTTCGTTATATTACGCAGACTCTTTTCCGAACATTAGATTTTCTGAGCTGATAAATACTTAATCTATTTCGACTGCAAGATACATAATTGTTCAATATTTGTCATAAGCCGAAAACATAGAAACTTTGTATGGCAGAAAAGTGTCCTATGGCACTAAAGTATGCTAAAGAAAGTCGCAAAATCACAGGAAGTACATGTAGTGCAAAACGAAAGACAGACAGACAGTAATTCAATTTTGATATACGTAGATTTATAGGATTATTAATTTCATTCAATGACTTATTCGATTTTCTTTGAATGCGGATTCCCAATTCATTTCTGCGGAAGCTGAGTGAACCGTATAATTTAATCTCTTTCTTCATTAGATTTTAATCGTTAAGTTCTTATGAATGTCCCTTTGGAAAGCGTACATTCTCTCGGGAATTTCATATCTGGAATGCTCACGGAAACGGGGAGGAATGGGGTGATGAAAATTCTACTCTCGAAATTCCTCACATATGTATGTATGTTTCTAATGGATGTTACATTTGTATCCTAATTGAGTATTCCTAATCGATCGTTAAATCGTTAAAATTTAACACGCACTATACACCACAAATTGACTTATAAGTACACGTATCTATGTAAGTACACTATTGTCTTAGTACATACATGTACATATATGAATACATTTACCACGCAGCTCTCGAGAAATGGCGAGTAAATAAAGTGAAATTACTTCGTAGCAGGTAATTAAGTTTGACGTCGATATTTATTTCATTCAATTAAGGAGAATTAAATTACTGGTTATTTTATCGACAAAGGCAGCGGAGATTCCTCTAGTCACATTTAAAATGCTCTACGGTGGAACTTTTACAAAGGTGAACGACGTTTAAATATTCACAATGTCGTACATAAAATAGGGTTTTTTTTTTATTTTCGAATGGATTGGAATTTACTGAGATTTTTTTTGCAATTTTTGACATAACTAACCGTATAATTTTGGATCAAAAATAAATTGCCGTTTGTTTATATTGATTATTCGAACACAATCAAAGTGTATATACATATACTCTTGAACGAAGTACACCGTATGTCGAATGGTTTTATCGGCGGCTTTCAAACTTAAGCCGCGTACTCATTATCGAACATGAGCGTTTAGTGCAATGCTCGCTAGTGTGGACGCCATGTACACACTTGCCGGGCAACCAACTGCGAATGACTGCGAACCACTTTGTGTTCGCGCCAAAAACCGACACCGAGTGAGTGGATCGCCACGAACGTTGCGGAGCGCACTCAAAGTATGCTCACGAACGCGTACACATTTACAACATTTGTTGCGTTGCACGCGCATGTTCGCTAATGAGTACGCGACTTAATGCTCGCTCATGTGGACGTCTTGTACACACTTGCCGTGCAACCAACTGCGAACATCTGCGAACCATTTTGTGTTCGCGCCATAAACCGACACCGAGTGAGTGGATCGCCACGAACGTTGCAGAGCGCGCTCAAAGTATGCTCACGAACGCGTACACATTTATGTTCGCATGTTCGTTAATGAGTACGCGGCTTAATGCTCGCTAATGTGGACGCCTTGTACACACTTGCCGTGCCACCAAATGCGAACATCTGCGAACCATTTTGTGTTCGCGCCATAAACCGACACCGAGTGAGTGGATCGCCACGAACGTTGCGGAGCGCGCTCAAAGTATGCTCACGAATGCGTACACATGTACAAAATTTGTTGCATTACACGCGCATGTTCGCTAATGAGTACGCGGCTTAATGCTCGCTAATGTTAACGCCTTGTACACACTTGCCGTGCAACCAACTGCGAACATCTGCGAACCATTTTGTGTTCGCGCCATAAACCGACACCGAGTGAGTGGATCGCCACGAACGTTGCGGAGCGCGCTCAAAGTATGCTCACGAATGCGTACACATGTACAAAATTTGTTGCATTACACGCGCATGTTCGCTAATGAGTACGCGGCTTAATGCTCGCTAATGTTAACGCCTTGTACACACTTGCCGTGCAACCAACTGCGAACATCTGCGAACCATTTTGTGTTCGCGCCATAAACCGACACCGAGTGAATGGATCGCCACGAACGTTGCGGAGCGCGCTCAAAGTATGCTCACGAATGCGTACACATGTACAAAATTTGTTGCATTACACGCGCATGTTCGCTAATGAGTACGCGGCTTAATGCTCGCTAATACTGTTAATGGAATGTTGCAACGATATTTCCAATCGGCGCATCCGTACACATCATAATCGAATCCCATCGAAAGTGTCACGGAGAAAGTGGCTAATTATCGCGGCCTCCGCGGAACCTTAACCCATTTGCTCGGCGTATGTTACGCAAGCGGCTCGCGGGCCCGAGGTGCGCGACCGCTGCTGTCATCCTTGAGAATTCATAATGAGAGAGACACCGCACAATTGCACGAAACGAATATATTGTTACGTGATCGCCGCGAAAATCCAACGAGTGCTACGTTAATCGAGCGGGCCAGTTACGTAAAGCGCGTAATGGTTACTCCATTACTGTACGACCCACATCTTGCACGCGGTCTTCAACTGGGTCTTGCTTCAAGTTTGAGCGTAAACGAATTAAGAAAAAAAGTTATGAATTACTATCGATTGGAACTACATATATATATTATTATGTATGGTACATATGTACATACACTAGGGTGGAGCGACATTGCAAAAATTAAAAATCGGCATTGTAATACCTACCAAAATTTTGGTTGCATCATCCGTAAAAATACTGAAAAAAATCTGTGACTGTGTTTTCAGTCCTCTACCTGAAGGCGAAAAATGAAAATTTTCCTATTAATTTCGAAATCTGACACACTGTACATAATTTTACATAACATGCTCATAAACTTACCCTAATTTTATTGAATACTAGCTGACCCGGCATGATTTGCAATGCCACTCATCCCGTGTGTTCCCGTTCTCGTTCCCGTTCCTAGTACGTTTTCTGACGCGTGAGCAGGACCGTTCCCGATCCCGTTACCGTTCCCGTTCCTAGTACGTTATCTGACGCGGGAGCAGGCCCGTTCCCGTTCCTGTTTTTCCCCGATTTTTTTTCACATGAAACATAACCCGGCATGATCACAATAAGTCCTGAAAATTTCATCGCGATCGGTTGAGTGGTTTAGGAGCCTATAAGACAGGCAAACAAACAAACAAAAAAGACACACATTGATTTTTATATACATACATACATACATAAGCATTTTTGTAAAAAATCCAATTTATTTACGTATTCCTTGAATTATTCAAATAAGTGTGAATTTGTGAGTGCGGTGGAGGGAGGCATACGAGTAAATATAAGTATATACGAGTAAAGTGAGTATGTAAAGTAAAAACAAATATTAATTTTCCAATTTAAAATTGCCATTTATAGGGATTGGAAACAATTTATTGAAAAATTTTCATACAAGTTAAAGTGCTGGTAGAGAACAGAAAAACTTTTTTAATTAAGCAGATTTTTTTGGACAGAAGAGGTATCCATGTAGAGCAGCGTTTCCCAAACTGTGGGTCATGAAACGATTTTTAGTGGGTCGCGAAAAATTAAAAGTTCAAAATTCACATTTCAAAGAATGTGATTTTTTAAAAATTATTTAAAAATAAAATATGAAAAAATGGGAAAGTAAAAATAATATGCAACAAAATTTAAAAAAGCAAGACGCCACAACAGAGAATGGGATGCGTCCGAGCAAATTGCATTGGCATTTTGTGACGAAGCATCCGGATTTTAAAAACAAGCCACTAGAATTTTTTGAAAGACAATAAATACCACCAATAAAAGACACGGTTGGAATTATGTTTGATGATAAGAGCAAGAAATAAGTATAGAAGTCGAAACGATTTCGCTTATAATGCGATTGCACGCAGAATCGATGAAATGACCCAGTGGGCAGACGATGAGCTGATCCAAAGAGTTAGTGAGACATTTTTAGAGTTAGTAACATTTGTGTTAGACATAGTGAGTTAGTAAAATTTTTCTCATTGCATCAGGACGAGTCCACGGATGTACAGCTGCTTGTTTTCGTTAATTATAACTTATTTATAAATAAATAAAACTCTTGATATATTTAAGATATATTTAAATACCCTCCCATCATGTCCATTAAAACTAGGTGGGTCGCAAAATTTTGTACTGATGTAGAGGCAACTTTTTATAACTATACTTATATTAACTTATAACTGTAAGTCAGTATAAGTATAGTTATATTAACTATAACTACTATGTACATACATATATGTTCTGCAATAATGTGTCAACGGACGAAATATGTTTCTTCTTAGTTATTATCATATTCACACCCAGTAAGTTTGAGCCTTGTCTATAAAAAATGCTCAAACGTTTATGAGTTTGCTACTACCATTTGTGAACAAAAATGTTAACCCAAAGTTGCTGAATGTGACTGTAGAGTTTTGCAATAATGTGGTTAATCCACACAGTTTGTATTTAAACTAAGTAAAATAAGCAAACTATGTAAAGTAAGTTTTTGTATAAAAGATTGATCATCGAGCCTCAATTATTTCAAAACTACATATGTTCAAGTGGGTTGACACGTTGCAGAACATAAATTACGTAAAGCGCTGAATTTTAAATTACGTAAAGCGCTTTTTTTAATAGAGATCCCCACTAATTGATCGCATGGTTGTAAGTGACAAAAAAAATAATAGTTTTTATAGCGCCATCTAATTGATCCAACGGTAACGATTATTTAATTAATAACCAGGTCGATTATTTTTTTTTATACCTTATTTTTATTATATTATAATTTTGTACGTAAAAAAACCAAAACAAAAATTATAGTTTTTATAGCATCATCTATATGTAGGTAACGTAGGTAGGTAAGTAGGTATGTAGGTAAAGCAGAGTAAAGATCCCTTGTATAGGTAATGTTTAAAAAAAAAAGGACTAAATCGACGAAGGGCGATAGCGAACAGCATCAGTGCGAGTAACTCGAGCCTGGGGTCATTGGTTCGATCCCCACTTTTTTCCCATTTTTCCTCAGCGAGCGTTATCGGCAGACAGACAGACAGACAGACAGATGGATTTCGGCTATTATATATTTATAATGATGATGGCCTAAGTGCATCTATCATATCACATAGAGGTGACGTTCGATATAGTAAATTGTTCAGGGCAGCAGTTTTAAAGTTTTAAATGGTTATCATAAATCAAGGTAACTTTATATCATCATTTTCAGCCGTTCACCATCCACTGCTGGATGAAGGCCTCTCCAATCCTCTTCCATTCTTGTCTGTCTTGAGCAATCTGCATCCACTTGACTCCACACATTCTTCTCAATTCATCAGCCCATCTTCCACTCGGTTTTCTTTGCTTTCTTTCACATCCTCTCGGATACCATTCCAGTACTTCTCGCGTCCATCTGCCATCCATTCTTCTTGCTATGTGTCCAGCCCATTGCCACTTCAACTTTTTCACCCTTACTGCTATACCTGCCACTTTGGTCATACTTCTTACCCATGTATTTCTTTTGCGATCGCTTCTTGTTATGCCAAGCATACATCTTTCCATGCTTCTCTGTGGGCACTGGATCTTTCGTAGCATTCTTGAATTTAGCGTCCAAGTTTCACACCCATACGTCATAACTGGCAGTACGCATTGGTCGTATGCCTTCTTTTTTATAACTTTATATAAAAACGATAATTGTTCATGATGTACTTAAAATTTTTAGATACTACATATTCAGATATTCATATTCATACATGTCATTTGACTGCCCTGATGGAATAATTAAAGAGGAACAAAGTTGCATTCATAACTTAGACATGTCACATTTGTGCTCTGAGGACGCGATACACAGAATGGGACAGTGCAAGTTCACAACATATAAAATATTCTACTGTCCAACGAGTAGTGGTTAGAGGATGTAACCATGCAAATCAAAAAAACAGGACGATATGCCCGATTGATTGTGTATTTTTTTCATCTGAAAAACACCAATATCCGATTTTTTAACCAAACCGAACGAGTTTTAAGCCGACCGCATTTTGCGGTCGACTTCGACCGCAAAAGCAAAGCGGTATTTGTAATTTAATTTCGGAGAGCGTACGTTCATTTAAACGTACAATCAATTTGCAATTTTCAAATACACAATATGAATTCATCGTATGTATGTTGTTAATTATTCGGTGCATTCGGAGCAATTGAATTTTTATGAACGTTGATTGTACATTCTCGTACATCCTATTAGATCGAATGCATTTCGTTTATTTCGATTGTGACACTTCATAAAATGTAATATAACTTATCTGTTTATATTTTTTATTGTTTCCAGGTGAATATTGAAGCACGAGAATAGTGAAATTTGATCAAATGGACAATTCGACGAACCGATTAAGATGACTTTACGCATCCATGTTGACCGACGAGCATATAGAAAAATCGATTCAGGTGACTGTTGATAAAATTATCAATATATCAAATATCAAATTATCAAATAGGTATTTGTAGCAGGTAATGCTGTTTATTAACTTGTTTATAGCGTTGTTATCAAATATGACCTGACACGATGTTCTATGTTTATTTGCAAAAAGCATACTTTACACAGGGACGAAAGCATCTCGCTAAATTATTATCTTTGTTTGACTGCAGCGAGCAATGATTCCTTTCTATTTACAAAGAGCCGTGTATGTACATATTTAGCTAATAACACTGCGCAATAAAATAAACTACCGGAGCAGAGATTACTCAATCTTTACTAAGTTTGACCCACTGAATACGAATATGATAATGAACAACCTCTAAACGCGACTTCAGTTCAAATTGTACGTTTAGAAAAAAATAAAATATACTGACACAGAGAGCCAGTTAAATGCGTTAATAATATAAATAAAACTGGTCAACCTAACTCATAATAACACCGAGAAAAAATCTGAAAGAAAAAAAATATTTTTGACGTTTAAATTTTTTTAGACGATTACGTATAAGTATTTTAAAACTTTCAAATATCACAATAAATTGCAAAAACATCTGACTATTGCTTCCAATATTCATTTTGAACACAAAAGTACTAAATTTTGAGTTACAGACCGCAAAGATAAAAAAAATGCAAAAATTGTCATTTTTTTTTTAAACGCTCATATCTCATAAACAAGAGCTAACTGACAAATTTCATTATCATATTCTGATTCAGTGGGTCAGAATTAGTAATAATTTTTCGGTCTCCGCTCCGGTAACTCAAAAACGTGATTTTTTTGTTGCTCAGTGTAATAAACGAATACGTAGTAAGTACATAGTAAGTTCAGTAGACGTAATTGTGCTTAATATATTATTAAAAAATAACCAGGACACTATCGGTAAAGCGTTTATTTATGCAAATAAGCACGTTGAAGAAATGTCGTATCGAGTTTAATAGCAGTTGTTTGAGTTAACTTAAATTAGTCGATTATTAGTCGTTAATTAGTTATTAATTAGTCGATTAGTTTTAAATAAGTAATTTTGTAATGGACACGTTGCGGTGTTGTGCTTTTTATAGCGAAATGCACAACAATTGCGACGAAATTGTATTATTTTTTTGTTCGCCAAACATAACAGAACGTCAGGCCGATGGTGATTTAATCCGGATCGATCCGGATTTCGGTTTTAAACTCGACGTCAAAATGTTTCGAGTGTTTTCCGAGCTGGAAATTTGTGTAATGTGTATAGATTTATTTTTCAGAATAAAAAAAAATCATCAAACGAAATATATTTCTCAGTGTTCAAACGATCTAGCACCGGTTGGATATTATAATGGTATTCGAATCACTTCCGGTTTACTGATTTCCGCCAACATTCCTACTAGAAAATTCTACTCGTAGGAGTGCCAAATATTTATTTGTTTACAAAGTATGTGTGTATGTAAGAACACAATGGAGTATTTCTTTTGATTTGTTTGTTAGGCATTTTGAACGTGTTTGGAATGACCTTTTTTTTTTTTTGAGCTATTCTTTTGTAAATTTTATATTCTATGATTTGGTTCCAAAAGGGACTAGTGTGAAAATATTTACACATTATCGAGAAATTAGCTGTTCAAGATCAAGTCCAAATTTTAAAAAAAATTTACATTTTTCCATCCCAAAATGTAGTACCTGTTAGCGTGTTTTACTTTAATAGCTATGTAAATTAATTCGAAATGTATGAAATTGCTGTCAAACCTTTGACAAATATTCAATGTATAAAATGTGCCGTTTTCTAGTATATGTATGTACACTTTCTATCACAAGTCTGTTTGTCTGTCGGGAATTTTCTTATTGTATTGAAGTTTTGTAGCAAAGTCAGCGCTCGACACACTTCTTTTGTTTTCGTCGAAAAATTAAATTATATTCGTTTTCCGTAACCCATATTTATCGCTATTGTTAGCTCACTCGTATATACAATACAATACACCCGTTGATCTTCAACGGGCATTACTCTAGTCAAAGATAAAGAGTTATTTGAATTCAACACCACGACTCGTTCAAATACATACTGATAATAAGAGGTGAAATCGATTTAAAATTACCGTGACACGGAAAATCGTCGATTAAATTTTGTACGCAATGGAAACACTAAAGCCGCGTACTCATTGGCGAACATGCGCGTGTAATGTAATGCACGCTAATGTGGACGCGTGTAATGTAATGCACGCTAACGTTGCAGAGCGCGCGCAAAGTACGCTCGCGAACGCTTAGACATTTACAAAATTTGTCGTATTACAGGAGCATGTTCGCTAATGAGTACGCGGCTTAATGCTCGCTAATGTGGACACCATGTACACACTTGCCGTGCAACCAACTGCGAGCCCCACTGTGATCGCGCCAAAAACCGACACGGAGTGGATCGCCACGAACGTTGCAGAGCGGGTGCAAAGTATGCACGCTAATGTTATATTATGCCGCCACTTCACCATCGCGCGAATGTTCGTGAAATGTTGGCCTTAGCGCTGTGGTCAGCTGCCGCTTGCTCGCCCGTCCAGAGCGCTGCTATCGTATCGCTAGTGGCGCCACTCTAGTGTCAACCAGCAAGCGGCAGCGAACGAAGTGTCATCGTGGCATCGGTGTTTTGGATCCCATATCGCGGGTTCTTGGTGGAGAATTTCGAGAAAGTTCAGAGTCACTGAAATGGTCCACACGATTACGCACTAAAGGCACAGACAACGCTGGAGGGGTCCGGGGTGTGGGGAAGGGTGCGCCATCTTGCTTTTTTCGCGGTTCACTCGCCTTCGCTCAACTTTTGCGGATGTCGCGCGAATGTTATATAGTACGTTGGCGTTAACGCGAAAATGTTCGAGCAACATGACTTAAAGTGACTTTTGTTATCGACACAATGTACATATGTAGATATGTATTCTAATTACCCATTGGGATAGAAAAGAACAACAAAATTCTAACACGATCCATTCATGTTGTGACGACCCCCCCCCCCCCTATTCCGTCTGTGTGTCTGTCTGCTGATAACGCTCGCCTCGATAAATAATTTAAACACCAGAACGTGGCGTGAGTGGTATTTGAACCCGTTATCACCAGGTTGGAAGAATCGTTCTAGCACTATCATGCGACGGAGGCGATGACCGGCCTGTTACGATTTGACAATATTAATATCTTTATAGGCTCGCAACTTTGCTAAATTGCTACGTCGTTATTATTACAACGCGCCATCTATGCAACAACTATAAAAACTATTAAATTTTATATTATTTCTCAGTACGGGTGATGAGAACGCTCCGTTGATATTCAACGGGATTAGACTAGTCATATATATGTGTATAATGGCCGTATTCTGTATGTCTGTCTGTACGTTGGCGTTGACGCGAAAATGTTCGAGCGACATACCCACACCTTGGCGCTTGGCACCGCTCGTCAGCGCTCGTCCAATACGAAGTGCCGGCGTTGCAGTTAAACATTCGAACAGATTAAAAATGCAATTGCGGGGAAACTGCAAATGTTTCGAAATGCAAGGTGCGACGATTGATTCGAATCTTGATTTGGTCACGGTAAAGTCGAATCGCGCCATTCTGGCAGACTAACGCCTCGCTTGGAAATTATGCCGCACATTATACGCTATCTGGCGAATTTTCACAGCGGACTGAGCAGCTAGTTGGCTCGTCGCAAAAAGTTTTCCCACCCCTGCTCGTTCCCGATCGCGCGCGCAAATTCGGGACGCCTCGCGAAAAACAAACGCTAAATAATGGGATTTCGGTCGGGGAAAATCGGGGTCGAGCTCTGGGACATGCTCGAACACTCGCCACTCGTATGATTCGTATTTTTTCATTAATTTAATTTTGGCTCCATTACCTAGAAACGAGAGCGACGTGGCGGGGGTGCTATGGCACGAGGCGGCCAATTGGCGCACGCCATTCTGCACGTACTATGTACACAGTTCTACAATTCATTCCTTATCGTATGTATGCACATACATACATACCTACTCGAAAGTACACAGTTTTTTGTTAAAAAATTTTAAAATACACGAATTTGGCAACCAGGATGGCTACAAGAATGGACGATTCCATTAACTAAACTTTTTCTTATTTAATTGTGGATTAGATCCTCGTGTGCGATCCTTTCTCCAACTACGAGTATTCCAGGCTTTTCGTGACACATGGTTGGTAGAACAAGTAGAGATCGTAAGAGGAACGGGTAAGGCCGGCTTCGCACGATGCGGTTTTACGGCACGTTTTTTCCAGGTACAAACCGGGTAACTCCAGTGATACATTGTTTTGGATGAGGGTATTCCCATGGTCAAGATTTGGCCGCGATACGGCTACGGTCGCCGTTTACAGCCCGTACTTGCCACTGGAGCGACGACTCCCTCTCCGGGGACCACCCACGCTGCCAGTGGCGGACTGGCCATACAAGCGACATTACCTGATGGCGAGTGGGCCCCGCTATCTGTTAAAAAATATGGGCCCTCAGTAAAATTAAATAACTTTTTAACTATTTCATTTTACGTGTGTAAAAATTTACAGGATATTGCACTTTGGGTATTTCGACAAAACAAATTTCTTACGATATACACAAAGAATTAATACCTGCTTTTAAAGCCCAAGGATCGGTTAACTTTTTTTATTAGGGTCGAAATGTAAGTTTTCAACATTTGCGTGGGCCCTTTTGCGCGGGCCCATTTCCAACCTCAAGATTATGTATTTTAAATTATAAATTTTGCATTTCTGTTGATTGCCAGAAAGACGTGTAGTACGTGTATATTCTAATTAATAAAAATGAAAAAATTGCAAAATATATTTGCACGAACGAATAAATATTAAATAAATATTAAATAAATAAATTAATTAAATAAATATTAAATAAATATAACGCGAAGCAAAAACGAGGGCTCGGGCTATTAAACCGTAAAACCTTGTCGTGCGAACCCGCCCTAAGAAGTATGACGTGTGAAAAAGTTGAAGTGGCAATGGGCTGGACACAGCGAGAAGAATGGATGGCAGATGGACGCGTGATACTGGATACTGGAATGTTATCCGAGAGGATGTGAAAATACAGCAAGGTTAGACCGAGTACAAGATGGGTTGATGAGTTGAGTAGAATGTGTGGAGTCAAGTGGATGCAAGAGAATTGGTGAGGCCCTCATCCAGCAGTGGCTGAAATAATGATGATAACACATTTATCTATCTCAATCATGTTAAGAATGTTGTTACATAAGATCCAGTGCACACAGAGAAGCATATAAAGATGTATGTTCGTTATAACAAGAAGATATAGTAAGAGGAATACATGGGTAGATACAGCGGAAGGTGTAAAAAACTTGAAGTGGCAATGTGAGAAGAATGGACGCGCGAAATACCGGAATGGTATCCGAGAGGATGTGAAAGACAGCAAGGTTAGACCGAGTGAAAGATGGGCTGATGAATTGAGAAGAACGTGTGTGGAGTCAAGTGGATGCAGATTGCTCAAGACATACGGGAATGGAAGAGGATTGGATCATCCAGCAGTGGATGGTGAATCGCTGAAAATGATGATGATAACGTATTCATCTATCTCAACCATGTCAAGAATGTTGTTACATAAGATTCAGTGCACACAGAGAAGCATGTAAAGATGTACATAATATGCTTGGTATAACAAGAAGAGATCGCTAGAGGAATACACGAGTATGAAGTATGACCAAAGTGGCAGATATATGTAGCAGAACGTATGAAAAAGTTGAGGTAGCAATGGGCGAGAAGAATGGATGGCAGATGGACGCGAGAAATACTGGAATGGTATCCGAGAGGATTGGATTCAAGTGGATGCAGATTGTTCACGATAGATAGGAATCGATGAGGATTGAAGAGGCTTTCATCCAGCAGTGGATGGTGAGTTGGTAGAATCAGAGCGTTCTACCGATGTATGTATATTATCTATGTAGCTCATGTATTATTAATTTCCTATATGATCATATATGTAGCATTGTCGTACATTATAAATGGATGGAAAGAATGTTACTTGTTGAATGTTACTTGAATGTTAATCAATTTTGTACAGAACCGTCTAAACAGATAAGTCAAATGAAGTATGTAAGTAAATTATTCTGGAGACGAGAGTTCTGAATTTTAATAATCTTGCGAGCAAATTTTAATATTAATTCGACGACATTTTTCCCGATAGATATTTCGATTACGGCTACTATGTACATATGTAGATAGGAAAACTGTGAAGTTGCGATATTCGAATGCAAATGGGATTTACACAAAGTCGTTCGAGTGGCAAAGTTCAAGGCTTGAGAAGTTTGGCTTTATCGCTATTAATTGACTATTGCAGTTCAGTGTGCATTTGCAAACTATCGATTTATATATAGCGAGAATAGTGTCGCATGACAAAGGCAAAATTCCTCGACAATGGAGAAAACGACCCTCGACAATGCTTGTTATATCGAATTCCTTGTACTGCAAATACCATCGCTTTAGCAATATATTTACAGAATATGTACACACATACATACAAACTCGTATTTACGATCGACTGTCTAGATTAAATTCTCTGAATTTAATTTTCAGTATATTTTTAATTATTGGATGATATTGAGTGAATTTGAATTTCAAAATTTATAAAAAAATTGCACTTTGAAACTTTGCGTAGAGTGAAATAATTGCAATCGACTAACAGAGCATGGTACTTATACCACGAGCGTACGTAGAATGATTTTTGTGAAATTAATCGAGTCAGATTGTTAAATATTATGTTTGTAATGAAACAGTTGCGACAAAAAAACTTTATGATTTTTAAAATTTAATTTAATTTAAACAATTTTTAGCCACGGCTACGCAACGGAAGTTAAATTACGTTTATCTGGATAAAGATGTTATTCGCGGTTTATTTTCCATTGTTATCTATTCGCTCTTTAAAATGTATATATGTAACTCATACACTTGCTATTCGAACGACAAAAAAATGTTTGTTATACATATATGTATTTATGTATGTATGTACATAGCTCGCTACAAGTTTTTTGACCCAGGTGAAACAAATCACATTCATCAATGAATATATGTATATTTCCAGCTATTTTTTGCTAGTTTTGTTGCGATTCAGCACGCACTTGATCCATTTTTCTTTCCAAATCGTCCCAGAATATCCTTGTTACCACAAGGATATTCTGAGCTACCGATGTATACGTCTACATCTCGGGTAGCGATTTTTTCTCTAACCTTTTTTTATTTTTTTGCAAGTACGAAGATCGATACGCGCTTCTTCGTCTTTATTGCCTTTTCTTCGTCTCGGCTGAGGCTAATTAATTCCAGTACTCCGTCAAGCGGGAATAAAACAAAAAAAAGTGTGTGGGGGATTCTTTCGGGGATAATCAGCTGTCGAAATTTTCGACATTTATTGTGCAAAAACCTGCACGTGTTCGATGATTATTTTTTACGCGCGAAAATAAATTTTCGACCGCGGTTCATTGGCACGAGTTTCCCGCTGTGCACAAACCGATAAGTTTCGTTTACGTGTATTTTTAGATTCCACAGATGAATTCTTGCACATTGTGTTGGAAACGAGCGGTCGCTAACCTGTCTTTTTTTTTTTTTTATCCATATCGGATAAAGTATTGTGATCGTGCGAAAATTCGACCTCGAAATTTTGACTGATTTGTATCGGGAATCGTCCCCCGATCGCGTTTTTATGATTTTCTGGAAAATGTCTGTATGTGTGCATGTGTGTGAAATCGCTGTCTCAAACATCATTAATCCTATTACACCGAAACTTCACATTATTATATATATAATAGCCCAAATCCATCTGTGTGGTGATAACGCTCGCCAACGTAAATAATTAAAAACGAGAACGTCGCGCGATTGGGATTTGAACCCGGTATCACTTACACTATCTTCCAAACGGAGGCGATGACGTACGTGCTATAATTGGCCAATATTAAATCTTAAAGTGTTCGCGACTTTGCTAAATTGTTATTATATAGCTCCACCTATACAAAAACTATTAAATTTAATATTATTTTTCAGTACGGGTGATGAGAACGCTCCGTTGATATTCAACGGGCTTACACTTAGTCATATATGTATATAATAGCCCTATTCCGTATGTGTGTCTGTCTACTGATAACGCTCGCTGAGGTAAATAATTTAAAAGACACGAACCATCCGCGCGCGAGTGGGATTTGAACCCGAGATTTTTGAACATATAAATCCCTAGTAGGTTCACCACTTGTTACTAAATTGTTACATTGTTGTATTATAAAGCGCCATCTAATCAATAACTATAAAAAATATTAAATACACACACACATATCTACTCACCACACAAACACTCACAGTACGGGTGGTGAGAAACCACTCCGTTGATATTCAACGGGCTTACACTAGTAGGCACGTGTATAATTTCTGTACCGATCTTTACAATTCATAAGGTTTTTTAAAACCGGAGTTTTATTTTATAATTTTTGTCAAAACTGTCTAATTGCTTAAGCTGAAAATTTTCACGTTTATTACCTACATATGTACATATATGTACATATGTATGTATATGCGTGCCTTAAAAATAAAATAATTTTTAAATATTTTTTACAACTTTACTCTTCGTTTTTGATGTTTTTCAACTTTTATTACAGTCTATTTATTAAGCTTAATTTTCATATATTTAGTATTCATGTAAAATTTATGTAGATACAATTTTTGTGTTTACTCTTGAACGAAATTTCGTTTTTTTATTTTTTTCGGCCTTTTAATTATTTTTAATCTTTATGAACTTGTAAAATTATAATCTTCATAGCATTGATTATATATAAAAAATAAAAAAATCTAAATCGGTTTACCGGAAGTGGTAGATTACCGTATTTGTACATGCGCGCCTCGTGACCACACAGTGATTTAATTTGATATGTGTTTTCATGTGTGCGTGTGTTCGTTGCGAGCTATGTTTGATTTACATACCTACGCCTGCTTGGACGCACCAATGAGAAAAATGTTGATTTTTGACCTTTTCGGTTTAAAAATATAATTTCGTTTCCCTTTGTGTTCCTCACATACATATATGGATAAAGTCGTGGCTCGGCCACACCCGATTTTTTTTTGTCGTCGACTCTTGTTGACTCATTAAATACACGTATGTACATATGTACATGCGCGTATCAAAGGGCTAATGTCAAATTTTGGGCGAATTGCGTATCCTTTCAGAAGCCCGTTCATTATCGACTGTTTTAAAATTGTCATTACATAATTATATCCAGTGGTTCGCACCCGAAATCAAATTAAAAAAAAAAAAACCAACAAAGAGATAGAATAACTCACTATGCTCATAGTTGTGAGATTCTAAAAAAACATCTATGTACATAGATAGAATTTAGTGGTCATACACATCATGAAAAACCATTTAGGTATATGTACTGGTGTATTCATTAAGCCGCGTATTGCTGGGCCCCACAATTAGAGTCAGCGAGGTGCAAGGCGATGCGCGCGATGGCAGCGGTCTATCCGTTGTTCAACCGTCGTAGCGCTTTGTCACGATCCAATCGCATCAAAATGTATCGCGCCCTAATACTACCAATATTAACATACGCTGCGCCTGTTTGGAACAATGCCTCCACAACTAACCATACTAAACTGCAAATCGTGCAAAACACAGCCATCAAAATCATATATAACACCCCCATGTATACTAACCTCAAAACGCTTCACTCGCGAAACAACATCCCATTTGTAACTGATATTACTAACAAATTAACCATGAAGTTTTACCATAAAACTACCAATAACCACGCTAACAAATTAGTAAAAAGTCTCGGTGATTACGATAGTGTATCATTACCTTTCAGGTATAAACATAGGCTCCCGAAACATAATCTGTTTTAAACCTCCGTTTACAGTAAGTCACTAGAAATAAGAATTTAATGTATATGCATGCATACCCTATTTATTATGTATTGTATTTAAAAAAATAAAAATAAAATTTGTAAATAGGTTTTTAGCTTAAATTTTCCTACTGTAAAAAAAACAAACACTGACGATAAAGTAAGATTATTTTCCTATTACTACTAACACACATTTATTGTAAAATGGATAATGGCCACTTGACCAGGAACCATTAGGATACGTTTTTTAGTAAATAAGAAGTATTATGAACATTATATGGATAAATAAAAGTTTAATAAAAAAAAAAAAAAATTAAGCCGCGTACTCATTGGTACCGCTGATTATAATTATCATGTCACGGGGAAAGTGTTGCATTGTATACAATTCCCAGAATGGACAAATAGCAAAATGTACACATCATAAACTGAAATTGAAACAAACTGGTGCAAATTGTTCTTCGGGATCAACAGGTCAGATTGGTTTATTACATTTTATACAATGTGGGGATTTCACACTTTGCCTGTAGCATGAACATATAAAGTACTTTAGTCGGTTGAAATTAGTATCGATATTGCTTCAGCAGTATCAACTTGCTTTTACACCTAACCAATAGTTACCACTATTGTTATCAGACTCATTAGTCAATGGTAAACACGTGTTGAACTTCAACTAACAATATAATATATAGTATAACTAATATAATATGTATAACTAGTGTAAGCCCTATATTAGCCCTAGAGTATATGTGTACGTGTACAGCCAGACAGACCCTTGCGCTACTATATATGTACATACAGTAATGCATACTTCAAACTTGACAAATGAATGAAGTACTGAGCTTAGTATTTATTTCTAAATAAAAAAAAAAAATAATATAAAATTTATTAGTTTTTATAGTTTATGCTATGTAGATGGCGCGTTATAATGCAACAACGTAACAATTTATAGCAAAGCCGCGAACCTACCGAGGATTAATATTGTCAAATTGTAGCAGGCCCGTCATTACCTAGTTTGGATGAATGCGTAAGCGGCACCCTCTTCCGAACTGGTGATCTTGCGTTCAAATCCCACTCGCGCGAGCGTTATCAGCAGACAGACGGACAGACAGACGGAATAGGGCTATTATACATATGACTAGTGTAAGCCCGTTGAATATCAACGTATGTTTGCGTGGGTGAGTATATGTGTATTTAATAGTTTTTTATAGTTTTATAATACAACACGTAACAATTTATCAAAGTCGCGAGCCTATTAAGATATTAATATTGTCAAATCGTAACAGGCCCGTCATCGCCTCCGTTGGATGATAGTGTTAGCACGATTCTTTCCAACCTGGTGATCGCGGGTTCAAATCCCACTCGCGCGCGGACTGTTCGTGTCTTTTAATCATTTACCGATGCGAGCGTTATCAGCAGACAGACAGACAGACGGAATAGTGCTATTATATACATATATGATGATATTATACGCGCCTGACGTGTCGCTCTATCGCAGTTTGATTCAGATCAATTTCGTCAGACGCATGTTTTTATTATTATAATATTATTATTATGATCATGGTCTGCGCAATCAAATCAGAAAGCCCTACAAATGGCCGCGTTTTAATCAATTCGTTCGAGCCGTTTTGTTGATTGCCTCACATTGTCCATCGAGATGACATCGAATCACCAATTTCCTCTTTCGGTTTCTCATTGCAAAAAAAAAAAACCCCAACGATTGCCTCTATGGGAGACCGCAAACGTAATGTGGTTGCCTTCGTTCGAACTATAGACAGATGTTGACAACCTTTTTTTCGTTCGCTTATCGATATTGGATTAACGCTACGGCGATAAGCGTCGCTAATTCGCAATCGAAAATGTTTAAATGTATTTATCGGAACACTTAGCACTAAGCACTTAATATTTAAGCGTTGCCGTGTTTTTTTGTATTGGGTATATGAAAATTTCTATATACACGTGTACTCAATTTAGCTCAAGTTATTTTATTTTATTATTTTCAGACAAACAACCGATTTATTGTACCTTTTCTTTGTACGAATATTACAGTTTCTTGTTTGATAATAGCCACGGGCATGAAAAGGTTCTGCGGAAAATCCGACACGTTTCAATATTCAAATCAAATGCAAACACTTCAATCCTGTTTGTAGACGATGAAAATGCGATTATTTCAGTTTTCGTCGATTGCATACATATAATTAAATAATAATAAACGCCTATTGTTGTTTTAATTGTATTCCAACACAAAAGTCGGATATAACGTCATAGAGCAACAAAAAACATTGATAAAAATATATTGAATAAAGATAATAATCGAAAATTCGTCATGTCTGATAAAAACAAAAATAAATAAATAGATTCAGATAGTGAATTCAATTCTCTATCGCCGTCGACAATGTAATATAAATTTCAATGAATAAGTGTTTAAAAAAAAAAAAATACTTATCGAGTTTGTTTGCATATCAAAGACGAATGCTCGCCGAGTCTTTGTTATAATATCGTGCATATTTTCGTAGCAATTCGTTTCGGAATTTGTATATACATAATATCATCATCATGTAAAGGCATAATACATATACGAATCTCTTGGGAATTCTCATCTTGTCTTGGAGGCGAGAGATTGGAAGCAACCATATTATTATAATTTATTCTGCGGCACGCCTTGAATGTTTTTTATACACAATTGCGCAATAAAACATCCATTTGACTGTTTTAATATAAAATCTCCCACTAATTCATAATAATAGAATACGACTGGGGAAATTCCACTTTTGAATTGCTGTCCTGATATTAATGGAAATTTTGTCTCATTACTGATTATTTCATACGAACTGTTGCTAGACATTATTTAGCGTTTACAAAATGTATGTGACATACAATGTAAATTTTCTTCTTGGAATACATACATATACATATGTATTCATAAGGTGACCAACCGTCCTCTTTTAGGGAGGATAGTCCTTCTTTTTTGAGTTCTGTCCTCCCTTGAAAAGTGTCCTCATAAATGTCCTCCTTTTCGGATTGCAAATCTCCAAAGCACCAGTTGAAAGAGTTTTTTCAATTGCTAATGATTTGTGGACAAGTGAGAAATCTAGATTGAACGTTGATACTGTATAGCTTAGGTTCCCAACCTTTATCGAGTGGCAACCCCTTTTTATAAAAGTCAAGTGACCCGCGACCCCGATATATTTGAAAAAGGCAAAAAATATTTATTCAAACATCAAAACACTGCAGTGGACTCCATACATTCTTCTCAATTCATCAGCCCATCGTCCACTCGGTCTGCCTTATTTTCTTTCACATCCTCTAGGATGCCATTCAGGTATTTCTCGTCATCCATTCTTCTCAAATACTTTTTCACACATTCCGCTATATCTGCCACTTTGGTCATACTTTTTACCCATGTATTCCTCTTCTTGTTATACCAAGCATACGTACACCTTTCCATGCTTTTCTGTGTGCACTGGATCTTACGTAGCATTCTTGAATTTAGCATCCACGTTTCACATCCATACGTCATAACTGACAGAAAAATGCATTATAGTCAATAGTTGTTTTATATAGTTTACTGTTTCAGTTGGGGTCGAGACCCATTTAGAGTCTAGCTGTAAAATTCAATATTGGAGATAATTCTTATTCAGAAATTTCCAATACAGTCAACCCTCCTATAGCGTTGAGATAGGGACCACGCTATAGGAAAAAAAACGCTATAGAAAGTTAGGCACCCATACAAAATTTGGGGTTAAGTTTTTTTAATTGTATTTTGCGATTTGAAGCAAATCAAACATTTTACCCATTTTTATATTTCCAATGACCTTGCATGTGTTTAGTTTGATAACAATAGCACGTGCCTACACGCGCGGCGGAGCATTGACCTTGCATATTTAGTCCAGTTTATTTTGCTACTGACAAATATTTTCTAAGTGCACATACATACATATTTAAATGCACATTAATAATATATTTATGAAAATTCTAATTTGACCTTGAAAATATTGCATTTTTTTTTAAAATGTACGCTATAGAAGGGACCGCTATACAAAAAACCGCCGCAAACGCTATAGAAGTGTACGCTATAGGAGGGTTGACTGTATATCTATTGTTAAAAAATGATACATTGACAATATACCTATACATTCATCCAGCGGAAAAGTACTAATTTAAATAATAATTAATAGGGATGACAGCACAATTACAATATAAAATGTTACAAATGTTTTCATTACGCACTTTTCACATTATAGTGGAATATTGCGATTTTTTTTCTTCAATTTACTTGCGTCCTCCTTTTCATTGTAAAAAGGTTGGTTACCTTAGTATTCAGTGGCGTTCTTTTGTAACATTTGTCACACGACAAGGGCAATGTCTGGTTGTGTTTTGATGTTTCTAATCTCGGCGATTCTCAACCTCCGTTTTTACTATTCGCTCAAAATGTATTTTCATTTGCCATTAAAATCATTCATCTTCATTATGTCGTCAGTGGTTCTCGATCTTCCCGGATTTAATTCGCAATACGACCTTTTTGTCGTCGACATAACACGCCGTTTGCTTTGAGAATTAACCTTAAGCCGTCCGAACACTACCGATACGTATTAAGAGCGACCCCGCGATTATGTGCGTGCGTAAAGTCGAAAGTACATACATACATAGATATTTACTTCTATTTTTGTTTTTATTTTTGCGCTACATTTTGGCCTAAATCGGCAAAAAGCGTCATCGATTGCGCAACGCAGAAGCGTCTGGTAAAAAACGACCTCAAATAACATTTCGCCGAGCGGATTTAGATAAAAACTAATATTTATACTTTCTATGAATAAACATTTGGTGCGTCGCGGTGCGCGTTTAACGCGTTTCGTCGATTATATAATCGAATTTATTTTTATTTTATATAACGAGCTTTTAATGGTTTTACCACTGTGCAGCTCATACTCTACATATATTGTGTATGGCCATTTTCTCGCCGCTGGCAATTTCGTGACCAAAAATTTTCGAACGGGGTCACACGGACACCGTGGAAATTCGTGGTATCCATTCATCCATCGATACCACGAGAACGAACGAAAGATTGCATAATTAAAACCAGAATATTCCATTGAATTGTTTAACTATTATATACATACACAGAGTGCGAAAGCGAGTTTTATCTAAGAGTGCGATAATGCGCCATATGGAATCGCTTTACCTTTTACATTCCCATGACACACGTTCATACGTACTTTATCGATTAATGGACGTTTGAATAATATTTTTTCTCGAAACGTGAGGAATATCTCGTCCCTATTGTTGTGCAACTTGTCGTGAATGATTTGTATCTTATACAAACAGATCGAATCCCAAATTAAACATGTCATATACACTCTCGTATGTTTTGACTTTTACATAAAAAGACATATGATATGATTTACACAAAACTGACAAAAAAGTCTGTTGGGGAAATCGTCAAATTGTCAATACCAGGGGTTCCCAACCTTTTTGTACCTTTACATTTTAAAATATTGGTAGGGCGGCGGGCACCACCTATTTTTCAAAGCAAATTTATAGTTGAACATACACAAAAAAATAATGCCGCTTTTTTTAAGAATGAAAACTTTTTTTTGTCCACTGTATTTCAGAAGTCCTTATCTGATATTAAGGATTTTAGCATAATATCATTCTGAAGGTCCTTCACTTGAACAAGGTCCTTCAGCAATGTATGCAGCTATTTCCATTATATTTATTTGGCAAGTAAAAGGATTGATAAAAAACGAGACCATTGGCTCGATGATAGTAAACTGTTGAAATCTCTTCTTAAAGCACTTGAAGGTGCTTAACAAATAATGACAGGTTGAATTCACTGTTACCCGCCATTTTCTTCATATTTGGGAAATGCACGAGGGACTTCCATCTGCAGATGTGATATCCACAAAAACAGTTTGGCTTTAAATGAGTTATCAGAGCCTGTCATTTTAGGTACATGTTTGTCTTTTCCCTACAACTGCAAGTTTAAAAAATTCTGTCGTGGTCGAATAGTGGCGGGCGCACACAAATCGGTCAGCGGGCGCCATGGTGCCCGCTGGCACGTGGTTGGGAATCCCTGGTCTATACTATCAGCAATTGGCAGTTAGTTCGTTGATTCTGCTCTTGTAAGGCTCATTGCACTTATACCAGTGAATAAAACGTATTTATTTATACAAAATTGTCAGACCTCATCTTATGTATTGTGGTCAACTAGAGATAGATTACAAATATTACAAAATTGAGGTATGAGATGTCTTTTAAATGTTGATAGGTATGCTATTATAAAAAATATGATGATTGAATTAGATTTGTTGAATGTGAATGATACTTAACATCATATTATAGTAAATTGTGAGAGGAATGGATGTACATATGTTATTATAATTTAAATAGAAATAGGAGAAGCATATTGTACAGAGGTGTTTTGGAATATATGTATGTACATACATATGTAATAGACTGCCGGATGGAATTAGAAGTTCCAAAACTATTGATAAATTCCTGGCAGTCTTAAAAAAAACATCTGTGTATAAGTGCTTAGTTGAGGTGATTATGTAAATTAGCTTTAGCTATTATACTATATGTAGATATAAATAAACAAATAAATAAAATTTTATCCCAAATCGTTACTGTGGCCAAGCAAGTGCATCGCACATATGTATGTACAAACACAGAGTAAAAAACGTATATAAAATAAATGTATGTAGAATGCTAATATAAATACATAATCGGTATGAATGAACCGTTAGGTTCACCGTTTCTATCGGTTGAAAATTCGCTGTTTGTCAACAATATGTGAATTTACATTATATCGAAAATCACATTCGATTTGTATTAATTTTATGGCCGATAAAGACAATGACCGGCGAAATAATGAGAATTTTGATCTTTTGGTTGGAAAACAGGTTGTTATCACACTATTATCACGTTGGTATTCTCACATTTTAAGATAATTTTTGACGTGAATACGTCTATATGCGTAACAGTATGGGGTACCAGTACGGGAACGGCGGTGTTACGTTTGGATGGGCATACATTCCAAGACTATAACTTCGTTACCAATAACATCATTGACATGAATGTCGTTTTATTCGATCGGGTATACGTCTACGATAAATTTCCGATCTTAAGTTGGCACCGCGCATGCGCGAGGCGCGGGAGAGGGGGCGTATCTTCCAACGGTTATTTTGGACGTTTTTGGAAATTTCCAAGCAGTATATCTCACGACTTGCAAAAAACGCATATCAAAAAAAAGAAGGTTTAATCATCTATCGATCAGTACCAACATATCTGTGATAGAACGAGTGAGACGGTATCGGGAACGTCAGAAAGTCTACGCAGCGCGAGCTCCTCGACGGCCACTGCTTACCTGTTGTGACTTTATTCGTTATGCTAAATGAAAATATATATTAATGTATCCATTTTGATGCTTTCTTTTCATTCTCACATTCCAAATAATGTTTAATGAATTTTGCACGCAAAACGTAGTCACAGTAGATAATCATATTGTAGAGATAGTTGATAGTTATTTATACCTAGGACAATTGGTGAATATGACTGGATGTAAAGAAGAAGAAATAAAACGAAGAATGAAGTGCTTTTGGAAGAATGAACTTAGTTTTTAAATCCAACATTCCGCTATGCTTAAAAAGGAAGGCGTACGACCAATGCGTACTGCCAGTTACGACGTATGGATGTGAAACTTGGACGCTAAATTCAAGAATGCTACGAAAGATCCAGTGCACACAGAGAAGCATCGAAAGGTGTATGCTTGGCATAACAAGAAGAGATCGCAAAAGATAATACATGAGTAAGAAGTATGACCAAATTGGCAGATATACATAGCAGTACGGGTGAAAAATTTTAAGTGGACATAGCGAGAAGAACGCACGACGGATGGTATCCGAGAGGATGTGAAAGAAAGCAAGGTAGACCGAGTGGAAGGCGGGCTGATGCATTGAGATAAATGTGTGGAGTCAAGTGGATGCAGATTGTTCAAGACGTACAATGCGTACTGCCAGTTATGACGTGTGGATGTGAAACGTGGATGCTAAATTCAAGAATGCTACGCAAGATCCAGTGCACACAGAGAAGCATAGAAAGATGTATGCTTGGTGTAACGAGAATAAATCATAAGAGGAATACACGGGTAAGAAGTATGATCGAGAGGATATATCCGAGAGGATGTGAAAGAAAGCAAGGTAGACCGAGTGGAAGGCGGGCTGATGCATTGAGATAAATGTGTGGAGTCAAGTGGATGCAGATTGCTCAAGACAGACATAAATGGAAGAGGATTCATCTAGCAGTGGATGGTGAACGGCTGAAAATGATTCCAAATACAATATTAGCCGCTAACGCAGAAGTATTCACGGAAAATCTACGGCTGTGTTCGACACAGCCGCATCCCGAATTTTGATCCCCTTGTGGGGCTTTTTTTGTTTCAATGAAAATGTTGCTAACCCTCGACAGTGTTTCTCAAATTAAAAAAAAAAAAAATGATATAGTCTATTAACTAACGCCCGGGAGGAGCCAGGCACTCGAAGTATATTTAAACAATGCGTAAATTGTTCGTTCGTTCGTTTGGCGCGACAGCCAAATTTATATAAAGTAAAAACACAAGTAGCACGTGTTCTCACAGTTTGAGAGCCACTGAAGCCGGTGTAGTGACCGAATGTCGGCCAGCTGGGAAGGTCAATGTCTTCGTCAGTGCGCATTTCACACGCGGTGACTCTCTTCTTCACACGGTGCCGATTTTACGCTACGAGCAACATTCCTATGGATGAGGTGGATTTTACCTCCCCCTTTTACACCCTATCTCCACATTTTGCCTCCCCTATCCACTCCAGACTCGAATGTGAGGTGCTGCAAACCCAAAACCGATTACATCGTGTCAAAATTGATGCAAAACGAACACGGCCATATATGTATGTATGTATGTATGTAGGACTGGGGGATTTGAAGCATTGGATTTTTTCACTGTCATGTGGTATACCAGGCTTCGATTCAAATTCACTTTTAATCTGTACTGTTAAAATATCCAGTGTATACTGCCGTCCTAAGCCCACTCAACGTAACTGATAAAAATTACGAAAATGAGTTAGATGTGTTATGTGTTTTTCGCATATATTTTTTATCGATTTTAGCATTTTGATTTGTCATTTTAGCATTTTAAAGTGTTTGATTTTAGCATATATTTAGCATTTATTTTTATTAGATAATTTTTTAATACAGATCAATTTCAATACTCTGTAACACAATTTATTATATACAAACAATTTAAAACTAACGTGACAAATAAAAAATAGTAGAAAATTATTAAGAAATGGCAATATGGAGAAATGCAGAGACAAAAATCATGAATTAAAATATAAAATATAAAATTTATTAAAACTAAGCATGGAACATATGTGTTTCCACAGACGACTCTTTTTAGTTAGTATGACGATCAGTTACCAGTAAATTATATTTACTAAGAAATCTTTCTGCATCCACACTATTTACAGGACACCAAATTGATTTTATTGCAGCAGAACCAAACTCTTCATATTAAATTTTTGTGGCCATTAACAATTGCAGTATACCAGGTTTTAACCCACTTTTTACATACAAGTTGTTTAAAAAAAATGCTTGAATGGTATTGTTCGTAGTACGGGTACGTAACACGGGTCTCTAGTTATGGGAGTGTATTCTTGCGATTTTTCATATCAAAATTAATGTATCTTCATTCAAAAGTGACTTTTTTGAGCTATTAAATCTAACGTATCTGCATGCGCAGAGAAATAGTATCACCAATACCACTGTTCGACAAATTACGACTTTTTCTTTGCTTCCGAGACGAGATATGACTTTTCTTATAGATCTACTATGCCCAGTGAACACGAATCTGGTAATAAAAAATGTTGATTGGCTCGAGATTCGGAGATATATACTACATATAGTGAATAGCTGAAAAGTACTACAAATGAAAGATAAAATACCCGACTATAGATTTCAATATTCATTTTGAACAAAAAATTGACCAATTTTGAGACATCGAACGAACAACACCAAGAAATAGAAAATTCGCGTGATTTAAAAAACACATACATATGTATATCTCCGAATCTCGAGCCAATAAACATTTTTTATTTCCAGATTCGTGTTCACCGGGCATAGGATCTATAAGAAAAGTCATATTTCGTCTGGGAAGCATTTTTCGTGTCGAACAGTGTACTTAGCGAAATTAACGTATCCAATATTTACCTCGGTCACTACCTTATCACGAAAGATTGAAAAGACTGAATCTCTCCACATTGGAGACGAGGAGATTGAGAGGTGATTTAATTGAAGTATTTAAAATAATAAATAATCATTATTCATGTGAAATGACCAACCTCGTTATGTTCAATGAGAACCCTCATCTAAGAGGTCACACTCTTAGACTCCAAAAAGAAAAATCAAACGAGATTGTTAGAGATTCATTCTTTTCAAATAGAGTGGTTGAAGTTTGGAATAGTCATATATTATGTACATTAATAATGAATAATGAACTACTAAAGTATTCATTTCTTTTTTTCAATTTTTACTTGGAATTATCAAAACACAATAGAAAATAACCTCATGCACTAAAAAAAAGTTTAAATAAATCAGTAATACATGAAGAACAACACAAATTTAGAATAAAACTTTCAAGTCCATTTATCTCGATATTATTGTTTTGTCAGTTACGTTAAGTGGGCTTAGGACGGCAGTATAGCCCTTTTTTTTGACGTGAATACGTCTATACGCGGACCAGTGTTACGTTTGGATGGGCATATGTACATTCCGACACTATAACTTCGTTACTAATAACACGATCGACATGAATGTTGTTTTATTCGCTCGGGTATACGTCTACGATGCATTTATGGTTTGATTTTGAAATATCGCTTAAAGATCTGTCGATTTAAGCTGCAAGCTATTTGTTGGTGAAAAATCAAAAACAAGTCGAAAAAAAATCTAAAATTTCACTATGTTGGCCCGTACTCGCCAAAAAGCCAATAGGAAATACAAAAAACGTATATCATCAGAAAGAGGGTCTAATCATCTATCGATCAGTACCAAAATGTCTGTGACAGAACGAGTGAGACGGTATTGGGAATATCAGAAATTCGACGCGGTGCGCAGGGAAAACAACGACGCGAGTACCTCGACGGCCACTGTTTACCACAGGCCAATGATAAATAAAATTGTTATCGATGTTACTAGTTACGACTTTATTCGTTATGCTAAATAAAAATATATTAATGTTTCCATTTCGATGCTTTCATTTCATTCTCATATTTCACATAAAATATTAGCCGCTAACGCAGACGTATTCACGAAAACCCACGGCCGTGTTCGACACAGCCACACCCAGAATTATTTTTTTTTTAAGTGTACTTTCCAAAAAAGTATACCCAATATTATCATCTATCGAATCGACAAAAAAAATCGAGTATTTTTAACACGGAATTGAGTATTTTTGTTTATGGACACTGGACAATAGGGTGGAGCGTCCATGTTTGGAACTTTTTTTTTTTGGGATATTCGTTTTGAAATACATAGTTAGTTATAAAGAGTTGCATTTACATCATACATACATCTTCTGTCCAAAAAAATCTGCTTAATTAAAAAAAGTTTTTCTGATCTCTACCAGCACTTTTATCTTAGTACTTTTACTTGCATGGAAATTTCCAATTGATTGTTTCCAGTCTGATACAATGAAACTTTTGGTAGGTATTAAAATGACAAATTTTTAATTTTTGCAATATCGCTCCACCCTACTGGAGAATATTCCATGCATTTCCATGCTTTGTTTTTATAATCGAAACGTTATGAAAATTACAAATTTTGAAAAAAACTTTTAGGGAATGTAACTGAAGTAGGCTTCACCAGCACACGAATGATGAGGTTCTCCAACTACTCCACAATACAGAGTTGGTGCGGAGATTAAAAAGGGTTAAACGACACAATAGTTAACAATAAAACGAAGAAAAATAAACTGTGCGTTAACTGCTTTAGCAAGTTAGTCAAAAAAAGAAGAAAATATAACTTTTTATGATAAAAATTGTGGGATGAAAGTGGACTACGTTCCCTCATAGTCAAATCAATATATATTATATTTCCCTAGTTGGTTCACTGCGACAGATGGTAAAATGTTTGCCTAATAAATAGTGTTTGCCAATAATCGCCTGTTTGATATCACCCACGCCATTTTACACACTGTATGTACATATATTCCGTAGGTACATTTCATTTAATATTGAAATCAAACAGTATTGAATGACCTGCGTTGCCGGGGTGCATTTTTAAATTCAAATAATATTTCACAGAAAGGCAAAAAATGATTTAACACAAACTAAGTAACTGGGGTTTTTTTTTTATATACACATACCAACTAAGGATGGCAGGGATTGTTTCACTTTCCCTATCTGTCACCCGAAGTTAAAATATTATCACTATTTTTCAGTTTACATTAGTTCAATCGCAGTTGTTTTTCGTGCCAAAAAAAACAATCGCAAATTGTAGTAGCGGACATCGGCCCAGTGGACTTGAGACCAAATTTTGAAGTTGTTTACATATTGTAGTTATGTATGTATGTATGTACATACATACATACATACATATATGTAAATACGTAGTAGATAGATTCGTTGCCCGTGTGCATTTTGAATAAATTGTAATACATTCATTTTTTTTCATCGACAACTGCTATGAATCGGATTCGTCAAAATAAAACTATTATTCTATTAAGAAGAATAAATTTCGATTAATTAATCGAGTGCCATCCGACATCCGCTGCATCATAGGAAGTACCCATGCAAAGCATAGCACCGATCTGTCAAACGATGACGGAATGTATGATGGAAAAAACAGACAGACCGACAGTAAATAATTACATACATGGTTTTACATCGTGCACGATAAAACAATACCATCGATGTGAAAATATGTGGGATTTGAGCATTGCTATTTTAGTCGAAGGTCCCCCGAAGATTTTCTCGGAGGATTTTGACCTTAAATATCATCATCGACAAGCTCGAGATATTACTATGTAAATACAGAATTAGAATTTCCGAATTTATCTAACTTTGATTCCACGAAATAGGCACCACCTAAAATTTCATTACTACTAAAACATTGTCCGTTTCTTCTTTCCCCTATATGTACATATTTATGTAGTATAAGGCAATGGTTTCACAAGTGGCACTGCAGAGTACATACATATATGTATTTCCCTAGTTACGGCACTATCGTTCCTTATCTCCCCTGTGCTCCAGAAGGCAATGGTTTCAATATTGGAGAGTATCTTCCCCTAGTAACAACACTATGACAGACAGTAAAATATTTGTCAAACAGTGAAGAGGCAACGTAAGTACGCCACCTTGATAAGAGAAATATACTAACTAGTACATACATATGTATTTCAGTACTTACTCTTGTACGTTCCTTGTATTACACTTTAGTCAATCGAACAAATGTGTTTTATAATATTTCACTTAAAGATTTTACATGTATAAATATTTATTTATATAATATAGTAGCTAAAGCTAATTACATGTGTAATCCTCAACCAAGCATATATACAGATATGTCTTTTTAAAACTGCCAGAAATTTATCAATAGTTTTGGAACTTCTAATTCCATCCGGCAGTCTATTACATATGTACATACATACATACATATATTCCAAAACACCTCTGTACAAAATGCTTCTCCTATTTCTATTTAAATTATATTCACATACATAATATGTACATCCATTCCTCTCACAATAAATTTACTAAAATATGATGGTAACATATTATTATAACATAATAGCTTAAGAACATCTCATAGCGTAATTTAAAATCATTTTCCGCTCAAATTAGTGCGTTTAGATAAAATAAAGAAATATAGAAATAGAAAACCAATCCTTATAAACGTGGTGAAATAAAAAAAACTCGCCAAATAAAGGCGAGGAAAAAATGTGTAAAAAAAAATATATTTTTGACTTTAAAAATTCGGTAGATAATTAATTATAAGTATTTCAAAGCAATAAAAAATCACAATCAATAGGAAAAATATCTGACTATTGATTTAAATACTCACTTTGAGAACAGCGATACTATATTTTGAGTTATAGACCGCATAAGCCAAAAAAATGGATATTTTTTACATTTTTTAAATCGCAAATATCTCATAAACGAGAACATCATTATCGGATGCGAATTCAGTGGGTCAAATTTAGCAAAGATTGACTAATCTCGGCTCTGGGTTTTAAAAAACGTGATTTTTTGTTGCTCAGTGTAATGAATACACAATACATACGTAGGTAAGATGTGGTCTGACAATTACATTATAAATTGTTATTGTAGTTTCTTTAGATAATAATCTTCTTAGCCGACATAATATTCCTACTGTTTTAGCTACTTTTTTTTTTTTAAAAATTGATCGTGTAACTTAAAATCTAACTTATCATCCAATATTATACACAAATATTTGAAATTATTAACTAGTTCAATATTACTTTCACCAACTTTTAACCAAAAATCAATTTTATTAATTATAAATATAATGGCCCTATTCCGTCTGTCTGCTGATAACGCTCGCCGACGTAAATAATTAAAAAGAACCAGAACGTTTTTGATCCCCTTTATTTTAACCATGTACATAAATCGGTTGAAAGTTCGCGACTTTGCTAAATTGTTACGTTGTTGTGTTATAACGCGCCATAGATGGCGCATTGTTGCACAGATGTAACAACTATGAAAACTATTAAATTTAATATTATCTGTCAGCGCGGGTGATTGGAACGCTCCGTTGATATTCAACGAGCTTATTATATAATTAATCACCATTGCTTCGATTTTTTCTACGTTTAATTTTAATTTGTTAAAGCCAACTTATTAAATTACCTACATAATTCAAAATTTAACGTTTCCATTATACATACATACGTATATACGTATGTGAATGAAACCAACTTTGAAATACATAATTACTTCTGAAACTGTGCAATCAAAAATATAAAGTGCTTTGTCAGGTAAAAAGATAAACTCACCGCAGCCGAGTCGACTTTTCTCGAGCGGTATTGTAATTTTTATTTTCACCGTGCTTTCTTTGTGGGAAAGCTTTGCGTTCGAGCGTTCGCCTCGTTTGTGCTGGAAAATGCTATTTTCCAACGACGCTCTTTGTTTTCCATTTTCTCCGGGCCCCGGTTGTGCCGGCAAACGCAAACAATAATGATATTATTATACCCATTCATATATTACCTGTAATTATTGTGAACCGCCACCGACATGGATGTGAGATTTGTGTTTTACGCGAATGGAACGAGCGACCTTACCGTTTACGCCACTTTTAACCACAATCAAAAATGGAACCCAATATGCCATCGTCCACACATCTTACCATGGACTGTAACAAATGTGTTTCAATCATTTATGCAAGTCGTCAATCACCGTATCGAAAGCTGCACGCGATCGCAATGTGGAATTGTGCCCGCCCTGTGTTTGCATCTGTATCGAAAGCTGCGTTGGAGCTTTCGGTCGAGTTGAGCTGTGTGTGTCACATTTAAGCTTCACTCTATTTATTCATCGACATTGGCTAGAGCTTTGTGTACCAACTGCGTGGGTATTTGAATTTTAACGTTTCGTTCGCGTCGAATTCGATCGGTCAAATAATGGAATCTATCGCTGCTCGAATGCGATAAATAATAAAATTAATTGAATGCGTATCTCGTGTAGTTTACGCAAAGTTCAATAATAGTGTGTAATTGTATTTTTATTTTATTCTGAGAAATAAACATTACGGTAAAGACACATAGTACTATGACGAATACCAAAATAGTTTCTATTGGTATATACATACATACATACATACATAGACACAGTCGGGGAGTGCGAAACCATTCAGAGTAATAATAATTTAAGCGAAATATCTTGTGATGACAATTGTACGATATTCATTTTCAATAGATATTGATAACGTACCGACGGAGTTACAACTTGAGATTATAGATTTGTCCGCTCTTAAATACGGACAAATTCGACAAACTTAGAGTTTTTTGGATCAACCTACATATGTGAACGAACATGAATATCAATAAAAAAAATTTACGATCAAGCATCACAGACCTAAGATGTAGAATAACATAGATTGGCCTTAGCGCCCGAAAAATGACATACAAAAAGGGCATGCAAAAATGCATGCCTTGCATTTTGCTTGACTTTTTTTTTGTGAAAATTCCCCGCACTTTAGACCCCCCGCAGCCCCCCGTTGCTTCTGACACTTTGTCCAGGCAAATTTTGTTTGGAATGGCATATCTATGGTATTGTATATCTATGATCACAGATGAACATTTACAGGCAGTTTTAAGAATTTCAACTAAAAAATTAAAAAATTGTTGAAAGATGCAACACAGTTTCATTCGTCTCATAAAATTGTTGTTTTTTTTTTTTTAATTTAAAAAAAAAATTATGTTGTAATTCCTTTTCGCGATAATAAATAATGTACATCTAAAAATGGTATTTTACTTGCGGCCCTTCATCCAAAAAGTTTGCCCAGACCTGCTACATACATATATGTACATATATTGTAGTATATTCGATAGTGGAGTCGTGTTCAAACAAACATTTCAGATGTATGAAACTGACGTTTTTATATATTTATCTTTATCTATATTTATATAAAATTGAAATCTGGTCTGTTTGTTTTTTCCCCTATACATTTCCACACTCACTAATCCGTACCGAGCTTTGCAGGTAACGTGATATTTGTTTGAAGAATTATTTTATACGACTATTGTTGTTTGTTTGTGTGGTTTTTTATAAGAGAATCTCAACGGCTTTCTTTGAATTTTCAGAAATATACAGCTCGGACGAAGCTGTATAAAATCTATACACAGAACTGAATGTTGTTGAAGCTTACAGATTATTTCTCAACTATTCGGTATACTCATACGATATTGATTATCTTATTGATGGGAATTAATACTCATTGATACGAAATTGTTTCTGTGGTTACGTAGATTACACTATCTTTTAGTCTTTCTCTTTTCGGAGAATCTTTGTCCATTGGCATTGTGTGTTTTAGTTTTTATCACTTTCCTTTTAAATTACTGTTTCAGTAGAGGAAATCTTTTTACATTTTATGAAAGCCGATAGAATATCGACGTATTTATTCTCATGTAATGGGGGTATTACACGGGGATAGGTTTACTAGCTACTCGCTACCAGCTCTACGTGCCGGTCAGTAAATTAGCGAGGTCGTAGCGAGTAAACTATCCCTGTGTAATTAATACCAACTTAAGTGCGAGAGAAGCAACTTCTTCAAAATTAGTTGTTTTTAAAAATAAACCATTCGTAGCAGATGATAAATTAGATATTATAGAAACTATTTAGAAACCAAAGCCCGATTACGCATTTCCAATTACACGTGGTTAACTAAATTTCACTGGCTCTGTTATTTTCCATCTGAAAATATGTAGTTCTTATTGTAAATACTGTATATTTTTTGCACCGGAGAAGGTTGGTCTAAGACACATGCTGTTGGATACTTGGCTTCACTAACTGGAAAAATGCATTTGAAGCCTACAATAAGATCCAAAAAACTATGATTAGCAACTGTTTGTTTTTTTTTTTTACTTTTCAAAGGTTGCTAGATATACGAAATCAAAAAAATGTTTCAATTGATGAGCCATAAATAGACAGTGCTAGAGCAAAAATAGCTGAACAAAACGGGCAAAAAATTAGAGTCTATAACTAAAACTGAAATACTATATGGAAGACAAGGGATTGCTTTACGTGCTCGTCGATATTATGGTGATTTTTGTATTGAATAATGAAGGCAACTTTAGAGCGATTTTGCGGAGCCGTATTGATGCCGGAGATTAACATTTAAAAGAAAACGTAGAAAATTGTTGCAAAAATGCAACATTTCAACATCAAAACTAAATTTTAGCCCTCCCTACACATATAATTAATTTAACTTGTGGTAAAATTAAAACAATATATGTACCTATAGTAAAGTGACAACATAGAAATTGGGGAAGGAAATTTAAAATTTAAATGGAATCAAGCATTAGAAAAATGTTTGATAACAGGCATTTTAAAGGTTGAAAGTTTGATGGAGCTTGGAATTTTGTTATTACGGTATTTTGGGAAAAGTTTGCAGTAAGGAATTTTGTATGGAATAGTTTAAGATTGCCGAATGATCGTATTTTAAATACATATTGTGGTAAAATATACATATGTTTGCGAGTTGTTTATTTTGAAACCATGAGTTAAATTGGTTCATGTGTTCGTGCAATACCTTGAATCAAACAGTTGATAATAAAATAGTTTCGCTGCTGTGTATGTGTTCCATGTAAAGTGTGAAATTCGTGTATTTTGGGCATTGTATATAAATAGATATAACATGCCCAGGCATTTTATACAATGCACATAACGGCGAGGCAAAGTGCAAAGCGTACTAAGCATTAACACAACAATGTATGTTGAATTATTCACTTGGTATAAAATTTTAATTAGAATATCCACGGAATGGAAACGTTGGTGGTTAATATGCAAGTGTACAAAGTTTGCACTGTGATATTTAAAGTTAATACACGGTAAAATTGACAAACAGAATGGGATTGTTACATTTACTACTCCATAATTTGTAATAGTAGTGCTAAAAGTATATGATATTCAACAAACATGTATACCATTATTAGTACACTGTACACACGTGCATATTAACCACTTGTATGTGTATTTAACGTTATTGTATAATGTATGTATGTATGTATGTGTTAAATCTAATGCCTAAAATGGTCAGTCAAAGCGAATAATGTATTTATGTACTAGGCTTCATACATTTAAATACAAAGAGCACGTGTGAAAAACTGAAGTTTGAGAAAGATTGCATGAAAAAAAAGTATCGTTCAAATCATCCTTCAGGATTAGCCGGTCAGATTGGTGACACGTGAAAATTTATAATTTGCCTGAAACGCTCGGGCATTTTATATAATGCGGACAATCATTTTAGTTGGTTAACGACCGATCTATGTATTTTTTCTTCGTACGAAGATTGCTATTTCTCGTGTGAAAATAGCCACGGGCTTGAAAAGTACACAACTTTGATGTAATGGTAAATTGAGTTTTAGTACAACTGGAAACGATGATAGAATTTCAGTCTTTATAACCGAGATCAACGTATTGTTTCATATTTTACTAGTGTAAACCCGTTGAATATCAACGGAGCGGTTTCTCACCACCCGTACTGAAAAATAATATTAAATTTACGCAACAATGCACCAATGTATGGCGCGTTATAATAACAACAACGTAACAATTTAGCAAAGTCGCAAGCCTATTTTTCATATTAAATAGTCACATTGAATCCTGCCTATTATCATCTGGTTTGGTTCACCGCGTAAGCGCTCTGTTCCGAATCAGCGGTACCGGGTTCAAATCTCACTCGTGCGACATTCTGGTTTTTTAATTATTTACCGAGGCGAGCAGACACCCACACAGACGGAATGTGGCTATTATATTATTTTATTTATTTACGAGAAAGAAACATACCACGTACAATAAGAAACCTAATATAAAAAAAACACCAGAAAGGTTTATAAGATTAAATTTAACATGCATATTATATTTTTTACAACCTTTCAACATTTAAATCACCGTATACATTTCCAATCCCTAATTCTATTCACACCCAAAATATTCTTCCCCTTATTATTTTATATTTACTACTGGTATGTCAAATTTATCTATGTATAGAAATAGTGTTGACCATAATAATTATAGTAAAATATAAATAGCCATCGCTTTTCTCGGAGAATATTTCGTCAGTTGGAGAATCGGTATTGCCGAATAATATCGGGTTTCGTTATTAGATAATTTTCTTTGTGGCCATTCTGGTTGATTTTTCGCGGAAAAACAAAAGATTTCGCCACGCCACATTAATCCTCGTTAAATGTTGCATGCTCCACTTGTAGGATATTTTATTTGGGATAGTAGAAATCCCTCGAAAGTCGCCCAACTCATTTTCCAAGTCGACGGCTAAATTTTCCTCACTCCAGATATACACCGAGGCGAATGGATGTACGAGTACGTATGTTTGTATGTACATACATACAGGAAATAATTCTGAAAACGATCTTATGCAATCGATTTATTTTGAAACATACGACGCCGCTGTTAAACGATCTATCGTTTTTGCTTCATCTCTCGAAAAATGTAAACGTTGGCCACCTACTAGCTAAACTCTAAATATATCTATCATATGTACGTAGGTAGTTCGGTAACTACATAGAATCTTGCAAATTGAACGAAATGTCCTCGTCGCTGCTTTTCCATTATTAAAAAGTACGAAGCATAATTAAACTTTCAGTATTCCGAAAATAAAACGAAATCGTAGTTTGCAACGCTTGCGTTTGCTACATTTGCTACAAGTTCGAGGAAGCCTCGAAGTAAATTAATAACAACAAAAAGTTTTTCTCCATTCCGCTACGGTCAGCAATGTAAACTGTTTAATTGGTTAGTGTGCGCTACCATATTTCTGTATCGTGTTTTATGCAGATACGCTTTACATTTTTGTAATTATAAAAATAATGTTCAAGAATGTTACATAAGATCCGGTGCACAGACAAGCATGTATACTCATTATAATAAGAAGATATATGTTAGTAAGATAAATACATGGGTAAGTGGCAGATACAGCGGAACGTGTGAAATACTTGAAGTGGCAATGTGAGAAGAATGGATGGCAGATGGCAGCGAGAAATACTAGAATGTTATTCGAGACAGCAAGGTTAGAACGAGTGGATGATGGCATGATGAATAGAGAAGAATGTGTGGAGTCAAGTGGATGCAGATTGTTCAAGACAGACAGGTATGGAAGAGAATTGGTGAGGCCCTCATCCAGCAGTGGATGGTGTACGGCTGAAAATGATGACGTTAACATATTTATCTATCTTAATAATGTTGTTACATAAGATCCGGTACACACAGAGAACCATATAAAGATGTACAGCAGGAAGATGACCAAAGTGGTGATGGGCAAGAGTGAAAGAAAACGAGGTAGACCGAACGGACGATGGGCTGATGAATTAATAAGAATGATTCCTGTCAAATGGATGGAGATTGCTCAAGACAGGCCGGAATGGAAGAGAATTGGAAATCCCTTCATCCAGCAGTGGATGGTGTACGGCTGAAAATGATGACGTTAACATATTTATCTATCTTAATAATGTTGTTACATAAGATCCGGTACACACAGAGAACCATATAAAGATGTACAGCAGGAAGATGACCAAAGTGGTGATGGGCAAGAGTGAAAGAAAACGAGGTAGACCGAACGGACGATGGGCTGATGAATTAATAAGAATGATTCCTGTCAAATGGATGGAGATTGCTCAAGACAGGCCGGAATGGAAGAGAATTGAAATCCCTTCATCCAGCAGTGGATGGTGTACGGCTGAAAATGATGACGTTAACATATTTATCTATCTTAATAATGTTGTTACATAAGATCCGGTACACACAGAGAACCATATAAAGATGTACAGCAGGAAGATGACCAAAGTGGTGATGGGCAAGAGTGAAAGAAAACGAGGTAGACCGAACGGACGATGGGCTGATGAATTAAGAAGAATGTATCCTGTCAAATGGATGCAGATTGCTTAAGACAGGCCGCAATGGAAGAGAATTGGAAATCCCTTCATCCAGCAGTGGATGGTGTATGGGCTGAAAATGATGACGTTAACACATTTATCTATCTTAATCACATCAACAATGTTGTTATATAAGATCCAATGCACACAGAGAACCATATAAAGATGTACGCACGTTATAGCAAGAAGATGACCAAAGTGGTGATGGGCAAGAGTATCTGAAAAAAAAACGAGGTAGACCGAGCGGACGATGGGCTGATGAATTAAGTGACGATGATGATGATGGGGGGTGGGGAGAGTCCAGCCGACGATGACGGCGAGCGCGAAAACGAGCCTCGGCCCTTAGCAAGCTTCGATTTCGTGCTACGGCGACGGCACTTTGACGCCCGGGGAGCCGGGGAGGGCACGGTTGCGCGGGACAGGGACTCCGCCGCTCGCCCCGCACGATCCTCCCGAGTCACGGCGCCCCTCGCCTGCACCGCGAGTGCAGGTTGTTGCACACAACACGCCGGATCGAAGGAGCGCCATTGCGCAAGCATGTGGGTCATGGTCGGCGGGCGAACACGGTCCGCAGTCGCACAGTGCTTTCTCCATCGCCACACTCGAGCGTCGCTCGCTCGACGGTGTGGACGCGCCGCTACAATCTCGGTAAACAGACCGCGATATATTTCACCAAATTCCACCCACCACCCCCACACCCCCCCCCCCTTTACCCTTCACCCTCCCCCACGTACTTGCGTGCGTTTGAACGCATGCGCCCAGCGCCAATTCAAATTTCGTCGTACAAATCTTCAATATCGCACACCACCCACCCACCCACCCACCCACCGAACGATTGTTTTAAAGTTTTTTTGTGTGACGTAATACAAGAGCTCGCCACCACCCCATTCGGTTTTAATACACAGTGATGATTTTTTTTTTTTTTCGCTCTTCCTTTCAACCTTTTATAGACGGGACAATGATTGTGTGTGTGAGTTTTTCCAACGCGGTGTGTGCAAACGGAAAATCTTCGGCGGCTTTTCTTTCAGCGTCGGTGTGACTGTGTGCGCGTTTTTTTATTATTATTTATTTATTTTTGGTTTCCCCGGTGACTTTTCTCCGAATCGAATCGCGCTCATTCGGTTCGGTTGTGCGGCCACCACACTTGCACACACTGATGTAATGATTCAAAAAAAAATTTTTTTTTGGCGCAACGTTTCAATTCTGTAATCCGAACGGAACGGGATCGACAATGATAAAATAAATCGTTGTGAAGTGTGGCGGTGCGAAATTGCCGATGATTTCGCGACGAAATGCTCTCCATAACAATCGTTACGTAAAAAGTGAGTTGTAGTTATTTTCGATGTCGCCACAACAACAATAACGACCGATAACTTTAAACTATTTTCTTCTTTTTTTTTTTTTTTTTTTCGATCTACACAGTGCGTAATTTTTTCCGACACAATTACGTAATTACGTTTGATCTGTTGTTTTTAAGTATTACGAATGTTGCGCATGTTCCACTTTTCTATGCGGTCTAATACTGCAACGACCATTTTTTTTTTTTTTCTATTATTTTTGTGTGTGTGTGTGTGCGTCATTTGCCCTATCGCAAATGCCGTATATTGCAACATCGCATGTCTTTTCTCTCTATAAAAGGTTGAAACAATAGTGAATATATATAATAAATAATAGGTATATTTGTGTGTTTTTAAACAGTGTGCAAAAAGAGAACAGTTTTTATGAAGTGTCCCGCCGTTTTCGAATATGCCGTAAGTGTTGTGGTTCAATACGTAAGTGTAGTAAGCTCATCGTCTTTTTGGGAACTAGGGACGTAACTTTGTCGTTTGTAATGGTGTTTTTTTTGTTTTGTTTTTCGATGTAAATATTCCATCTATCGTCGTCACAAAGTCACGGTAAAAATGCACAAAATGACGAGCGAAACAACTGCAAAAAAGGTCAACGTTCTGAAAATGCAAGCGACTCGTATGCACGGATGCATTCCGAGAGGACAGAACCAGTTTTATCATTTGACATTTATTATTCATCGTGTCCTACACACAAAATCCATTTTCAATTGCAATCTCCCCTCGATAAATTTTCCGACGTGTTAACGATGATAATGCACAATGTCGTGATAATGATGATGCAACCTAATGGACCTGTTTAATTTTATAATGCTTTGGTCGTCACAGACGTGTGTGTGTTACATTTTTGATTATTCACAAATATCCGATGTGACGTTTAAACGTAAATAGTTCTTAAAAGTCCTTAGTTTCCGAATTTTGCTTTTACGTAGTTTTTCTGTTTGTGTTTTAGCTTATAGTTTGTATTTAACACGTAGTTAGTCATAACGTCATAACTAATAAGCGATTTCTTCTCTTAAAAAAATTTCATTACGACCTATTTAACATTTTTAATATTGTGCCATAACTGGGTCATTGTCAGGAGTAATAAACCTTTTGTACAAAATGTTAATGTGGAGTAGTATTTATTACGCAATTTAAAGTCATTGCGACTGGTGAATGCTGACCCAATTTCGAACTTGCGCATTTTTTTAACACTTTAGTATGAATGAAGGGATTGAACATTGAACTTGTCTGGAATGAAATACCATTATTATGTGTTGGTATGGTGCAGGGGCGGATTGGCGTACAAACTCGTAAAATTTGAATAATACGCGAATGAGTCAATCAATACTTTTTTTTTTGCGATTTTCATACTATATTCAACCTACATATTTGGACAGAGGAATTTAAATTCACCAAAACTTTTTGTGGCTGTGGGAGTTGCATCTGTCCGAACAGTATGTACATATGTATGTTGTGTTTCAACGCGAACTTTGAACACAAGCTCGTAAACTTATCGTGTTGGGTGAAAGGAAAGCTACTTGTCAAACGGAACCACTAAAGTGTCCAATAGTACGATCTGCTCTTAACTATTTAACTAACTACCTAGATAGTTAGCTAGTTACCTTTTTTTTTCAATTCTTACGTAACTATTTAATTTATATGGATAATGCTAATTCTAAGTAAACTTGCGTTATACTGACCCCCCGAAGACCTTCAACAGGACCCAAAGGGTCAATGGACACCAGGCCAAACACCTTTGCACTGTACAAATTGATACAGCTAAACTATAACCTGAAGTCCTTATAGTATGGTCTGTCTACATGGGATCTGGTTAGGACGGTATTACTAAAAAGTATTATTGAAAAACGATTTAATGCTTTTTATAGCCACGAAGTTATATGTAGTGATAGGATTCATTTTAGTGTTTCGCGCAAAACGTTGGACGACAGCGAGAGCCGCAGGTTTTCATACAAAGTGCCGCATGAGGCTCCGGAGCCGCCGGTCCCCGACCACTGCTCTAGAAGTCTAGAGCAATCTGCATCCACTCGATTCCACATATTCTGTTCAATGCATCAGCCCAACGACAACGTACCCTTGGACTACGTTGCTTTCTTTCACATCCTCTCGGATACGATTCCCGTATTAATCTCATATTAATAAACCCACACTCAAACTGTCTACGATCTCTCCTTGTCATACCGAGCATACACCTTTACATGCTTCTCTGTGTGCACTGGATCTTATGTAATAACATTCTTGATATGATTGAGATAGATAAATACGTTATCATCATCATTGCTGGATAAAGGCCTCTCCAATCCTCTTCCATTCCTGTCTAACTTGAGCAATCTGCATCCACTCGACTCTACACATTCTTTTCAATTCATCAGCCCAACGACAACGTACCCTTGGACTACGTTGCTTTCTTTCACATCCTCTCGGATACGATTCCCGTATTAATCTCATATTAATAAACCCACACTCAAACTGTCTACGATCTCTCCTTGTCATACCGAGCATATGTACACCTTTACATGCTTCTCTGTGTGCACTGGATCTTATGTAATAACATTCTTGATATGATTGAGATAGATACATATGTTATCATCATCATTTTCAGCCGTTCACCATCCATTGCTGGATAAAGGCCTCTCCAATCCTCTTCCATTCCTGTCTAACTTGAGCAATCTGCATCCACTCGACTCCACGCATTATTTTCAATTCATCGGCCCAACGACAACGTACCATTGGACTACGTTGCTTTCTTTCACATCCTCTCGGATACGTTTATAATATCAATCTTATATTAATAAACCCAAAACTCATACATTGCGTCTATAAAATCTATTAAATTAATTTAATGTTTGAAATTTAATATGGTAGTTTAGTTGACTTCATCGCTGTGTGAAAATTGACCAAATCGGAAATATGTCGGAACTTTTTGTGTTTCGCGCAAAACGTTAGATGACGGCTACAGGCCGCAGGTTTTCGTAGCAAGAGCCGCACGAGGCCCCGGAGCCGCCGGTTTCCGACCACTGCTCCTGGAGCAGTGTTTCTCAACCTTTTTACACTCGCGGACCACTGAAAATAGGAGGAATGTTTGGTGGACCACACGTATATATAAATAAAAAATATTATTTACATATGTATATATGTAGTACGTTCTGAATTTTCCGGCGTTTTCTCACATGAATATGTAGTCGAAAATGAGGACAATACTTTGATATCCAACACTGAGACAATGATTTTATTTTATGTCTGGACACCAGAGTGGCACCACAAAACAAATCGATTAGGTTTTCTTACTCTCGAGTATTAAGTGTACATGAATTTATGTCTTCCATGAAGGGATTATTAATACATATGTATCTCGTTGCGAGGATCCTCATTATCGGGGTGATTGTGATCAAAGTTTTTGATCAAACTCCGTAAATGTTGAACAACTATGTATGTTTAAAATTAATTTCCGGTTTACACCAGCAGCAATTAAAAATTCTTCCAAAAGTTGAAACATTTCTATGTGTTCCTGTTGTACGCGACCATCACAAAGAGCCCCATTAAAAAAAAACCCGTTCATCTTATTTCTCAATGTAAAAAATTTCATTGGAATCTTTAGCATAGGCATTTTAAAATGGATGCCAAAAGTTCGCGAACCACCAGAAAATTTCTGCGGACCACACTGATTGACAAACACCGATCTACATAGAGCAATCTGCATCCACTCGACTCCACACATTATTTTCAATTCATCAGCCCCAGCGGCAACGTCCCCTCGGACTACGTTGCTTTCTTTCACATCCTCGGATACGAATCCAGTATTAAATCTCACATTTAATAAACCCAAACTCAAACTGTCTATACATAAAATGTACTAAATTAATTTAATGTTTAAAATTGAATATGGTAGTGTAGTTCAGCGGTGGTACGCGAGAGAATTTTGGTGGTCCGCATTTTTCATAATCATCAAGCTTATCTATGTATATCTACATATGTCATCAACATCATATTCAGCCGTTCACCATCCACTGCTGGATAAAGGCCACTCCAATCCTCTTCCATTACTGTTTGTCACGAGCAATCTGCATCCACTCGACTCAATCATCTTGCTTCTCGCTGTGTCCAGCCCATTTCCACTTCAACTCATTCACACGTTCTGTTATTATCTGCCAATTTGTACTTATTACACATGCATTCCTCTTACTATCTCTTCTTCTTATTCTATATATTCTCGGAGAGCGAGAATATTCGAGAATTTTCTTTTTTCTTGATTATAAAACATCTCATTTTCAGAACCTAATAGGAGTAAATAGGACTTTCTAATTTTGACGACGTTGAATGTGTCATTTCACAACATACGCACTACTAGCATATTCCGCGAAATTCTCCCACGAATGTTTATTAACACTGGAGGCAATAAATTATTTATACACATTTTTTCCTACTTTGATTACGATATTCGGATGAAACTGATATATTCCAACTTATGATATATTTAAAATTTGTCACATTCACCCCCCCATCAAATTTAATTTTTGTCCCGGATACTAAACTGATATTATTCGCGTAGTCCGCATTCACCACTCGCGAGTATTAAGCGCGGATTGGAGGGAGTTTACTGTACATTGAAGCAAATATACAGTAATAGTATTTATTTATTTAAAATACATGCACCGTAACACCGCGCTCGCGCCCCCAGTACATCTTCCCGGAGAAAATAATCATAGGCGGAGAGGGGTTACTAATAATTCCTAGGTTATGGTCACTCGCGCTACGGTGGCGGGCGCGAGCGGACGCCCGCCCGCCCGCCCATCGCAAACATCCGCCCTACATATGTATGTGCTCATGCCGCGCGTCGTGTGCTTACAGCAGCAGCGGCGGCGGCGGCGACAACAACAACAACAACAACAACAACAACAACAACAACAACAACAGCAGCAGCAGCAGCAGCAGCGACAACAACAACAACAACAACAACAACAACAACATCATCACAGTCATCAAAGTCAACGGGAGGTGGAGTGTGAGCCGGCGACCTTATGGTGCCGGTGTGGCGGTGAGCGGATGGGCGAGGAGACGGCGTCTGTTGCGAGCACGCTGTGTGAGCGATTGCATCGCGTGGCACGCGACACGCGTCGTAGGAGGCGCGCGCCTTTCGCGTGCCCGGCTTGTGGCGATGTGCTCCAACGTCCGGTGACATCTGCCTGCGGACACACGTGCTGCTTGAGGTGTGTGCGCGCACGCTGCGCGGCCTGCGGACACCGAAGCGCGGCTGCGCAGCAGCACGCGAGCACGAACGTGCTCGTGCAGGGCCTCGTCGAGCGGTGGTGGAGCGCCGAGCTGCTGAGCGCGCGCGCCGCTCACGACGCCGAAGTACTCCTGGCGTGTCGGCCCGATCCGCACAACGCGCTCGTCAAGTGCAACAAGGCGCTGCATCATGGTGAGTACAACCACAAACACTTGTCTTGCTCGCTTGTCGAACTTATCCACACTCCATTCATCCCAGGCGGCAGCTGCGCGAATCCCCCCATCCGCCGTTCCTAATCCTCCGCTGCTATGTAATTCACCTGGCACCTGGCAGCTGGCGCTTTTTATTATTACTTTTGCTCGAATTCATTGCATTCAAGTTGGGACGATGCTAAAATAAAAGGTCGTCCACCCACTCGAATAGAGTGCGTTTGCGGCGACATTAGCGCGCGGACGTTAGCGCGCGATTTATTATTTTTATATTGTAGCGTTTGGGTACCCGCCCCCAATTTAAGTTGTTCTCAGAACACTAATTGGGTTGGCAGATATAAAATGCCCGGAGAAAGCGTCAGAAGCAACGCGGAGGCGCGGGGGGTCTAAAGTGCGGGGAATTGTCACAAAAAAAAAATGTCAAGCAAAATGCATGCAAGGCATACATTTTTGCATGCCCTTTTTGTATGTCATTTTTCGGACGCTAAGGCCAATCAATGTTAGTCTACATCTATGCCTTCGAGCCTAATAAAGGTCTTAATACCGACATGTAAGTCTTTACTTCCCCCGAGCCCGTACCTCCGCCCCCCGCTCCACGCAACTTTCTACTGTGTATATAAAATTCAATGTTTGTTTGTTTGTTTGTGATTCCGCTATGTAAATCTACAGTTTTCAATTTAGAACCGCCAAACTTGGTATACTATCTCATGATACCCCAAGTCAGACCGTAGGTGGGTTTTGGGAGGGGTCGGATCAGGGGGTCAAGGGGGCCGCATACAAATTTTTTAATCTGAAAAAAAATTTGTACTGGAGAATAAATGTTTTCATTTGTTTCAATTTTTCATTAAATTTTTGTTTGTACTGGAGAATAAATGTCACCCGCCCGAGCAACGCCGGGCAATTCAGCTATATTTAATAACAAAAAAAAATAGAAAACAACTATTCTAAAAATTTAAAACACATCTACATGAAAAAAGGCAAACGTGTACATATTATACATAAAGACAAATTTCAATTTCAATATTATTAGAGGTTCTTCTTAAGAATTCCATTTTACTGATACTATTATAAGTTGGAATTATGGGCTTCCAACCTTTTATTTAATTTGGCATGGTTGAATATCCTTATCTTACTATTTTTTCCAATGGATAGCTTTGTAAAAGTACCAATTAATTTTAAATAAGATATCTTAAAGTAAATTTATTTAAATGAGCAGTCAACGGTACAAAATAATCTTATTTTGCGCGCTCAAGTCGGGGTTGTACTGCGCGCTAATGTCGGGGTGCTCTAATTGAGCCCTCTGGGGCCTCAGCACACTGGGCGGATCGTCCGCCACGGATCTTCCGTCGCGTACGCCAGTACATTGGTTTTCATACAAATGAGTGATTGCCGCCACACTAAGCGGTGTACCTACTGGCGTTCCGCGGCGGATGATCCGCCAGTGTGCAGGAGCCCTAAAAGGCACTCGCATCGCAAGGCACTCTGATTTGTGACGCCCAGCGCACATTGGGTACGAATTTGTATCGTACGTATAGGCAAATTCGAACCCGGTGTGCGCTCGGCCTAAAGCTACGCTGTGGTGCTGTGGCGGTTGCCGCCGTCGCCATCTTTTACAGCGTTGAATTTAATTCAATACGGTGGCAACTGCCGCTTGTGCGGTCCCATCTGTACCCACTGTTCCTTCCTTAGCAGATCCACACAATCCACCAACGTCTCTTTGTCATTATGAGTCTCTGAAACGAGTAACGTTCTCTCCTTATGATGTGAGAAAAATGGCAACTGTCATAGCACCAAATTATAGCATTAAGCTCGTTCTCACTGAAACGTGGAGAATGGACACACATATGACATTAAATTAGCATTGCCAGCGCGATTCATCTCGCATCTGCGCGTTCAACATCCTCGGTCTCCCCGCTGCTTATGCGAATATGCTGTAAAGCTTCGCTGTGGTGCTATGGCGGTTGCTACCGTCACCATTTTTTATAGCATTGAATTTAATTAAATGCTGGAGAAGGTGGCAACTGCTTTTTCTCCTTTTGCTGCCATGCATTATTCAATGCGTAGGCGACTATCTGTACCCACTATTCCTTCTTCAGCAGCTCCACACAATCCCTTATTCCCATCCATTGGTAAATATTGCTCAGCCAGGACTGTCGCATTTGTCCGACTCCTCTGTTTCCTTCAATATTGCCCTCCAACTGAATTGACCTGACTGTCAACTGCCATAGCACCAAATCGTAGCTTTAAACGCGGAAGTCAAAACGTGAACGACCGCTCGTTCTTACTGAAACGTCTACCCCGTCTAGGCCAGTGTTTCTCAGCCAGTGGTCCGTAGACATTTTCTGGTGGTCCTATTTTCCTATTTTCAGTGGTTCTTATTTGCAGGTGTAAAAGGGTTGAGAAACACAGGACTGCACTTTTAGGTCGCTGGTGACTCAAAGAATCACATCCTCTCTTTTCCTCAAAAGATCCTCAACAATCCAATGTATCATAGATGGAAAAGTGACCTTAATGTGCATAGGTCGTGGTCTCCACTTGGGTACACATTTACCCATCCATCCACACGAGATTTCAGCCACGCATCAAAGCACCAACTACGGAACTAAAGCACCATTCACTATATTCCTTGAGTTTTCCTCGTTGCGCCGAACCAGCTCACTTGTTGGGCTTCCTTTTACCATTAGAGACTACTTTTTGAAACGAACTAAGTAGCAGGGGGATGACAAATTCAATGGTTCACGGCTGAATTCGTGTGCCTGGTACATACATATAGCAACATTCGACAACCGCACGTTATTTGAGACACGAAAGTATATTCTATTCAGTAACCGCAATTTCACGGTACACCATACAGGTGAACTCATTTATTGGAAACCACAGCTCCGTGGGGGGCTCAGTACTTCGTCGTCTCGTAAAATAGACTATAACAAATTGCATGTCCTGTACATTGCCATTTTGACCTTTTCATACGATCTGCTTATACCTATGTATCTATGTATCCTTGGTTATATTTTTCTCATCCGTTACTAACTCCTGTTTTATTCCAGTCGCGTGCTACTTTCCATGCGTCTTTGCGTGGGCTTATGTAACGTTTTGATATTAAATGCTCACGCTTCACATCCATATGTCACACGATGACCGGAGGTTTTCTTCTTCAGACACAGTGGCAATTTATTTTGATGATGAACACTATGAGCTACCTAGCACTCATTGCTTCCCAAACTTTTTACACCTAAATAGCTTATTTATATATATATATGAGTCGCCTAGTTCCAAATCCCGATAAGTCCATAAAACTCACTTGTTCGCAAACGCGGTTTTTCTGCTACAGACTTATTTGCTTGATGGCATTTAAACTCATTTACACTTAATTTTGTTGATATTAAACAAAATATCGAGATTAGAAACATGGACTTGTCGTTGTTTGTTTCTAAATATGGCTTTTATCAGCTTTTATCATAGTGCAATTGTCAGTTTTTGGAACTAACACTGATTTTCAATATTTTTTTACGGCGCACTTGGCGGTATTTGGAATAATTCAAGTATAAGGCATCGTTTGAAAACATTCTTAGAACTAGAAAATATTTTACCCTCGTTTTTTATATATTGTGGACTTATCGGGATTTGGAACTAGGCGACTCATATATATATTATTTTTTTTAATACTGTTTTTATACTTATGTAGATAGGTATCCAGAGTTATATTTATTTTTGTATAATTTATAATTATCGAAAACAAGCAGCTGGGATAATATACCTTGTACATCCGTGGACTCGTCCAGCTGCAATCAGAAAAAATGTACGCACACCGACTCTTTGGATCAACTCGTCTTCTGGCCCATTGGGACATTTCATCGAGTCTGCGCGCAACTGTCTTATTTGAAAGCGAAATCGTTTCGACTTTTTATTCACGCTCCCCAAAAATAACTACAACCGTGTATTTTATTGCTGGGAGCACTGAAGGCCCTCACAAACCCGAGCGTTATCGCTGCGTCAAGTTGACGTCCTCTATCGTCGTTGATTCGCACCAGTGCGAATTATATCGGTGCGAACGGGACGGGGATAGGGGCGAAAGTTTGACGCAGCGATTTCGCTAAGATGTGTGAGCGTGCTCAGAGCACTAAGTTGACATGTTCATAATGGTAAATTGTTCAGGGAAACGGTTCTAAAGTTTGAAATGGGCAATATAATAGCCCCATTTCGTCTGTCTGTTTTTGTGTGTGTGTGTGTGTGTGTGTCTGCTGATAACGCTCGCCGACGTAAATAATTAAAAAAAAAACCAGAACGTCGCGCGAGTGTGATTTGAACCCGGTATTACTGGTTGGGAATATTGACGCCAATAATGCGAGATCTCTTATATTTGAACATATAAATCTTTAGTAGGATCGCGACTTTGCTTAATTGTTACGCGTCATATATGCAACAGCTATTAAATACGCATATACTCAACGGGCTTACACTAGTTAGTTAATTAAAATGATAAACAGTTTGACGCAGCGATACCGCTCAGGTTTGTGAGGGCCTTATAGTCTCGCCAATTGTGTGCGGCTTACCAGCTTGCGCGATTCGCAAACATTTTTTTTTTTTAATTTTGCTTATTTTCGTTTTTACTTCCCCATTCTTTCGTGATTTTTTTTATTTTCAAATAATTAAAAAAAAAAATCACATTTCAAAAATCCGGCTCGCGACCCACAGTTGGGGAACCCCCAGCTCATTTATTTATTTATTTATGTTTTGACCCGCCCACTCGTATATAAATCAAATCTACTCGTATATAATAGTTTATGTAGGTCATTTCATCGAAGCTTAGCTTGTCTGTTAACTTTTTGGTTTGAGTTCGGGGAATTTGGTTTTCACTTTCACTCATATTACGCCATTACTACGTCAACGTTCACGGACCGGTGTCAAGGTTCTCTAAAACAGATTCTATACATTTTATATGTATAAATCTGTGGGCAGATACATACATAGTTTAGTGATAGAACACAACAAACCGACGCGCACATGCTCGTACGTAAACAAACAATGGATAGAACGCATGCGTCACCAGAGTCTGCGATAATAGAGCGCACGTTGTGTACTATTTTGTACGTGTCAATAGTGTGTAATCTTGTGTATGTGTTTATTTTTGTATGTTTGCACTCTTGTATGTGTGCTTTGACTGAAAATTTTGACTAGGATCTGATTTTATTCAAAGACACAAATCAATACAAGTCAACTCGTCAGAGTTGAGTTTTTTTTTTTTTTGTATTTAGTATCGGCGTGTTTAGTGGGTGGGGTTTTCTAAGGCGTTTCGCCTTAAAAACAGCAAAATACGTAAACTTTCTTTACATGCATAAAATTACAGTGTATATAGAAGTGTCGTTGCTGGGCCTTGCGTGTATACGCCGTGAACATTGAATGCATTGTCGTAACTATACACTTACTAGTGTAAGCCGTAAGTGAGTGAAGTAAGTGAGTTGTAACAAAAAAAAATTATGTTTTTTATAGCGCCATCTAATTGATCCAACAGTAACGATAATTTCGATAATTTAATTAATAACCAGGTCGATAATTTTTTTTTATACCTTATTTTTATTATATAATAATTATTAATTATTATATATATAATAATTATAATTTTGTAAGTAAAAAAACAAAAAAAAATTATAGTTTTTATAGGTAGGTATGTAGGTAAAGCAGTCAAGATCGCTTGTATAGGTAATGTTAAAAAAAAAAAAGACCATCTTAGCAACGGCTCGTGGCTTATGCGTTAGCGTGGTAACTCCCGACCTGGCGTCCCGGGTTCGATCCCCACTCATTCTGGTTTTTTAATTATTTTTCCTCATTTCCTATTTATTTTAACTATAGGTAATGTTTAAAAAAAAAAAGGACTAAACCGACCTAGGGCGATAGCGAATAGCATCAGTGCGAGTAACTCGAGCCCGGGGTCATGGGTTCGATCCCCACTCGTTCTGCCAAGTTTTTTCCCAATTTTTCCTCAGCGAGCGTTATCAGCAGACAGACAGACAGACAGACGGATTTCGGCTATTATATATATAATTTTCGTGTGTATGCTATGGGCAAAGTGTGAATTTCGCTGACCGAATCGTTTTTATCCGAAGAATCGGTTTATTTTCATCAGATTTGTCTCAAATTCTAATTTTTTTTAAATATTTTGGGTATTTTATACGATGTTTGTTGCGTATATGCTGGGCCTGTTTAAACGTTGGGCCTGTTAGTGCAAACGTGTTTTTCCACATTTTTCGTTCGTTTTATTTTTGTTGTCGATTTGTGCTTTTGTAAATTTAATTTAGCAGTTGTTTTTGATAAATTTGTAAGTTGAGCCTTATTTTGCTCTCGCAAAAAAATTAATGGGTATAAATTACCGTCGTATGTTGTTAGATAATCAACTTATTTTTGCGTATGTGAATAATTACCATATACTTGCCAACATACTCGAATGCTTATTTTTCTATAAAATAAAAAAAAATAACCAGTATGATTCTAGCGGTAGACGCGTTGAAATTATTATAGTGGGATGTGTTTGTTGTAAGTGAATTGGATCAGATTTCTACGATACAAATACTCTTTTGGCTATTCTATAACAAAAAAGTGGGGTATTGTGATGATAACCTCGTTTTAGATTGTAGACGAAATATCCCAAAAATTCGTAAGAGATTATTACACAGCGCGCTATTACATCATCCGCGTGTCTTCCAGATTACGTAACCGTGGCAATACTCGCCATTTTGGTCTAACGTCACAACTATTGTACTAAATTAAGTTTGCGAATTATTTATGCGAAATTACCACTCGAATATTTATAGGTATGGAGTAGATATCTTTATGCTATATGTGTGTATGTATAGATTTAGTCAAATCAAAAGCCCCCTCCTCGTTGTTGTCACGTTCTACTTGATAAATCAGAATTTTGCTCCCGTGGATTATATAAACAGATTCGGGTTCGTATAAATAAATCCTCGTAAAGGATGAGGACGTATGGCGGTGGATGAGGGTTGAATTCAATCTCCCATTGTCGTCGTTTGACATGGGGAATATTGGGATTGTCCCTTTCGGCGCTCGTGTTTCCACCATCTCTTTATCCTCAAGCGAAATTAACCAGTCATTTCGAATTTTATCTGTTAAAGTGTGTCTGAAATTGGGTACCCGTCTCTCGCTTCTGTCTGCTCATCATCGTAATTTTTAGTCAAATCGAGTGAACTCCACCATGAAGAATCGTTGGATTCGTTCACCACACACATGTGTAGATATACGGAATTGGTTTACTTTTACGCGTATGTATTTCGCCGTACTTAGTGCAGGCTCCCGAGGGAAGTCTGTATGAATAATACGAAGAACGCATTCGGGCAACGGATATTATTTCTAAAGGTCACAGTCGTGAATAATATCGATGTTGCCAGGTTAGAAAGTGGTCCAATTGTTATTAAACCAATTGCCTGTAAACCGGGGATTCCTAACCCCGTGCCTGCGGGCACCATGGCGCCCGCCGACCGATTTGTGTGCGCCCGCCACTATTCGACCACGACAGAATTTTTTAAACTTGGGAGTTGTAGGGAAAAGACAAACATGTAGCTAAAATGATAGACTCTGTTAACTCATTTAAAGCCAAACTGTTTTTGTGGATATCACATCTGCAGATGAAGTCTCTCGTGCATTTCCCAAATATGAAGAAAATGACAGGTAACAGTGAATTCAACGTATAATTATATGTATGTTAAGCACCTTCAAGTGCTTCAAGAAGAGTTTGAAAAGCGATTTCAACAGTTTACTATCATCTCCTTTTTTATCAATCCTTTTACTTGCCAAATAAATGTAATGGAAATAGCTGCATACATTGCAGAGCTTGTTCAAGTGAAGGACCTTCAGAATGATATTATGCTAAAATCCTTAATATCAGATAAGGACTTCTGGAATCCAGTGGACAGAAAAAAGTTTTCATTCTTAAAAAAAGCGGCATTATTTTTTTGTTATTAACCCCTGCTGTAAACGATCAACATTTTCACGGTAATGTATTGCCGGCAAGTAAAACAACTACAATATGGTGATGTGGGCCGGAAATAGAGTCGTATTTCCCGACACAATTGTTTCACTATTGCTGCTATGGCAGTGTGTTGGCGAGTATTGTTGCCACATTGCCGATGATATCGCTCGGTACACGAAAATACAAAATCTGGGCAATAATAAAACAGCAACCTCTTGCCGGCAATGTAATTCTGAAAATGTTGTTGGATGTTTGACGAGCAATATTGCTCGTTTACAGGTGTAAAATCGAAGAATTTTTGGTTTTATGAACGGTGGGAAGTAATAGAATAGGTTTTTATGTGAAATAACACAAAGAATACAGTACAATTGGAGCATTTTCTGACCTGGTAACATTAATATTATTGATGACTGTGACTTTTAGAAACAATATCCGTTACCCAAATATTTTTAATACTAGTCTGTACGTTCAATAAAAACTTACATTTGCTCTTTAACATTATTTAAAAATAATAAAAAAAATAAAAAAAACAGTAGATATTATAACCTTCTGAAAATACGTGTTTACTCGATTTTGTAGATTTACAACGTGATAAAGCAGACGAAACAGAATCCGATCAATTTTTCATCTCTGTCAATAAAACTGGCGCGTTATGAATATAAAAAAAAATAATAATAGCAATAATTTTTTTTGGCACGAAACAAGTTTTGATTGGCGTCTGTTACGCTAGAAAATAAAAGCGTTCGCTTTCAACATTAAATAATAATAAAAAAAAAGTGGTCTATGTCTAAAAGAAAGATAGATAAAAAAAAAAAAACACAGAAAGATGCATTGTTTTTGTACTACGTCATTTGATGACATTTTGCTAGACTTTAGTCGCAGTAGTGGTGAACGTTGTATTTTTTCTTTATAATTTATTTATTTTTTAGTGTTCACCTCCTTGAATCCAAGGATGGAACAGGTGTGTTTTCCGTCAGGTGTTGTATTTGCAAGGTGACTTTAAATTATTCACGTTTGTAATCCGACAAAAACGTTCGATTAGCCTTGCTTGAAACAATGCATTCGTTTCTAAACGACGAGTGAAAAATAATAAAGGGTCGACATCGACATAAATTACACATTAAACTCATCTTGAACAAACACACTCTTAAAGTGTACGGAAATCACTTATTTTCAAATAGGAAACATCCTCGACAAGTCTACAAGCATACAGATCTCAACCGGCGATACTTCCTTTACTCGCAATTAAGATCGTTTGAACCCGCAAATACACTTCTATTTTATTTGATTTATTATTTATTCAACGCACCGTGCTAAATTGTTTTCAGCAATTTCTGAACATAAAGGATATCCTTTATGTCTGAAAACCACAAAGCGAAACGTTGCAACACAAATTTCTGTGTACATGTACATATTCGCTTTTTTGTAAATGCGGCTGCAACGCGTCAGAATTTTACTACATTTTTCACCCATTCATTATTATGTTTCATTGCATTTGTACGAGTTACAGTCACATATATACATGTACATAATATGTAGTATTCGTTTGTAATTTTAAGTACACGTCATAACTGGTTGAAAAATTACCTGAAGAGTTTACGAGGGTTGATTGATTTATTGTATACCTTTTAGTTTTAATATTTGAACAAATGTCATTCTAACTGTGTGGTTTTAGTCTCCGGTTCGGTAAATTTAGCGCGGTAGCTATTTTTCTACACGAACTTGACATTCGAAGAGCGTGTCTTTCGACAAACTACAATTTATCGACCAACTAATAATAATTTGCTAGTAAATAATATAATAAAATGTATTTTATACATTGGCCTTTGATATGAATTAATTTTGCTGTCTGAATCATTTTTATCTCAACAATCGGATCTGCTGATCCCGAAGAACAATTTGTACTAGTTTTTTTTAACAAACTTAAGTTTATCACAGTGTTGTCCCTCCGGGTGTAAACAGTTTACAGAATGACCTAAACTCAATATGTAAATAGATGGTGCCAAAAATGGCTATTGTCATTAAGTGCTCCGATAAACACCTAGGCTGATCAAACCCCAAATCTATCATTCGATTAATAATATAAATATCCCAAAAGTTACCTTTTGTTATTATGTTTTGTTATATAAATATCACAAAATAAATACCTATTGTTATTGTTATTTTTATATATTTGAATTATTGTGGGACAGGGGTCGAGGAGTTTTATATTCTTTAAAAGATTTTAAATTCCAAGTTTAAATAAATATTATTCATCATCATTTTCAGCCGTTCAACACTGTTGGACGAAGGCCTCTCCAATCCTCTTCCATTCCTGTCTGTCTTGAGCAATCTGCATCCGCTTCATCAGCCCATCGTCCACTCGGTCTACCTTGCTTTCTTTCACATCCTCTCGGATACCATTTCAGTATTTCTCGCGTCCATCTACCATCCATTCTTCTCGCTATGTGCGACTTAAACTTTTTCAACGTTCCGCTATATCTGTCACTTTGGTCGTCATTATTACATATGTATGTACATAGTCAGTCTGTCTGTCTGCGATCACCAGGTTGGCTCCTATACTTTGATAATATTACTCCTCGGTAGGTTCGCGACTTCGCTAAATTGTTAAGTAATCAATTACGAAAACATTTGATCGAAAAATTTTTTCTATCGTTAAAATCGCTTACAATTATAATAAAAATAGATAAAGTTTAAAAAAAAAAGTATTATTGAGCTGGGCGTCGATCCTGCGCGACTTTAAGCGGCCCACACACACGAGCGACCGATCGCTGCGATCGGCCAATCGCTCGTGTGTAAGGGATATCGTCGAGCGATCCGCTGGATGGTCGGTCGCTGCGAATATTGGGCAGATCCGTCGCAGTCGGCGACGATCGATCGCACGTGTGTAGCAATATCGACCGATCGATCGTCGTGTGTGTTGGCAAGGCGAAATCAAGCTGGATCGGCCGATCGGTCGCTCGCGTGTAGCCCTCTACTAATTACACTGTGCTTCAACTAGCAATATAACGTTGACCTTGGACGCGTTTTCACAGGAGACGCGCGTCCGTTGATATTCAACGGGCTCACACTGGCTACACTGGCACACACACGTCACAGTGTGGCGTACTTAACAACGAAATCGAAAGCTCGTTATAGATTCGGTGCTGGGGATATTTTTGGGTCACCTACAGGGGTGAGAGGTCGTCAACCGTCTGGGGGACGAATGCACGCATCTGCAAATGCATCTCACCTTCACACGAGGTTCGCCGAACTTTATACCCCGGGCGTTCTCTTGCGATCGTCCGGGGCGCCAAACCTAAGTGGATCCGTCTCCCGCAAATGTACATATGTGCAGACACACGTGCAATAACATGTACATATGTACAATAGACACTGTGCGAGCGGGTCGTCGTACCCAAAAAAAAAATGATGTGTAATCGTCAGAGGTGACTCGCCATAATCGTGAATGTCACCCGGCTCCTAAATTACCATCAGCGGTCACACAAAGTACACTTTACGCGTGTACTAAACTCACCTAGTTCGATAGTGATAGTGCTCGTGTGTGTAAACAGCTCTTTATGAAATACTTTTAGAAAAATAAGTACATACATATGTACGTACATATATGCATACAAACATACGAGTGTGTACATCGAGACGCGCATCGATTTGTCGACGATTTGAATGCGATTGTTGTGTTCAGTGTGTGAACCTATGTACATACATAATCGATGGGTTAGTGCAGTGCTTGCCAAACTTTTTAGTACCGCGACCCACGTTTTAGAAGGACCAACTTTCGCGAACCACTTAATTTTAATGGATATAATGGGGGGGGTTTATTTAAATTATTTTTAATACTGTTTTTATACTTTTTTTAATAATTTATAATTAACGAAAACAAGCAGCTGGGATAAACTTTGTAGATCCGCAGACTCGCCCAGTTGCAATGAGAAAAATGTTACTAACTCACTAGCTCTTTGGATCAGCTTTCATCGATTCTACGTGCAATCTATATATATAAAAATGAATGTCTGTTTGTCTGTCTGTCTGTCTGTCTGTCTCTTATAGTCTCCTAAACCACTCAACCGATCGCGATGAAACTTTCAGGACTTATTGTGATCATGCCGGGGATGGTTCATGTGAAAAAAAATCGGGATAAAACGGGAACGGGCCTGCTCACGCGTCAGATAACGTACTAGGAACGGGAACGGGATCGGGAACGGGAATGGGAACGGGATCGGGAACAGGCCTGCTCACGCGTCAGAAAACGTACTAGGAACGGGAACGGGAACGGGATCGGGCATAGCAACGCATGCCGGGTCAGCTAGTCGTATTATAAATAAGCGAAATCGTTTCGACTTTTATACTTCTTTCTTGCTTTTATCATCAAACATAAGTCTTGCCAATTGTGTGCGGCTTACTAGCTTGCGCGATTTGCAAACTAATCAGGTTGCAGGCGTGGAGAGATTTTTCATCAATGCTGGTGTAATGCGAAAGCTTCGTTTTCGACGACTTGAGCTGTTCCGGTTGTCTTTCGAAAAATTCTAGTGGCTTGTTTTTAAAATTCGGATGCTTCGTCACAAAATGCCAACGCAATTTGCTCGGACGCAAAAAAATCGCATTCTTTAAAATGCGAATTTTGAACTTTGAATTTTTTGCAACCCACAGTTTGGGAAACGCTGGGCTAGTGCACAGATATTCTATGTCCAGTTTTGTGTTAACATTATTGTAAGTGACATACATACATATGTAAATCTTGTTTACATGAAAAATGTAGACGAAATGGACATATTATGTATTTGAATATGGCATACATATATGTATCTTATCAAATATACTATTTGGACATATACAATACTTGTTAAACACGAGGATGGATGTTTTGTGTATGATGACTCAATTTTGTTAAAAACTGGACTAAAAATATCGTTGACCCATCGAATTATGCTCTATAATCGGGATTTTTCAAACTGTTGGTCGCAAAATAAATAAAATGGGTAATATTGAGAATGGAATGAGTCGTCTTTACCTAGATTTTATTCGCACGACACCAGTTCTTCTATCATTGTTTTTTTGCTATTGATATAATAGCACGTAATTATTATTGGGCATTCTAACCGTGTCAACGAAGCGTTCTCGGGGATCAATGGCAAACTGTCAACGCTTTTATATACATGCATATAAACAAATACAAGTATAGAGTGAAGCTTTCTATTTCGAATTGAGTCATATCTATTACTTCTTTGATCAAATCTGTCATTCTTAATAGCTGTACGAGTTCACTTCATTATCTTCTTCTGCGCGAGTAACGCAAGGTGTCTTATTTAAATTTTGATACGTTTCAACGATATAAAATGATACTAGCTGTAAATGCTTTTGGGTTGCTTAGGGTGTGCATTTTGAAACGCAAGAAAATGTTTATTGTCTTGTAATAATGCAATTACAGTAGTTTTTCGTGCCAAAAAACAACGCGAAATCTTTAAAATGGCAAATTCCAAATATGTATGTATATACATCGAGACTGAATTTTACCCCGTTGTATCTCGTAGTGAAATTTCCCCGATATCGACAAGTAGATTTGACTTTATAGGATCGTGAACTTTTAAAAGTTTGTGTTTAATTAATAGATAAATTGTGAAATGCCCCAATCGTTTTAGGTTTAAGTATGAAATAAATGAATTTTGCTGGGCTAATAATCGTTTTTCATCTCGCCAATCTGACCAGCTGATCCTCGAAAAACAGTTTTAACCAGCTTTTTTCATGCAGTCTTTCTCAAACTTGAGTTTTTCACCGCGCTATTTCGTATTTAGATTCATTTTGCACGTTGCCTGGTCGTTTTGGGCGTTGTATAAAATTTATAGGTATCGTCAGTGCCGTAACTAAGGGGTAGGCAAGTAGGCAGTTGCCTAGGGCGCCGAAAGTGTAGGGGCGCCTTTAAAAATGCACTTAAGCAATTTGGTACCAAAGAAGATGCACCAAATGGAAATACTTCAATATTTTGATGAAATAAATCCCAGAGACGTTTTCCCAAATATATAGATACATTTTATTACGAATATTCTTAAAGTTCCCCATTGGAATTGCTTCGGCTGAACGAAGCTTCAGTAAATTGAAGATTATTATTAAAATTATCGTCGAGCTTCAATGTGTAAGTCAAGAAAGGTTTAATTCCTTTGCATTTCTATCCATAGAATGTGAAACAGCGAAATTATCGAATTTTGATAAATTAATTGACATATTTTTGGCACGGAGTAACGATTAAATTTTATTAAACCTACCCTGTAAATATACTTGTACTCTAAAAACAGTGCTTTGTTTTCACTGTTTTACAGCAAAATCTACTCTTATCAGGTATTCCAATTTATACTAAAAATGAATACAGCACGTCCTGGATCAGTCTTTGGAGTTCGTCTTTAATACTTACTGGTGTAAGCCCGTTGAATATCAACGGAGCGCTATCTCATCACCCGTACTGAAAAATAATATTAAATTTAATTGTTTTATTATACAAATAGTCAAGTTGAAGTCAGCCCACTATCATCTGGTTTGGCTCACCGCGTAAGCGCTCTGTTCCGAATCAGCGGTGCCGGGTTTAAATCCCACTCGCGCTACGTTCTGGTTTTTTAATTATTTACATCGGCGAGCGTTATCAGCAGACACACATACATACGAAATAGGGCTATTATACAATATATATGATGATTAAGGCCCTCACAAACCTGAGCGATATCGCTGCGTCAATTTTTTGCCCTATATCGTCGTTGATTCGCACCAATGCGAATTATATCGGTGCGAATGGGACGATGATTGGGGCGTCAGTTTGACGCAGCGAAATCGTTAAGGTGTGCGAGGACCTTTATGCCACAGAATTATAAAATGTCATTCTAAATATCTGGTCCTGGCGATATCAGATAGGTATTTGAAGCCGATGGAGATTTGCATGTACAGTGGAACCCCGTTGCATCGTTTTTCATGGGACCGTAAAAAAAACGATGTATGCAGAAAAACGACTTATACGATAAAGTATATTTAGACGATTGATACAGGATAACGATATATACATAGGAGAACGATGCAAACGAGATTATTTAACACTGTTCTTATGGGTGTTTGGCCGGGACTATGAAAAAATAGCGATATATGCGAAAAAACAATACAAGCGAGAACGATGCAATGGGGTTCCACTGTAATCGAAAATGTGCACACGCTGTTTGAATTCGATTCGATGCAAAAATTTCAAGGGTAGTTTGGCGAGCAAGCGCAGTGGAACTAAACTTCTGGTCGACAGACTGCGGGTTTACTAACCGGTTTCCGGTTTCGATAAACCGCTTTTTGCTTTGATCGGACCTACATCAACAAGTTGGCCTCTACCGGTTAGTTTGTCGTCGTTTCGCATTTGCATACGTTGCATATTCCGTTTATGCACGCGGACTTGCTCGCTCAAATCAAACGGACATGCAAGTCGGCTGAATTCAATTAATTTCACGGTGAAATTGTTACGCTAAAATAACAACGTCATTGTTAAGGCTCACACACACTACGCCACACACTTCCTTTGACGAAATCCTAAACGTACTTCTTTTATAGCAGGTACTATGTATTATATCCCTTAAAAAATTGTTCGATGGCTCGCGGACCCTTTTATTAAAAAATAAAAAATCAATATTATTTCATGAAAATGGTGCCACATACCCACGGTGCGGCACTGCATATAGGCTGCTGTGAATAAAACAATTATTTATTCAGAAAATATTAGGTACATCTTAGTCATTAAATTTAAGTTAAAATTTCAATGGGATGGATGCATCTGCTTTGCCCGAACCAGTTCTTCTATGTTTGGCTTTGTTTTGGCCAGTGCAACTCTCATGTCATTTGTCGCGTCTAATCTGTTTCGAGATATTGTTTTGAGAGTATGTATGTACATACATATGTAGAATGGAATCAGCACTCTTAGAGCCATCTTTGCAACATCGGAATAGGACTGTGCCATTTCAATCTAAAAATCACTACAACACATTTAATGAAACACATGTTTTGCACTACCATCATTTATTAAATCAATAAACTGTTCTTGAAATTAAATTGTCCTCAGAAGGCAGATTGCACTATTGGAGAGTACAAACGGGTTATTGATAAATCGATGGTATTTTCAAATTCGGGAAAATAGTGAGAAATTTCTTCGCTAAGAATAATTGACACACGCTGTTTCATCACCTCAAGGATATCGTCATCGACGTTCAGCTAATTTTCATCAATATATGTGTTCAGCTGTGGAAATGGGACAAAGTTATTCTTCTTTAATTTTACATGCCATAGTTCGAGCTTCATTTTGATAGCTGTCAATTTTTCGTGACAATGGAGCACTGTGATATATTTTCCTTGCAGCGTCGGGTTGATAGAAATATATAAGGAGAAATGGGCCGCACATACCACACCATATAATACTGTTGGAATAATATATCCCAAGAAATGCTATAATTATAAAAATATAAATAGTATAAATATGCGTTCATCTCTCACGGTCCCACTGAAACCGCTTTGCGGTCCCCCAGGGCACCGCGGACCCCGGTTTGAGAACCGCTGTTCTATAGTGTAACTAGTTTAACTAAACTTGTATAGTTTTACATTGCGTAGAAACATACGTGCAACACCCCACTCACGTCACAATCTATAGCAGTGGCGTCACGTCGCACGTGGGTCGCAAAATAAATAAAATGAAAACGGAAAAAAAATCACGACACCGGAACGGTCAGTTCCTCTATCGTTGTTTAACATTGTCAATGAAAATATTTTAAAATAATTAAAACTGAAAGTATTGTCACATCTCACTTCACTATTCCAAAGCTTTGAAAACTTTATTCCAGGGCAGAAATTTGAAACAGCCTTCAAAAGCCTTGAATCAATAATTGAGTTAAACTTTTATCCCGAAGAGGAGGCTGAATTTTTGCACCTCATTAATACATTTTGCGCAATAAAATTTTTCATCATTTTGGATTAAGGTTAAAGGAGAATTTTCACTTTTAAGTAAAAAAGCAATCTTTATATGTACCTACTACCTATAATATATTACCTTTTACTTCAACTTACTTGTGTAACCTAAGATTCTCCACTTTATCTCAATTCAAAATAATGTTTCTAATTGAAAACTAGTTTCATTCATAAACTAGTTTGAAATACATATATGAGTCGCCTAGTTCCAAATCCCGATAAGTCCACAATATATAAAAAACGAGGATAAAATATTTTCTGGTTCTAAGAATGTTTTCAAACGATGCCTTATATTTGAATTATTCCAAATACCGCCAAGTGCGCCGTAAAAAAATATTGAAAATCAGTGTTAGTTCCAAAAACTGACAATTGCACTATGATAAAAGCCATTTTTAGAAACAAACAACGACAAGTCCATGTTTCTAATCTCAATATTTTGTTTAAAATCAACAAAATTAAGTTTAAATGAGTTTAAACGCCATCAAACAAATAAGTCTGTAGTAGAAAAACCGCGTTTGCGAACAAATGAGTTTTATGGACTTATCGGGATTTGGAACTAGGCGACTCATTTATAGGCATACCGGGTCGCAATACAAAATGCAATTCTTGCGGTGGGTCGTAGTAAAAAAAGTTTGAAAAACGCTGGTCTATGGGGTTCAAAGGTTACAGACAGAAGTTAAGTAGAAATATACATATGTACATAGTAAATTGCTAGCAAAACTGCCGCTACCGTTTTCTTCTTCCGAAGGTAGCATAATACTTGATATCAAGCGTTGCCTCTTCATGTATTTCAGGACCATTTTACCGTCTATCATAGTGATGTTACTAAAGAAAGATACTCTCCAGTGGTTTCCCATTACCTTCTGGAGGGGAGGAAGGTAGACTAGGAACTGACTATAATTTGTTAGGTGGAAGGAAATTTTTTGTGGAATCGTCTCTCAAGCTAGATCGGTACGTTGACATATTCAAGACGCCAAGATGCCACGCAATGCACAAAAAAAATCGTTTGACGGACCGCCTTCGGAGCGAAAACGGGCCAACTGCGAACAGAGTATTTTTTTGTTGGTTAGGTTATTGTTAAAGATCGTCTTTTGTTAATTCTGTCTATTGTATTTCCGTTCGAGGGTCGACTTTCGGTCCATGTTCGGTCCGACGATTTAAGTGTATACCCACAACCAACGAAGCGAATCCTATCGTTTGCTTCAAATTTGCTCCGAATTCGGTTCGCGTTCGATTCGGCGGTGTGTACCCACCATAACAGGAGAGGGCTGATCTGGATAAAGTAATGTCGAGATCTTGACAATGGCGATAATTAAGGTCTAGAAAATCAATCGAAATGCGGAGGGACCTTCACCCAAGAGACCAACGCTCTAAACACTGAGCTATCGTCTGGTTGACTGTTAGTCGTTCCTCCCCTTAGTCGTTTTATGTATCTACGGCTCTGGTTTTACTTATACATGTATCCGGTCGTTTTATTGTCCCAGCTTAATAGTTGTGCTGCTAGCGATGTTTTTTTTTTTATATAGATAACCATTAAGCTATCCCTTCGCTTCTGTTCTACTTTTATCCATTACCTAATCTTGTCGGCACAGCATGCGTTCAAACCTACCCTGTTGCCTCCTACTTTTATATTCTCGAGTACCATTCCGCCCATAGTCATACGACCCGCCCATCGCCACTTAAAACTCCTCTCACATATTCCGCTCTACCTTTTATTTCCTTTGCGTCTCTCACTCAATCGCTCCTCTTTCAATATCGTCTCACTATAAAAGGGTCGATGTACCCATCTTAAATAAATTGAGGCTACATAATTTAACGACAGTTTGCATTTTTTAAAATTGTATTTATAGAGCAAGTGTGTGGTGTCAGAAGTGGGACTTGACACGGCCACCCTTGAATAACTTTGCCATTTAATTCATTTCATCATCATTTTCAGCCGTTCACCATCCACTGCTGGATGAAGGCCTCTCCAATCCTCTTCCATTCCTGTCTGTCTTGGGCAATCTGCATTCATTGGACTCCACACATTCTTCTTAATTCATCAGCCCATCGTCCGCTCGGTCTACCTCGCTTTCTTTCACAACCTCTCGGATACCATTCCAGTATTTCACGCGTCCATTCTTCTCACATTGCCAACTTCAAGTTTTTTACACGTTCCGCTGTATCTGCCACTTAGGTCGACTTCTTACCCATGTATTCCTCTTACTATATCTTCTTGTTATAACGAGCATACATCTTTATATGCTTCTATGTGTGCACTGGATCTTATGTAACAACATTCTTAACATGATTGAGATAGATAAATGTGTTATCATCATCATTTTCAGCCGTTCACCATCCACTGCTGGATAAAGGCCTCTACAATCCTCTTCCATTCCTGTCTGTCTTGAGAAATCTGCATCCACTTGACACCACACATTCTTCTCAATTCATCAGCCCGCCTTCCACTCGGTCTACCTTGCTTTCTTTCACATCCTCTCGGATACCATCTGTCGTTCGTTCTTCTCGCTATGTCCACTTAAACTTTTTCACCCGCACTGCTATGTACATATATCTGCCACTTTGGTCATACTTCTTACCCATGTATTATCTTTTGCGATCTCTTCTTGTTATGCCAAACATACATCTGATTTCCATGCTTCTCTGTATGCATTGGATCTTTCGTAGCATTCTTGAATTTAGCGTCCAAGTTTCACATCCATACGTCATAACTGGCAGTACGCATTGGTCGTACGCTTTCTTTTTTGTTCATTCACCAATGTTCATTCTTCCAAAAGCACTCCACCCTAGTTTCATTCTTCGTTTTATTTCTTCTTCTTTACATCCAGTCATATTCACCAATTGTCCTAGGTATAAATAACTATCAACTATCTCTACAATATGATTATCTACTGTCAATACGTTTTGCGTCATTTATTCACTGATTATGTTTTATTAGTTGTACTTGAGCTTGCGACGTTCTGTCTCAACGCGACAAGTGTATTTTTTTCGCCCAAATTTTGACATTAGTCATTTTTTTTATCTAATACAATTTACTATTCGGTAATTTTTCCGTTTTGCCTTGCTATAAAATGCCGCCAACAAACAAAACGACCGCACACCTTTAAGCTTTGTAAACAGGGTGAGTTTGCAGTTGCATTGCATTCAATGTGTTTGCGTTAAATCAATATCTTCCATGTATGGGAATTAGCCATGACAAATCTGGTGTGTGTTATAGCATTATGAGCTTATGACAGTTGTGTGCAAGCAATGCCTTTGCAGTTTGCAATTAAGCCTGTGCATTAAATGGGTGTGCATGACGTGCCTCATTGTGAGCCCTTGTCCCGCAAATGGTATTGTGCCATAAACAGACTATTATGTCAAATATATGTACACATGTGTGAATAAAACATTCAAAGTGTTATAAAAATACACACGTACATTAAAAATCAAAGAACTAGTAATATTATACATACATACATAGAGTATGTATTTTATGCATAGTGAAACAGGTGATTATTGTTATTGAAAACTAGTTTCGAACCAGTTTTGATCAGACGTATTCTTTGCTTCAAATTACAGTACGAATCGTCATTGTCTGATGTTTGTGTTAATAATAGCATTTAATACGATTTATATCATCCCGTGTGCATTCTAAATGCAATTCTGTATATTTTTTGAATCCCGTGTACATATTTGCTCTTAAAGTATGCATTCAATGTGTAAATGCTGCAGTTTGTCAGCTGTTCGCTCCACTAAACGCAAATGTAATGGGGGGAGTGGGTTCTGTAATGTGCCACAAATCAGTGCTCGAAATGGAAATTTTCACGAATGGGAGCGCTCGATAATTTTCAAAAAATATCAAACGACCTTTTTTTTTTAAATTATGTATATGTATGTAGATACCTATACATATGTATATATATTTATCGAAATGCAAAATCTTACCGAGATTAATACCGTTTAATGTCTGTAAGTCAACTTCAACAGGTAGATCTGAAAGTGGTCTCTGATTTTTTACTATCCTATATACTTTTCTGAAAACTCTTTCAGTGGTTAAAAAATATGAGCATTCTGACTGTTTTGTACAAATTTATACATTTCATTATTATTGGTCGATTTTATTATAGTGAGATATTTAACCAATTTTTTATACTCATTTTTGCGGTGGTCGTCGTACAACACGACAATTCAAAGAAAGATATCGTAAATCATTAAAATGACCGATGGCTCGAAATGCCGATTGCCGGCTATAAAGTCATTAAACTTATTGCGCAAAGCCGACATAGAATCTAAAAACCCTCGGAATTGAATAGAATTCTAAATGTTATCTTCAAGTAACGCGTGTACCCAGCTTTTTCAAAACATAATAATATTTTAAATGGCTTTGTCGGAATTGAAATGTAAAGAATGCAACTTCCAGTCAAAGATTGTGATTTAGGAGTTGTAAATGTAAAAAAAATTCACCGTCTAACATTTTTTCGGCAATAATTATTGTAAGAGCACGGAAATTTTGGTTTTTTACGAAAGGGAACGCCCGCTCCTTGCCGCTCCCGCTGAATTCGAGCACTGCCACAAATCAATACTGGGAATATTTGTCGAGCTGTCTGTCTGTGATTTACTCTAGTTATTTTTATAGGCACTTCGAAATATAAATAAACTCGACACGTATGTACGTACGCTTTGAAACATATGCACTTCCGGCAGTTATCGAGTGCTACATATAAACTGTTGCGGTTATGTATTTCAGCGTGAAAACGGTTAATTACTGTGACAAACGTGTATTTAATTTTTTTTACAGTCGTTGAAAAGTTAAATGGCTTTTATGCATTATGTAGATCGCGTTTCGCGATATAGCGCTCAAGCATTGTTGCCAGGTGTGTTTTTGTTGTTTTTTTTTTGCAAACAAACAGCTCAAGATGGCTTTGTTTCCATTATAATTCCCATTACGATAAAGCTGGTTACATTTGAATGGCCTGTGCGTTGCACGCGGTTTTTATTTTACCGTGTCGCAATCCGCTTAAAATTTCGTTGATTCATTAAGTGCAATATGAATAGCCGCAGGGATATTCAATGACCGAGCGATACAGACAATTTAAATTGTTATTTCGCGTGCGAGTGTTTTATTTTATTTTATTTTATTTATTTTGATGAATACGTTTGTATTTTATTTATTTTGATGATCGTTTGATGAATACTTTCAGCGATCTGGTCTATAATATTTATGTGATTCGGATAAAAATAGATTACATGCTCTGTTGTTATGTATGTATGTATGTTATTCTGCGTGAATTTTATTTATTTATATTTTAATCAAATCTTCTTATGTTACCAAGGATTAGTCTGTGTGAGCCTTTTTCCAATTATTTCGGAAATTCGCTTTTCCTTTCACGATTGTTACAATGAGGGCGTTCTATGTATTATCTCGCTCATGTATTATTTTCTTAGTCTTCCTCATCCTCTCTTCCCATATATCGTTCCATATACGATGTTGGCTTAAAATCGTGACACAATGAAGATTATTTTTATTTCAAAATCAAAATTCAAACGTTGTTTATCTTTTGATATTATAATCACATTGTAGAGATAGTTGATAGTTATTTATACCTAGGACTTGGACAAAAAGATTGGTTGTAAAGAAGAAGAAATAAAACTAGGATGGAGTGCTTTTGGAAGAATGAACATTGTTTTTAAATTCAACATTCCGCTATGCTTAAAATAGAAGGCATACGACCAATGCGTACTGCCGGTTATGACGTATGGATGTGAAACGTGGATGCTAAATTCAATAAGATCCAGTGCACACAGAAAAGCATGGAAAGATGTATGCTTGGTATAACGATAAGAAATCATAAGAGGAATACATGGGTAAGAAGTATGACCAAAGTGGCAGATATAGCCGAACGTGTGAAAAAGTTGAAGTGGAATGGTATCCGAGAGGGTGTGAAAAAAAGCAATGTAGACCGAGTGGACGATGGGCTGATGAATTGAGAAGAATGTGTGGAGTCCAATGAATGCAGATTGCCCAAGACAGACAGGAATGGAAGAGCATTGGAGAGCCCTTCATCCAGCAGTGGATGGTGAATGGCTGAAAATGATGATTAAAGAATGATGATGAAATGAATTAAATGGCAAAGTTATTCAAGGGTGGCCGTGTCAAGTCCCACTTCTGACACCACACACTTGCTCTATAAATACAATTTTAAAAATGCAAACTGTCGTTAAATTATGTAGCCTCAATTTATTTAAGATGGGTACATCGACCCTTTTATAGTGAGACGATATTGAAATTACAACCATCATGTCCTTTTTAAAATTGCAGCTGATTTTGCTGCTTATTTTGTTTCTTTTTCACTACTGTTGTTTCCTTGTCACTATGTATGTACATAGTTAAATTAAAATCAATAACAATTACACACGCTAAATTGTAATATGCTGATGCTTGCTAAGTTTAGGCCCATTATTAAAATTAATAATAAGTGTGTATTTAGAATGCTAACTAAACAAACTATAAATTTTCTGTATAATCTGTTTTTCGCAATAATCTGTCGGAAATTCTTCTCCTCTCAGTCGTTCTCTCAAACGTTGCCACCTTGCAATTTAATAAATATTTCGCACGACACGTGTACGCTGTAATTATACAATTATTCATTTAATTTACGTCTCTCGTTCATATTGCAAAGTGCAACATCCCAGACTATTGTTTATAATATACATAGTAGCTAAAGCTAAATTACATAATCCTTAACTAAGCACCTATACAGATATGTAGAATATTTAGAATATTTAAATAATATACATATACATATATAGTTTCCTTTGTCTAGTGATGGACAAAAAGGTTTGACCTTACTTGTCGTTTACAAACAATACAAACACTATCGAGTTACTCGACCAAGTAAGTAGAATTGAATTCAGTGTCGATGGCCATCCAGACTGAATTCAATCCATACCAGACGTCGAATAAATAATAATTAATTCACGATTGATTTGTCGCAAAGCTCCTCTAAGACTTCACATCAATGCAATGATGTGTATGTATGTACATAAGTCGTACAATTTTTCCGTGACACTACATATTAATTGATGAGGTTGGAAATACACTCACAAAAGGTGAATTTTACTGATTTTTGCACAACAAATCGACTGTTGCTATGTGTGCTATTACCGTTTATAATTATTTGTACTTGACACACATGTAAATTGCTTTGTTTTTTTTTTTTTTTAAGTTTGGAAAATGCTGTTCCTTATGTAATAGGCTGAACGTGTAATAAATATTGTTTCGGTATCTTTCTGTACACACACACACACACACACACACACACACATACACACACACACACATACAAACATTCTTAACACACATCTAGTTTTACTATCGCACATGTTTGGCGATTGTTCAAGTGCTTACATAATTATATTATTGGTCGTTTGAACGTTGACGGCACTCAATTTGAGAATTTTCCATCGATTTCTCGAGAAATTTCCATCGATCTCGGTCATTACACATTTTAAGTGTCGGGCCATTTTGCCACGTCCATTTATTTGGCCTACTGTATATGCATTTCGAAATTGCAATTTTCGACTTTATTAGTATGTGTGTAAACATCGGTATACCTTACTTTCGGTGCACTTGCACCGGTATTCCTTTGTTATTTCGATTTACACATTATATGTTATATAAATGTACATATGTATGTTTCGATTCACTCTTTGATCTCACGATGCATACGTACGTACATATATGCGTAAGAGCGTTAGGTATTACGTGTATAAATATTGACGTTGATTATGACTTTGTTGATTCTTTCAAATTAATTTCGACTAGCTCCAATATTTGATTTCGTTAATGGTTTTTAATTTCGGCAGGTACCGATGATTTTATTTGGAAAGTTGATTTGAAAACCAATTTGGAAAATTCTTCGTATTTTTTGTGAGCGGTATTGTTGTGGTTCCAATTTCGCAAAAAATCGATACCTCGATTGACATTATCAAAACAATTTAAACATACGAGTGTACGTACATTCACAGAGTTTCAGTTTTTCATTTGCCCTTTTCAAAAAAATAAAATAAAATAAAACAAACCAATTCACTCAAATTCCTACAGTACCAATCAACTGTTTATAGTTTTTCTGCAACTTTATGTAATTCGTTTGTTTCAAATGAGCAATACGTGGATTTACGTAGTAGATAAGCTCTATGAAAAATCATATAAACTGAGAAATCAGCACGTGTAGGCGTTGTTTGTTTATTACGATGCAGAATCGTATCGGGAAAGATACTTTATTGATTTTCAACTTCGTTTTAGATTGAGAAGAAAATTTTAGACATTCGAATAATTATGTGTTACACATTAGACATACATGAGTGACTTACGAACAAGTATTTGTCTCAATTGTTAAGTACGCGTTCAATTCACGCAGATTTGCATCCAAGATAAGACCTACGAAGCGTGAATCATATAAATATAATCGCAACGATGATTTTCAACTTCGTCTTACATGGAAAAGAAAATTTTAGCTATTCAAATTATTGAGACACACGAGACAAAAGCGACTCGCAAACATTAAGACAAGTCTAGACCAGTGCTTCCCAAACTTTTTAGTACCGCTACCCACCTACTTTTAATGGACATGATGTAGTTGTATTTAAATTATTTTTAATACTGTTTGTTTTTACTTAAAAATATCCAGTTTTATTTATTTTTAAATAACTCACTAACTCTTTGGATTGGCTAATCTTCTGCCCACTGGGTTATTTCATCGATTCTGCGTGAAATCGTTTCGACTTTTATACTTATTTCTTGCTCTTATCATCAAACATAATTCCAACCGTGCATTTTATTGGTGGTAGCACTAAAGTCTTGCCAATTGTACGCGGTTTGCTAGCTTGCGCGATTTGCAAACTAATCAAGTACGACTAGTACGAGGCATGTAGAGATTTTTTCATTAATGCTGGTGCTATGCGAAAACTTCGATTTCGACGACTTACGCTGTTTTTTTTCAAAAAAATTCCAGTAGCTTGTTGCATATTACTTTTATTTTCCCATTTTTTTATATTTTATTTTTAAATAGTTAAAAAAAAATTCGGAATATGAATATTTTGACCTTCGAATTTTTCGCGACCCACTAAAAATCGGCTCGCGACCCACCGTTTGGGAAACGCCCCTCTCTAGACTCTTTGTCTTAATCGTTAAGTACGTGTACAATTCACGCAGATTTGCATCCGCGATACGACATGCGAAGCGTGAATCATATAAATGTAATCGCAACGTCGATTTTTCACGCGTACAAATGTTGCAAAGAGCGGATTTCATCGGCAAGCAATCGACGTCAACAATCATCGGCTCATAGTTCATTCAATTACATTACATAACGTGTATGATAATGATAGAAATAGTAGCGACGACATTCGAGCGTTACAATGTCGAATTGAAAAATTCATGTCGGATCGCTCGGGAAACTTTTTGGGTGAACGACACGTTATCACTTATCAGTTATCACTTTTCGCCAATTTCGATAGAGGCAAACGCACCGACGCGATGCACCCGCGATTCGTGATAATAAAACGGCACAATTTCGCGTGCAAAAAGTCCACAATATACATATAATACGTATGCGATTTTATGTATTAAAAAAAAATACACTGTCGATCGGTCCGAAATGGTAGAATAATAGGTCGAAAGTTTCGCCGCGCGGTCGTTACATTATTATGTCAAGTTCGACCGGTTCGTTTCATAACGTAAGTTACGCATCGAGTGTTACGACGAAGACAACGACGTCTTCCAAAATAACCGAATACATTACACATTCATATTATTGCGGCGTTACGCGCGTGTAATGTTGTTTATTGTGTAATAATTTATATGTTAACTCGGTCGCGCATCATTTTGAACGCATTTAATTTGAACCATTTGCATCTATGTATGTACATACATACGTACGTAGATAGTGTTGTAAAATTCTCGGGAATAATCTTTTGGAGAATATACTCCAAACTGAGAATTTTCTGTTTAAAATTGTATGTACATGTACATATGCAATGTACCCTGGGCTCCATCGGCCACCATGTATTTTAAATAAATTAATACTTGTTTAAATAAACAGCAAACTCCCTGTAATCCGCGCTAATACTCGGGAGTGGTGATACGGATTACGCGAATAATATTAGTTTAGTATACGTGATAAAAATTAAATTTGATCGGGCGTGAATGTGACAAATTTAAGTTTAAATTAATGATTATATCATAAGTTGGAACAGTTTCACTGGAATATCGTAATCAAAGTAGTAAAAATATATTATTTATTGCTTCCAGAGTTAATAAGCATTGTGAGAATTTCGCGCAAAACGCAGTGCTCGAATTCAGCGGGAGCGGCAGGGAGCGGGCGTTCCCTTTCGTGAAATTTGAAAACGTAGCGTACCCTTTCGTGAAATCTGTAAATTAAGCGCTCCCTTTCGTAAAAAACCAAAATTTCCGTGCTCTTTCAATAATTATTGCCGAAAAAATGTTAGAAGGTGAATTTTTTTTACATTTATGACTCCTAAATCACAACCTTTGACTGGAATTCCGACAAAGGCATCTTATCTGGATGCACGTGTGTTACTTGAAGATAACATTTAGAATTGGAGGGTTTTTAGATTCTATTTATTTTGGTCGTTTATGCTTAAAAATTTTTATTGCTTTATGGTCGGCTCTGTCTGTCACACTATGGTCGAACTGCAACGGGCCTCTCTCGATAATTTACGATATCTTTCTTTGAATTGTCGGCTTTCTTATTTTAACAAAATTTCTAAAGCAGCTGTATCGCTACCATTACTAATTAATAAAATTTCTGACGCCCATATAAAATCGTTGAATATATTAAAATCGGCCAATAATAATGAAATCGATAAATTTGTACAAAACAGTCAAAACAGTGTATAGAATGTAAAAAATCAGACACCATTTTCAGATGTATCTGTTGAAGTTGACTTACAGACATTAAACGGTATTAATCTCGATAAGATTTTGCATTTCGATGAATATATACATACGTATAGGTATCTACGTACATATAGTTAAAAAAAAAGGTCGTTTGATATTTTTTGAAAATTATCGAGCGCTCCCATTCGTGAAAATTTCCATTTCGAGCACTGGCAAAACGTTCATGCTAGTAGTGCGTATGATAAAATGACGAAATGACATATTCATTGTCGTCAGAATGAAAAAAAATGTCATTCAAAATGCTCTCAGACACTCTAGAAAGTCCTATTACTCCTATTAGGTTCTGAAAATATCCTAGAATCCTCTAAAAAGCTATTAAACTATCTAGAGATGTTTTATAACCAAGAAAAAAGAAAATTCTCGAATATTCTCGACTTACAACACTATGCAATAGATATGTACCGTACATGAAATCTACAGGATTTAGCTAACGCCTGTTGCTTGGAACCTCGGTTTATGTTTATTTCTACAGTTGTGGGTCAGACAGGCAACAAGTGTCGACTTAAAGAAACGGTGCACATGCTTTGTTGGCACAAAATTAAGTTTATGGTCTGGTTTTTGAGACTGTGTAAAAAAAGTAAATGCAACACGTTGCGTCATTGGTGCAATTTTTTTTTGTGTAAGATCACTAGAATTCCATTGACGATTCCAGCAATGTAATATATCGATGGGTTAGTGCACAGGTATGGTACATCCAGTGACATACATACATCTCTTTTGCCTGAAAAATATGGACATATTATATATTTGAATCTTCTCAAACATACTATTTCGACATACAATACTTTTTAAACGTTTGAAGGTAAAACACTGGACATACAATATCTGTGCACTAACCCATCGATATTATCTCTCGTTTCGAAAGATACCGTAGTTTGGTCGGAAAATTTACTGCAAATTAAAAAAATCTTAAAACGGACAGATCCCTTGAATATCAATTTTCATATTTCCGAAGAGCTTCAGTTCAAACTTTGAAGATTCTATGGGAATTCTTCGTTTCATTCTTATTGTATTGACTATTTTTATAAAAAAAAAAAGGCACAGCGTGATTTGAGCTGTTATAGATTTTTTCAAGTCTCCGATCATAAAGTTTTGTACATACATACTTTATTGTATTATTTTCATCAAAAGGGTATATATGTCTGAAAATTTCTACGATCTTTCCGAGAAATTTCATTTCTGATTCTGACGTTTCAATGGGTTTGAATTCCCATTTTTAGTCTGATTTGTATGGTAAATTTTTTCTGGCGGGTTTCAGATCCGACATTGAAATTTCAATAATGATGATAGAGTTCCATGTTTTCTTGTAAGGTGTAAGGATACGTACCCATAATTTTTATTCACCGTGATGAATAGAAAACTTGATTCCAGACGCTTCTATTCAAGTTCTCCTCGTATACATACATATGTATGTATGCTTTATACAAAACGACAAATCGAAATTTCGCGTATTCATAGCAAGGTTGCAAACGTTTACGCGTTGTAAATATGTACATCCAAGCGCGTGTATAAAGTCAATTTCGATTAATTGAGGAGCTTTAAGTGTATAATTGTTAATTGGATTTATTTCACAGGTGTAATCTCATGTGGTACAACGTGGCAGAGATTTTAATTATATTACACCGCATATGTGCAGTTTCCAATTTATTCCACGTGCATGGTTGCAAAATCAATATAATGTACCTACTTGTATGTATTTACACATACCTACTATGTACATATGCACGTGTGATGTGTGTCTCTACTTTAATCGAGTTTCGTTTGAACAGCCCTGATACGCTCCCAGCTAGCGAGGGTGTACATACTTTTTATTAATTGATCGATCGCTTTCAAAGCTGTAGCAGTGTATACTGGATGTGCGTTAAAAAAACAAAATCTCTAACCAATAAAATGATAGTGATGAAAATAAAATCATTTTACTGTTTATTTCGTCCTCTTTCTAACGATATTGCGGTTTTTGCTAAACGGATAATTATCATTGGCAAAATTAGCGCTTGGAAAAACAATACATAAAACGTGCATTTAAGGCACATTTTAAGAATATACCCCACTCTACCGGCCGAATAGCGAACTACCATTTGAGTCGTCTAGTTCCAAATCCCGATAAGTCCACAATATACATATAAAAAACGAGGATAAAATATTTTCTGGTTCTAAGAATGTTTTCAAACGATGCCTTATACTTGAATTATTCCAAATACCGCCAATTAGTTAGTTCCAAAACCGACAATTGCACTATGATAAAAGCTGATAAAAGCCATATTTAGAAACAAACAACGACAAGTCCATGTTTCTAATCTCAATATTTTGTTTAATATCAACAAAATTAAGTTTAAATGAGTTTAAACGCCATCAAGCAAATAAGTCTGTGGCAGAAAAACCGCGTTTGCGAACAAGTGAGTGTTATGGACTTATCGGGATTTGGAACTGGGCGACTCATTTGTCACCTCGCTTTCTGAACGTTTGTATTTCAGTTACGATTCTGACATGGACTCATCAAATGAAGACGAAGCTGTAATGTTGGCCGCATATTTATATGAACGATTAGTTAAATACTTGTTGAATGCAATTTATAATGGTGTCTCTTCAAAGGATCGGCTGACTGTTGACAAAATCGTCTGGTTTCTGTCGCTCTGACATAACCTATCAAGTCAGATCGTACAGAATGGGATACTCGTTCACCGTCTCCAATAACTTTTCCACAAAAACGCCATCGAAATCGAGCGAATCGCCGAAAAAATTCCGAGCGGATTTCCGGTCGGAAATCCGCCATGGTGTAGGCAGCGCCACCTGCGGCTATGCGACACAACTCCCCACCATAGCAAACGTGCGATTTCCGCAATGCGAATCCGCAGCGGTGTGCCTTTAAAAGAAAATTTCATACAATCGAAGTTGTATAGGAAATAGGGCGCCACATGGAACCATAATACGCCTCAATGTACTTAGTTTTTCCTGTGAATTTATTTCAAGCGACATTTTTCGCATTACTAAATTATCAGTTTGGCAAAAACCATCATATATTTAGAAAGAGGACGATATCAACTTTCAAATACTTTTTATTTTATCATCGTAACTTTATTAGTTTTGGAGGTTTTTTTCTCCCTCATTCTGTATCCACTGCTTCAACTTCGGCAGCGATCGATCAATTAATAAAAAGTATACACCTTAACATGTATGTATAATAACCATATGGTTATTATTTTGAAAATGCTTTTCAATATATAAAAGCCAATAAGTACCCGTCTTTAACATTGAGATTATTTTGTAAAAAAATACGGTTACTTCAATATATGTACATATGTATATTCATACATATACCTACACACATGTGTATATCAATATTGGGTCTTGTCAATCGTTCTCCTTCGGAATGCATGTTTTATCCTCAAATCGTTTTATTTTACATTAGACAAGATCGGGATTTATTTATTTACTTTAACATACAAATATTGATGCATAGAGGAACTCGAACGACCGCCACTTAACCCTAACGTTCTATAAATGAGGTCACATTGAGAGGGTTCACTTATTGAATCAAAAGTTTTCAAGTTATAAGACAATTGATAGTACGACATACATACATACATGGTTACTTCGCTTGCGGATTTTTATGGTACAATAAAATGCATTGAAGTAACGCATTGGAACAAAAAGTCACACATCGAACGAGTGTGCGTTTTGTTTTATTTACGTAATACGGATTGAATCATCTGGATAGGTGTGATAAATAATATCCAAAGCCGGTGATAGATAACGCAGTTGAGGTATTTATTGCTTTCCGCGAAAGGTGCGCGAATTTTTCTTATCTCGTACTGTTTTTGTATAGATACGTATTGTACATAATATTACACATTACATATGTATGCTATGGACGTGTTACATAATGAGTGTTCAGGTATGTATCTATGCAAGACGATGACACACGCGCGTTTTTGTTTGTTTGTTTGCTCTTTTTTTTTTATTTATTTGGAATTTAAATTGACGAATTTTTTTTTATCCGTTTTTTTTCAATTGTGTGTACACATACATACATATGTGGCGTGTGTAGTTTTGTTTTATTGTTTTTTTTTGGTCACTGGTAAATTATTTATGATCTGCTCTCTTTCAAGTGATCAATTCGTTCAATTCGGTGTACTCGTCCCAAACGCTTTGTGTAAAATTGCGTAAGCCTTAAATTTGTTTTAAATTTATGGGGTGTATTTAATTGAATTGATCGCCCTTCGAAGTTTAGAAAAGTGTGATGGAAGGTTTAACTCGACCTCGTTAATTTCAATAACAGTATTGAAACCATTGACCTTTTGGTTCAAGCTGTGTAGTTTGTTTATTATTAATTAAAATTTTGTGAAATATGTGCATCGGTAGTTTTTCGTTGCTAAGCTGTCTGGAATTTATTATACCGGGGGCTATTCTCGGATTAGTAATAATAACTTTATTTGTGGTTTTTAACTTGTTTTACAACAAAAAAATTGAATATCAATAGCACGAGATATAAGGTTTGCAAATTAACAGAAAAATATTGAAGGAATTGTATAAAAGTTTACACCAAAAGTATTTTTTGACTTTCTAATCACTAATGAACATAGTTACTTATACCAATTGAGGAATATGACCGGATGTAAAGAAGAACAATGAAACTAGGATGTAACGCTTTTGGCATATTCGACATCCCGCTATGTTTACAAAAAGGCATACGACCAATGCGTACTGTCAGTTATGACTAGAGACCGGTCAGAATTGGCATGAACGTAAGCTGCAGGTACAGAAACCGGTTTGCAGGGCCGTATTGGAAATTGTCGTCAAGGCTGAAATATAGGCGAGAAGTATGAAGGAGCGGCACGGCTTGCAAAAGCTAATGTCATCGAAAAAATCCACTTTTCGAGTTTGATGAAATTATAATCGTTTCCAGGATTTCATGAACTTATTTGTTAAGACGTACATAGTTAATTGCTAAGCATGATGATGGAATCCTGGAAACGATTATAATTTGGACCGCGAAGAAAGTCGTAAAACTCGAAAAGGTGATTTTTTCGATGACATCAGCTTTTGCAAGCCGTTCCCGCTCCTTCATACTTCTCGCCTATATTTCACCCTTGACGACAATTTCCAATACGGCCCTGCAAACCGGTTTCTGTACCTGCAGCCTACGTTCATGCCAATTCTGACCGGTCTCTAGTTATGACGTGTGGATGTAAAACGTGGATGCTGAATTCGAGAATGTGACGTAAGATCCAGTGCACACAGAGAAGCATAGAAAGATCAATGCTTGGTATAACGAAAAGAAATACATGGGTAAGAAGTATGACCAAAGTGGCAGATATAGCAGAACGTGTGAAAAAGTTGATGTGGAAACGGCGAGAAGAATGGATGGCAGGTGGACGCGAGAAATACCGGAATGGTATCCGAGAGGATGTGAAAGAAAGCAAGGTAGACCGAGTGGACGATTGGCTGATGAATGGATGGAATGGAAGGGGATTGGAGAGGCCTTCATCCGGCAATGGACGGTGAACGGCTGAAAATGATGACGATGTAAAGTGGAATCGCCAAGCTCTGCAATTTAAATAATATTTACATCTATTGGCGGAATCGAAGGGGTTATACATTATATATCATAGTAACAGCAGTAGTACATAAATGCTTGTGCGGAAACTGGGTCTAAGCGCAAGGTCAAAAAATAAAACTGCGCACTGTTTATTATCTATCTATTATATAGCCAACGTGAACGGGTTATATAATTTTTGAGCACCAAATACAATTTAATAGGAGTATAATAATATTCGCACATAGTACGAAATGCACAGCGAGAAGCTGTCGGTGAACTGAGTTTAAGCAATTTTAAATTGAATTCACATTATGTCACACCTTTGGCTGATTAGCAGTTTATGGTATGGCGTATGCTTTGATTTATTGCTTAATTTGTTGCCATCGAACTTGTTTTATAACGTCTCGAAATAGCAATGGCAAAACAGTACCATCGCATTCAATAAACAATGATTGCATCCGGGAAACGGTTCGACAGTTTCTGTTTGAATTTAATTTACGAACTAACCCTTTAATTACGCTCGGTGTAGAGACTTTGAAGGGTCGTCGACGTTGTCGTTGAATTTCGCTTTGAGGCAAATGGGGTCAAAAGGTCACAGGGACTTTGGGGGAATGTGTATTGTATTTGCATGTACACACATATGTACGTGTATTTTCACATTATATTACATATATTATATAAGTTAGTGTTTGTGACCCGATTTTGAATGATGTCGATTTCGCACTGCAGTTAAGTCTGTGATGAAATTCACCGTGTTACGTTTTCGTTAACCCATTTGCGTCACACCGTAACGGATCGTTCTTTCACGCTCGCGTAACTCTCAAATCGAAACACTGCGTGTGTAATGAATGATATAATATTATTTACTTCTCATTAACCTTTTACCTCCCCAAACACAATGTAGGTAATTATACAAAAAAAAAAAATTTAATTTAAATCCAAATTGATGCATTCATTATAGGAACGTATATATTAAAATTTTGATTCGTAAAAACCTTTTCATATACACCCGATTCTTTTTTTACAAGGTTTTGAAATAACACGGTTCAAGATAACGGACCAATTACTTTTTTTACACTGATTTTTTTGCTTTAACACGGTTTTCAAAAAAGATTTTTGTGTTGCACTGGTCGCATATATGTATGTACATATACATATTCCTGGTTTTTATGGTACAATTTAGTTTCGTTTATGAGTATGCAACTTTAAGCCAAAAATTCACTACAATGGCATCGCTCAGATCTACCCACTGATCGTAAACCTTTTCAGTTCATGATATTTTAAAATTAATTATGAAACATTTTAGAAACGAAACATATAGAAATGAATACCGGTAGGAAAATTTGTGTAAACTTTCACAAGCATCGAATTTAGCAAAATAATAATAAAATAACCTATATTAAACCTTCGTTTTTAAATCGATAAAATTTCTTTTTATTTCTCTAAAACTTCTATTTTGGGTTTTGCAAATATAGATCGGCATTAGGCGAGTTGTTAAACTTGTGAAAACAACAATAGATGGATCGTTCATATGTTGCACAATGCACAATAATCAAGGGTTGCACACCACTGATTTAACTAGGAGGTCTTAGCTCTACTTATGCATACACATTTGAACCCTAAAAGTGCGAAAAAGAGTTCATTAAAATTTGTCACTTTCATTAGTTTTCTAACTTTTATTACCTTTTCTGCTTTGTATTTCAATATTCTGATATATAATATTATATCTTGTTGCATGTTGCAATATTTTTCGTTTTAGGAATGTGTTTAATTTTATGATAACACCATATTAATCGATGGAATTGATGAAAAATTAACGAAAAGAAAAATGCTTTTTTCATGTATGAAATAATAAATGCTTAAAAAACTGAAACTAAAAAAATTAATTCAAGTTTTAAACAATTAACAAAAAAATACATTGGAGTAAAATAATAAATTAGCGAGCCTATTACAGGGTTAATTTTTTTGCTCGACTTAATCGGTGCCTTTGTCATCCTACAATGATTTTTTTATGATTTGTTATTATGTATGTCGGATTTACGGATTTTTAACATGCTCAATTTTCAATTTGCCTTATCTGTTAAAACTCCAAAACTAGTCGTCAACATCGAATCGGATACAAAAGACGCGCCACGCGCTTCATCGGCTAAAATAATATTTTTTTTTGATTTCGTGATATAAAAAAAAAAATAAAAAAATATTTTTTTTTGTATAAATAAAAAATAAATTCGATTTTTTTTTGAGTTCGAGAATTTTATATTTAGAGTTGATTTTAAGTAATGGAACCTATCTCCCATTTTTATATGTCCACTGTATCTTTTTTTTCACGGTTTTTTTTTGCACGGTAGTCTCTGGAACGTATCCCCCGTGCAAAAAGAGAATCGGATGTATATGTATTAATAAATTCATTCGATATTGTTAACCACGGTAATGCTCGTGACTTGCATGTGACATCGTTCCAGATACAAATCCGAAGCCAGGTTTGGACATGTACCGATGAATTTTGCAAAATAATGCAATTCGACGAATTGTTGGATGCGATGCATTCGTCTAGTCTGGTGTTGATTGACAGGCAAGTCCCCGTTTTATGAATAAATCGTTATCTCAATTGTGCACGATAAAAATCATCGGTTCAATGTTTTCCTTACAAAATTCAATGTTGAATACGTATTTTTTTTAAGTAAATTCAACATACATAATACACACTGTGCGCCAAGTCATCAGTAATGAATTTACGATGGCTTTAACGACAATTTGACATATGCGGTTTACCATTATAGATTTATAACTTATCACAAGTGTAATTTACATAATCAGGATAGGTTTGTGCAGTGGTTGGGAACCATTTTCCAGATAAGAGTCGTGTCAGGGAAAATTTTTCAAAGTTGGCAAATTTGACAACCGCAACATTAAACTAATAAATAATGAGCAAATAAAGCAATTATATATATATAATAGCCGAATAGTCTGCTGATAACGCTCGCTGAGGAAAAAATATTAAAAAACCACTAGAACGAGTGGGGGATCGAACCCACGACCTTAGGCTCGAGAGTCATCACGCTAACGCTGTACTCTATCGCCCTTGGTCGGTTTAGTCCTTTTTTTTTTTAAACATATCGTGACTCGGCTTTATTTACAAAAGGGATCGTGATTCTGCTAATAATACATAGATGGCACTATAGAAACTATTATTATTTTTGTTTTTTTGATTTTACAAAATTATAATTATTATATATATAATCATTAATAATTATAATATAAATAGTAAAGTAAGAAAAAAATTTTTTTTTGAGTGGGTATCGAAAGCGTTCAATTAGTGGGGATTGCTATAATACATAGATGGTGCTATAAAACAATTTTTTTATTGTTTTGTTTTTTTTCGATCAATTAGTAGGGATCTCTATTAAAAAAGCGCTTTACGATATTTAAAATTCAGCGGGCGTTGATATTCAACGGGTTTACACTAGTAAAATATAAAAGTAGCAGTATGTACGTACAATACATTTTTTTCTTAAAATTTGTCTAAACGGTTTATGTTACTATTCATGCAGCCAGTCTTATAAAAAAAAATATCTGTGGTGTGAACTCTCATAGTGATTTCTCGACGTACTGGAAATCGATTATATTATTTAATATACATATGTACCCAAATGATCCCGACACGCAAATGTGCCCTTTGATCCGTTTATTATCATCGTTTTTATTTTTGTATGGATGCAGTAAGTAAGTAGGCTTCGATTGCGTATCGCTTCATCCGATTTAAAGGGTTATGACGCAACGTTTGCGCAACGAGATGCCGCAACACATACCCTCTGTTGGAGTCGAAAAACTTTGCGCAACTTTTAGCGCAAAACATAAATATATAATACATAATATTGTACAAGTATACGGTGGGTAAAAATAGCCGAAAATGAAACGAATGAGCGATGTTGGCCAATAATTACGTGTATCCCAATGTGTAGTTAAAACACATGTATGTATGTACATACATACATACATATAGTGTGGCAATAACAGAAGTCTAATTTTAAAAATAACTTCACAATTGGCAGTAAAGTTTCGAGTTGCAGTACTACTATGTATGTACATAACACGTAGTACTAAAGTATTTCACTACAAGTCTAAATATCTCAGTATCAACAGGACTGGACTTGTAAATGTAAATGGATTTGATCCACTAATAAACTGATTCGTATTTAATAAATACATAACCTTCTAATTACTTCATTATAAAATTATTATCAAATTGAAAAAAGTTACTGCACTGCTCTCTATTCGATGTGTTGACGCACTAATACACACATGCATACATCTGTGACCTGAGAACTACCATATACAGCACAAATTTGGTCTCAGTAGTACGCGATTTAAGCTAGCTATTTTACCGATTTAAAGTTCAGCACACTTCCAATTAACCCTTTTAAACGAAAACAAAAAATAGTGTGGCCAGAACACTATCCCAATAAACATGTTTCAATAGAAAATACTCAAAATAAAATTGTATTAACAGTGGGAAAAAATCCCAAGTGAAAATACATACTTTTGACTTTTGATTTGAACTGGACGACTACTTAGAAATACATGAAAGCTGAAAAGTACTACAAATGAAAGATAAAATACCTAACTATAGATTCCAATATTCATTTTGAACAAGCAATTGACAGATTTTGAGACATCGAACGAACAACACCAAGAAATAGAAAAATCGCGTGATTTAAAAAACACATATATGTATCTCCGAATCTCGAGCCCATCAACATTTTTTATTACCAGATTCGTGTTCACTGGGCATAGATCAATAAGAAAATTCATATCTCGTCTCGGAAACATTTTTCGTGTCGAACGGTGTTATTTGAACCACCTTTTTTCATACGCTCTTTCTTATAAACTTAAATTTTATTTTAATGTGCATATAAAGCGTATAACACATTGCACTTCGCCACAATGCCGCATTTCACATTGAATACATTCGTAATGCGCAATTTTAGTTTGCCAATTTGATAATAGTACGCGTAACAGTATTCCATCCGTGTATTTATTAACTCGAAAAAGGTTTCCGATCGGTGTTCGTTCAAGTCACAGTATTTGTTTGAAAGTACATATGTATATGTATGTAAATTTTCATATACAAATTAATTTGTAAAAAAATCACCGAATAATGAATCGATTACGGTTAATCCTGTCCACGGGAATGCTATTTTTATTTTCGTTGTGCAATTTTGTCGCCAATCAATTAGTGGCCGTTCGAAAATAATAATTGGACTAATCTGATCATATTTTCCATTGAATTTCGTAATATCTATATGTATAAACAAATTACGTAGTGACACAAATATTTCAATTAAATTTGCTGTTCATTCAATTAATTGTACTGTAAGATTTTCACAAAACTAATTTCAGATACTCCGATTAATTTTATACGTAGGTACATACAATTTGAAATATCACTTGATTTTTTTCCATCGTTATTATTCAACTGAACAATATTGCATCGTGTGTCGGTATTTTTTTTTTAAATTTGAAAAGCTCGGTTTCTATTTATGCATGCATGTATGTATGGTATGCACTAAAGAAGGGGTTCCCAACCTTTTTGTACTCTAGAGCACATTTTAAAATATTGGTAGGGCGGCGGGCACCACCTATTTATTTAAAGCAAATTTATAGTTGAACATACATACATATGTAGGTAATAAATAATACACAAAAAAATAATACCGCTTTTTTTAAGAATGAAAACTTTTTCTGTCCACTATTCCAGAAGTCCTTATCTGATATTAAGGATTTTAGCATAATATCATTCTGAAGGTCCTTCACTTGAACAAGCTCTGCAATGTATGCAGCTATTTCAAGTATATTTATTTGGCAAATAAAAGGATTGATAAAAAAGGAGACCATTGGCTCGATGATAGTAAACTGTTGAAATCTCTTTTCAAACTCTTCTTGAAGCACTTGAAGGTGCTTAACAAATAATGACACGTTGAATTCACTGTTACCAGCCATTTTCTTCATATTTGGGAAATGCACGAGAGACTTCCATCTGCAGATGTGATATCCACAAAAACAGTTTGGCTTTAAATGAGTTTACAGAGTCTATCATTTTAGCTACATGTTTGTCTTTTCCCTACAACTCCAAGTTTAAAAAATTCTGTCTTGGTCGAATAGTGGCGGGCGCACACAAATCGGTCAGCGGGCGCCATGGTGCCGGCGGGCACGGGGTTGGGAATCCCTGCACTAAAGTATAACAACAGATAAGTGAGATTGAAAATGTGAAATATTCCACACGTTAAAAAATGAATTAACGGTCATTTTTAACGGCCACTTAGGCGTGTTAATTATTTAGGGGTGAAGGGTTGCGTTTAATGGACAGACACATTCACTCGCATTAAACCCCTTCGCCACCGTACACATTATATTATAATTATATATACATAATTAAAAAAATGCGATAGTATACCTAAGCTGTGTACATACATACATACATACATAAGTGTGTCAAACGATGATAATGAAAACCATTATTACGTGCGCTTCGATAATGGAGTGTGTGTTTTTTTTTCTTCTTTATATAATATACATATATGTATTGCAGTAATTAGATTAACTGCGTACGTTATTGTGCGGCGCCGTTGCAAAAATCGACGGATGAAAGTGAACGTTGTATACTTTTTTTTATTGCCAATGTTGCTTGTATTTTATTTTTAATACACATTTTTCCCCCTTCCTTCAATTTTCTTCGTGGCAAAGTGCGATGCGATTTTTAATTCATTTTTATTGTATGCAAATCGCACCCTTGCTTCAAAAGTGACACAAATCAAATAAAAAAAAACAAAACGTGATTTTCGAGTTATTACCACGAGTGAGTTAAGTCAATATTAACCTATCAATAACCAATTTAATTCCATTATCAGATTGGTAAATAATTTTTAGCAAAGTAAAAATTCAAACTCTATGTTTATCTAGTCAATTTATTGAAAAATTTGAATTATTTCTCAATGTATGAAAAAGTTTGAATTTTAATTTGAAATTTTCAGAATTTTTTGTCGAGTTGTGTCACCTTTGTTAAAATGTGTTTTTATTTTGTTGATTTTCATGTGACTTTGTCGAAATTGAACGTTCAGGTTTCGTTATTGTTTTTTCTGTTTCAGCTCCGAGGAACCATCAGCTGTTGGCCGTTCGATGCCAGGTTCTCAACAGTCTCAGTAGATATTCAGAGGCTCTCAAAGATGCGGACACCGTCGTAGAGCAGAGACCCACCTGGAGTAAAGTGAGTGAAAAATATTAAACTATTTCTAAAAGTGTAATGAATAATTATTATTACATTGATGGACACAAAAATAATTAATCGATTTGCATTATATGTATATAATGCACACATACATAGTGTCGGTTACTATTATTTATTGTTGAAATCGTTCAACAATGCGATATAATTAACTCATTAGCTGCGCCAATGTCTCAAGGTTGTTCGAAAAATTATGCGCAATTTTCAATTGCATAACAGACATTTGTGCACATACGTATATTGTATTCGTGTTTGATCGCATCGGACGATTCGTTATAAAAAAATAATAAAAATAAAAAAAACACAACGCGTTATTTATTCGGTACGATAAAAATAAAAGCAGTGTTGATTAAAAATATTGAAAAAAAAAACAACTTGGGAATCGATCGAAAAATACGTACACGTTGGAATAAACGTCGGGACACTTTCACGCAATCTAGCGTTAAAAATGTACATATTTTCATGAAAAAAAATTTAAAAAATGGAACGGTTGTTTTTGTTGAAATCGAACATGCTTTGATGTATGACAGATTTTTGCGTACAGACAATTTATTTCAATTTATCTTATCAATTGTCAATTGTGTTCGGTTTTTTTTTTTTTTATCGATTCGTACTACTTCATGCTGATGTGAGTCCTTTTCTTTACGACTGTACATACATATGTATGTACGTTGCCCGTTGACGATCAACTTGTCTTTATTATTGACATACTAGCTAAGTGCCCGTTGTTAAACTATGTTCAATAGAGCAAATGCCCTTGTCACGTTTGACAGTTCGTGTATGTTCATAACTGGAGACCGAAAAAGTAGTGGGTTATATTACACGGTGTTGCATTGCCTGTCATAATTCAAGTTTGAGATATTGACATTGACATGTTTTCTTCGTTTTTCACTGAACGCTTGTTTGTAATTGTGATAATACCTTACGACACCTATGTATGTATATTTAATTTATAATTGAAAATTATTGTTTTGAGCAATGGAATTTAGTGTTAATGGTTCTGCAGCGGGTGACCAAATACATTTTTCACTTTGTTATGTAATACTATAATATTGTCTGTCTGTCTGTCCGCTGATAACGCTCGCTGAGGTAAAATCAGAACGTCGCGCGCGAGTGGGATGACGAACCTGCCAACGATTTGACAATATAATATCTCAATAGGCTCGCGACTTTGATAAATTGTTACGTGTTTACGTATTATAACGCGCCATCTATGCAAAAACTATCAAATACACATACATATACTCGCCCACACAAACATTCGTTGATATTCAACGGGCTTATTAATAATAATAACAGATTTTAACTCTCGTGGAACTAGTACACAGTACACCAGCGAGCGACTGTAAATTTGTAAAGACGGGGGCTTAGAAAAGGACAGAGCTGAATTGCTGCACTCTGTTTCAAGGTTTAAACTTTGCCCAAATAACTACATGCCTATAATTTAATTCCTTTCGATTTGAGTGCTTCTCAAACAGTCGGCTGTTTGTTGTTGGGCGCGAACGCTTCGGAAATTAGCAATGCAAATTAAATATAATTTGCGGTGGTGGATATTTTAAACTGCAAACGGTTCCGTTTCGATTCGAATCGTTTTGTTCGCTACGTGTCCATTGTACATGGACAGTTCCACAACCCAAAGCAATTACGTCTAATTCAATGTCGCATTCAAACTGGATGAGTTATAAATGGCGATGAAGCGGACTAAATTCAAAATTTCGATCGATACGGTAAATGGACGTATGTATAAACAAACGCTCGGAAGAAAATGGACGTATTGGTCCACGGAGATATTGTATGTACATACATACAATATACGGTGTCGAAACATTTGCCAAGAGTTATTATACATCGTTATAAATCGCAAGTTGTGCACGTTGCGAAATAATCGTTGGCCAAGACGACCAGTTATCCAATACGCGTATATCAACCATAATTTTGATCAAAATTTAATTACAACTCCTTGTAAGGCGTTTCTTTTCCTATTCGCTTCTCGCGGTACATGTGGGAAAATCTCAACGGTGGTATGGTGGGGAGTTGTATCGCATAGCCGCGATCTATTCAGTTAATAAGCCAAGCAGAGTGCGCGACAGCAAAGTTGGCTTTAACCGCTAAACATTCGGGCATAACCACGTGGTGAAAACTTTAGTCTGCCTTGTAACGGGCGTGGGGGGTGGTCCATTATATATTTGTTGGCTGTTATAATATATATATATATTACGTAAATTAGTGCAAAAACAATTGAAACAAATTCGTAATAAATAATGTTAGATGCGCGTGTGTGGCATTAATGCACGAATATAATAACTGAATGCGCGTCTATACCAAGAAGGATTTCCGCAAATTTCGCCGATTTCGATAACCCTTGTGGAAAAGTTGTACCTATAAATAAGTCTGACTTGAGAATCGCGAGTGAAATATAAACGTTCCGAATGCGAGGTGATAGATGGTAGTTTGATAGGTTATTAAGTCAGAGTGACAGAAACCGACGCTTGCGCAGGCTTGCAAATTCGCTAGGTTTTCATGCACGATTTGGTAGCGGTGTGCGGGAACCTTTATACGTAGTTACATACTATGGACTTACAAACTTTTTTTTCATTTCAGAAGTAATTTTAAAACAGAGAGCTTTCAAAGGTTCGTTACTTTTTACCGAGCCGTTTATTTTTGCGTCTTTGAAGCTGACCGACTACTTTGTTGGTAATTAAAGGGTTTTCTCGAGCGTGCGGTGCTTAACTTAAAACTTCGAGGCTCGATAGATGTGTATGTAACTTATTCCAACGGAATTGTTAACGGTTTATAAAAATATGTATTATATGTATGTATTGTCGAGCGTTGTGGAATTTTTAATTCATACCTGTCATCAACTCGAATAAGGTTAACAATGGTGTCTCTTTCTTACTTTCAAGTTAAATGTAGGGGTTAGTTACGCAAAGGCGGCGATTTTGCATAAAATATGTACACAGGTCTTTTTTGGATTTTCATTAAAATTGTTGTTTTTTTTATGTATTTTCACGGAGTATTATTTTAGTATAATGTTGCCACGGTGTTACCTTCGTAAATGATGACTTACTTTGTGCTATTTTAGATTGGTAACACTGCTAGTACTTTTAACACTAGTAGTTTTTTGGAAAAGTTGTTTTTGATTGAATTTTTGCGATATTTTGCATTTACTTTCAACATAAAGAATTTTATTTTTCGAAGAGGTTCTGTATTTAATTGTTTTTATTACAACGTCTTGTGCAAAGTTTTGTAATTTGAAATGCATTATTTCTTCAGTTTCGTCAATTACGTTTTTGTTTTTTTAAATTTAAAGTCCTTAAACCTTAAAACAACCTTTCCTAACAAGTCTTACTAAAATGAATATAGAACTACATTATATAGTAGACTGTTGAAATTGTCTTCAAATATTCCGTGGACTTTTGTACAAAATGCTTCATAATAAAATAAAAAGATAAAAAATACTCGGAATATTGTAAAGCATTAAAAGGTGTACTTTGAAATTAATTTATATAGACCGCGTTCAGAATTATTCATGTTTATTGTACCTATGTACCTTTGTGGCTAATCTTTTAATTTTGTTTGAGTGCTTTGCATTACTTTATAAGGTTTTTTTGCACAATTCTACATACATATATACCGCGCAAATGTATTCGTGTAATTTTTATGCAAATGTATGCGTTTTTACCTTGTTTTTTTTTTACATATCATTTCATCTGAATGCGTTTTGTTGTCCAGACTCTTTTGTATAAAACGAGTTTCTTTGCGTCAATAGCGCCATTGTCCAGTTATCAAAGTATCAAATTTCTCGAATTTTCAATACAAAACATTTACACATTTCACGAAATAAATTCATTTTATTTCGTTCAACCTAATAAAACTACAATTGATGTTTACCACCCTCGGAAAAGTTGGTGATTTTAATGAAAATACGAAATCGCATAACGAAACTTGAAAAGTGCTGCCGAAAATTGCCACGTGATTTTTCTTTTGCAAAACAGCCGTCTCCAGTTAATCAAAACAATATTGTGTAAAATCTTCAAATAAATTGCACAATTATATTCATCAGCGTGCCCTATTATTCTGCATAAAGATAGGCATGTGCCTCGATTGTATTAAACCTATTATGCGATGTTTTGCACCGATCATTACAAACTCGTGCCTAGTTCTAACAAGTTTGCCAGAAAAATAAATTTGTAATATACATATGCGCTATAATAGTGTTCCGTTTGACCCAAATACGCTCATAATAATGTACGAATTCGCCTAAATATTGCTCTTTTCGTTTCCTGGAACGGATTTGGACTACTCAAGTCGAGTTTACACTTGGCTCTCACATCAATTTTGTTGATGCGAGAAATGTATACTAATAGAATACGTATATTAAGGTATGTACACGCATGCAGTATATACTGAGAATGGGTAGGAAGTTAGAACGACGAATTTGACCATTAGATTAAAATACAAGTTAATTAACTTTTTAAAGAAAATGTTTCAAAATATGTGATGATCTTAAACTCCTTTTATGTATGTATGTATGGTGTTAACCACATTTTAACTACCGATATCAGATGTCGATATTTATTAGGGTCAAAAATCTCGTTCTACATTATTCTTAATTGCTTCTGCTACTTCAATTATTTTTGTCATTCGTATTTCACACTACATATAACTCGTGCAAATTAGCAAATGTTTTTATTTCACTTGACACCTTCAAATGAAGGGACGTAAGGGGACTTTATCTCAAAACCATTAAGACAGCAACTTATCGATTATTTTGCTATCGATGTTTTTTTACCCATGACACATTCAAATATGTGAATACATCGCCACCTGGAAGTCACACCAATGTTTGTTCAAGTTAACGAACCAAACTACTCTCTTGTCTTGAGCTTTAAACTGCGAACACTATTGTGTAGACTAGAATTAGTACACCGTCTCCGTACTCGTTTGGTTAATTAGTCTATAGTGTTATGTGTAAAAGTTAATTATATTAAAAGACTATAAATAAGTCTGGTGTATGTATAATTTTCCTGCTCTTTTACTTGTCCCATATAACAGTAGTACGCGTACAAATCTGCGTCTTACGACAGTCTTTAGCCAAAACACTGCAGGAGAGGAGGGTTTTGATCACTAATTTCGTTCAATGTATCGTGATTTAACTCAATTTGTTAGTAGCTATGTAAGTTACAACTTAAGCTCTGGGTATGTTAGTCTTTTTTTGTTTAACAAGAGTGCATTTGCACTGCACTGCCGAATCGAACGCGAACCGAATTCGGAGCAAATTTGTTGCGAACGATAGGATTCGCTTCGTTGGTTGTAGGTATACACTTAAATCTTCGGACCGAACATGGACCGAATGTCGACACTCGAACGGAAATACAATAGGCAGAACTAACAAAAGACGCTCTTTAACAATAACCTAACCAACAAAAAATACTCTGTTCGCAGTTGGCCCGTCTTCGCTCCGAAGGCGGTCTATCGAACGATTTTTTTTATAAACCCATATTTTTTTGTGCATTGTGTCTTTGTTCGTGGCATCTTGGCGAGCAGTGTACTTATCAACAATAGTAGTGTTAGTAAAACTAGTAAATCGCAATAAATCACCAAACAATAAAACAATTAACTCACTTTCGAAACTTTCGTACATACAATGAAATTCAGAAAAAATGATGAGGGGTTGAATTTTATATATTTTTACGTATATATGTATAATCTACCGGGTAAATATTGTAAACATGTATGTACATACATACATATGTATGTAGGTACATATTATATAGTATGGGTTAACTCGTATGTACATATGTATGTATATGCGCGCGCGAATACTTTCAAGGTTTGATATCATAAAAATGACACTTAGAAGCACAATTTTATTTCAAATTTAGTCAAGTTTCAGCCGTATAACTGCATTTAAAATTTACCTGCATACATATTCACAATTAACACTAAAAACGTTTATGCAAGGGCCATATGAGTGTTTAAAATTCAAATAAATAAATACATACAAAAAAAAAATGTTTTTGTGGAGCAGCAAAGCGACAAAAAACCATTCGCTGTGAACGATCGCTCCAATCGCTCCGAGACCTAGCGAAGCGATCGTTCGGTTCGCATTCGCTGCGACGTCCACATACCGTCCAAATAGCCCGAATTCGCTTTCGCTTCGCCTTCGGTTCGCCTTCGATTCGTCGGTGTGTACTCACCATAACCGCGTGCGTTAAAAGGGGAGAAAAATCGGAGTTGGGATTCGGCGCGTCAATTGAATTATACTGATGATGTAACTTCGTAAATAATAAGTAAAAAAATAAAGTATCGGAATAAGGACGTCATTTACTGTTGATTATATTTTCCTTTGCACGTTTTACGAACTTTTGGGTCTTTTCGTTTGTATGCGGTGGGAGTAAAAAGATCGTCGCTGAAAAAATGCAACAATGGCGTGTCGCGTGCCTCGTAGCTTAAATACTCTCTTGTTAAAATAACAGACTGTAGTTATGCTGGAAATAAGATAAATGGTTTATTGGCTAATATATGTATCACTATCGCAATGAATTGTCACATAAACCATACGTGAACTGGAGTTATTTCATGAACTAAAAAGCACCTTGCAAATAAGTACCATTTGAAACACTGGACTTTTTACGACTACGAAGTGAAACTTTTTTAATTGTTTTGACTTGTTTTGCTCCACCATTGAGAGAGAGAGTACGCTGAACACTCGGTAGTCTATACATATATTGTACATAGATGGATGTACATAGTTACCTTTTGTGATACATTCGTGTATTTCTGCGCGAATTTCGATCATAGTTTAAATGATATTGGTCGAGGTACATAGGGCTTTTGAATCTCATGTCATTGTTGTTTTTGCCTTGTTTGCTGTTAACGAACGTGTACACAGAATATACATATGTATATGAGTCAGTCGTACGGCTTATGCACAATTCTGAATGTACTAGATCAGGGGTTCCGTAATTTATAATGCCGTAATGTAAATGTAAAAAATGCCGCTTTTTTTTTAAGAATGAAAACTTTTTTTTGTCCACTGTATTCCAGAAGTCCTTATCTGATATTAAGGATTTTAGCATAATATCATTCTGACGGTCATTCACTTGAACAAGCTCTGCAATGTATGCAGCTATTTCCATTATATTTATTTGGCAAGTAAAAGGATTGATGAAAAAGGAGACCATTGGCTCGATGCTAGTTAACTGCTGAAATCTCTTTTCAAACTCTTCTTGAAGCACTTGAAGGTGCTTAACAAATAATGACACGTTGAATTCACCGTTACCAGCCATTTTCTTCATATTTGGGAAATGCACGAGAGACTTCCATCTGCAGATGTGATATCCACAAAAACAGTTTGGCTTTAAGTGAGTTTACAGAGCCTATTATTTTAGCTACATGTTTGTCTTTTCCCTCCAACTTCAAGTTTAAAAAAATCTGTCGTGGTCGAATAGTGGTGGGCGCACACAAATCGGTCGGCGGGCGCCATGGTGCCCGCGGGCACGGGTTGGGAATCCCTGTACTAGATATTCGAATTGTCTGGTTGCAGACACAACCAATTAGCAACAATCACAATAGAAACTCGACAGACTGTGGTATTTTCTGGTTGTGATAGTAATTAATCAGATACTAAGTGAGTAATAAGCTAACGAACTCCTTCATTGGGATTTAATAACTTATCTTATGCCACATTTCATTCAAAACGCGTTTAGTAATAGTTTTAGTACTAGTTTTTAGATTCGTTGAGAATCATTGTTGCGTTTGATGAAACAAAAATGGCACATACTTTCACAGAAGAAGCATTAATGTGAAGTTAGAAAACGAAACAGTCCTACTCTGTCAATTTTTCACTAATACTTCATTCGGAATTAAACACAGTTAGATTAGATATAGCGGAGCGAATTCTGCACATGTGCACATATTAACTTGAAAACGTTTCCGTTTCGCGTAAATTTGAATTAAAACGTTACACCGAGTTCAGCAATTTGTTGTGTCAATACATTACACTGTTACAACTACTTGTTGGCTTTACTTCATTTTAATAAATTCACACTGTTACGTGCGCGTTGCGTTTCTCGCAAAAAAAAAAACACATTTATTATATCATACTTACCTACCTTATATGTATATATGTATTTATATATTTATGCATATTAAGCATGTATCCGATATAGACAGAGGGACAAAAGGAATAAGCGCCACATGTGCAATTCAATTATATAAGGCGAAATGTTGGAAGGAACATGTTGAAACTTAACTCCGATGTAGCTCATTGCACAATTCACAAACACCCACGATATTATCATTACGAATCGACACGTTTTATTACATGCACACGAATTAAACGTTTAATAATTTATTCTCGTGCATAATGCAATTGCACGTACACTTTGATATGCTGCATATATGTAAATACATACATTGTACATAACATAGGTACTGATCGAAAGTATTGCTTGCGGAATGAATGGTGGATGTGTGTTCTATCGTAGGTTTAAACCCAACCATAATCGTATACAGTGTGTTTCAGATATATTATACTTAATTTTTCCGTATACTATTTACACACGCAGTGGTGTTTTACGTCATCTGACACAATTTTACTTCAACGTGTGTTTATTTCGATCCATGAGTCATTTAGTTTAGTGACTGTTCTTCAGGTGTTTTGAATGACTGGGTAGTACCTGACCGGGCACTGAGTCATTTTTATTTTATTTTATTTTTTATTTGCTCTTTCGTTCTTTCGGATCAGCTCGGGAGTTGTACAAAATGAGGCGGATTTATTTCCGGATCATTCATTTACACACAGGGACGTTCAGTTTAGTTGGCCGCAATGCGATTAATTTTGTATTGCATTCAAACGTATGTATGTGTATCTGAACCGTTAATAATAAGTGATATTAAAAAAAAAATTACCAAGCTTCAAAGGTCTTCTTTATTTTATTTAATATACGATACAAAAATATATCGTTTTAATCATGGTTCTATGAAAAAAGGTCCAATGGTAAAATACGATATCCGTAAATACAAAGTTTGCAACGGAAATGTTCAATACATATTTGATTTTATAGTTTGTTGCGGTATGTTGTTCAAATAAATTTCGATATACGTATACATTATATATATAATAGCCGAAATCCGTCTGTCTGTCTGTCTGCTGATAACGCTCGCTGAGGAAAAATTATTAAAAAACCACCAGAATGAGTGGGGATCGAACCCATGACCCTAGGCTCCAGAGAACTCGCACTAATGCTGTTCGCTTTCTCCCTTCGTCGATTTAGTCCTTTTTTTAGGACTAGAATAAATAGGAAATGAGAAATTTCCTATTTATCTTAACTATAGGTAATGTTTAAAAAAAAAAAAGGACTAAATCGACCGAGAGTGATAGAGTGCGTGATGTCTCTTGAGCTTGCGGTCGTGGGCTCGATCCCCCACTCGTTCTGGTGGTTTTTTAATAATTTTTCCTCGGCGAGCGTTATCAGCAGACAGGCAGACAGACATGACGGACAACAGTCTTTGACCCATTGGAGTTTTGCGTCTCCACCTCTTTCCCACCTTCGTATATAGCGACGCCCAAGGGACTACGCTCTGCCGAAGGGACTCATGAGTTTAAAACTGTACTTGAAGCTGCGCCACGCGCGAGCTCTCCTCTATGCGGAGGGGTGCTCGCTCGTCACGGTATTTAATATGTAGAGGGGGGGGGGGGGCTTTGCAAATAGACAGACAGACAGACGGATTTCGGCTATTATATATATATAATATGGATTTCTCACAGTCACAAGTAACGACCAATAATATAAATGAATTAAAACACTTCGCCAATCGAATTATATATACCATTCGATCCACTTGTGGATCCCGTCGTTTCTCGCCGGGTACTTTACTTACTGCTCAGTTAAGTTTTAATCGAAAGACCTTTGGCGAATTCGAATTAAATACCGAAATAAACACACGTTCGACGAACAAACGCAATGCAACCGAACGAAACTTTGCACCTGTTGCTTTTTTTCTCGTCTCCGCGATGACGACACACGTCCAATTTTAATCGGCAAAAGTTGCACTCGCAATTAAACTCATACACATGTAGGTAAATTCTTCACTGCTAAAATCTGGAATGCCTCAAATTTATCGCATCACTGTGTATTTAGACACTAGTGTATAATATAGTGGTGAGTGGTAATAGTGGCGCTAATGACGCTATTACTATTCGCGCTAGATGGGGCAGTCAATTTAGCGAACTCGAAATTATAGCGGTGTAATTTCGCGACGATTTACTTATCCAGGACTCGCTCGTGTACACGATTCGCGGTCGACATTTGTTATCTTTCTATTTTTACGTAACTGAAGATAAGGTTGTTTTTTTTTCACGATTTGGTCTATCTATAGCAATTTATAGCCACGGATAAAGATGAAAAAAAAACCGATGATATGAGCTATCGCATTCCGTTGTGAGTTGTGCAATCTAGCGAATCAGATACGATCGCCTGGTTGATACTGGTTGCAATGTATGCAGTTTTTTTTTTTCGAGTTAAAATTCAAATGCATCACTCGATCGGCTCAGCGACCTCACAACATTATTCCTGTATTTTTTTTTGTATTTTTTGTATGCTTACATTTGGCGACACGTTCAATAAGCTGTATACTCGACAAATTGCTTTGTTTTTTTTTTTAGTGGGTTTACAAATTACACTGAGCAACAAAAAATGACGTTTTTTAAAACCCAGAGCGGAGATTGGGGTCAATCTTTACTAAATCCGATAATGATTTTTGGTGATATGCTCTCGTTTATGAGATATTCGCGATTTAAAAAATGTTAAAAAATATCCATTTTTTCGGCTTTTGCGGTCTATAACTCAAAATATAGTATCGCTGTGCTCAAAGTGAGTATTGAAATCAATAATAAGATATTTTTCCTATTGATTGTAATTTTTTATTGCTTTAAAATACTTATAATTAATTATCTAGCGAATTTTTAAAGTCAAAAATATAGTTTTTATACATATTTTTTTCCCATGCTATTTGGCGTTTATTTGGAGAATTTTTCGTTTCGCCACGTTTATATGAATTGGTTTTCTATCTCAATATTTTTTTATTTTATCTTAACGTACTAGTTGGAGCGGAAAATGGTTTTAAACTACGTTATGATATGTTACCGGCGGCACGCTTATCGTCAAATTCAAAAATTTACCTACCCCATGTATGTACTTGTAGCACTTAAACGTACAAATTTACCGTATTGAACTTGAACCATTAGACGACGGTAATATACATTACAATAATACAATACATAGACTGTTAGGAAATGAGGTTTATTGATTTTAATCTCATGAATAAAATTTAGAACGTTTCACTTCCAATAATATGCATTATGTAAATTGTATACAATGTATTTTTTTTTTTATGTATTATGACAATTCAAACTATAGCACTGTATATAAAACATTATTGCAATGAACAAAAACATAACAAATAAAGAATAAATGTTTGCAAAAAGGGAGTTTTTCGAACGAAATTCTTTTCAGTTTTCGTCCAAGTCAAAATATTTTCTTATCATGCAATGATTTTTCTTCAGACGAACTTAATTTAACTAAGACTTAATATGGATAATAAAACGGGAACGTTTTTGTGACCTTCTTGTGTATTTAATGACTAAACTATTAAGCTACTTCGGTCATTCGCCATTATTTTCATAACCTTAGAGCGTTATATTGTACACAAATTTTCATAGCCTTACTCTTTTCTCTCTCTTCGCGCCTATCTTTACCTCCTAGGATGTTGATTAAAAATTCATCATGGCGTAGAGCATATCTAATGCAGGTTTCACTTCTTATCTCAATGCATCCAATTACTTACTTATGTAGTTTCAGACTATTTCCAACCCTTATTCTTCCAACCCCAAGTATTCTTCGCTTTACCGTCCAAGGGATCTCCAGCACCGTATTTCAAAAGCCTCAGTTCTATTCCTTTCAACTGCCTTTATTGTCCACTAGTGTAAGCCCGTTGAATATCAACGGAGTGCTTTCTCATCACCCGCACTGAAAAATAATATTAAATTTAATAGTTTTTATAATTGTTGCATAGATGGGGCGTTATAATACAACAACGTAACAATTTAGCAAAGTCGCGAGCCTATTGAGATATTATATTGTCAAAGTGCAGCAGGCCCGTTGTCACCTCCGTTTGGATCACAGCGTAAGCGCTCACTGTCCCGAACTGGTGATCTCGGGTTCAAATACCACTCGCGCGACGTACTGGTTTTTTTAATTATTCACCGAGGCGAGCGTTATCAACAGACACACACACAGTTGACGGAATTAAGCCATTATATATATGATGATGGCCTTAGTGCATCTATCATATCACAATCTTGACTATTTATTATTATATAAATAGTCAAGTTTGGCTCACCGCGTAAGCGCCCTGTTCCGAATCAGCGATACCGGGTTCAAATACCACTCGTGCGACGTACTGTTTTTTTAATTATTCACCGAGGCGAGCGTTATCAGCAGACAGACAGACATACGGATTTCGGCTATTATATATGTATTTACTAGTGTTAGCCCGTTGATTATCAACGGACGTGTTTGCCGTAATTTAGCAAAGTCGCGAACCTACTGAGGACGAATATTTTCAAATTATAGGAGGCCTCCCATCACCGGTGTTGGATGAACGCGTTACTCACCCAACCTGGTGATCACGGGACAGACAGACGGATTTCGGCTTATTATATATATCATTTTCAGCCGTCCACCATCCACTGCTGGATGAAGGCCTCTCCAATCCTCTTCCATTCTTGTCTATCTTGAGCAATCTGCATCCACTTGACTCCACACATTCTTCTCAATTCATCAACCCATCTTCCACTCGGTCCACCTTGCTTTCTTTCACATCCTCTCGGATAACATTCCAGTACTTCTCGCGTCCATCTGCCATCCATTCTTCTCGCTATGTGTCCATTTCAACTTTTTCACACGTTCCACTATATCTGCCACTTTGGTCATACTTCTTACCCATGTATTTCTTTTGCGATCTATTCTTGTTATGCCAAGCATACATCTGATTTCCATGCTTCTCTGTGTGCACTGGATATTTCGTAGCATGCTTGAATTTAGCGTCCAAGTTTCACATCCACACGTCATAACTGGCAGTACGCATTGGGCGTACGCCTACTTTTTTAAGCATAGCGGAATGTTGGATTTAAAAACTATGTTCATTCTTCCAAAAGCACTCCACCCTACGCTGACCCGGCATGCGTTGCAATGCCCGATACCGTTCCCGTTCCCGATCCCGTTGCCGATGCCGATCCCGTTCCCGTTCCCGATCCCGTTCCCGTTCCTAGTACGTTATCTGACGCGTGAGCAGGCCCGTTCCCGTTCCCGTTCCCGTTTTATCCCGATTTTTTTTTCACGGGAACCATCCCCGGCATGATCACAATAAGTCATGAAAGTTTCATCGCGATCGGTCGAGTGGTTTAGGAGCCTATAAGAGACAGACAGACAGACAGACAGACATTCATTTTTATGTATAATATAATATAATAATATAATAATTTCGACACTATGGAGAAGTTCACAGCCTACGACACCTTGAGTATTATACCATTTACCAAAGGACATCATCCGATCCGGCAACTTATTTATCGACGCGTGCACAAACGACCCGACTACACTTGGGGACTTTAACCTATGCGGTCATTTGAAATATGCCGCCCACGTCTGTGTGTATTACGAATTGTATATGAATAAATAAGTACCCCCCCCCCCTGTCACCAACCCCCCCCCCAGCTTTTCCTTTGCCAAATTTTCCGGTGTGGGTTAGCGGGGGTTGGTATATTGTGTGGCGTTCGTTCACCCCGTCGCGCCGCGCGCAAACCGCGCGGAAAGCGCGCACCGTTTATTGTTATCGATCACGACAGCAGCCTGGTGAAGATACGCTTCCCCCCCCCTCCCCTCCCCCACTGATGGTCAAACAATGAATGACGTGAATCCGTGTTTTTTTTTTTTTTTGTATATAAAAGCCACCGGTGGCGTACACCTGCCTGGAATTGATCGAGCGTCACTTTTGATCAAAATGTGCCAAGCGTCGTTTCCGTTCTCGATTGCCGCTTATAGACTCGGCACGGGACGATCAAAGTGCAGGTTCCGAAGTATGTATGTACATATGTATTCCTGTGAAGAATATCCAACTACCTCTGGAGTACCAAGGAGGTACCATTGGAGCAAGGCTCCAATCTTGGCCCGTTACTATTTCTCATGTTTATAAATGATATAAAGGATGTGATTAATTCGAATTTTTACTTTATCCTAATCGGATAAAGTATTGTGATCGTGCGAAAATTCGACCTCGAGATTTTGACTGATTTGTATCGAGTATCATCCCCCGATCACGTTTTCATGATTACTAAAAAATGTCTGTGCGTCTGTGTACTTATGGGTGTGTGTTTTCTCCGAAACTATCAAGGCTATCAAGCTGAAATTTCATATCTATTATTTTCACGTAAGGTGTAAGAGCCGCAAGGAATTTGGTCAACATCAGTCAACCGGAAGTAGGTTTTTTTTCTTGTAGAAAATTCTAAAATTCTTTTACCACAGAATATTTCCGAAACGGCTCCGGGAATTTTATCAAAATTTCATATCTATAGTTTTCACGTTAGCCATGAGAGATACTGTGATTTTAGTCAACTTCTGACGAGCGAAAGTGGCAGTTTACTCTTGAACGATTTGTTGTTTTTTTTATTTTTTTCGGCCTTTTAGATATATAGTATCGTCACAATATTGTAATGTTGTAATTCTAAGAGAAATTCATTAAAAAAAAAAAAAAATAATAATTAAAATTAGTCAACCGGAAGTTTTTTTTCGTCGAAAAGTTTATGACAGAATATTTCCGAAACGGCTCCGGGAATTTTGTCAAAATTTCATATCTATAGTTTTCAAGTTAGCCGTAAGAGATACTGTGATTTTAGTCAACTTCTGACGAGCGAAAGTGGCAGTTTACTCTTGAACGATTTGTTGATTTTTTATTTTTTCGGCCTTTTAGATATATAGTATCATCACAATATTACTAATGTTGTAATTCCGAGAGAAATTGCTATTTAGGAAAAAATAAATCATTAAAATCAGTCAACCGGAAGTAGGTTTTTTTTGTCGAAAAGTTTACCACAGAATATTTCTGAAACTGCTTCGGCGATCTTGTCGAAAATTTTAATTTATAATTTTCATATAAAAATTAAGAGTTGATAAGGTTTTGATCAAAATTCGCTGACCGGAAGTGGTAGTTGAATATATGCCGAAGATCGTATTTTAAATACGCGCGCGCACTCAATATAGTAATTTCATGATATTCATGTGTGTATTTTGGTCGGTGTGGTGGTGTGCATGCGTTTTATTTACTCACGTACTTAAAAAAATAATTTCGTTACCTTTTGTATTCCTCAAATATATGGATAAAGTCATGGGTTGGCCACACCCGAATTTTTTACTATATGCTGATGATCTCAAAGTGTTTAGAAATATCCGGACGATTTCTGATTATGTTGTCTTACAAAAAGATTTGGAATCGTTATGGGACTATTGCTAACTGTCTGCCATTTAGCATTCGTAAATGTCGCTTCGTGTCCTATACTCGTTCTTTTGCTCCTACTTTATACAATTATAAGTTAGGTGGAAATATTTTAAAAATAATGTCTTCAACGTGTGATCTCGGAGTGACTTTTGACAGCAAGTGGCGATTTTCTCTACACATTGCGAACTTATGTAATAAGGCTTCAATGATGCTGGGATTTGTTTATGCGTAATGCTCAGCAGTTTAACAATATGTGGGTGTTGCGTCTCCTTTACAATACATTACTACCGAAGCGTCTTAGAATCTGGTTCTATAATTTGGAGTCCCAGTTCCATTGCATACTCAGTGCAGATTGAAAGGATCCAAAGGAAATTCTTGAGATATTTGTACTTGAGAGAGTTCGGCTATTATCCCTTTCTGTTTCCCAGCGCTTTTGTTCTGGGAGCAGTGGGGTGTAAAACTTTATCGTCTCGGAGAGACGCTCACCTCGTTTGTCATTTTTACAAACTGTTAAGAGGTGACATCTTCAATCCCCCGGTCTTGGAGGAGTTGAAGCTTTTGGCGCCTGAGCATCCTCATGGATCTCGATCACATCTATTGTTTTCACCAATCTGGGCCAGATCCTGATCCTGTTGCCAGAGCTATTGGTAGGCTGAATGCTGTTGCATTGAATGTTGATTTGTTTAATATTAGTCCTCAACAGCTTTCCAGTTTCCTTTATTTTCTACATTAAGTTATTTTTTATTTTTTTCTGGTATTAGTTTTATAATGACATTGTGGACATTGTTATATTTTGTTATTTTACTACTTTTTTTCTTGTAATTGTATCTGGCCGTGGTGACGGATTGGGGCAAACTGTTAGGTCATCACGGTATATTGTGAAAATAAATAAATAAATAAATTTGTCACTTGGAGAAACACGGAGAAAGTGTGGGAGATTTTTCGTTTCGGAATTCGCCGAATTCGTCCCTGCCAAATGGGTAAAGGGCCCCATACACACGAGCGATGGATTGCGACTATCGATCGGCCGATCCTGCTTGATTTGTCTTGTTGCCTACACACGCGAGCGACCGATCGATCGGCCGATCCGGCTTGATTTGCCTCGCCTACACACTCGACGATCGATCTTCACCGGGATATATCCACCTCTTTCAGCTTTTCGATTAATATTTAAATAGCAATTCTCTCGTTTTATCTTGTTATGGTACTGCTTCGATTTCACACGCCACAACGGTATTTGCAATCGAAACAATTCGACGTACTCCAAATGTAAAGTTTTCACTCCACGTTACCATATTGCCGACAAGTGAATGCGCCACGTGCACAAGACAACATAATGAGCGGTGACGTCATAACGGTCGTGTAGGCCGCTTGAGTCACCAAAGGCGGTATTGTTTATTCGTTTTGCGAAATTGTTCGTCGGGTCAAGGACGCGTTCTTATTAGCGAACATGCGCGTGTAGTGTTAATGCACGCTGATGTGGACGCCGTGTACACACGCGCCGTGCAACCAACTTTGAGTCGCTTTGGATCGCCACGAACGTTGCAGAGCGCGCGCGAACGCGTACACTTTTTACAAAATGTTTTGCATTACACGCGCATGTTCGCTAATGTGTACGCGGCTTTAGATTTCGCGACTCTCGAATGCCACTGTTGATATGTATGTATAAGATGTGCGAACGTTCGTTGGCCGGGCACATTTCGAATTGAATATACATATGTACATACATATGTATGTACATACGCTTTACCACCCCTACTGAAAGTACATGAATCGCAGTGTGTACATTGGCTGAAACGATATGAAAGCGCTTCGGTGCACATTCAACTGCACATATGTACGTAGTAAATATTTGCAAAATGAATTTTAATATTTAACGAACACTCGAATTGCCACGGGCAACGAAAAAATGAGATATGCATAATTAAATTTTCATGTTTCAATTAACAATTTAACGCTTAGATTATTAAATAAATGTATAAATGAAAATAGACCGGGCTCCCAAGGGAAGTCTGTATGTAAAATACGAGGACCGCATTCTGGCAACGGATATTGTTTCTAAAGGTTACAGTCATCAATATTATTGATGTTGCCAGGTCAGATAGTGGTCCAATTGTTATTAAAAAAAAATTGCATGGAAGTTGCCTGCACTAAAAGGAAGAGTAAAAATATATGCTTCACTAATTTAAAACTAAAAAAATGAACGCTTCCGAATAATATATTCCAGTATGAAATAGTCCTTGTTTATAATTTTTCATAGTAAAAATATCGCAAAATCTTTAGAAAACAACCTGAAATGCAGAAGACTTTTTAATGTATTGATATTTTCGCTAATATCAATCATCCCATTTTTGACGTTCTAGGATGCTAACGGCTGAAAAGTTCTTTGTGTACAAAAAAAAAACAAACAATTTAACACATACACAAAAGTTAAATAATTCGATGCGATATAATCGCCAGTAGGTTCGCGATATCAGCGTGGAAACTATCAATCGTTAATATTTTGGATTGATGATTTATTCATAATGGGGTTTATTGTTATCACAGGGCTAGTTTACTCACTGCGATCTAGCTGGTTTGTTGGTTTGCGAGTAAAAAGCCACGTGTAATAGGTGAAGTTAGTAAACTCGCAGGCATTTTCGGACGGGCGAGTGAAGTTCGAATGTTTGATTGAACTTTACTCGCACTCGCTCGGCGTTGGAGCCATTTCACAGTCACGGCTTTGAGGTTAAGAGCTGTATTCAGTGTTTTGTATTATTTTCTGTATTTTCGCTGTACATATATCATAAGGAACTTGGCGATATACTCACAATTCCACTTAATTTTGACGGTGGGCGCAAATCGGGCGCTGTCATGATGACAGCGCCTCTAGCGGCAGCGAGTGGCAACATTTAACGAGTAAACTTAACACGTGTAATAGGTTTACTAGTTACTCGCAACTAGCACTATGTGCGGGTCTGTAAACCAGCTAGATCGTAGTGAGTAAACTAGCCCTGTGCAATACCCCCATAACTATTATAATGTATGTTATCAAAATTTTATTCGAAGCGGTCAATTGATTACTAACCTAACCCAGCTTGTAGCGTATTATTAATTCTACGGGTCAAGGGAATGAATGTGCTGCTTATATTTCACAAAATCAATACATATGTACTTTCATGTCCGTGTCATTGCTTAGTAGATAATATGAATGTTTTTTTTGTATACTTATACCACAATGCGAAATTTGAAAGGACACGTACTTTCACGTGTAATCTTTTCACTTGTTGAAAATTTGATTGGTTTGATTTTAGTGTAATTTGGATCGAAATGTAATCGACAACATTTTGTGTGAATCCTTTACGACCAGTAATAACAATTAACGTGTCATAAAAATCACTTTCGAGTGCATGTTGATGTTGATAAATAATAATTAATTGAAAACAAGATACCGTATTATATGACGCTGGTAAGTTCAAGTGTGTCTGAATAACGACAATCGTTTCAGTGCGTGAATATTTATAATATACATACATATACAATTTCAAACGTTGGTGTTTTAAAAGCTCATTTATTCACATTTGTTAAAACACGTTTTAAAAATCACACAATTACGTTTTCGCTTTTTAAAAGTGTTAAATTTATGTGTATGTCTGTCGATAGGAACAGGTTTTTGAGGCTAATGCGTTCGCCATTGTGTCGATAAATCTTACGAAACGGAATGCATATGTATAATTATACTATTAAATTGTATTTCGGTAATGTAACATTTGGCTAGTTACGGTTTGAAAATTGGGGTAAAAACTTTTAACATTGTAAATTTCAATTACGATCACCGAATGGTGTTGTGTTCGGCATAAAAGTATGAAGTATGTACTACAAAAGTGAAGTTTGTTCGAAAATGATTACACAATAAACTATCAAGGTGCTCCATTGTGAACCTAATAAACTTTTTAAACTTTTAATTACTCAATTCTGTATTATAGTATTTTCGAATCGTTAAATGAGCGACAGTAATGCAAAATGCGACGTTGTTTTACGTATTTACATACATTCTTCGCAATATAAACGAGATACTTTTGAATTTTGTATACTTTAGGTTCTATAAATAGTACTAGTACATTGCTCTATACAATATGAGTCACAGTTCATCGCACTTATTGTTATAAAAATATGTGTATACGTATACATAAGATAGGGGAGGTCATTTGGAAAAAAAATATCATCAATATACATGAGTGTGTTACCGGCAATGTATTGAATAGAAATTTTATTTAATATCTTTCTTCGCTTTTAGTATACATATGTATGTAGGTTCGTTTGAGGATCATGAGTTATGTGGATTCTGTGAAATTTGTCGCATTTGCAATACTAATGCAACTAGTTGTACTATGTATGTATAGGCACAATGTACATAGTAAACAACGCAGTGACGAAACCTCAATTTATTGATAGTCAATATCCCATGTGCTTCGCCAAACTGTCCTCACTGTGATTAGCAATCAGTTGCTATTTGCAATACCTACATACAATGTATGTACTAGCGTATTGCGAATGCAACAAATTATATTAAATGCATCACAGCCACCACACCCAAATGGGCATAAACTTCAAATTAAGCTAGATATGTATACACTATACAATTCCAATCAATTGATGAGATATTGTGTGAATTTCACATAATGTCTCGATGTCACACAAATGCCGATATGTACACTATAATACACATGCTCGTACATACAGTACATACATAGATAGTTTCCAACATTAAAATTTATTTTATTTTATTTATATTTCAATGAGTGGAGCGTGGTACATTTTACACTTTGACTGGCCATTTTGGGCATTGTATAAAATACTTTGGCATTACTGGATTTCACACTTTTCCCCGCGGAATATCGTTGTTTTTAGCATACGGGGAAATTCTGGGCGCATTTGAGCGTTCTGTTAATGCAAACTTATTTTTAAGAAATACACATTAATGAATTTTGCCAGCTGGGTCATTTGAACCACAAGTTATCATTTCAATCGATGAAGCATAGTACATTTTGCAATTTGACTGGCCATTTTGGGCATTGTATAAAATACTTTGGCATTACTGGATTTCACACTTTTCCCCGCGGAATATCGTTGTTTTAGCATACGGGGAAATTCTGGGCGCATTTGAGCGTTCTGTTAATGCAAACTTATTTTTTAAGAAATACACATAAATGAATTTTGCCAGCTGGGTCATTTGAACCACAAGTTATCATTTCAATCGATGAAGCATAGTACATTTTGCAATTTGACTGGCCATTTTGGGCATTGTATAAAATACTTTGGCATTACTGATTTCACACTTTTCCCCGCGGAATATCGTTGTTTTAGCATACGGGGAAATTCTGGGCGCATTTGAGCGTTCTGTTAATGCAAACTTATTTTTAAGAAATACACATAAATGAATTTTGCCAGCTGGGTCATTTGAACCACAAGTTATCATTTCAATCGATGAAGCATAGTACATTTTGCAATTTGACTGGCCATTTTGGGCATTGTATAAAATACTTTGGCATTACTGGATTTCACACTTTTCCCCGCGGAATATCGTTGTTTTTAGCATACGGGGAAATTCTGGGCGCATTTGAGCGTTCTGTTAATGCAAACTTATTTTTAAGAAATACACATAAATGAATTTTGCCAGCTGGGTCATTTGAACCACAAGTTATCATTTCAATCGATGAAGCATAGTACATTTTGCAATTTGACTGGCCATTTTGGGCATTGTATAAAATACTTTGGCATTACTGGATTTCACACTTTTCCCCGCGGAATATCGTTGTTTTTAGCATACGGGGAAATTCTGGGCGCATTTGAGCGTTCTGTTAATGCAAACTTATTTTAAGAAATACACATTAATGAATTTTGCCAGCTGGGTCATTTGAACCACAAGTTATCATTTCAATCGATGAAGCATAGTACATTTTGCAATTTGACTGGCCATTTTGGGCATTGTATAAAATACTTTGGCATTACTGGATTTCACACTTTTCCCCGCGGAATATCGTTGTTTTTAGCATACGGGGAAATTCTGGGCGCATTTGAGCGTTCTGTTAATGCAAACTTATTTTTAAGAAATACACATTAATAAATTTTGCCAGCTGGGTCATTTGAACCACAAGTTATCATTTCAATCGATGAAGCATAGTACATTTTGCAATTTGACTGGCCATTTTGGGCATTGTATAAAATACTTTGGCATTACTGGATTTCACACTTTTGCCCGCGGAATATCGATGTTTTTAGTGTATGAGGATATTCTGGGCGCATTTGAGCGTTATGTTAATGCAAACTTGTTTTTAAGAAATACACATAAATGAATTTTGCCAGCTGGGTCATTTGAACCACAAGTTATCATTTCAATCGATGAAGCATAGTACATTTTGCAATTTGACTGGCCATTTTGGGCATTGTATAAAATACTTTGGCATTACTGGATTTCACACTTTTGCCCGCGGAATATCGATGTTTTTAGCATACGGGGAAATTCTGGGCGCATTTGAGCGTTCTGTTAATGCAAACTTATTTTTAAGAAATACACATTAATGAATTTTGCCAGCTGGGTCATTTGAACCACAAGTTATCATTTCAATCGATGAAGCATAGTACATTTTGCAATTTGACTGGCCATTTTGGGCATTGTATAAAATACTTTGGCATTACTGGATTTCACACTTTTCCCCGCGGAATATCGTTGTTTTTAGCATACGGGGAAATTCTGGGCGCATTTGAGCGTTCTGTTAATGCAAACTTATTTTTAAGAAATACACATTAATAAATTTTGCCAGCTGGGTCATTTGAACCACAAGTTATCATTTCAATCGATGAAGCATAGTACATTTTGCAATTTGACTGGCCATTTTGGGCATTGTATATTTTATGCTTTGGCATTACTGGATTTCACACTTTTGCCCGCGGAATATCGATGTTTTTAGTGTATGAGGATATTCTGGGCGCATTTGAGCGTTCTGTCAATGCAAACTTGTTTTTGAGAAATACATAAATGAATTTTGTCAGCTGGATCATTTTTTATCGCACCAAGCTGATCCGGAAGAATAATAATTTGAACCACAAGCTATCATCATATTTCCTTTTTCCTCACTTTTCCCGTGGCATACACACCAATTCATTATATTTTCGACATATTATATAAAGTCGCGCGACCGATCCCTTGCGTATGTACTTTGGTCGTGCTTACGTAAAAGGCCTACTATATAGGGCCAACCAAATTTTGAGGCTTTTTGGGGGACCTCGTAAGTCCGCTTGGCCCTGGCCGTTGCACGATATCGATCCGAACAGCTTCCACAACTGTTGCTCTTTCTACCCTCTCTCATCCCCCTCATTCGCGCCCTCTTTGAGAGCTAAGAGGGGGGTTGGGGAGAGGGGGGGGGAGTTAGGGGGTTTAGGGGGAGGGTAAGGCCATTCACGTGTTACGTAACCGTGAAATCGTAAAATGGGGGAGTCTTTCTGTTGCGCAACACTTCAAAAGTTTTCGTGGCGTCATTGTTCAACCCTAGCCTCTCCTAATAGGAAATTGAAAATTTATTACATTGTCTCGAGAAATATACTCCAACCGGTGGTTTCCCGTTGTCTTATGGTCGGGAAGACGACAATAATTTTCCAGTCTAAACAACTACCATCTGTTTTTTACAAATAAAACTAGGACGGAGTGCTTCCCAAACTTTTCAGTACCGCGACCCACGTTTTAAAATGACAAAATTTCGCGACTTGATGATGGGGGGGTGGAGGTGTATTTAAATTATTTTTATATTTAAAAATATTTTATTTACTTTTAAATAGTTTATAATTAACGAAAACAAGCAGCTGTACATGCGTGCACTCGTCCAGTTGCAATGAGAAAAATGTCTTACTAACTCTTTGGATCGGCTCATCTTCTGCCCACTGGGTCTGCATGCAATCGTATTATAAGCGTTTCGACTTCTATACTTCTCTCTTGCTCTTGTCATCAAACGTAATTCCAACCGTGTATTTTATTGGTGGTAGCGCTAAAGTCTTGCCAATCAGGTGGGAGGCGTGGAGAGATTTTTCATTAATGCTGGTGTAATGCGAAAGCTTCGATTTCGACGACTTAAGCTGACCATTTTTTCATATTTTATTTTTAAATAATTAAAAAAAAAATCTCCTTTGAAATCTGAATTTTGAACTTGGAACTTTACGCGACCCACTAAAAATCGGCTCGCGACCCACAGTTTGGTAAACGCTGCGGTATAGTATTTTTGTACTACGCGATTGTGACGTCAGTCGGGGTGTGCATTGTCAAATTTTGAACTATAGTTTTTTGTCGATATATATGATTAGACAGGAAAAATGATAACAAAAAGGTAATAATAAAAATTTTCAATGAAATCAAAAGGAACGTGTCGAGAATTAACCACAGACAGACAGACTTGAGGCTTTTCGTATATAGTACATATGACAAATGTGGTTTCATCCGTTAAAATGCTAATCACGCTTATGTTAAAAAAAAAAGGTTATTACGATTCAAATGGCATACCTACCTGTTAAAGAATGAAACTAGGATGGAGTGCTTTTGGAAGAATGAACATTGTTTTTTAATCCGAAATTTCGCTATGCTTAAAAACTAAGGCATACGACCAATGCGTACTGCCAGTTATGACGTATGGATGCTGAATTCGATAATGTTACGTATGATCCAGTGCACACGGAGAAGCATGGAAAGATGTATGTTTGATATAACAAGAAGAAATGGTAAGAGTAAATACATGGATAAGAAGCATGACCAAAGTGGCAATGTGGTATCCGAGAGGATGTGAAAGAAAGCAATGTAGACAGAGTGGACGATTGGCTGATAAATTGTGATGAATGTGTGGAGTCAAGTGGATGCAGATTGCTCAAGACAGACGGGAATGGAACGGAGGCCTTCATCCAGCAGTGGATGGTGAACGGCTGAAAATGATGATGATGACGATATCGGATAAAGTAGCGGTCGCCAACCGGTGGTCCGCGGGAAAATTTTGATGGTCCGCAGAGCAATTTGAATATATTTGCAATTTTCGTGTTTATTAAAATGTTTCAGTATATTCTGATTCTACTTTTTTTTTTCAATTTACGTTTGTAGGAATTTTTCCTATAAACTATTTCACAACACGAACTGTAGACGTATTTATTATAATTTTTCTATCATTGTAACATGAATGATGTCCATTTTTTTGCCAACAACTTGGAGTGCAAAAACAAGTGTAATTACCATTTCATATTTAGAATGTTACTTTTTTAAAAAAAATCACGGTAATGGTGCCTGAGGCCGAAAGGTTGGCGACCGCTGGGATAAAGTATTGTGATCGTCCTAAAATTCGACCTCGAGATTTTGACTAATATATGTATGTACATACATGTGGGATCTGGTTTCTGGCGATCGTTGGAAATAATAGATATCGTGTTTGTAGTTTCAATGTTTATTGCTCCCCAAGCACATCTGTCACTTTGGGTTATCCGAAGACAACTAACTACTCTCTCTCGCACCCTCGCTAGCGTTCTTGTCACCTCGTATGCCTGTTTGCCACATTCACTCAACAATTATTCCTACATACATATGTACATCATAGTATCGTCCCCTTACGTTTTTATGATTTTTCGAAAATTTCTGTCTGTATGCCTGTGTTTTAAATTGCCGTATCTCAAAAGCCGTTAATCCTAAACACACTGAAACTTCACCTTTTTTTTTTCAACAGAAGTTCAGTTCGAGTTTTAGTATCCGTTTCTTTTCTTTTCGTTCGTTTTCGTTCGCTAGACACTATTGGTGGATTTGGTGCGATTCGATTTTTGTCTCCTCTAAATAATAAAATACAGAGTATAATAAATAAATTGTCAAATACTAATAACAGACGGTCGTTCTGGATTTAACAATATCAAAATCTTGTCGAAAGCCGTCGAGAAAATCTTTCGACTGTATCGGGATTCGAACCCTTTTACGATTATTATTGTCACAGTAACTAAATTGAAATTCTGTGTAGAAGCAGGGTCGGTTTGATCCGCCTTTTTCTTTACAGTCTATCATGAATTATAACTCGTCAGATGTTGAAATTGACATGATCTCACCCTTAATTAATATCGCAGTAACCGCTCTTAATTAATATCGTAGAGCTTTATTGGAGTTCAAATTACAGCCCCCACATTTGCGCAAAATGGCTTAGCGTTTCTTCGAAACATTCTTGAAAAAGAGCTTGGTGGTGTTCCGCTAAATGTACCAAAGTCGACTGGTTCACTTTGAAGTTTGAAAGAATTTGCAGAACTAACGCTTGTAATAAATTAATATTGCCTAGTCAGACGTGACTTACATATTCTATGCAACTCGTTCGTTTATATTAAGTTTATACCGTATTACATGCAAGATTACACATACAATGGCTAAATTCCAAAAGTTCTTTCGTTATTATCATAATACGAACTATAAGATAATAAATCGATAGTTTATATTGTAATTAATTGAACTTTTTAGGTTACAATTTATACGTTTATTACACCTTGGGCTATGATCCAACCGAGTGTTGAGCAACATCTGTGCCATATTCGGTTTAACACGTTCGAAATTTATTTCTGGTCTTATGCATATAAAATATGTATAATATGTATGTATGTACCTAGTATAGATTTCGCTCAACGTGACCTATTGCGACCTTATGTAGAGCTTAACTTAATACTGTTACATATGTAGTGATGGTTAACTTTCAGTGTATTTACATATTATGTCAATGTGAACGCACGTATCGCTTGCCGTAGTTATTTCATTGAGAATTCCTAGAAATGTTAATGGGTTTATATTAAATGTTAGAAGGAAAGTGTTTAAAACCCCGCACTGTAACATTAAACGCCTACATTCATTTTTACACAAGCGAATCACATGTTATGTCACTAATCTTAAAGCCAGCTGATTCTAAATAACAATTTGAATCAGTTATTTTCACGCAGTCTTTAGTTTTGCATTGTATAAAATGCCTAGACGTTATATGCAAGCAATGTAGGGATTTCAGTATTTCACACTTTGTCTATAAAATGTGCATCATCATTTTCAGCCGTTCACCATCCACTGCTGGATGAAGGCCTCTCCAATCCTCCTCCATTCGTGTCTGTCTTGAGCAATTTGCATTCAACTGCAACTCCACACATTCTTCTCAATTTATCAGCCCATCTTCCACTTTCGGATACCATTCCAGTATTTCTCCCGTCCATCTGCCATCAATTCTTCTCGCTATGTTCTTACCCACGTATTCCACTTACGATCTCTTCTTGTTATACCAAGCGTACATCTTTCCATGCTTCTCTGTGTGCACTGGATCTTACATACATACATAAATATGTATGTAGTCTCACACTAAGAAAAATTGCCAAGATAACGCGAAAAAGTTCGAATCACCATGCAAAGCGCAATTAATGTAAAACCGATAAAATATCAGGGCATCGGTCGCTTATACATATGTATCATTTTCAGCCGTTCACCATCCACTGCTGGATGAAGGCCTCTCCAATCCTTCTGTCTTGAGCAATTTGCATCCACTTGACTCCACACATTATTCTCAATTCATCAGCCCATCTTCCACTCGGTCTACGTTGCTTTCTTTCACATCCTCTCGGATACCATTCCAGTATTTCTCGCGTCCATCTGCCATCCATTCTTCTCGCTATGTGTCCACTCCAACTTTTTCACACGTTCTGCTATAACTGCCACTTTGGTCATACATACTTCTTACCTATGTTTTCCTCTTACGATATTTTCTCGTTATACCGAGCGTACATCTTTCCACGCCTCTCTGTGTGCACTGGATCGTGCACTACCTTGCTTTCTTTCACATCCTCTCGGATACCATTCCAGTATTTCTCGCGTCCATCCGTGTCCAGTTCTGCTATATCTGCCACTTTGGTCATACATCTTACCCGTGTATTCCTCTTGCGATCTCTTCTTGTTATACCAAACATACATCTTTCGGTGCTTTCCATCTCTTCATGTGCACTGAATCTTACGTAGCATTCTTACGTAAATATATACTAGTATAAAAAGCATGTCCGTCGGCAATGCTCGATACCCTTTTTTTGTTTAGTGAAAATTTTTATCATTTCCATTTTAATTGTTTTAAACGCTTATACATATCTCATAAACGAGAGCTAACCGATATCTGCGATATCACGTTCTGCTATATCTGCCACTTTGATCATACTTCTTACCCACGTATTCCACTTACGATCTCTTCTTGTTATACCAAACATACATCTTTCCATTCTTCTCTGTGTGCAACATAGATGTGTATATGTATGTAAATACAAAAACGCATTTTTTTTTTATAATGTAATGTAGCATTTCAAACGCGCCTATAACCTGACGTAAGACTTACATACATTTCAAAACTTGTTTTTAATTTTAGTTAAATAATAATAATAAAAAAAAAACTTTTATAGTTCGCTATAAATATCATATTACACACGTATCTTAATCGTTGTTGTCGATGGAAACGAGTTTGTTTTAATGAACCGAAGAAACTGCAAACCAGTTTTTCCGTATACGGATTCGTGTACTCGCGTACACTATGAGACTTTGTTAGAAATGGTAATTAGGCCACGTTGCACACCACAGGCACGGGGATGACATGATCGATATAATATGATATATATATATATATATGTATGTACACAGACATTGTCACATACAATATGCACAGACATGTATTCGCAATGTGGCCGTTTTACTGTTGCTTTCGCGTGACACGTAGTTATTAAAGTTATCTAATTATATTATCGCTCGCAGTATCACGACAGTGTAACGGTTTCTTACCACTGCCGTGACATTTAGTGTGCGCGAACTTTATAGCGAACTAGGAAATTGTGCAATTCGATTTGTCCGTTGTGCAATGTCCGATTGTGTACGAGAACCGTGTCGGGGTTTTAGTATCGTCGCAATATTTGTAATGTACACGTAACTTGTGACGAAGTTCTCACGTGGCGGTCGACCGGCTTTTATAATATTATTCAAATTGGCCAATGTCAAAATGTATTCTAACAATAGTCCATGTTCCGACACCAATGTCATAACATGACAGTATCATTTGAATGTTAGTCTGTGGAAAAACACGAGTGTGTCACCCCAATCTCTGTGTTCTTCCCAATGTATCGACGCGACGTGCATTATTAACTAACGTTATGAGGTTAGGACATATTCAATTGGTGAAATATGACCGGATGTAAAGAAGAAGCAATAAAACGAAGAATGAAACTAGGATGGAGTTCTTAATATAAAAATGATAATTGTACATATTTTACTCTAGACTCTAGAGCGGGGATTCCCAACCCCGTGCCCGCGGGCACCATGGCGCCCGCCGACCGATTTGTGTGCGCCCGCCACTATTCGACCACGACAGAATTTTTTAAACTTGGACTTGGAGGGAAAAGACAAACATGTAGCTATATCTAATCTAACTGTATTTAATTCCGAATGAAGTATTAGTGAAACATTGACAGAGTAGGACTGTTTCGTTTTCTAACTTCACATTAATGCTTCTTCTGTGAAAGTATGTGCCATTTTTGTTTCATCAAACGCAACAATGATTCTCAACGAATCTAAAAACTAGTACTAAAACTATTACTAAACGCGTTTTGAATGAAATGTGGCATAAGATAAGTTATTAAATCCCAATGAAGGAGTTCGTTAGCTTATTACTCACTTAGTATCTGATTAATTACTATCACAACCAGAAAATACCACAGTCTGTCGAGTTTCTATTGTGATTGTTGCTAATTGGTTGTGTCTGCAACCAGACAATTCGAATATCTAGTACAGGGATTCCCAACACCGTGCCCGCGGGCACCATGGCGCCCGCCGACCGATTTGTGTGCGCCCACCACTATTCGACCACGACAGATTTTTTAAAACTTGAAGTTGGAGGGAAAAGACAAACATGTAGCTAAAATGATAGACTCTGTAAACTCACTTAAAGCCAAACTGTTTTTGTGGATATCACATCTGCAGATGGAAGTCTCTCGTGCATTTCCCAAATATGAAGAAAATGGCTGGTAACAGTGAATTCAACGTGTCATTATTTGTTAAGCACCTTCAAGTGCTTCAAGAAGAGTTTTTTTATCAATCCTTTCACTTGCCAAATAAATATAATGGAAATAGCTGCATACATTGCAGAGCTTGTTCAAGTGAATGACCGTCAGAATGATATTATGCTAAAATCCTTAATATCAGATAAGGACTTCTGGAATACAGTGGACAAAAAAAAGTTTTCATTCTTAAAAAAAGCGGCATTATTTTTTTGTGTATTTACATTACGGCATTATAAATTAGCTTTGAAAACAAAGGTGGTGCCCGCCGCCCTAACAATATTTTTAAATGTGCTCTAGGGTACAAAAAGGTTGGGAACCCCTGCTCTAGAGTTTTAGATGCTATACTAGTGTTATTGGCTGTACACGAGTAAATTTTAAAATTGCATACAAAAAATCCAAAGTTGACACTTGTGTGCTGCAAGAATTATTTTTGTACTTCGTGATTGTGGCGTCAAATTTAAGTAATTCGTTAAATGATCGATATAAATGAGTAGACAGGAAAAATGATTAATAGTTAAAATTTTCAATGAAAACAAAAGGAACGTGTCTCAGAATACATTAACGACTTTTCGTATATATGTATGTATGCAGTACATATGACCAAAATGGTTTCATCCGGTAAAATGCTAATCACGCTTATGTCTTATTAAAAAATATTATTACGATTCAAATGGCATACCTACCTATTAAACGAAGAATGAAACTAGGATGGAGTGCTTTTGGAAGAATGAACGTTGTTTTTAAATGCAAAATTCCAATGCGCACTGCCAGTTATGACGTATGGATGTGAAACGTGGATGCTAAATTCAAGAATGCTACGCAAGATGCAGTGCACACAGAGAAGCGTGGAAAGATGTATGCTTGGTATAACAAGAAGAGATCGTAAGAGGATAACATAAGTATGACCAAAGTGGCAGTTATAGCAGAACGTGTGAAAAAGTTGAAGTGGAGACATAGCGAGAAGAATGGGTGGCAGATGGACGCGAGAAATACTGGAATGGTATCCGAGAGAATGTGAAAGAAAGCAAGGTAGTGCACGATCCAGTGCACACAGAGAAGCGTGGAATGATGTATGCTCGGTATAACAAGAAGAGATCGTAAGAGGATAACATAGGTAAGAAGTATGACCAAAGTGGCAGTTATAGCAGAACGTGTGAAAAGAACGGATGACAGACGGACGCGATAAATACTGGAATGGTATCCGAGAGGATGTGAAAGAAAGCAGAATGGGCAGATTTCTCAAGACAAGAATATTGGAGAGGCATATCCAGCAGTGCTGAAAATGACGACGAATGCAATTTTCATTTTTAATCGGTGTCTTGATGTTCGAATAATATTTTTACTTCCTTTTTCAAATATATCAGGGGTCGCGGGTCACTTGGTTTTTTTATAAAAAGGGTCGCCACACGTTAAAGGTTGGGAACCTGTCGTCTATACGGTACATACATATATTATATATATGTATGGCGTGACTGATTCGTCAATTATGTACAAATTGTTGCATTAGTCCAACAGTGCGTCATTATGCTCGCGCGTTAAACTATTCGTGGTTTACACTGTAGAGACAATCAATCAAGCGGAAGCTGAAGCTTCGGAAAATTTCATCTATTTTTATACGAACAACGCAAAAAGTTGTATATCTGAAACAACAAAAAAAAAAAAAAACAAAACGAAAACCGGCGATTTTTTTTAGAGCAACGTTTCATGCATCGGATTCGTATAATTTTTGCCGAGATAGATACAGTAAGTCGGATCCGTTCCGATTCCAGTTATTCAATCGTTTATATAAATTTTAATTTCGTTATCTTTTATACATAGTTATTTCACTTGGCCGCAGCCAACAACGTGTTTCTCCGCGTTCGGCTCGTTTGTTGCTCAATTTCCACCATTATTCAACACAATTGCAATTGTTTCTCGATCTAGACGAGACTGTTGAAATATCAAGCATCACTTTGGTACTCGGATCTCGCTTGGCGCACTCAACGATTGCACATATTATAATGCATATTGTGTACGTATATTACATATAAATTATCGTTTGAAACAATTATTCTCGCCTTGCACTCCCACTCTGACACGATGTGCACGCACTCGAGTCGATGACCCTAGTGTAATCTGATCAAACGTTTAACGTTAACGAGGTGAAGTTCAATTGCCTAAGCTAGCATAACTGTAATATGAATTGTGTATTAATTTGTGTTTTTCTGTTTCGTTTCAGGGGCATTTCGTGAGGGGTGTTGTCCTTTTCAACCAAAATTTACCCAAAGAAGCGCTCATCTCATTTTGCATATCAGCATCGCTCGGCCATAGCACTCAACATGTCAAAAAGCATATTACTCTGGTGAGTCGACACCGCTAATTTATTGTGTCCATAAAATACATATTCTGTGTGTTAATTTACCGACGATTATTATAATTTATGTACACGCAAAATTGTACATATTATATCGATCACGCGTACTGCCAATTTGCGGTAATAGCGAATAAACAACGAAGAGTTACATAGTTGAAAGTGGTATTTTTCCATACAAATGTGAACGTGTGCAATTAATGCACTATTCCGATTTAGCAAATTTTAAATATGATAAACTAATATCGTGTTATATATAAATATAAATACATTACATTGTATGTATATCATTTCCACGAGTAAACTTATCGTTGTGCTTGGAATATCACCGGAAAGTGGTAATCGAAATATGTAGAACAATTACTAGAATTTCACCTGTATTATTTTATAACGGAATTTTTGTATTAATATCATTTAATAGGTGGTTTAATTTCATTTAATATGCACATTTTTCTGCTACTAAATAAATATCGCACGGGTTCCCAACCTATGGGTCGCGAAGGGTTTTCTGTGGGGTCGCCAAATTGAAACAGTAATTTTCAGTCAGTTATGACGTATGGATGTGAAACGTGGATGCTAAATTCGAGAATGCTACGTAAGTTCCAGTGTGCACACAGTGAAGCATGGAAAGATGTATGCTCAGTATACCAAGAAGAGATCGTAAGTGGAATACATGGGTAAGAAGTATGACCAACGTGTGAAAAAGTTAAAGTGGATATGGGCTGGACACAGCAAGAAGAATGGATTGGCAGATGGACGCGAGAAATACTGGAATGGTATCCGAGAGGATGTGAAAGAAAGCAAGGCAGATGAATTGAGAAGAATGTGTGGAGTCAAGTGGATGCAGTTTGCTCAAGACAGACAGGAGTGGATGGTGAAAGGTTAAAAATGATGAATGGAATTTTCATTTTTAATCAGTGTCTTGATGTTTGAATAATATTTTTTGCCTTTTTCAAATATTTTGGGGTCGCGGATCACTTGGTTTTTATAAAAAAAAGGGTCGCCACTCGAAAAAAGTTGGGAACCTGTGCTTTATCGCATCTACATATGTAAATCTATGTACATATATTTACAATTTTATGCATAATTTTTTTACGTTTCAAAAGAGCCAACGTCAAAATGTGTATTGTTTGGTGTAAAAATCACATTTTTTTAAATTTCGATAACAGTTTTTAACACAAATATATAATGTTTTACAATTGGGTGTTCGGTTGAGAGTATTTGAGTTTGTTATTTTAACATTTCCTGTCGGGAAAATGGGTCAGATGAGACCCGATCTTTTATATATTTTTCGATATCTCTCGATTATAATTGTGAAAATAAATTTGAACTCGGTAGTAATTCAGCCAGTGTTTATTTTAGACACATGGCAATATAATATTCACATATATAATTTGACATTGGTTCCAATAGAACTCATATATTTTAAAATATCATTAGCGAAGTTTACTTATCGCGATGCTTGTTTATGTACAGTATGTCACAATTGGATTTCGTATTTTTTTTTTTTTTTTTTTTTGCACAATATTTTCATAGATAAAATTGTCAGATTGTATGGAATCGAATGTGTTTGCGTATAATGTGTTTTTAATGTTTATATGTTTGGTGTTTTTTTTTTGGTTTTACAGTGTTTATCGAGATTGCTCACAACCCCTAAATGGCGACAGAGATGTCCCAAAAGAACCAAAGTTTACACGGCCAGAATCCAACGATCGCATCATTCGCTATTTGCACTCGAAAAAAGTAGATCGTGCAAACACCAATCGACCTCAAAGCTCAACAATTCAACTGATCTTATCAATACGGCAATCGAAAGGGGAGATTACGCTGAGACGTCATCGAAAATGTCGGATATCCACAGAATCATAGATAACATATTCAAGGAAGTGAAAAAATATTCAGGTTCGAATTTCATTTTACATACAAAGTCACCGTACATTAAATTGAATATGTTTCTGGATACTTTTTTTTTTTTTAAGTTTCGATGGTATTAAATTACTTTTTGTCGAAACATCCTATATTTTATATCACATAAAACAAAGCAATATGTATTTGTTATTTTTAAAAATGTATCATACAAGCATATGTATGTATGTATGTATATCGTAATTCACAGTATACATAGATTACACTGAGCAACAAAAAAATCAGGTTTTTGAGTTACCGGAGCGGAGACTAATCCGAATATGATAATGAAAGTTATCGATTAGCTCTCGTTTATGAGATATAAGCGTTTAAAAAAATTAAAATGGAGACGATTAAAATTTTCACTGAACAAAGAAGGGGTATCGAGCATTGCCGACGGACATGCTTTTTATACTAGTATATATTTATGTAAAAATGCTACGTAAGATCCAGTGCACATGAAGAGGTGGAAAGCACGGAAAGATGTATGTTTGGTATAACAAGAAGAGATCGCAAGAGGAATACCCGGGTAAGATGTATGACCAAAGTGGCAGATATAGCAGAACTGGACACGGATGGACGCGAGAAATACTGGAATGGTATCCGAGAGGATGTGAAAGAAAGCAAGGTAGTGCACGATCCAGTGCACACAGAGAAGCGTGGAAAGATGTATGCTTGGTATAACGAGAAGAGATTGTAAGAGGAAAACATAGGTAAGAAGTATGACCAAAGTGGCAGTTCTATAGCAGAACGTGTGAAAAAGTTGGAGTGGACACATAGCGAGAAGAATGGATGACAGGTGGACGCGAGAAATACTGGAATGGTATCCGAGAGGATGTGAAAGAAAGCAAGGTAGACCGAGTGAAACATGGGCTGATGAATTGAGAATAATGTGTGGAGTCAAGTGGATGCAAATTGCTCAAAACAGACAGGAATGGAGAAGGAATGGAGAGGCCTTCATCCAGCAGTGGATGGTGAACGGCTGAAAATGATACATATGTATATGCGACCGATGCCCTGATATTATATCGCCTTTGCATTAATTGCGCTTTGCATGATGATTCGAGCTTTTTCGCGTTATCTTGGCAATTTTTCTTAGTGTGTGACTACATACATTTTTATGTACATATGTATGTATGTAAGATCCAATGCACACAGAGAAGCATGGAAAGATGTATGTTTGGTATAACAAGAAGAGATCGCAAGAGGAATATACGGGTAAGATGTATGACCAAAGTGGCAGATATAGCAGAACTGGACACGGATGGAAGCGAGAAATACTGGAATGGTATCCGAGAGGATGTGAAAGAAAGCAAGGTAGTGCACGATCCAGTGCACACAGAGATTTGTGGAAAGATGTATGCTTGGTATAACGAGAGGAGATTGTAAGAAGTATGACCAAAGTGGCAGTTATAGCAGAACGTGTGAAAAAAGTTGGAGTGGAGACATAGCGAGACGAATGGATGGCAGATGGACGCGAGAAATACTGGAATGGTATCCGAGAGGATGTGCAAGAAAGCAAGGTAGTGCACGATCCAGTGCACACAGAGAAGCGTGGAAAGATGTATGCTTGGTATAACGAGAAGAGATTGTAAGAAGTATGACCAAAGTGGCAGTTATAGTAGAACGTGTGAAAAAGTTGAAGTGGAGACATAGCGAGAAGAATGGATGGCAGATGGACGCGAGAAATACTGGAATGGTATCCGAGAGGATGTGCAAGAAAGCAAGGTAGTGCACGATCCAGTGCACACAGAGAAGCATTAAAAGATGCATGCTCTGTATAACAAGAAGAGATCGTAAGTGGAATACATGGGTAAGAAGTATGACCAAAGTGGCACATAGCGATAAGAATGGATGGCAGATGGACGCGAGAAATACTGGAATGGTATCCGAAAGGATGTGAAAGAATGCAAGGTAGACCGAGTGGAAGACGAATGCTCAAGACATACAGGAATGGGGGAGACCCTCATCCAGCGGTGGATGGTGAATGGCTAATATATTTACGATCTACAAGTAAAACATCCTAACATTAAACGTTCTAAATTGATAATTTTCACGTTACAGAGATGACACCGTCGGCGACGGACCTGCAAGTGGAGAGCATACTTGTGGATCAGGCCGACTTTGAATGTGTGCTATGCTGCCGTTCCCTATGGAGACCGGTGACCACACCTTGCGGCCACACGTACTGCATGCACTGTTTAGAAAGATGTCTCGACTACAGCTCGACGTGTCCACTGTGCATGCACTCGCTGGCCGACGTGCAAAACACATACAAGAGTATAACAACGTTCATCGACGAGGCGATGCGAAACTTCATGCCGACAGAGTACATAGCGAGGAAAATCAGTCACAGACAGGAGATAGTCGGTGTGCCCGACTGCGAGCCGTACATCCCGGTCTTCGTTTGCATCACGGCCTATCCGACCGTCTCGTGTCCACTCTTCATCTTCGAGCCTCGCTATCGGTTGATGATCAGACGGTGTCTGGAATCGGGCTCGCGCCAATTCGGAATATGCTCCAACGGTTCGAATCGGTACGCCGAGATCGGCACCATCCTCGAAATCAAAGATTGCATCCTGATGGCCAACGGTTGTTCCATCCTGTCGACGGTCGGCGTGCGTAGATTTCGCGTGTTGGCCCGCGGCGAGAGGGACGGCTACGACATCGCTCAAATTGAAACCATCCAGGACAATATGATCGGCGTCGAGGACGAGAGCGCCGTCACCGAGCTGCACAACAAGGTCCGAAGAAAAGCGTGGCTCTGGTTCAAGGATATGGACTCGATGAGGAAACACGACACGATACAAACATTCGGCGTCATGCCGGACGAGGAGGAAGACTGGAGGACTTTGAGGGACGGCCCGTCGTGGACGTGGTGGGTCATCGCCATCTTGCCACTGTCGTCTCAACTGCAGGTAAAAACATCAACAAAAAAAAACAAAAAAAATTCGGGGCGTGGCTGTGTCGCACACGGCCGTAGGCTTTCCGCGAATACGTCTGCGTTAGCGGTTAATATTTTATTTGAAACTAGCTGACCCGGCGTGCTTTGCAATGCCACACATCCCGTGTGTTGCCGTTCCCGATTTTTTTTTCACAGGAACCATCCCCGGCATAATCACAATGAGTCCTGAAAGTTTCATCGCGATCGGTTGAGTGGTTTGGGAGCCTATAAGAGACAGACAAACAAACAGACAGACATTGATTTATTGTTATATATATAATAGCCGAAATCTGTCTGTCTGCTGATAACGCTCGCTGAGGAAAATTAATTAAAAAACCAGAATGAGTGGGGGATCGAACCCGGGACCCCAGGGTCGGGAGGAACGTGCTTACACTAATCCGCCATCGCCGGTTGTCAATTCGGTCTTTTTTTTTTTTAAACACTTTTTTATAGCGATAAAAACTATTTTTATTTTTACAAAATTATAATTATTATATATATAATAATTAATAATTGTAATATAAATAGTAAGTAAAGTAAAATAAAAATTCAGCGGGCGTTGACGTTCAACGGGCTTACACTAGTATATATATATATAGATGTAAGCGGTGGCCGTCGAGGTGCTCGCGCCTTTGTTTTCCCAGCGCGCTACGTAGACTTTCTGATGTTCCCGATACCGTCTCACTCGTTCTATCACAGACATGATGGTACTCTTCGATAGATGATTAGACCCACTTTCTGATAATATGCGTTTTTTGTATTACCTATTGGCTTTTCGGCGAGTATGGTCCGATTTATATTTAAAATAATTTACGACTTAAATCGACACATCTTGAAGTGATATTTTGTTTGGTAGCAAAATCAGCACGCTAGCACGTCAGAGTCGTTGAGATATACAACTGTTTGAAATAATTTTCCAAAAACGTCCAAAATAGCCGTCGGAAGAAACGCCCGCGCCTCGCGCATGTGCGATGCTAACTTAAGGTCGGCAGTTCATCGTAGACGTATACCCGAGCGAATAAAACAACATTCATGTCGATCGTGTTATTGGTAACGAAGTGTCGGAATCCGCGTATAGACGTATTCACGTCAAAAAAAAAAAACAACAAAAAATTGCAATACCATGTGACATTTTATTATTTTATTATTATTATCTCATTTATGTAATAATATGATTATGTTTGGCGCATTTGCTTGTTTTGCGTATGTATGTGTGTATTTTTACAGTGGCGAACATTTCCCATACAGTTTTTTTTTTGTATTTTTGTATTCAAGTCGCCGATAGCACGTATGTACCATAGGGTACGGCCAACCAATTTATATAACATAGTTTAAGATTGAATCAATAGATGGCGTTTTTTCGATTGGTTCGTACACATGCTAAGTATAATCAAATGTGGTCGGGATATTGCCGATCGGTACTGAATTTTTTTATTTTATTTGCGCGTACAATTTTTTTTTTACAGCATTTAAATTAATTCAAACGGTTTTGTTTATTTCAGATAATGATTCTTGAAACCTCGGACCTAGAGAAAAGACTTCGTGCCATAGACAGAACATTAGATTATATATATTTTCTAGCTAAGAAGAAACAAACATGTATGAATGACAGGGCATTAGCTTTTATGGACCCACCGCCCGAATACTACAGCGGCCCTTGGATCTTCAACCAATCGGCGAGCACTAGCCAACTGGGGGAACAATCAATGTGATATCGTTTTTGAATTAGAGAAGTAGACGTTTAGGGAAATCTTTAGCGGACAGCGGTAGACATGACATGTATTAGTTTATTATACATTATATATCTATACATATATATAAATAAATTAATGAATGAATCGACATTTCATAATAATTCTCACACATGTCATCGAACAGTGCACTGACTCGTTAAAACCCTACAAGGTTGAACTGGTTTTTTTTTTTCGTTGTAGATATATTTTTTTTTTATTATTTTTTACAAAAACATACATACATAATTTATGATTTATTAAAATCCAAAATTTCTGTATGAAAAACAATTTTTTTTAAAGCAGCGAGGCAGATAGAGTCAATTTATGTGAGATGGATTTCGAAATTTTGCAAAACAGAACAAGTGGTACTTATCAATGTACGCTTGTTCTGATTTATATAGTGATTTCAATAATTTCTTTTTTTATTTTTTTAATATATTAAATTATTAAAACGGCCACATTAACCACATATATACATATATTTTTTTTTTTTTAAATAATTATTTTTATAATCTGCAATATGATATTATACGTTTCACCTGATTCTTTATTGTTTTTAAGTTTATTTTATTAAATTATTTTGCATTTTGTGTAATTTATAATAGCAAGCTAGTGTGTGATGTGAGTGGTCACTGATTGGATAGGTCAATATTTAGTACATATTATATTTATGTATATACCGTACCCTGGAGAATTCTTCTTCAGTACAAAGGAATGTTGTATATTCCAAAACAATTCAAACAAAACAAATAATTAACGTTCTGTGCAATCGACTTTGATTCCCAATTTCTAAAAAAAAAAAAAAAAAATCATAATATTCTTCGTATACATACTATTTAGCACGTGCATAAATTTTATTCATATTCTAATATTTTTCTAATAAAATATAACATCCAGGGTCGGATACGGTAGTTGCGCCCCAGTAGTTTATATGTATATATAAATATTTGGTAACCAAATATGATGATATGTCATCATCAAACAGACAATCCTTTCGATGTTATATGTATGTCCAAATGTGTTAGTTAGATAATAAATTATGATAAAAACTTGCTCCCTGTTTGTAAGCTCACGCGTTTAATGGTCTTCGCCTGATTATAATTTTTTTTTTTTGTCATATCAAATGTGTGTATTAATGATCATTTAGTATCAAATGTGTCCTAAAATATTTTTTTAAACTATATTACATTTCCTCTATTCTACCAAAAGTACATTTTTATATTTCGTTTCTATATTATACGTATAAAACCTTATTTAAGTGATCTGACCCGATAGTGATGTATTTAACGTAATTCCGTTATACATATATGTATGTATAAATTAATTTGTATGATGAGTGTGCGCGTGTGCGTTTTGCGTGATGAGCTGAAAACGATTGATACTCAAAACTATGTATATTATTTATAAACAGCATAATTTAATTTATTATTATTTTTATATTCAATCCCTTATTTTTACTTTATCCTTATTACTTAGTATATGTATGTAGATAAAGAATTGTTCTATAATTTGTACCGATCTCAAATTTCAGCTCTTCACTCTTTAAATACACAAATAGTGTGTATATGTGTTGAAGATACAAATTTGTAAATTGAACTTGTATTTACAGCTTTATGATGAAAAACAGTCGCACCCGTGCACACTATTTGTGATGATAGTGTAATTTATTTATTAGCATATTTATTTACAAGATTACATCCACGATGGTTGATTTATTTGAATGGAGTACCATACCGATTTTTTTATTATATATTACATATGTAATAATAAGGTCCCACAAAAAAAGGGAGCGCCCAGCGAGTTTTGCACTTATTATAGAGGTATCATTGCAGCTGTGAGAAAGCATTCGGCATTTGTATGATCTCATAGTTGAATATTTTTTGAAGACACTATACACATTGTCATAATGTAGTTATTTCCATGAAATAAATATTCCTATTTACTACCTTTTTGTAACGATACTGTAAACTATGGAAGCATCGATTCCTACACGGCTCTGCTCCACTTATTGTGTCTTTGAAATTACATCTTTCCCTTCTCTTATTTATTATATTATATACATGTATTTGTATAACAAATCATACGGGGTATAACGCAAGTAGTTTGTAATACTCGGTAGATTTTTATATACTTAAATAACTATCAAATTAATGTTTAGAATAAAACTTCGATTCTTCCAAGTAAGATTTTTTTTGTACTTTTTTTACCTTCACTTAAATGAAATATATAAAATATTTATGTATGTAAACTCTAGATCTTTTTTAAAATGATGAAAAAATTTAAAATAAATATACATATGCATAATTTTACCTATATATTATATACGTGTATGTATGTATGTCGTGTACGACTTCATTGAAGAAATTACAAATTTTTACTTTTTGTTCTTCGTACAACCTGACAAAAGTAAACAGCGCAGTGAATGTCAAATTGTGATATATTCTAGTAATGTCTTAGTAAAAATGATACATTTTTATTATTATTATTATTCTATAATTGTCAACTAAATAAATAATTATTTATTTATATTTCATTCATATTATGTGTACCTTGAAAAGACTTAATAAAATGGCAGTTCTCTACACCAAATTGATTTTCATTTTTAACATTATGCATTAGAACTATGTTATGTTATTAGAACTAGTGGTTATTATAATTGATATATTAGTGGGCCAACATTAGCGGTAACTATGGGTTACGAAAAATATAAAATTCAAAAATTAGAATGAGAACGATACAAGTTTGTCGAGCGTTGATACTCTTCAAACAAATAATAAGTGATAAATTAAATAATTTTTTTTAATAAGTGACATCTATGTTATATTTTAAAAATTTCTTAGATTTAAAATAATATTTATTGTTTTCGTTCATATTTACTTTTGATTTGACAATGGTTTTTTATTATTCTATAATATTATTTAGTCTTCAAAATAAATAAAAGTAATTAATATTTCTCTCATTTAGGTAAAATACTGTGTGAAAGTCTTATTTATGTCAGTTCTCTACATGAATTAAATTTTCTTCTTTAACATATTGTTATTAATATACCTTATTAACAATAAAGTAATTATTTTAACGATTTACGTTAGATTTTTTTAAATTAATTAGAAAAAAAATTATTTTACTTGTGACATCTATGTTCAACTACAAAAACTTCTTAAATTCACAGTGAAATTTTCATATATTATGTAGTTTATGGAGAGGCCTTCATCCAGCAGTGCAGGGCTGTCCAAATAGCGGCACGCGAACTGATTATTTGCGGCCCGTCACACAGTGCTTGGATTTTGAAAAAAGTGTGAAATAAGTGCTTTTAGCTAAAATCACCACACCTTTATTATTCGTGGCTTAATGTCACCTCAATAGATTAATCTACAATATGCAATCATCAGAATATCATTTTTCGCACTGGTGTCGATTTGACAAAAAAATTGAAGTATGTCGGAGATACAGCAGGGTAAGGTTTACAAATCTGCATATATTTTTTTTGTATTTTTAGCATCAGTGTATGTCTTCGTGATCAGTTTTATTTCCTTTAAAAATAATCTTTTTTTATGAATATTTTAACTTTGCCTTGAGTTTTAACTAGTTCTAATCATTTGTAACCACAACAGTACACTTGTATCATACTGATCAGTTATCTGAGTGATAGTTAAAACTTACTTTGTTCTCCGCTTTTCTCCGTTTTGGAAGATATTTTCGATTTACTTTTATTTATGTCGAAAACAGATTTACTTGCATAGTTTAAAAAAAAATAGACAAATGAAAAAAAAATATATTTGTAGCCTGTAGTATATTAATTATTTAAATATAAAAAAAATAATCAAAAGAACGTTATGGAACAAGACACCGTTTTTGTCAACATTTTAAGAAAGTCGATTTTATATTATATATTATTTTGATTTTCAGCAAGACATATTGCAATATCTCAGTGTATGAAGCATTGCGCACAGAGGACGGATGAAAGCTAATCAAACGACAACAAGGATTTTCTTAAAAACCTACATAAAAGATAAATTTAACTTGCATGAATTTCCAGATAGTACATATGTATGTATATGTACATATATAAAAAAAATGACAATGACACAGCTTTACCGTGATATTGATGAAAAAATGGCTAAAAAGCCGGAGTTGTGGGAAGCATTTCGTAAATAATAGTTCAGAGTGGCTTCAAGAGAGACTTATTATATCTAGTAGTAGTCTATTATATCTTTTTCTTGTCTATCAATCTTTTCTAAAATTTTTAGTAATGTTTTATTTATTGATGAGATGATTTTCATTTTCTTCTTTTTTTTCTGGTTTTTTGTTATTTCTTTGACTTCCCTGGATAAAGTATTTCTCTGGATTTTTTCTCCTTTTCTCAATGTTTGGGCATATGTTTTATCGTTTGCAGGCTTTGATGTTGGTTTAAAAAAAACCGTGCACATTTTGCAATGACGTACGCTTAATATTAACCAACAAAATATTTTCTTTAAATTTATTTGTTATTGTGCTTTCACTATAGGCCCCAAATGAGGATCGATACAAAAATGTCGATAAAATCGATTGCGATGTTTTATAAGAGTAATTTGTATTACTAATACTTAATAAAACTTATAATTGATTCATATATCAGTTTTCACAAAGTTATCTTAATAAATAAAACTAAAAATTTGAGTATGAAAACGTACTTTTTCTCTATACACTAAATTACTCGAAATTTTCAATTTATTCTTGTAAAAAAACACAATAATTATATTTTATCAACATTATTGTTATTAAAAATACATATTTGATAAAAACTGATCGTTTTATTTCGTTGTAGTAATTTTTTCACAGAATTTTCAAAATCCCAGCACTGTGGGTTGTGATTTTCAAGTGCGATCATGAATCATGAATGAATGGAATGGATCTCAATATTCAATACTCAATATTTCTCAAAAACGTCTCAAGTCACGTCTGATACAAAAAAACTTGAAATTCAAATGCAAGATCGCATGTTTTTATCAGATCTTGCATTTACAACGGATATGACCAACCATTAGAATGAGTTGACCTTAAAACTGAAGGGCAGACAACAGAAAAATGCCAACTTATTCGGTCACCTGAATGACTTTTAAAATAAATTGAAGCATTTTAAATCAATACTGGCTATAAATAATAATTTAAATTTTTTTCCACATTGATAGTTACGGAGAAAAGGTTAAGGTCAAAAAGGACACCGACACACAGACACACAGACATTTTCCAGAAATCATGAAAACGTGATCGGGGGGTGATACCTGATACAAATCGGTCAAAATCTCGAGGTCCAATTTTCGTACGATCACAATACTTTATCCGATTAGGATAAAGTAAAAATATACCCATTTTGAACACAGGATTATCGGAATTTGAGCTAAAGAAAGCAGAAATAAAAATAAATGGTATCTACTCATTTTAAAACAGGTTATCTCAAAAAACAACAACTAAATTAGTAAATTTTTTTTCCATTGTAATTTAATCATTCAAATATAACAATACACATCTTATAAAAAACTAATTATTAATTAATAGAAACAATACGATTCTTTGAAACATCAAGTATTTATTTTACGCATAGGATTACTTTTGAGATGTTAATTCAGTGGTTCTTAACCGGTGCATCGCGAGCTTGTTGCAAGTGCACCGCGAAACAATTGATAAAAGCAGAAAAATCCGCGAAATTATGAAAGCCGACGAAAGATCTAATGTGTTTTCGATTTTTCGAATAATGAGATCGCACGCGTCTTTACTAGCATCAATGAGGAAGGATATCACATTCCACTATGTGTTGTACATACTTATGTACCTATACATATGTATGTATGTGGAGAAAAACTGTCCAATAGCGTTTACATATGGTATATAAATTATGTTTGGTGATATTTGGTGAAATAGCGTATATAAATTATGTTTGGTGATGAAGCAAAAAAAAAAAATTATGAAAATTCCTCGTTCAGACGATACAATACAAAATAGAATTGTAAATACATACATATGTATGTCGGGTGATATTGAGAAAACAGTTACCGATAACACTGAGCAACAAAAAATCACGTTTTTTAAAATCCAGAGCGGAGATTGGTCAATCTTTACTAAATTTAACCCACCGAGTTCGAATCCGATAATGATTTTTGTTGATATACTCTCGTTTATGAGATATTCGCGATTTAAAAAATGTAAAAAATATCCATTTTTTTAGCTTTTGCGGCCTATAACTCAAAATATAGTATTGCTGTGCTCAAAGTGAGCATTGAAATCAATAGTCAGATATTTTTTCTATTGGTTGTGATTTTTATTGCTTTAAAATACTTATAATTAATTATCTAGCGAATTTTTAAAGTCAAAAAAATATTTTTTTTTACATATTTTTTCCCATGCTATTTGGCATTTATTTGGAGAGTTTTTTTTATTTCACCACGTTTATAAGGATTGTTTTTTTATTTCAATATTTTTTTATTTTATCTTAACGTACTAATTCGAGCGGCAAATGATTTTAAACTACGTTATGATATGTTACCGGCGGCGCGCTCATAAGCTGGATTTCGGAAAAAAATGACTTTTTGGAAAAATCAAATAATAGGGAAAAATAAAGTATGTAGATATGTTTTCTTCTCTTAACGAAAACATCGCCGAGGGAATTATTTCCGCTATAACAGAACATTTAACTTTATTGGAAGAAAAGATTACTTTCCTTCCTTAAATATGGAAAATTATGACTGGATACGAAATCCATTGGCCACGATTGATACATCGAGTTGTGAATTTTCGTACCAAGAAAAAGAAGAATTGGTCAACTTGTCAACGGATCGTACCCTAAAAATTAAATTTTCTGAAATAACTATGGAGGAATTTTGGATTTCTGTCCAAGACGAATATCCAGCTGTCTACATGAGGGCACTGAAAATCTTGTTACAGTTTTCAACATCATATTTGTGTAAGTTCGGTTTCTCAACAATAACTAATATAAAAACTAAAAAACGAGAAAGACTGACGAATTAAGACGAAGAATTGAGGGTAGCTATATTGAATATTCGACCTAATTTTTCTGAAATTTGCAAAATCCGACAAGCTCAGGTATCACATTGATTGATTTTCACATCAAATAAATTTCATTTTGTTAAGGGTAATTTTAGTTACAGTTGTAATAAATATGTCCGCAAATTTTTCTTTGTTTTCTGACCGTTTGATTTTGGTGCACCGCAATTTTTTCTTATGATCAAAAGTGCACCGTGACTTCGAAAAGGCAAAGAACCACTGTGTTAATTCATATAATTGTCTTAATTATCAAATTATAGCACATAAAAAAGCACGAATAAAACAACGAGAGTATTTTTTTTTTTCAACTTTGCTGGTTTTTTGGTATAATAAAATCGCCTACGCGATTATTTACAAAGGCTTTTGTTGGATTTAAAAATGTTCGTATGTAATTAATTCGTTCAATGTTTTAAGATTACGTCTAAATTGGGCGTAATCTTAAAAAGCTTGGCAAATCCTTTCACATGTCAGAAGTGCTACAAGTGAGTTAAATTTTTCTTTGATATTTTTATATTAAATCTACATAAATGAAAATTTTCCAGCATTTTTCCACGTTGCGAGGCACGCTCTTTGTTGCTGTCATTAAACATTGATATTCCGTTTTATTCCTATACATACATACATATGTATATCCAGTTTTATACGGATTGAATGATTGTTGAGGATGTGTTATTTCCCGGACCGAGCCCTGGTCAAATTTAATAATAATCAGCACCGGACAAAGAAGATTGAACCGCATGTACAATAAAATTAAAATTTAGCCCATTCCACTCTCCCTCTTAATGTTTTATTAATAGAAAATGCAACGCAATCTTTTCGAGTTTATCGACTAAATTGTCATAGAGGATTTTAAAAAATCACTGTGCTTTTTTATAAATCCAAAATGCAAAAGTACACGGAGTACCACTCAGAGTACTACAAAGAAATCAATCCATACAAGTTTATCAAAAAGGTGACTTTGGGAGATTTTTTTAAATCGGTATATATTAATCCTCCTAAAAGCCGCGTTTGATATACTAACTTGTTATATGGATTAATTTCTCTGTACATAGGTACTCGTAGTACTCCGAGGTAGATTTTGCTCACGTCAGCATGGCAATTATTTTAGTGTGAGAACACCATACAAAATGTATGTACATACATACATACATATGTACAATATTGGATTTTGACGCACGTGCGCTCGCAGTCTCTAATAATATCAGGGCATCGGTCACTTATGTATACATATGTATCATTTTCAGCCGTTCACCATCCACTGCTGGATGAAGGCCTCTCCAATCCCCCTCCATCCCTGTCTGACTTGAGCAATTTGCATTCAACTCCACACATTCTTCTCAATTCATCAGCCCATCTTCCACTCTGGCTACTTTGCATTCTTTCACATCCTTTCGGATACCATTCCAGTATTTCTCGCGTCCATCAATTTGTCTCCACTTCAATTTTTTCACACTGTTCTGTTATATCTGCCACTTTGGTCATAATTCTTACCCAAGTATTCCCCTTGCGATCTCTTCTTGTTATACCAAACATACATATTTCCATGCTTCTCTGTTTGCATTGGATCTTACATACATACATATCCATATATGTACATAAATATGTAGTCTCACACTAAGAACTAATGCCAAACTAACGCGAAAAAGCTCTAATCACCATGCAAAGCGCAATTAATGCAAAACCGATAATCAATACCCAATGCCCGGCCCTGTTATCTCCCAGTATACAAACCCTTAAAAACGGATTGTAACACAATGTGTTATAGACATTGAGATTTTGACTGATTTGTATCACGTATCATCTGCTGATCACGTTTTCATGATTTCTGGAAAATGTCTGTACATAAGTCGGTGTGTTGGTGTACTTTTTCTCCGAAACTATCAAGTCTATCAAGTCTATCAAGCTGAAATTTCATATTTTCACGTAAGGTGCAAGAGATATTATGATTTTGGTCAACATCCGCCAACCGGAAGTGGCAGCTTACTCTTGAACGAGATTTTGTTTTTTTTTTTTTTTTTTCGGCCTTTTAAATATTTGGTATCTTCATAATATTGCACTATTATAATCCTCAAAGCAATACCTAGTTACAAAAAAATATACCATTAAAATCAGTCCACCGGAAGTTGGTTTTTTTTCTTGTAGAAAAGTCAAAAATCCTGAGCAATATTTTCGATATTACTCAGCCGATCAAGTCAAAATTTCGTATCTATAGTTTTCACAGTAGTGATATACCTAATTACAGTGACTATAGTTGGTATGTGTGTGTGTATGTTTTCACCGAAACTATCGAGTCTATCAAGCTGAAATTTCATATATATTATTTTCACGTAAGGTGTAAGAGATATTAAGAATTTGGTCCAACATCCACCAACCGGAAGTGGTACTTTTACTTTTGGTTTTCAATGTTTTTAACTTTTTCTCCGAAACTATCACGTCTATCGAGCTGAAATTTCATATCTATAGTTTCCACGTAAGTCGTGAGAGATACTATGATTTTTATCAAAGTGCGCCCATCGGAAGTGGTAGTTTACGCTTGCATCAATTTTATGTTTTTTTTCGGCCTTTTATATATTTTGAATCATCATAATATGACTTTTCAAGTTTCAAATTTTTTTTCGTCAGTCTTTAAGGTATTCCTCAAATATATGGATTAAGTCATGGGTTGGCCACACCCGCATTTTTTATATCGGTACAACAACCCCGAAGTACTGAAAAGTTCGACAAACATTGTTCACATTTTACGCGACCAACGAAGCCACACACTTTTTACGTTGCGGAACGTATCGTAAAGCGAACGTATATATGTATAGCGGAACGTTGAAAAAGTTAAAGTGAACACGTAACGAGAAATATTGAAATGGTATTCGAGAGGATGTGAATGAAAGTAAGGTAAACCGAGTATGTACGTATGTATATAATGTGTATACGAGAACACCGAGTTTGTTTGAAAACAAGACTTTGTAACGCTTTAAACTACGTACCCGTACACATATATGTAGTGGTTCTTAGCCTTTTCAGCCACTTAAAAATAATGTCGCTGTATATGTACATATACAAGGCGTACGACCAATGCGTACTGTCAGTTATGGCGTATGGATGTGAAACGTGGATGCTAAATGCAGACCCAGCACATTCAGAGAATCATAGAAGGGTGTATGCTCGGTATAACAAGAAGATATCATAAGAGGAATACACGAGTATGAAGCATGATATAGCGGAACGTGTCAAAAAGTTGAAGTGGACACACGGCGTGAAGAATGGAAGGCAAATGGACGCGAAAAATACTGGAATGGCATTCGAGATTATGTGAAACTAAGCAAGGTTAAACTGAGTGGATGATGAATTGAGACGAATGCGTGGAGTCAACTGGATGCAGATTGCTCCCAGTTACGACGTATGAATGTGAAACGTGGATGCTAAATTCAGACCCAGTGCATGCAGAGAATCACGGATGGATGTATGCTCGGTATAACAAGAAGATATCATAAGAGGCATACACGAGTATGAAGCATGATATATGTAGCGGAGCGTGTCAAAAAGTTGAAGTGGACACACGGCGTGAAGAATGGAAGGCAAATGGACGCGAAAAATACTGGAATGGTATCCGAGATGATGTGAAACTAAACAAGGTAAGTGGACGAGTGGACGAGAAGAGATCGTAAGAAGTATGACCAAAGTGGCAGATGTACATAGCAGAACGTGTGAAAAATTAAGGTAGACCGAGTGGACGATGGGCTGATGAATTGAGACGAATGCGCGGAGTCACAACTGGATGCAGATTGCAGCAGTTGATGATCATTTTTATTATGTTTTCACCATGTTTTATTTAATAATTAAACAACCAATCTCCAACATCTTTGAAGCTAATATTACAAACATTAGAAGTATTGACAGAAAATTTCCATTTACTTTCAAATGAAAATGGAATGAATTTTCCATTTATTTTCATGTTTGATGAAAATGGACTGGGGGGGGGGGTGGGTGGTTTAATTTTCACTTTTGTCTGGCACCCCATCAACCCCATCATCCCCATGGAACTGGTCGTCCCACAAAAGGTTTTGCACACCTGGCCGTTGTGTGTTGTTCGGATCGATGATGTAAACGTCGGAGAGGCGCATGAGCAAGCATCGGAGTGCCGTTTATCGTCTGCTGCGATGGCTTACAACAACACGGCCACTGACAGCCACACGGACAACAAGTGTCTGACACCACTGACAGCTGGGTAGTCGACCAGAGCAGCCATCTCCAGTGACGGCCGCTCTACCCCGCCAACAGCCCAACGCCGAAAGACTACACATCACACACCCCCAAACAACGAAAATGATCGACAACGAGCTGGAGGAGAGGGACGACTCTAAAAGGTTTACCCAGTACTTTTATCTCAAATAATACACTACACACGGTGCATGTATATGACGTCAAAATATGAAGTCTTACGTAAGCGGCAACACGCTGTTTACGATAGTTGTGTGTGTGTGTGTTTGCGGGAAAATACTTTTAATTTACTATCGCGCGATTCCACAAGTCGCTAGCGTCGACTCGAGTGGTATCGTGTTGCATTTTATGATTGAATGTTGTGCATTTTGCGAAAATGTCGGTTAGGTTAAGCGACACTATCGAGGTCTATGTATGTTTTCCCGCAAAATGATTCGTTGTGCCACCATTGTGCGACACTGTAAATAATAAATTGCGGTCTCGTTGTTCCTGTAAAACTTTTTTTGAACGTATTTATTCGCCCAATCACTTTCGATGATGACTTTAATAGTCTCACTTTTGACGGAGGTTGAATGTGCAGTGCACTGTATTGACTACGTATGTACATACGTACATATGTATGTATGCCGTTTATTTTGTTTGATGTTCCGATGAATGAAATGTGGGAAAAACTTTTCCCGCAAATTTTCTCTTAAAATTAATAAATGTCGCTTTCAATCAATTTATGTACATATGTACATATATCTGAGCCCGTTATAACTTAACGATAGTTTTGGCTACAAACATATGTGATCTATTTATTTTAATCAATATCTCAAAATACAAAATAAAACAACCACTTTCAGTTACAACGGCTCAAATAATAGAATAAATAACTTTTTGTCGAATCTACTGGGTTGATTTTTGCTTTACATTATTAAGCGAATCTCGACGATGTTTTTGTATTAATTTTAGGAACTCTTTCCATCTATGTACATAACAATATATTACAGAATAACACGATTGATAGTGTGTGTATCGAATCTAACTGGTTGATTTTTTTTTTTCGCTGAAAGATTCACCAATTTTCGTCATGTTTTAGTATTAATCGTTTCACCCATCTAATCATTGTCAATTATGTATCAAATTGTCTTGTTTGCTTGTGATTTTTGCTGAAAAATTCAGACGTATCTTGGTGGCGTTTTAATATTCATTTCGGGAACTCGCGATGACTTTTTAGGATTTCTTCTTTGTGTGTCTGTCTCTTTAGTGTACGGCTTTCGACTTTGCAGATTTGCAGTTTCCCTACGGGTAGCGATTTAAAATATGGTATCGCATTTGCGCGTTTTTTCTCATATATAAATAAATAACTAAATATCAATTAATTTGAGGCTTGATGGTAAATGTGACTAATTTGAGTACGTATCGGTTTTCAATAACAAATTTAATATTAGTGCTAATTTATTTGTTTGAGTGAAACATTGAAATTTCAACTATAATTTTTAATAATAAATATAAACAAAGGTCAATTTCCTCACTTATGAATTATATGTGGCATCTTTTATTTATTTGTAAATCGTAATTGCATTCAATTTATTTGGATGTTAATTAATATTTTCACATTTTAAGATGAAAAAGCATGGCCCAAATTAATTTTTGTATAGTAAATATGCAAGTTACAACTACATACATACGTACATATGTATGCACAATCGCTCGATAGTTTTAGAGGAAATAAAACGTAAAAGAATAACGAATTCAATAAAGCATTATCTTTCCACTAATTACATAATAGGTAAAACTATAATTAGTATTTTGCAAGGATACAACGAATCCACACTCTTATCTTGCACCTACAATTTATTCATACATTATTATATGTACATACATATGTATCTATACACATTGAAGCAAATATTGCATTTAGTTAAAATAGATTAAAATTTTTTTTCGGTCGTTTCATTGCGATCGATAAATTGTGAGTTTTACACATTTGTAGAGATAAAATTGTGACCTATATTTTATGGGTTAAATAGGTTGACCCAACACAAAATAGATTTATAGCGTTGATATAGATAAATAGCGTTGCACAAATTCTCAATCTTATTTATATAATTAGACGATAAAATAATCAATAATGATCAATTTTAAATACACATTTCATACATTACGTTCGTAGTTTATTCAGTTTCTTTAGTCAAAGCGTATTTCAAATATGAATCGTTGTTATAATAAAGATATGTAGGAGCCTAAGGTGGCGAATTTTTTTTTAATTTTTTGATCATCGATAGTAGGAATTTTCACTTTGGAAAATTTACGCTATAATCATATGTACATACATATGTATGTACATACAATGTAGGTACATACAGTTGTTAGTAGTGAGTGGGATAATCGGATAAGAGGATTTCATTACTATTTTTACCCTTAAAAATTATACTTAGATTTAGCTGAAATCTCACATTAAGTATATGATTGTGAGATTTTGACAGATCTATTCAAAAGTCAGAATTTTTTATATAAAATTTTCCTTGGCAAAAAATTTTATCTTGAAAAATATATTATTCAGGACGGTCATTACAAAAGGCGATGTTGGTTTCAAAAAATTAAATCTCTGAAACTAATAACATTACAATAAAATACGAAACTTATAATACAGCGAATCTTGCGAATGGTTATTAATGCTAAAATTAGCGTTTGATATACCTAGTTTTGGGGCATAAAATACCCTTTATGCGTGAATATACCATTAAATTGATTGTTATCATTAAATACTCCTACACTGTTAATAATAAAATGTTATGAAATTGCTTTGTTAAATGTTTTTTTATTTATGTTTATTTCAAGCGCTAATTTTGACATTAATAATTAATTATTCGTTTGGTCAAAATATATCGTTAGAAAGAAGATAATTTTAACTTTAAAATACTTTTCATGTTATTATTGTAACATTATTAGTTTCTGAGATATAATTAAAAAAAAAACCCCGGTTTTTGTATACTGCTTTACGTGCAAAATGGGTTTATTTTACATATACACAAAAACCATATTAGCTATTATTTATAATATTAGAAGAGTACTTTAAATATCATCATTTTTCTTAATAAATTCAGCTAACCAGATCTTTTAGTTTAAAAAATACACGCCTACGAACAAAAAGCGGATGTTATTTTCATTAGCGGAATTACTGAAACGGTTCATGTATTTGAAATCATAATAAGCATGTTGACATACACCAGTTTATTATTTAATAGCAGAGTAGATAAGATGTGTAACATTATACGTACATCTATGCAACATTGTACCACTAATTAAACCTTCGCATTATATTTAAGTACAAAACTACTTCCTCTGTGGACCATTTTTGTACATACATACTTTGAAAAATACATTTTAAGTCACTGAAATTGATGTCATATATGTATTATCGCGCTTACAATGTTTACAATTTATTTTTACACGAGTGGTATACACACGGTAACAGCAATCGATAATGTTGACGCGTTATCGTGTATGACATTTATGAAACACTGATATGTAATTTTATTGATGGATGCTCTGTAACAATATGTAATACACTGCATAATAAATAAAATGCATCTTAATGTCGCGAGGTACGCAAATGAGGGTTCATTTTAAAGTAACCCTTTAAGGGTTTAGGTGTTTGTCTCAATGCAATGTGAATCTGTTCAAGGATGAATCTGTTTGTCAAACTGTTGTCAAGGATGAATTTATGAACGGTTAGGTCAGGGGTCACACTCATACGACCTTTGTACAAAAGTTAGCAAAATTTGCAATTGTTATGATAACAATGTACATAACTGTCGCTTTGTATGTCACGGTCACATTAATTGCAACGATTCTCAAAAGTTAATTTTTTTTTTTGTTATTTTGAATGTAACAACCACATAAATTATACAAAAAATTCCCTAATTAATAAATTTACCCAATGCAATGGATAAGTTTAGATATCAGTATGTATCTTATGCAGATAAATACGGTAGTCGTGACACACGCAACATTAAAAAAAAATGACACTTGTGAATAAAAATGTAACTATAATTACACTTAATGTAGCTCTATATTAATCGTAGAAATACTGCCACGATAGGTTATTTTTTAATCGGAACATTTAAATGCGTCACTGACGCAACCGAAGAAGTCGTGCACTCGATAATAAAAACTGTTAAACACAGAATCCTATCGGAATAGTTAAATCCTTATTTTCAAAGTAAATGCAGAATATCATAGTCACACGCACCATCATCATTTTCAGCCGTTCACCAACTACTGCTGGATGAAGGCCTCTCCAATCCCCTTCCATTCCTGTCTGTCTTGAGCAATCTGCATCCACTTGACTCCACACATTCATCTCAATTCATCATGGGCTTACCTCGCTTTATTTCACCTGATCTCGGATACCATTCCAGTATTTCACGCATCCATCTGCCAATTTAGTCATACTTTTTACCCATGTATTCCTCTTGCGCTCTCTTCCCGTTATACCGTCATTAAATTTAAGTTAAAATTTTAATGGGATGGATGCATCTGCTTTGCCTAAACTAGTTCTACTATGTGTGGCATTGTTTTGGCCAGTGCAACTCTCATGTCGTGCGTCGCGTCTAATCTGTTTCGAGATCTTTGCAACATCGGAATAGGACTGAACTATTTCTATTCAAAAATCACTACAACACATTTAACGAAAACATGTTTTGCACCACCATCATTTGTTAAATGAATAAACTGTTCTTGAATTAAATTGTCCCCCAAAGACAGATCACTAATAGAGAGTACAAACGGGTTATTGAAAAATCGATGGTATTGTTCAAATTCTGTTATGTCAGGAAAATAGTGAGAAATTTCTTCGCTAAGAAATTGATACATGTTGTTTCATCACCTCAAGGATATCGTTATCGACGTTAAGCTCATTTTCATCAATATATGTGTTCGGCCGTGGAGATGGGACAAAGCCTTTCTTCTGTGACTTTACATGCCATGGTTCGACCGTAATTTTGAAAGCTGTCAATTTTCCGTGACAATGGAGCACTATGATATATTTTCTTTGTAGCGCCAGGTTGATTGAAATACATATAGAAGGAACAATGGGCCGCACATTACCGCCATATAATACCGTTGGGATAATATTATATATCATACACGCCATAATTGTAAAAATATAAATTGTATAAATATGCGTTCATCTCTCACGGTCTCACCGAAACCGTATTGCGGTCCCTCCAGGGGACCGCGAACCGCAGTTTGAGAACCGCTGATCTAGAAGATTACATCAATACTACTGGGTAGAGGTTGTGATCGAGAAATCTTGTCTCGAGAATATTTTATTGTGAAATATTGACATTCTCGTTTCTCGAGAAATCATTTACGAGAATCTTGTGAGTATCGGGAATATTTTAAATTTATCACTACATACATTTGTATGTACCTACATACATATGTTCAATTGTACACTGATTGCTTTACTTGTAAACCATTGTCCGAAATGTTTAGTAAGAGTCATCATCATCATTTTCAGCCGTTCACCATCCACTGCTGGATGAAGGCCTCTCCAATCCTCTTCCATTCCTGTCTGTCTTGAGCAATCTGCATCCACTTGACTCCACACATTCTTCTCAATTCATCAGCCGATCTTCCACTCGGTCTACCTTGCTTTCTTTCACATCCTCTCGGATACCATTCCAGTATTTCTCGCTTCCATTCAACTTTTTAACACGTTCTGCTATATCTGTCACTTTGGTCATGCTTCCTACATATGTATGTATATATTTCACTTACGATATTTTCTTGTTATACCAAGCATACATCTTTCCGTGCTTCACTGTGTGCACTGGATCTTACGTAGCATTCTTGAATTTAACATCCACACGTCATAACTGGCAGTACGCATTGGTCGTATGCCTTCTTTTTTAAGCATAGCGGAATGTTGCAATTAAAAATGTTCATTCTTCCAAAAGCATTCCATCCTAGTTTCATTACTTCTTCTATACAACCAGTCATATTTACCAATTGTCCTGGGTATACATAAATAACTATCAACTATCTCTACAACTGCTACTGTGAAGATATACGCATTGTAATAAAACAATATTGCATGATAATGCATTAAAACAGTAATTTTAATGATACACAAAATTAAAATCACCTCCTTTGCGTGGAACTACCCTGTACCAAATTAACGCCCGAAATCGCCACATTTTCCACATATTTCGTTACACGTGCCGTCAACATTACAATAAATGTATGGGGTTGTCGAACCGTTTTAGTCGTTCTTATTTTTTTCATATTCTTGTATGTCAGGTTCGTAATACATATATTGTGATAGATTCAATCGAAATCAAATCGACTTATTTTTTCCCCGCAAACGATCGTTCGATATTGTCCAACAAACTGCATACGTCGAGTTTATACGATTTATAATACGTACGTTATAATGAGGATCAGTTCTAGTCGTGATTGTGGATCACTGCAGCGATTTTGTTTGTAATAATTTGCTATATTTGTATATAAAGAAAGTTGAGTGTTGGGCGCTACAATTTTCCCCTTAATATAAATTATATTTTCAACGTCAACCCTCTTCATTTTCTTACACAATGTGACCGTCAAAGTTATTACATTATTTACATTATTTGTTTTCTCTAGGTGCGTCACTCGAAAATCGATCGTCGTATCCTGGAATACCTATCACTCGATTTACATGGTAGATACATTCGTCCCAAGAAAAATAGCGTAAATCTAAATATACAATAAAGTAAAAAAAGAATTTTAAATAAAAAAAACATTAATAGTCACTCTTACATGAAAAAAGTAAATAAATAGTTTTTAAATCCAACATCCCACTATGCTTAACCCTACAGTGCATAGTGATTCATATATGAACCGCTGACCGCTGTGCATTTTTGCATATAACTTTGTGAGGAAGAGATTTTTTTACCTGAATGCATGGCGATTCAATTGTGAACCAACCACCCACCAGATGTTAACTCAAAAAATAATCCCTAAACTTGTACTGACCATTTTGTATCGATCTTTCGACTGGTCAACACGGGTAGTGACTTCGTGCTACTTTGCAAAGAAATATCTTCCTTTACGTCTTCAAGATATGTCTAAATTTTTTTAATTGTATTGTATATATCCTAGAGAATTATGTCGTGATGTTAGATCTTGAATTGATTTGTATTTATTTCTCTTATACGACAAATACTGGATGATTCATATATGAATCTGCATGCAATTGTATATGCTTATATTTAGTACTTTAGCTAGAATACGTATTTTTATATATTTTTAAAATTAGATAGCGATGCCTTTTTCGACTTAATCGAAAACATACCTGCCGGCAGTGATGATGAATTAGATGACGCGAGCGACGAGGAAGATAATCTTATTGTTTCGGAGACATTGCTAGATAATTATTTAGAAAATCATAATATTTATGAATTGACAATTCTTGTGCCTCCATTAAATATTACTCAAATAGAATCAATCTTCAATATCAAACAATCATCCTAATGATCAAGTAGAATCAACAGAACGTACTACTTCACAAAATAAACCTAATTCAGCATCTTCCAAAGTCAGAGAGTTGTTGTGGAAAAAGATAAAATTTCAAATATACCATCGACATTTACAGGAAATTCGGTGATGCCAGATTCAATAAGAAAATTAGAAACGCCATATCAATATTTTAAATATTGATACGGCAATAACTGTGTTCAATAAGGATAATAATTGTTTCAAAACTTTTCATGAAACCACAACGAATGCACGATGATGCATATATGAATCATCCACTTTTTCTAATAAAAAACAATGAAAAATTAAAACACGATTTTTAAAATCATTTTTCCCATAATCTAAATACGATTTAACACTAGCCTATATGTTTTATTTTTAAATATAAAAAATCATGCACTGTAGGGTTAAAAAAGAAGACAAACGATGGACGCGAGATATACTGGAATGGTATCCAAGAGGATGTGAAAGAAAGCAAGGTAGACCGAGCGGACGATGCGGCTGATAAATTGAGAAGAATGTGTGGAGTTGAGTGGGTGCAGATTGCTCAAGACAGACAGGAACAGAAGAAGATTGGAGAGGCCTTCATCCTTAATTTTACTCCTACCAATGTAACCACCTTTTTCATTCTAATTGGTTCGATATCACTATCGTCATCACTAGATAATATTTGCATATCTAATTCCGGTACAGTTATAGTGACACTGTTGGTTTACTTTATTTAAAAAATATGTCACCAAACGTTTTTTTTTTTTAAATTAAGATTTCGCTTAAATTTAACAGCACGTTTAACATTAGTATCGATATTTAATACCATATTTTCTAATTTAGTGGCCCAATTGAAGAACTTCATCAATATTTTTTACAGTGAACTAATTTAGTTCACTGATACCATTTTCAATATTTGATTACCATACTGATTAATTCCCCTTCGTGTATTTCGTGATCAACGAACAACTTTCCAGCGCACGTGTTTAATCCCTGTACGATTAAACACGGACATGTTTAATTACACTGAGCAACAAATAATCACGTTTTTTAAAACTAGAGCGGAGATTATTAAATATAAATTTGACCCATTAAATTCGAACCAGATAATGATAATTGTTGAAATGAGCGATTTAAAAAAATATCCTTTTTTTGGCTTTTGCCGTCTATAACTCAAAATATAGTATCGCTGTGCTCGAAGTGAGTATTGAAATCAATGTCAGATATTTTTCCTATTGATTGTGATTTTTTATTGCTTTGAAATGCTTAGAATCGATAGAAATAGTACACCGACGTAAGCTCAGATATAATTATTTCACTTGTTGTCATTTTTTAAACTAAAATATAATTAAAAGACGAGTGACGAGCTATTTGACTTATTCTAAATACAATTTCTATAACTTTGCATGACTTTTAAAATATGAATTCGACCTTATTCCCACTAAAGCTTTTCAAATTATGTTTATCGACTCCTAATTTAATTATTTATTTAAAAAAAATCTGTTTTGATACAGCGCACTCGTCCAATATTTATGATTTGGTGGCGAGAGACACTGAATTACAAATATGTAGTGATTTTTGATATATTGCACATGCATACGTATGAATCACAAAAAACAATGATTTATGTACATATGTACACGCGATTAAAATTATTCAAGTTAAAAAACCGTTTATAAAAGTCTCATTGACGTCTTTTGAATATAATGCTGTAGGTCAGGGGTGTCCAACCCAAATCGTTTGGTGGGCCAAAAAAAATATTATTAAACTTAGGTGGGCATATAAAAAAAAAACAATGAACTTATTCAACATTTTTTATTACCTATAATTAATGTGACACTTGTTTTTGTATATTATTTGATATCTTTTCACATTAACTAACAATTTAGTCGACGTGCATCGCAGTTGATTGGTCGTGTTTTTCATCGGTCAATCTGCTGCTACACTTCAGTTTTACTATATTTAATTTCAGCTGTAATGCACATTGGTAGTTGTTTTAATTACAGGTCTATTAGCTCAATTTATAAATTTGGAGGCGCTGAATCCACCTCCACGTTAAATGGAGTTAAGAATATTTTGAAGATTTTTTGCATATATCAGAATCTGGTGTCGAATTCTTTAATTAATTTTATGACTTCATTCGAATATTTAAAAAAATCTTTGTTGCAAAATATTTTATATCTTGATAACATTCTGTAATTTATTTATTTTCACCATGTACATAGCTTCTGATTTAATTTATTTATTTTCACCATGTAGCTTCTGATTTAATTAATTTCATTTCATTGTTATATCTGTAAGAAAACATAAATCTAGAAGTCATTGATCATCGTAAAATTCAGATATATTATTGCCACTTTCGTTCACAAAAATCAGAATTTCTTCTCTCAATTTTCAAAATCATAATAAGCAGTTTCAACGACTCAGACTATTTTGGCATAAAAAATGAGATCGCCGTATTCGGATTCGAGCTCGTAAAGATATTCTTGAAACTGAATTATTTTTAATTTAATTAATTGCCTTGACAACAACTGACATCACATGCGACATATTCAATACTTGTGCACATACGTAGTTTCTCGAGTCGCAGAAAGCAATGGCAAATGAACGTTTCAAAATCATTTGAATTTTAAAATTGAAATGGAATCACGAGAAATCAATTATACAGCATTGTCTTTTATTAGAGTGAAAAAGTGCAAATCTTCCCACTCACTCTGAAACCTTCTATTCTCATTTTCAAGTTTTCTTTTCTTCGTTTCAATTCTTCTCCAAGTCATGATGAATAAATTATTTAATTTTCAAAAAATGATAAAAATCTTCGATTGGGCCACATGCGGCCCATGGGCTGGAGGTTGGACATGCCTGCTGTAGTTGGTTGCAAGCATTTATAAAAATATCATAACAAAAGGATAATTGTCTTAAAAACTTAAAGCAAGAGTAACTTGGGAATGATACTCTGCATTAGTTTCCCATTGCCGTCTGAAGCAAATATTACAAAATATTATTAGTTTTGATAATAATCATTGCCACGTTTTTTTGTATTTAGTTACACATATTTGACAAAGACAATTATTTTAATTACTCTGGTCGATGTTTCGAATGTTTCGAATTTGTGCTTTTATTGAAGATTCAATCTTTTCATACTTATTTTTGTATTTTAAAAGTTATAATCTTGTCGTAACATATATTTTAATCGATCGTACATATGTATGTACATACGTACTTGATGTTTACTGACAAAAATACATAGAACTCACAGTTATTACTACGACTGTGAGCATATACGACTATGTACATACATATGTACATAATTGCAACTACTAAAGATATGGAACCAGCCCCATTCCATGAATTCTTGTTTTAAACAATCTACGGACTAAACGGACAAAGTGTATATTTTTGGTTACACCTGTAATATAAAAACTGCGAGTTCAATTTTAATTTATTTATACTTAATACATAAGGCGGCTTATGTATACTTAATACATAGCTAGGGGTATAAGGTATAAAATAATAAAAAATCTTCGTACTCATATCTGCTTAAATCTGGATTTTCATACACGTAGATGTATGTATGTATGTAGTGTTGTAATATTGCAACGATTGCAGTAAGTGACATGAACAAACTCAAACAAAAATTACTACATACATATGTATATATTTTTGTGTCTATTTGTGCAATTCTGATGAAAACTAATATTATTCGTGTAATCCGCAAGTATTATAATCTGCCAAGTATTAGCCCGGGAGTTTAGAGGGAGTTTACTGTATATTTGATCAGATACAGTAATATTTATTATTTATTTATTTAAAATACATGGTAGAAGAATGAGCCCGGGGTAAATTGCATTATGTACATACAAATTTGCCCTTCAAATGCTCTAAAAAAGAAAATTCTCGGCTTGGAGAATATTCTTCAAAAGATTATTCTCGAGAATTTTACAACAATTTTACAACAATTTACAAGAGTATGTATGTATGTATTGAATAAAACAATATGGCACCTGGGCAAATTTGTGGACACTGGGTAACTAGTACTAATCGAGAGTAGCTGATGATTAATAGGCGGTCCTCGTCACTATATTTTGGCAGTTCGTTTTCAACACACGAACTACCCACCTTCAGCTTAAAAGCTGGAAGAGCTTTTCTCATCAAAACGTTATTTTTTTTATAATCTACCAGTATAATCTTTCGAGAGAACTGAAGATTCTCCGATTGCATAAATTAAGATAGAGATAAATACACAATAGGTATCATTTTATTCAATTTCGATTTAAAAAGACCCCAACATCGAAGAAGTTGATACTAACGACATACTTCAACATCGATTATATGAGTCGCCTAGTTCCAAATCCCGATAAATCCATAAAACTCACTTGTTCGCAAACGCGGTTTTTCTGCTACAGACTTATTTGCTTGATGGCGTTTAAACTCATTTAAACTTAATTTTGTTGATTTTAAACAAAATATTGAGATTAGAAACATGGACTTATCGTTGTTTGTTTCTAAATATGGCTTTTATCAGCTTTTATCATAGTGCAATTGTCAGTTTTGGAACTAACACTGATTTTCAATATTTTTTTTACGGCGCACTTGGCGGTATTTGGAATAATTCAAGTATAAGGCATCGTTTGAAAACATTCTTAGAACCAGAAAATATTTTATCCTCGCTTTTTATATATTGTGGACTTATCGGGATTTGGAACTAAGCGACTCATATTTATATTTATTATACGCCTATATAGAAAATACATATTAGAGAAAACTTTATACATAAATTATCTAGATTTGATAAAATAAACAATGTCGTTGCCTTAGGGACAGATTTATATTAAAAAAATCAATTTATTACTATTCTGGGGATGGAAGAATGAAGATAACAATTATTGTTACGCGAAATAGTTTCACAATCTAATAAAAATCGAGAACGGGTAAAATGTATCGGAACTTTTGAGCGACGAGACGAATGAATAAGAATGGAAGTCCATTGAAGAGTTTAATATTTTGTATAAAAAAATTACATCAAATACACCCGATTCTCTTTCGATTCTCCCCGATTCTCTCGAAATAGCACGGTTCTGGAAAACAGACCGATTATTTTTGTTTCAACACGCTTACAATTAACCTGGCACGTTTATCATCAAGTCGCGACACCGAATGAAAATACATATTTTTATATTGAATTAAATTTAAATCGAAAACCATGTCAATTTATCACTTCGTATGTAACTTATGAAAATATTATGTATAAATAAAAAATAAATTTGATTTATTTGTTGTCGATGTAGATATCTTTTTTTTATGTACATGTAATTTTATTGCACGCACACATTGCGTGTACGTTGAAGATTTAATTTGTTGCTTATTTTCATCGATATCGTCGATGAGTTGTGAAATATGAAAACATTGATACTACTTACGACCTTCTTTTATATCGAAAAACTGAAACGATTGCATTATTTAATCTGACTATGTATACTTCCATGGGGAAAGGTTAATTTACAACTTTGCTAACACACGATAAGCAGGATAAAACACACTTGAGAAAAAATTGCACGAATCATCCTTTATTTATTTATATAATACAATAGCTTAAGCTAATTATATAATCCTTAACTAAGCACCTGTACAGAGATGTTTTTTTAAGACTGCCAGGAATTTTTCAATAGTTTTGGAACTTCTAATTCCATCCGGCAGTCTATTATACTCCAAAACACCTCTGTACAAGATGCTTCTCCTATTTCTATTTATTTTAACATTTTTTTATAATTAAATTATTTTTATTCCTTAAATTCCTCTCACAATAAATTTACTAAAATATGATGGTAACATATTATTATCTAACTTATATGTATACTATACTAGAATACCTATCCGCATTTAAAATACATCTCGTACCTTTATTTTGCAATATTTGTATTTGTACAATATCTCTAGTTGACTTATCTAACATATTTAATAATGAACCACAATATGTACATAACAATTACATTATACATTATTATTTTAGTTTCTTTAGATAATAATTTTCTTAGCCGACATAATATTCCTAATTTTTTTATTAAAAATTAACTGTGTAACTTATCATCCAGTATTATATCCAAATATTTGAAATTATTAACTAGTTCAATATTACTTTCACCATCTTTTAACCTAAAATCAGTTTTATTAATCTTATTATAATTAATTACCATTGCTTTGGTGTTTTCTACATTTAATTTTAATTTGTTGCTATTCAGCCGCTATATATGTATATAGTATCACAATGTCGGTTAGGCTGATATTACATTGAGCAACAAAACGGAACACCAGGTTTTTTTTGAACCTCGGCGACCAGATAGATATACAGGTTCCAATGGTAAGTATTACGATGTATTAGACGATGCGATTCTGGGTTGCTTGAAAATTTCTAGGAAGTCAATGTTCGCCGAAAAAAATCTTCACCAAAAACCCTTTTCTTTTTTTTTTTTTTGCATCGTCGTACTCAATTGTCAACACAACGCAACGTCAACGCAATTGTTTCGAAAACAATGAAATTCAGAAAGAAATACGAGAGGTTGAATTTTATATATTTTCTACGTCTACATAGAGTACCTAGTTTCGTATAGTATTTTTTTTTGTATGAAGATTATGAGATGAGCAGGTAGCTTGGTGAGTGAAAAGTGGTGCAATGTAATAAGATGCTCGCCACCGCCAAAAAAAATCTGCTGCTGGTTTTGTTGCTCTATGTAATATCGCTCTTAAGCTATTGTCTCCCCCACCTCATAATTAATTAAAGTGCATCATATCCCCTTTTGATTGTAGTGTGAATACATTATTCAACAGTTTAATACTTTCACTACACCCGGGAGAGCCAATTGCATACAAATTTTACGATAACCTGAAAATCGACGGAATACGATGGAAAATTTCGCCAACTTTGTGACATTATTTTAAAATTCAACATAGATCTATGTGTATTTTGACCGTGACAGGAAGCAGACACAGCTTCAGATAACGCTGGGTCATAAAATATCGATGCAATAAATGCGTTTGCGAATTTGCAATTGGTCAATTACCATTTTACCAACACTGGTGCAGATCGCGTGACGCATTTAATAGTTGCATAGAAACGTGCGGTCGCACAGTGATCGTCAACGTGAAAATGCACTTCTCTGTCTCGTCTATTGAGTTTATAATACGATCGTTAATTATTGTCAATGTTCGCTGTCTCGATGCTATGCACTGTTCGTGACAATGTAACGTTGCGCGGTGAATGACGAATTTTAATCAGTGCTCGAAATGGAAATTTTCACGAATGGGAGCGCTCGATAATTTAAAAAAAATATCAAACGACCTTTTTTTTAAACTATATGTATGTAGATACCTATACATATGTATATATTCATCGAAATGCAAAATCTTATCGAGATTAATACCTTTTAATGTCTGTAAGTCAACTTCAACAGGTACATCTGAAAATGGTCTCTGATTTTTTACATTCTATACACTGTTTTGAAAAAGTCGTTAAAATATGAGCATTCTGACTGTTTTGTACAAATTTATCGATTTCATTATTATTGGCTGATTTTATTATATTCAACGATTTTATATGGGCGTCAGAAATTTTATTAATTAGTATGTATAATGGTAGCGGTACAGCTGCTTTAGAAATTTTGTTAAAATAAGAAAGCCGACAATTCAAAGAAAGATATCGTAAATTATCGAGAGAGGCCCGTTGCAGTTTGACCATAGTGTGACAGACAGTGCCGACCATAAAGCAATAAAACTTTTTACGCATAACCGACCAAAATAAATAGAATCTACAAACCCTCCAATTCTAAATGTTATCTTCAAGTAACACACATGCATCCAGCTTTTTCAAAACATAATAATATTTTAAATGGCTTTTGGCTACAGATAAGATGCCTTTGTCGGAATCCCAGTCAAAGGTTGTGATTTAGGAGTCATAAATGTAAAAAAAATTCACCTTCTAACATTTTTTCGGCAATAATTATTGAAAGAGCACGGAAATTTTGGTTTTTTACGAAAGGGAGCGCTAAATTTACAGATTTCACGAAAGGGAACGCCCGCTCCCTGCCGCTCCCGCGGAATTCGAGCACTGATTTTAATATGTATTATTGTTGTTCGTTTGTACCGCGATCGTTGACGATCGCTGTTGTCTGATCGCTGTTGTCTTTGTGTGCAAGATGCAGTGATGCAGTTGTGCATCGCACATTATGCACTCGTCTACCGACTGTTGGCTAGCACACATTCGATCCGTTATTTGCATTTGAAACAGATTCGCCTAAAGTGGTCGTCATTTGCGATATTGGTGTTGGTTTGAGTCGTTTGATTTGGTAGTTGAACGAATATAAAGTTTTTTTTTTGTTAATAGTATGTATGTAATTCACTTTTTTTTTTTATTTATTGCAAATTTTTGGTGAGAGTCGTATGTATGTTTTTAGCTTTTTACTTTTTTTTTTTATCCACATATGTACGTAGTTTTTTTTAACGCTTTGATGTTCCAGACAATGTGTGAAATCTTCCCTTTGTATAAACTACCTAACCATTTTATACAATGTCTGGGCGCTTTAAGCAAAGTATATGTACATTAATTTTGCTGTCCGAATCACTTCTTATCAATATCAATTTGTACCAGCGTTTTACATTACATGTATGTACATTATTAATTCAAAAAAATTCAAATTTTCACGTGTCGGCTTAAAAATCTATGTATGTACATATCTACATATATACAATCTGAACCAGTGTTGGTAAAGATTTCTCTGGTAGTTTATGCGAAATATCAGTGTTTTTCTTCCTTGAATCTAAAGTTCATGTACTATTCAACTTGAATTCACCTCTAACTCAATTATAAAAAAAAAAAAAAAATTTTCCAGACTTTTCAGTTTGCGGATGTATTGTTTAACAATTTTGTGTTGATGTTCAACAACCGACTAAACTGTGCACTTGAAAATCTTTTATGACGTACATTTTTATTCCCCCAGATGAAAATTTATTTTAAAATATACAGCTGACACTTCACACGTCAAAGCGTTTTTTTTTTATTGCCACTACTGCTTACTTGTTTTCACTGTTTAAGAAACAACTCGTGAAAGCAAATTTGTTTCAAGCTAAAGTTTTTCGAAATCAAACTACATAATTAGAATCATCAAGTATGTACAATAAATTTTTGCGTTTCTGTTTGTTACCAACACATTTATTTCTACACCGTTTAACTAACCGAAACCAAATTTTGCACAGGTACTACATGCGATCTTGCGGGTCTTATAGCATAGCGTAATTGACTGCAATTGGAGATTTTTCTTTCGGACTTTCTTTTACAAAATACAAAGTTTATCCTCAACGACAGATTGGGTATTGCCAGTTCAGAAAAAGCCACATACGGGAAAAATGTATCGCTATTTATGCCAGAACACCGCCGGGTAATAATAGAAAATATACCTACATCATTATACGGTACCGATCAGAAAATCAATATTAATAATTTTAATGTTGGTCATTGTAATTGGTAGCTCATAAGGTTTTGTGTTTGTAATATATTTTTGTGATTGTTTACTGAGCCATGTGTTTTTATTGTAGAAAAACTCGCAATTTGAGCGAGAAGAAGAGACGGGACCAGTTTAACCTTCTGGTGAACGAGCTCAACTCCATGATATCCACGTCAAACAGGAAAATGGACAAATCTACCGTGCTCAAATCGACAATATCATTTCTCAAAAGTCACAATGGTAAATATATTTTGAACTCCATAAATAAATCGTGTATTATTGCTTTGAACATGGAATTATAAATGCGTTAAAGATCTCTCAGCCCAATATTACACGTTATCGCGTAATAAGGTCAGAATAATTGTATCGTAACTAAGCCGTAACATTCTCCATGATTTAATCGCGTGACGCTGTCGTATGTAATATTATTATATCTAAATTCCGAGACAGTTTCCCCGAAGACTCCAGAGTGGTCTTCAGTTATAAATAGGCCAATGTAATAATATCTCGTGCGAAAAAAAAAAAATAGTATACTTCATCGATTGACTAGGAATTGTATGCAATACAATACAGTGGAACCCCGTTGCATCGTTTTTCATGGGACCGTAAAAAAAAACGATGTATGCAGAAAAAGCAATACAATGTATGGCCGGGACTATGAAAAAATAGCGATGTATGCGAAAAAACGATACAAGCGAGAACGATGCAACGGGGTTCCACTGTATATGTGTTTAATAAGGAATAGTTGTATGTAGAACAAATATAGGGCTATCTACATATATATATTGCACAATTCATGCGTCAATAAACGATGTTATCGTTTAAGGCTCTTATACCGTTAAAAAACAAAAATATTATTGTATCAAATTCCCTTACATTTGTATTTTCTTTTCAAGTACTATTTGAAAATCATGCTTTTGGCAAAAAAACATCAAGATAATATGAACAATAAAATGTATTTTTATTTTATTATCGTAGGATATCAATTTACGGAGAGATATAAGGTTTTGAAAACGACACCAGCTAATGACCATTCTTGAAGTATAGGTCTATTTGAGGGTCGTCGTGCAATTTTACTTGTTCAGCGTGTAATTGGCTTTTCGGTTCGTCGGTGTGTACGCAGCATAAGAATGTATTTAACATTTAAGTTATCGCACTTACCTATGTACATATGTGTCACCCATATACATATGGTGTATTGGAAACTGTGTCGATGCATTATTCAAAAATGGACAGTGAGTTGCAATGGCGAATGCTCATGTTTAATTGATGTTTGTTTGTGCTTAACGAAACAGGCGTTTTCCTAAACGTACGCGACAGTGAACGTGTTTTAACGATTATCTCAATTAATACCCGTAAAATGTACGCGAGCACATTTTGCAATAAATAGTAATTGGCGATTTTTGGATTTCATTAGTATTTGGATTTCATTTTTGACCAACTGGATTTATTTTACAAATTAAAAATTAAAATATTGTTTTCATCGGTAAAATCATGTCGAAGATTGGTGAAGGTGATGCAGTTGAAAGAATTATTTGATTTTTTCGATAGTTTCAGATCAATCGTCTACTGTCGAAAGTTGACGAATGTTATTCATTTAACTTATATAGTTTGCAACTATATAAGTTACTATATAAACTTTGATGGAAGCGCCAATGGAATTCTAGTAGGCATGATTTAGTTGTTGAGATGTTTCTGTACAAAATGGTCACCGCGTAATATTTTTCCAATCCCATTCTTTTAATTTACCCTCCAAAAGGCAACGAGAAACCACTGGAGTGCTTCTTTATCTCGTTGCTTCACTATAACAGACGGTAAAAACCAAGTACTCTCCAGTTAATTTTCTTTCGTCTTAGGTTCTCAACCCTCAATTTAGTCAGTGTTATTTTAAATTATTAAGGTACCTCGTTAAATCTAATTAAATGGGACGGACAGTTTCTATAGTCCAGCGTTTCTCAATTTTTTTTTGGTTGCGGAGCTAACAGGCAAACAACTTAAAAAATACCATCCTTTTACCTCAAAGACTAATTCACCTCAGTAACTTCAGTTTTTGACTTTTACAGGTTAAGCAAAATAATACATTCAGTTTTCCAACAACCGTATTATAATACGATTTTACAAACCATGTTCTTGAATGTTTTAAGTTAAAAAAAAATAAAGACGACCTTTTAGACTGTATATTAGATATAATGTAATTCAGAGAACATGACGTTTTGGTTGGTAACTGAAAATAGATTATAAACAGAAAAATCTTTAAGAATCTCTGAGTATGTTGGTACATATGTACATACATACATACATACATAGTATGTCTCGCGGCAATTTAGTGGCCTCAAAGAACTTTGTGAAATACATTGGAAATTAATTATTTATATGACAAATAAAAAGACATAAAATTTTGTATACTTGTACAGGCATATCATTTTAACTATGCTGCCGTCCTAAGCCCACTTAACGTAACTGACAAAAATTTTGAAAATGAGTTAGATGTGTTTTAGCGATTTTTCATATCAAAATTAATGTATCTTCATCCAAAAGTGACTTTTTTAAGCTATTAAATCTAACGTATCTGCATGCGCAGAGAAATAGTATCACTTAGCGAAAATAACGTATCCAATATTTACTTCGGTCACTACCTTATCATGAAAGATTGAAAAGACTGAATCTCTCCACATTGGAGACGAGGAGATTAAGAGGTGATTTAATTGAAGTATTCAAAATAATAAATAATCATTATTCATGTGAAATGACCAACCAACCAACCAACATGTTCAATGAGAACCCTCATCTAAGAGGTCATACTCTTAGACTCCGAAAAGAAAAATCAAATAAGATTGTTAGAGATTCATTATTTTCAAATAGTGTGGTTAAAGTTTGGAATAGTCATATGTATACATTAATAATGAATAATGAAGTGACGTAACTACTAAAGTATTCAATTTTTTTTAAATTTTTCTTTAGAATATTATCAAAACACAATAGAAAATAACCTCATGCACTAAAAAAAAGTTTAAATAAATCAGTAAGTCCATTTATCTCGATATTGTTGTTTTGTCAGTTAGGTTAAGTAGGCTTAGGAAGGCAGTATTAGGCTGATATTACATTGAGCAACAAAACGGAACACCAGGTTTTTTTTGAACCTCGGCGACCAGATAGATATACAGGTTCCAATGGTAAGTATTACGATGTATTAGACGATGCGATTCTGAGTTGCATGAAAATTTCTTGGAAGTCAATGTTCGACGAAAAAAACCTTCACCAAAAAACCTTTTTTTTGCATCGTCGTACTCAATTGTCAACGCAACGCAACGTCAACGCAATTGTTTCGAAAACACTGAAATTCAGAAAGAAATACGAGAGGTTGAATTTTATATATTTTCTACGTCTACATAGACCTCTTTTTTATAGACGTCTTCCTAGACGTATTTTTTTTGTATGAAGATTATGAGATGAGCAGGTAGCTTGGTGAGTGAAAAGTGGTGCAATGTAATAAGATGCTCGCCACCGCAAAAAAAAATCTGGTGTTGGTTTTGTTGCTCAATGTAATATCGCTCTTACACGCGCTAGTTTACCGTACCAGCAAACCAGCGAGATTGTATCGGGTAAACTATCCCTGTGTAAATACCGCCATTGCGCTAGCAGCCTTGTACGTAGCACGCAGATTTGTTGTACGCGCGTACTATGTACAGACAAACAAACAAACCTCCACCAGTCCATGTTGGATGTAGGTCTTGGTATGACGACGTTGACGTCACGCTCCGATGATCTCAATTGCAGTTTGAAGTCGGCCGGACACTTTATGTACGGTTTGTACATCATGCACTAAAAAAAAGTTTAAATAAATGAGTAATATATGAAGAAAAACACAAGTCCATTTATCTCGATATTGTTGTTTTGTCAGTTACGTTAAGTGGGCTTACGACGGCAATATGTATGTATATCTTGATTGGCTATCCGAGCTATGAAGAAGAGGGGAAATGAAAATTATTTCCAATGGAGAAATGAAAATTATTTCCAAGGGAGAAATGGGGCCAAAAGGTTGTTAACCTTTTATAGGAATTGTATGTACATACATATATTCAATTTTCCGCAAGCGTAACTAATACTTACAAGGCTTTACTCACAATTTTATGCATGAAAAAATTCTCGTCTTTTACTTCCACGTTTAAAAGTTCGCGAAAACTTTTTCGATGTTGTGTAAAAAGTAATCGCGCCGTAACGAGTTGTAAGAAAAATGTACCCTTTGAAGGAATCCCGACAAATGTTTAGTTGGGTTTGAATACAAAATTCATTTTTCTTAATACAAAAGATAAAAACACGAACCTGCCTTACAATACCTTTATATTTTGACGTAATTTTTTTTGTTATGATGGAAAATTTTTTTTGATTAAGTCTCCGTGAAATTAAAAAAAAAACGACGAAGAAACGCATTCACACTGTCCAATAGGCGACAAACTTTTGTACAAAAAAACCCTGTGAACTAAAGCAAACAATGTACCCAAAGATAGTGTTCTCTTCGAATTGAAACTTCCTTCTCCGTGAAAAATTGACTTAACAATTTAAACTTCGTCCACAGTGTCAATTATTTTAGTCCCGACGAAAGCCACAACTTCCATTTCCGAGATTTCTTGGCGATTACATAGTCCTTCGAAGCTTGAGCGATGGTTGAATGATTTTCTCGACGATTTTTTCGACCTTAATTATTATTAATCGTCGTTGGCAAGATCTGGAATTATTAAATTTATATCGGGCGTCTCCTATTAGCATTTAACTAACTTAATTGTGAAACGGTTCCACAAAACTTGGCTCCATTGCCTCCAGAAGGTAATGGAAAACCACTGGAGAATGGTTCTTAGTAACATTACTATTACGTACTGTAAAATGTTTGTTAAATAGTTAAGGGGCAACGCTTTATATCAAGTATGCTTCCTTCAGAAGCGAATTAATTATAAAGGAATTTTATTTGTATGTATGTACATAAGATTTTTAATTTAGAATTTCATTGACTGTTTTTCAATGGTGCGAGAAGTGCTTCTGGTAATACGTGTGGTAATTTAACATTTCAATTCGAAGAAAAAGTTACTGGAATTTTTTCCACTTTTATTTTTCTTTAGCATAATTTTGATATACGGGGTCACGCCCGGCCCCCGCGAGTTCATTTCTTATAAAATTCTTTCCTGACCGAAGTGTGTGGGTTGGATAATGTATGTATAGCCAAATTCAAGGGGATTAATTGTGAATGGTTGTTTTTCATCTGAAATGGGGTGGTAGAAAACAATTATTTCGAAAGGTGAACGACCAGGATACATGTGGATACAAGTAGGATGTCTGATTTTTGCCGAAAAACATATACATAATACGTGGACACGATTCGACAGTTGTTTTTTTCTCACTCTGCGAACATTTTCTTCACAGCACTTGCACGACTCTTGGAGTACCGTGTCTAGCACTTGTGTGGAACGGGGTCAGATTCGCCCTACTTTACTAAATCATATTGGAACTTTGAACCGAATGAAAAAAACTTACCAATGCTGTCAGCTGTTATGTATTAGAGGTGGAATAACATTGAAAAATGAAAACACAGCGCTTGAATGGTGATGATGAATGTTTGTTTATTTCACATTTTAATTTGATAGGACGATCACAACAATTTATAAAAGATTTGAGTATTTAACTCGTGTGAGTGAAGTAAAAGTAGTAGAAGTCTGGAAGAGTGAGTGAAGAACTGAGGCAAGAGTGTGACTGGATGAGAAGTGCTTAACGGTTATAGCAAATTGCTATACCGATCAATCGAATTGAATGATTGAATGACGTAAGAATTTACGTCTGTGTGTGTGAGTCTGTGAAGAACTGAGGGAACTGACTGGTCGATGCCAACTCGGACAGAGGGGAAAGAGGTAGGGGTTGTGCATTTCGTTGGCAAGGTCGAAAAATACACTATGAACAATGAGTCGTTAAATTGGTCCAGACAAAATACTCTCGAACGTGAGAAAGTACTTGGTTGGGAGGAAGTGCAAGTTTACTTTGTATCATTCGAAAATACGTTTTGAATAATGAATCGTTAAATTTGTCCTCTAGACTAAATGCACTTATACGAGAAAAGGTCGTCCAAGGAGAGTCAAGGAGAGTTTGGGTCCAGTCATAACAATGTTAAGTACAACAATGTGTGATTCATTTCAAGTTCGGTGCAATATGCACCGAATTTATATTCGGCTCGAATATTTACGACCTGGTGAGCCAGATATAACACAGCCATAAAACTTACATGATTTTGACACGGCGTGTGTTCAATATTTAATCACAGAAAACGAAATAAATTATACCCAATTATACAAGTGTATTGTCCTACCCTTGAATCGGTGATCATTTTATATTATGTATGTAGCAGTGGTAGCTAACGATGTACTAGTGTATTCACAACTGGACGGATAGAAAATTAGTCGATTAGATAATAATCACACATACATTTGAATCGGTAAATTACGTTGACCATTTCACAGAATCCGCAGTGAGATCTCGCGTGAACGAGATCCAAGAGGATTGGAAGCCGTCTTTTCTTTCCAACGAAGAGTTTACCCATCTGATATTGGAAGCTCTCGACGGATTCATCATGGTGTTCACATCATCAGGCAAGATTAACTACGCGTCTGAGGGAATCACCTCGCTGCTGGGACATTTGCCGGTTTGTATTACGACTTGTTGTGACCGTGTGTGAATTTTTTTATTATAAAGTGCACACGTGAAATGTTTTGAGCGACATTGAAATTGTATTACATAAATTTGTGCCGTGTATCATCGATGATTGCTTCACGTGACGGTTATTTTATAATATATGTAATGTATAATAAAGCACGTGCAAAAAGCGAAACGAGTTGATCGAATGCAGATTTTCGTTTAACGTTCGGTAATCCCTCGAGGTACGGTATTCCGATCAATTCGGATTATGAGGGTTCATCATTCATCGATTCGATTATTACGGAATGGAATATTTTACAAGTTAATTTTTCACACGTGGTTGTGATTATTATGGTGTATTTTTTGTACTTGTACTATGTATATATGTATATAAATGAAATTATGAGTAATTTTACATGCATAAATGTACTAATGAAAATTGTAGTCGAACTGTGATTTTCAAATCAAAGGTCAACTACTGACAAACGATTAAACTTTCTACGTAGAGCTGTTATAACTTAGGTATAACGTACCTTGAGAGTCACTTTTTGATTACAATCCCTCCAATTATGTCCATAGCGAACTTAATTAACCGTAACTTGTATTGCGCGACATTTACTGTTTCGTATATTATGCGATTTCTATAAAAAAATATTATTTAACGTTGATTTCGCCTTTTAATTGATAAAATTTATGTGATTGCTGTATTGCCGCAACGACTATTTTATATATTAAGCATATTTTATTTGTCGTATATGAACATTTTTATGATAATTCACAGAGTGATCTATTAAACACGTCCATATATGAAATAACTTTTGACGACGATAGGCCGAATTTGTTCACCATGCTTCAGAATGCTGCTAGGAGTGCTACGTCCTCCAATCGAATTAACGAAAAAGGTTACAATTCAATACACAATTTAGCGTTGCGATTGAAATATACACTATCTACTTCATTATATTGTATTTTTTGTCGTTGTAGAAACTCAAGTCGTGTTCGCTTGTCACTTGAAAAGAGGTTGTTTAGATTATCACGAAAGTGCCACGTACGAGTTGGTGCAATTTACGGGATATTTCAGTGAGTTGAATCATGAAATACATACATATGAGTCGCCTAGTTCTAAATCCCGATAAGTTCATAAAACTCACTTGTTGGCAAACGCGGTTTTTCTGCTACAGACTTATTTGCTTGATGGCGTTTAAAACTCATTTAAACTTAATTTTGTTGATATTAAACAAAATATTGAGATTAGAAACATGGACTTATCGTTGTTTGTTTATAAATATGGCTTTTATCAACTTTTATCATAGTGCAATTGTCAGTTTTTGGAACTAACACTGATTTTCAATATTTTTTTATGGCGCACTTGGCGATATTTGGAATAATTCAAGTATAAAGGCATCGTTTGAAAACATTCTTAGAACCAGAAAATATTTTATCCTCGTTTTTTATATACATATTGTGGACTTGTCGGGATTTGGAACTAGGCGACTCATATATACAACACATGTCCAAAGGACGACTCAAATGGGATAGAATGAACTTTTCGTTTGTTGTTTCTAGGATTGATTACCGAGACGCAGAATTATGATAACCGATTTTCTACCAGTGCTACCGAAACGTTTCCAAGGTATGCCCGCTAATGCCATTCGTACGCACATGTATAAAATGCATTGTTATTACGATATGGAATACTTATTTGTTTTTGAACTTCAGATCCATGTTTGTTTGCACGGGTCGTTTGCAAATACCCCAACTGATCAGGGACATGTCCATAGTTGACTCGTCCAAGAGTGAATTCACATCTAGGCACAGTTTGGAATGGAAATTTTTGTATTTGGATCATAGAGCACCACCGATCATTGGCTATTTACCATTTGAAGTGTTGGGAACTTCTGGTTATGATTATTACCATTTTGATGATTTGGAAAAAGTCGTTAGTTGTCACGAGGCTTGTAAGTATATGTACATACATACATGTGTGTATTTCCAGAATCGCTCATATGTATATACATAAGCAAGAACCCGATGTTCTTTTGCTATAACCTTAAATACCCAATTGAGAATACATTGGGTATAAGGATTGGGTCAAGGGTATAAGATTTTTATTGATATTAACAAATGTCCACCATTTGCCTCTGCGAAAAGTCTCACTATTACCTCCGATCAACGTGTCACTGAAAATTTTATTATTTTGTGACACTTAAATTAAAAGATGGCACTTAAAAAAAAAAAATTCAGGTGTAGCCAACCCATGACTTTATCCATATATTTGAGGAATACAAAGAGTAACGAAATTATTTTTTTAAGTACGTAAGTAAATAAAACGCATACACCACCACCACACCAATCAAAAAACATACATATGTATGTACATATCATGAAATTACTGTATTGAGTGCGCGCGCGTATATAAAATACGATCTTCGGCATATATTCAAATAAGAAAAACTACCACTTCCGGTCGGCGGATTTTAATCAAAACCTTATCAACTCTTAAATTTTATATGATAATTATAAATATAAATTTTCGACTTGATCAATAGGGCAGTTTCTGAAATATTCTGTGGTAAAATTTTCGACAAAAAAATAACCCTACTTCCGGTTGAATGATTTTAATGATTTATTTTTTCGTAACTAGCAATTTTACTCAGGAGTACAAAATTATAATATTGTGACGATAGTACATATTTAAAAGGCCGAAAAAAAAAAAAAAACAAAAAATCGTTCAAGAGTAAACTGCCATTTCCGGTAGTCAGATGTTGACCAAAATCACAGTATCTCTTAAGGCTAACGTGAAAACTATAGATATGAAATTTCGACGAAATCGCCGGTGCAGTTTCGGAAATATTCTGCGGTAAACTTTTCGACAAAAAAAAAAACCTACTTCCGGTTGACTAATTTTAATGATTTATTTTTTTTTTTAAATAGCAATTTCTCTCAAAATTACAACATTACAATATTGTGACGATACTACATATTTAAAAGGTCGAAAAAAATAAAAACAAAAAAATCGTTCAAGAGTAAACTGCCATTTCCGGTAGTCAGATGTTGACCAAAATCACAGTATGTCTTACAGCTAACGTGAAAACTATAGATATGAAATTTGGACAAAATTCCCGAAACCGTTTCGGAAATATTCTGTGGTAAAAGAATTTTAGAATTTTCTACAAGAAAAAAACCCTACTTCCGGTTTACTGATGTTGACCAAATTCGTTATGGCTCTTACACCTTACGTGAAAATAATAGATATGAAATTTCAGCTTGATAGACTTGACAGTTTCGGAGAAAACACGCATACAGACACACACACACATAAGTACACAGACATACAGACATTTTTTAGAAATCATGAAAACGTGATCAGGGGATGATACCTGATACAAATCAGTCAAAATCTCGAGGTCGAATTTTCGCACGATCACAATACTTTATTTAATAAAGTAATAACATCAATGAAGAAAGTCATGCGCTTCACACAAAAATTTTGGTATCGGTAATGGATAATGTCTTTGTGAGAATAAATACTTGGCGGAAATAAATGGCGAACCAATGTCAATAAAATTCTCACTGAGCGAGATACCCAATTTACTAAAATGATTTGTATTGGGTAGTTCAAAAGAACAGCGGGTCCTTACTTACGGGGCCACTCGGTATATACAAATTAAGGTTTAGAATTTTATATGATACGAATAACTGAAGGGTGTACGTTTGCACTGCAAATAAATGAGTACACATACATGTTTACTCACAATTACATATACTGGTATTATTATTTCAGTGATGCTAAAGGGAGAAGGCACTTCGTGCTATTATAGATTTTTAACCAAGGGTCAACAGTGGATATGGTTGCAGACCAGATTCTACATAACATACCATCAGTGGAATTCCAAGCCGGAATTCGTCGTTTGCACTCATCGAGTAGTTAGGTAACGGGTCGCCAGGGTTCAAATTGGCATGCGATTATGCAAACGCATACATTGTACAGAGATTATTCTTTTAGCTATCAAGATGTGATGAGGTGCAGCAAAGATGCGGATTATGTCCCGATGCCAATGGAGCCCATTGTTCCGATACCAGAACAACAACAGCAACCAGAACTACAACTACAGCAACAACTGCAGGATCAGCTACAGCAGCAGCTACAGCAACAGATCCAGCAACAGCTACAGCAACAAATCCAGCAACAGCATCACCGACAACAGTTGGAACAGGAACAACAACAGCAGGGCCCGAGCAATGTTAGGTTCTTCGAAGTCCATAACAGCAACGCGATGTTCCCAGAATCTTACAGCGAAAATTCGTCGTTCCAATCCGACACGTGTCTAAAGAGTACCTCTGAACTTAACAAGTATTCGACTACATCCGACGTGGGCAGGACTTCCAATAGTAGTTACACCAAGAATTTCGAATGTTTGCAAGGTTCCGGAAATAGTTCGGATACGACATCCATTTCGGCCGATTCGCTCATTTTCGGACAGATGCCAACTGCGTATCAAAGCACGGTTAGTAGGTTTTTGAATTATTATTTTGTGTGTTGTCGTATTTTATACTGTTGAATGTATGTAGTCTAAATTAGCATCACCCAACGTGGTTGTAGTGTGACTTTTTTGTGTAAATTGAAATATCGCCGGCTTAGCTATTAAACTGCTTATCTACACATTTGGTCAAAAGCTACATATGTAGTTAAAAATCTCATCAAATCCAATCTATGTAATAGCAAAAATATAATGAAAAAAAAAATGTGTTTGTATAGGTACAATATGCAAAGTTTAAAGGAATACCTATGTATGTATGTACATACAGTTGAATACTGGAATTAAAATAGGCGCTAAGTGCCAAAAACTTGATATGGAGTTATACGCATTTTTTAAAATAAAATCAAAACTCATTATGAAAGTACCTATTTATTTTTAATTACTATCACTGTTCAGACGATTGAATTAACATTTACCAAAAAAAAAAAAAACTATTTTTATCAATAATGGCATAAAAACGTCCTCAAACATCAGATTTTCATAAACAATCCAAGTGCTTACAGTAATTTCATAAAAAAATGGACTATGTGCCAAGCTTGTTTTTCAAAATCAGTTTTTTGCTGTCAGATGATGATGTAGTCAGCATCTTTTAACTTCTTCCGGACAATATGAACACTTTTATCACCAGGTTTTCGCTTTCTAGTGACCCTAGAGCACGTAGATTGACAATCGCCTTCAGCAATTATTGGCAACTGTCACTTAGTCCGTATTTTAAAACTAAAGCTCATGGATTTACACTCAACGCCATCTTCAAGTGTATGTAGTAAATAAAATAATTTTTTTTTGCACATATGTACGTCTTATTTAAGATTATTGGCGATGGCAGATAGAATTCGAATCTGCAAAAATCAGCAAAATTCTTTTTTTGGCACTTAGCGCCTATTTTAATTCCAGTATTCAGTTGTTTTGGTTCTTCTGAACAATGTGTTTAAATGTACATAGATGGACAGTTTGATAGTGAAGCCGACGATATGTCCTTTTTTATTGATTATATTTGAAGGGTTGATATGCATAATAGTGTGAAAAGTAAAGCGCTGCAACCGTTAGTGTTTGCCAGTAATCAATGTAGTATTATTGTAGATTGTGACGCAAAACTTGGCTAATTAGACAATTTATTCTATAAATTCACAAAAATTGTGGTTCTATGCCCTTTTAGCAACTTTGAAAAAACACTTCTCTGTGTTATAGAATCGTGGATTCAATTTTGGTCGTAGTTTTAAAGTATCCGTATCCACGAAGGGTTGAAAAATTGAAATTGTGACCGCAAAATATTGCATCATTGCATGGACTTGTTTGTGAAAATTTATTTAAGCCTCGTGAGGCAAAATGGTACACACGTTGCGAGGCACGCCGAGCGAGATCGCCTCGCAAGCATTGCCTCGCAATGTGTATACACGCCTTTAGACTGTTGCCTCAAACTTTGAATAATGTATTATAATAACTAGTCAATTGATTGAAGTATGATTGTTGCTATTATTATATGTGTTATCGTCATATTCGACTACAGACCCTCTAACTTCATTTTCTCCGAATTTCACTTTTTGATGCCATTTGTTGAGTAACGTGTACACACCTTCTGTGACAATCTTGGGTCAATTTTTGTTAAAAAAAATTCGACCAACAGTAAACTAGGGGCATGTGGAGTTACGAGGTTTGCAGTCTAGATTGCCGATCAAGCTTCAGTAGAAAATTATTTATTCAGCTAGTATTGTTGTTTCATTTTAGCGCTCGGCAATAATGCATGCTGCAAGTGTTGTCGTGCAGCCGAATACGTATCTTAATCAGAACCGATATTCAGACACTGCTTTTCAGTCAGTTCAACAGTTTCAGCCAATTCAGATTCCACAGCAGCAACTGCCCCTGCATCTACAGCAGCAACAGCTCGAACAGCCTCATCATTCTCAACAACTGCACCAGTTGCAACCGTTGCACGAACAGCAAGCGGTTCCGTACCAAATTGAACAATCATATTTGACGGTTCCATTGTCTTCGGGGATCGCTCTTCAGAGAATGCCATCTTTATCACCATCGTCAGACTATGGCATCCCGATCACGTCCAATTCAGCTCGAGAGCAAGAGCAGGTGGGTTTTCAATGGCCGCCAGTACTAGTATATGAATCTAAAAACCATTGGCAAGATTCATTTGAGATATGCTAAAATTTTACAATGAATATTAATAATATTAAGCAGGGCAGAATAGTTTTTAAGCACGACCAAAAAAATAAAGAATAATGTAGGATGGGTCCATAAGTCAGAATCAAAATGTTGTTTTGACTGCCTAATTTGATTTCAATTTAGTAAATTGGGTATAAACTTACTAATTATGAAAAATTATATCACCCAAATGTTCACAATTTGATTAAATAGCTATGATATTATGTATTTTTATTTGTACCTATATGTGTGTACAATATTTTTCTGCAATGCATTATTTTTTGTTAAAATTATTTTTTTGTTAAAATTATTTTTGTTAAAATTATTTTTTGTTAAAATTATTTTTTGTTAAAATTATTTTTTTGTTAAAATTAATTTTTGTTAAAATTGATTTTTGTTAAAACTAATTTTTGTTAACATTATTTTTCGTCGAACTGATAAATACCACTAAATTTATTCCAAATATCAATTGTATTGATATTGAAGACATCAAAGAGGCTTTTGGGAATAAACAAGAGGATTTTGTAGCGTTTTAAATATTGCATACAACATAGCCGGGCAACTTAATCTTAAAAAGGTTTGAATTATTTTAAAATTACTGATAAAAATAATTCAGAATCGACCCGATGAATCAAAGTTTCATCATATTGGTGTTGTTTTAATACTAATTTACAAAAGTGGATAAAACCTTTGAATTTTTATATCGGCTAAGACAATATTGTTTCTTCGTAATTGAATCTCTGGTCGGATCGGATTGGCTTGCCCAGCCAACAAAATAAGTAATATTATATCGATAGTTGCAGAAGAAGCATGAAGAGTTAAAAGAAATGATAAAATTACAACAAGAAGAGTTGCGCAGAGTGTCGGAGCAACTCATCATGGCTAGATATGGCCTCCTACCGCCGATCATAAACGTACGCACTTTCAATTTTATCAAACAACACAACAACAACAAATTTCTGTTTAATAATATTCAATTTGCGTTTCAGGTGACCGTTCCGTACAACGGGCTGGTTCAAGCCAACAATACGATAACGTGGAACACCGAGCCGCCTGAAACATATCAGGGAAGATTTGTCCAACCATCCGATTCTCAGCATATTGTGATTAATCAGCAGAATCAGCAGCCGATGCCACAGCAGAATAATTTCGTACCGGTGCAAATGTCGCAGCATCAGGCTCAACTGCTATTCACGGCTCTGGACAACAACAATCAGAATTTAGAGCGGCAGGGATAGATCAGGCCATTGAAAATGCATGCTTTTTGATCTCTGTCATGTAATTAAAACACATATGTATGTAACTATTGTGTGTTTATGGCTTCAAACCAATAATCAGTTTATAATTTATGTATCTAATGTTCGTGCAATAGTCAATAGATCATTCATATTTCCTATTAATAGCTAAGTAGAGAATTTAACTTTATTATTATTTCTATTATGAGTAAATGGAAAAGGCAGTCAAGAAATTAAAACAAATTTAATGTGATATTTTTTGTATTTGTAACATTAAGAGTCAAAAACTTTAACATTTAAAATTGTGTTGTTAATTTTTGAATTTTTATTTCCATTGGAGAAAGTTCGACTACCGGCAACATACCGGTTGTATTATTTAAGTGTAATATTATTAAATTGTATGAAAAGTTATAATATAAATATATGAAAAGTTTTTCAAATGTGAATATGAAAAAACAAGGTTGAAAAAATTGAATTAGCAAAAAGATGGTAAAGACGATTCCTATTTTATCTTATAGTTTTAAAGATGGTCGATAGTTGTCACTAAAAAAAAAATTGTCAAAATAATTAATATAAGTTGGCATAAAATGTGGAAATGTGAAATAATTTACTTTAAATTTTATATAAATACATATATGGAAAAAATAGGTTTTATGAATCTTTCATATTTGAAAAGAATTGAGGGTAGGGTTTGTTTGTTTAAATCAAAAAAAAAAAGATGGAAACCATTGCAAGACAATTATTTTTCAAATTAGAATTCAAATATCAGAAGAGTTATACTTAATTGATTTTTTTGTAAATTATTACACTACTATATTTTTGTCCTTAAAACATGATGTATATGTGTCTATAAAAAAATACATAATTGTATTAGTATTTACAACAATATTTAGTATCTATTTGTATTTGATGGTAAAATTTAATTAACTTTGCATTCATTCTAATTCAAACATTAATGTCGAACTTGATTCCTAGCTGAGAATTTAATTCTACTATATTATAACATTAGATTTTAGAAGTTAGCCTGGGAACAGCACTTATTATTTATATTTATTACATGACGATAGGGGGGGGGGGGGGGGACCAAATTGGGCCAAACTATTCAAAAATTGACTAATAAAATTTAAAATGAACTGGTATTTCTATTTTTAAAATATATATATTCTACATTTGGAAAAATTTTTTGAAGATAAAATTTAGATACATGCTATTTTGTATAATTTATTATTATTATCGATTTCTCGCTGATTTGAGTTGTATACAGGCGGGTACGATAATAATAAAAAATGTGCTTTGAAATATATACATATGTATGTATATATGTATGTATATAAAAATATTAAATTAAATTATAAACTTGTTTCACAATATTGTAAAGGGATTCAGGGTGAATTTATATTATCGTTTAATTGAAATGTATTCAATTTTATATAAACCTACTACGTGATAGTCAAAAAGTAAAATAAACGATGTACTGATATTTGAGCTTATCAATAAATTATGTAAAAATGTTTGTTTAAAAAAAAAATATGTATAAATTTACACTTCAGATGATTGCTTGGTGAAATATATTCAGTAATTAATGCATTTAAAAATGCAGTGAGTCCTGTTTGATCTTTTTAAATGAGCACTTTTTAAAATTGGTACAATTTTCGTAATTAGAGTGAATACATTTTATATATATGTACATACAATGTATGTATAATAAAAATAAATATTTCATTATAAATTGAGGACTACGTGGGTTATAAATAAAATTTAAATTCCATACATTGATGGTCAGAAGATAAAATTTAAATCAATTTTTTTGCTGCAGAGGCATTCAACGTTTCTTTTGATTCAATTCTTAGAAATTAATATGAATAGTTTTGATATCGTCTCTACATATACATATGAAGATTAATTCGCTTTTAAATGGTTTCCGTTCTATGCTATATTTAAAACTGCACTTAAGATAATATATAAATATCCTCCACCTATATTAGTGATGTAATTTATAACTTTGATGTCGATTTATCGATCGTTGCATTATGCCATATTCTATATATTTATGTTAATCGACATAAGGTGGCAAAAAAACTATTAAAGAAATTTGGCTGATAGAAAAATTATTATCTGGCTGATAGGCTGTTGTATATTTTTTAAATTAGATTCCATTGCATTGAAAATGTAAGCTAATTATTATAATTAAATAATAAGAAAAATCTATTTAATGTTTATGAAAAATATTTATGTATTGATCTGAATTATGATGATAATATTTACAGATTTTTTTTTAAATAAGCATATTATTTGTATTATATGTACAACAATACATGTGTGTATGTTTGGTGTTGAGTTTCAAATTTATATTCAATTGAATCATTGATAAATGTTTCATCATAAGTGACAAAGGTATTTTTATTAGCTCCTTCACATCAGCATAAATCGTGTAATTTGAATGAAAATCAATTAAAAACATTTATTATGTAATTTTATTATTATATAGGTATAAAATGGATTGTTTAACAATAATTAAACAATTTAAAAATTATTTTCATATAATAAGCATTTTGACAAAACTGTCAAATAAAAAAAAATAAAAAAAAATCAAATTAAATAGCATAAAATACGTAAAACTAAAATAATTATCTATAGGTATATAGCAGACAAATTTTAATGTGAGCTCAATATTCAATCATATTTGCTCAGATGCGTCAAAAAAAATACATCTACATACAAATCTACATTATTGCGTTAAAAACAAAACAATGCCTCAACGAAGTTCTAACACAATAACTATGTACATATTATAATATTTAGCAATACACATTTGGCTTTTTGATAATATGTATAAAATTAGCGGGTTACGGAATATACATGTGAATACAATTCAAAAGCTGTAAATTTTGTAGGATTTTTGCAAAATTTTACAATTTCCTCATGGATTGCAGCAGAACCTGCAACTCTAGCTGTACGTCGCATATGACATTTTCAATTTGATGTTTCGAGTCCAAAATTTCAATACCTTGAATGTATGAATTGTAGCGCACGCCGAAGCTTCTCGGTATCGTATCAGCATATTTTCTGCAACAAACATAATCAAACCGTGTAGATTTTTCTATACACATTACAGAATAATTTGACAGTGAACCATTCAATGTATAACGCTACAGGCAAAGTATGCTACAAAATATGCTACGCTTCATAAATTGAAATAGAAATAGCATGTATGAAAAATGTGCGAGAAAGACTTCAGATGTCGGCTCGGTGAGATGAAAAATGATTCAAAAATTAGATAACTTCATAACGTAAAACGTTTAAGCACTGCATAAAATGACTAGGTATTGTTATACGATGCGAGGATTTCAAACATTGCCTGTAACATAATAAAGCATACTCACATCATTTTTTCTTTGGCATCGTCGAAACTTTCAGCGACATAGTAGACAGGTTGGTATTCGGTGATGGGATATTTCTGCAAGCAAGTCTTCTCAGGATTGAATGGTCTCCTTTCAGCCTTATCGGTAAGGCAATATTCAAGTTCTCCAAAAGAGGATAATAAACCGGCACCGAACGCTTTAATTTTTCCTTCTTGTTGACACAATCCATACTCGACGGTGAACCAAAAGCACTGAAACAAAAATCAAAAGTATAATATGAAAACGTTCGAAGATCTTCGATTCGATTAAATTGGCGTTGATGTATACCGTTGCTAATTTTTCTATGTAGTCGTCAGGTGCTCCGAGGGAAGCCAGGCCAATCTGTTGTGAGAATTGAGCGAATGCCGGGTCGGCGAACAACGGTACATGTCCCATCAATTCGTGGCACACGTCTGGCTCCGGTGTGTAAAGTGGCATACTTGAATGACGAATATATTGGGTTGAATGAAATACCCTAAACGCTAGTCCTGCTAAAAAGTCACGAGACGATAATAATCCGGCTACAGGACGCAGAGAAAATCCGGTGCAATCTGAAATTTAATAATTGACCTAGTTAATTAAAAATGCAAACGATTTTATTTCTGTGCCTAGAATATGTCTTATTATTCAAAGATTCCTTCATGTGTATCCATTGCTGTACTGATACTCACCACTGAATGTTTTTATATATGAACTATAAATTTTGACAGCGGCACCAGATACAATTTAAAATTAATGATTTATGAACTAAAATGTGTAAAGAGCTTAAAAGTTCAATTAAAATATTCAAAAAGTCAAATTATTTTAAAAATCAATAAGAAACAATGCAAATGTAAAAAAGGTGGGCCAAAACTAATCACCCCATTTACACTTTTTCTAACTTTTTTCCAGCCTAAATTTCCAATATTTTCTCTATTAACAATTGCATTAAAATATAAAATCTACATAGAATTAATAAAAATTTTAAAAATTCTTTTAAAATAACAATAACAAAACACACAAAACAATTTGTCAACTGCGTTGATTCAACTCGTTTAGATTTGATAGTATCGATATTTTTTTTATTATAATAAGGCAACATAATAACCAGCTCGTCCTTTAGAGACAGTTGGTACCTCTCGAGGCTCTGGCATGCTAAAAAAATGTTATCAAAGATTCGGAGTCCCGCGGTTTACTCATCAATAAACGGTGAGAACCAAACCGTGCACAGAACCCCCCCATAGCCCCACGAGTATTCGGTGACTTTCCTGTAAGAAAACGTTACCTTACACTGTCTTATAAACTGATTCTAAAGCAATAAAACTAGTTAAAAACGAAAATGAAAATTCTCTTTACTCGTCAAAATTTTTTTTTAAAAAAGTATTTTTGTCATTTTTAAGCAATTGTTGTTTCGTTGCGAAAAGTTAATTTACCTTTGAGGAAGTTGGACACGTCTTCTAGTTGCGGTATATTATCAGCCCTGTATCCACAATTTTGAATGAGCAACGGAAACACGTGGTTGTGCTCTCGGCAAGCGTGCGTCGGATACAATTTCACGAGTTTGTTGAACACCGTGCCCCAAGTCTTGGTCTCCTCCTCGGTGTAATCAACCCTCGGCAATGGTTGTCCGTGTTTGTAGGTATAAGCGATGTCGGCAAAGTACTTCCTGCGATTTCTGTAGACCGGATCGCTGAATCCGGGATGGTCCGAGTCCAACTCGGAGCCGTACGACAGGATCTGATTTGCGAAACGGTCCAATTCTCTGATGCGCCGAGGAAACCATGGCACGGCAGCTAAATAAGCACACATTAACATACAATCAAATGATATAATATAATGTATGTGCAAATACATATATGTATGTATGTACATGTGTAGAATCAGTAGTATTATTTTGAGTCGCTAGATCAATTATCATTTCGCAGCAAATGCACAGTAGAATAAGCTCTAAATTTTCATAATACATATACAAAATATTTAATAAAAAAGAAAGCACAATTCTTTCATAATTAAATACGTAAATTTGAATAACATAGGCAGCTGAAAATTTCAAATACATTAACGTTGCATTTTCATCGATGATGCAAACCGTTTATGAATCATACTAGTGAACCATCGAGTGAACCAAAACTAAACCATTTTAAAAGCAAATGCTTAAACCACATTTGAAATCAGTTTTAAATGAATTCAAAATACACACAGGGAAAATTAGCTAAAATAAAAAAAAATCTTGTAAAATGTAAAAATAAAAATGATAACGTTACGAAAATTCCTTCGAGTAATTCAACAGAATTAATTAATTTGCTATAATTATTATACTAATTATTGAAAAACTTTTTTTCAATTTTATATGATAAATGAAAAAATTCTCACTCCAGGATATGATATTTGTAATTTATTTTATTTTTAACAGTATTCTAAGCTTATTATATTAAAGATTATTATAAGCTATCGCAACGCGACACCACATCCCAGACAAAATAAAAAGTACATGAAATTCGCCAATCGTATTCCATTACGCAATCGGTATTAATTAAACTTGACATCGTACAAATAAAGGCAAATGACATTCGCCTCCAATGCAGAGCTCTTTCGCAAATTAATTAAAATCAATACTCACTCTTATTCTCCTTGTAGTTTCTGGATATGACGCTGAAGTAGTTGCACTTTGTCCTCAGCTCTTCGATAGCACCGGCAAAATCTCCTACACCATGGGTGCACTCCACCATAAATTCATAGCCAGGAACTCTGGTCGAGGACCTGGACTCGATGTGGGATAAGTTGACGCTGTGCCTGGTGAAAATTTTCAGACACTTGGCCAATGTTCCGGCTCCATCTTCGTCAATTGGGAAAAAAATGACGCAGGTGCTCTTGGCAGAATCCCTGCCCTCCTTTATGTAGTGTGTTCCCTCCATTAGTTTTGGCTGTCGACAAAGGATAATAGAGTGATGATCAAATTTGATTATAGCCCAAGACGACCGTTTCGTTGTAAGGACTTTCGGTCAATGAAACTAGATCATTCGGACGCGCCACTTTAAAGGAAAACGTGAGGAAAATTTTTGTAATAAACAATGGTGCTGGTTTCAGACGGAAACGCATTAGTTTAACGCGAAACAATACTGACTGATCATATAATCTTTTGCTGAAGATATAAGTCACACTTTTTGAAAATGAATTACGTTGTTTTCTTTTCGTTTTGACCAATTACAAGGTTTGCATTTCTGTTTACTAAAAAATCATTTTTAATGTTAATTTTTTTTTTGATAATTTTGCTCGTAAGAACTTAAACTGTTTTACCGTTACCGTAAAACTGGTATCAAGTCTAAAGGATACTATTTTTTTACAATCAAAGAACATAGTCCACTTTCATTACACGAAAAATGTCGAAAACGCGTTGCGCTCAGTAATGTGAACAAATGCCCTTATTCTCGTAATATAAAAATATTTTTGGAAATTGATCGTAGTCCACTTTCAAAAAAATGCGAATCATATCATTATGTAGCCAGTGGTTAAAATTAAATGGAAAACGTAGAATTAGAAACTTTGATAATAATTTTCGACCTTCATATATGTATGTACATACATATGTAGTAGGTATATTTTTTACAAGCACTTGAAGTCACATAATTAAATAACCACTCAACGATTGTACTCTCTCGATTTTTATTAACAAGAACTTAATACACGTACTTGTCATTTAAAGCCCTTTGTTCAAAAAAAAAAATATTCGTTACTAATAACAGTAACATCGCTACGGCGATGAAAAAATCAAACATTTTATAGATCACATCATCCTATTTCTAATGATATTGTAGTTTTTGTCAAATGGGACAATTAATTAATTAATTCTCACTGCCAAAATTAGCCATAATGTTTAATTTTAGTTTTAGTTTAAAAGATATAAATTTTCGACAAGACACCGGCTTTTTAATGGCTGCCTCCTATAAACAATTTTGAGTGTAATTTCAATCGTGGGTAAATTATAGCTTTTTTTTTATCAGTTTCACGATCTTTAATCTTAATTTGAGTTTGTTATGGGCTTATGATATCTACATACATATGTATATACAGTATATCGATGGGTTAGTGCACAGATATTGCATGTCCAGTTATGTGTTAAAATATTGTGTCATACATCTTTTTTTCATTAAAAATATGGACGAAATGGACATATTATATATTTGAATAGGGCAATACTTTTTAAACATGACGGTTTGATGCAGATGGACGTTTTGTGTATGGTAACTCAATTTTGCTAAAACTGGACATACAATATCTGTGCACTAACCCATCGATATATGTAATTGATTGATTATGTCTATGATTGAATAATATCGCAAAGACAACTTTCCAGTCCTCATTGAATACTTATTACTTACTACTTTATCCATATTGGATAAAGTATTGTGATAGTGCAAAAATTCGACCTAAATGTACAATCTGGAAATAGTATCTTCATATCACAAAAAAATACTCTCCACAACTGATCTACATATTTGTATGTACAAGTTCATATAATACATGTGGCTTGGTTTTATTTTCTATAACGAAAATTGAGACGAAAAATAAGTTTCCAGAAGATTTTTATCTGAATATTTAAATTTTGCAAAAACACTAAGGAAAATGTCACACATTAGGAGATAAAATATCACAAAAGTCGAAATGAAAATGAAACATCAAAATTTAAAATGAAATCTCGTATAAAGTATGTATGTGCGTTGAAAGCTTTCGGTTAACAGTTGTCGTTCTTCAGTCTAGACGTAGACGCTTTAAGCTTTTGGCCTTTTGAAAAGCGAATCACGTGTAGGTATAAATAGTGCAATTCCGGGTCAAATGGAAACTTGGTGAGGTTGTTTACGCTTGTTTCGGTCTCCACGTACCCTCTATACCGATGGTTCTCAATCGAAACCCTTCAGGTTCTCAAAATAGGAAAAAAAACATTGAAAATTACGCAAAGGCAAAAATTAAGCATCGAAATTTGAGGATTTGACACCGTTGTACCTTTCTGTTAAAAGTGTATTACATTTTTCATTATTTCATGAGAGTTTTTACATACGAGAAATTTCCCTCGGTTGAATTTTCGATGAAAACTCGAATCGGTCGACGAAATACCGCGAACCGGTTAATCTCTTTCCGACGAACCGGTTCGCGCGATCGGGAAAATTTTACCTTATCCGGTGGCGAGTCGTACGCCTCGAAAGATTCCTCCTTGTTTCCGTTCGAGGGTATTGGCTGTGGTCCCATCATTTTGGTTTTTTTGTGTGTGTGTGTTTTTTATGTGTGGCAAACCGGTTGACGACCCCTGACCTCTATCGTTTGAGTGCGAGAACACGACTGATCGAATCGAATGTTCGAAACGGAGAATAAGTGCGATCTGTCTCAACGTCGCGTTATATACAGATAGTATTATCGCTCGTTCAACGATCCCCTAATTTTATGTTTAATTTTATAATTTAATACATTTTATTTAATTATTTTTTTTTTTTCGATTTAATTTCGGCTGACGATAAGTCTCATGCTATGTACATTTATATAAATACTAGTGTAAGCCCGTTGAACGTCAACGCCCGCTGAATTTTAAATATTTTTTTTACTTTACTATTTATATTATAATTATTAATTATTATATATATAATAATTATAATTTTGTAAAAATCAAAAAACAAAAAAAATAATAGTTTTTATAGCGTCATCTATGTAGTCACGATCCCTGTTATAGGTAATATTAAAAAAAAAAAAAGGACTAAATTGACCAACGGCGATAGCGAATAGCATTAGTGCGAGTTCTCTCGAGCCTGGGGTCCTGGGTTCGATCCCCCACTCTTTCTGGATTTTTAATAATTTTCCCTCAGCGACCGTTATCAGCAGACAGACGGATTTCGGCTATTATATATATAATATATCTTGTTTTGTCGAAAGTAAAAATAAAAAAAAACCATTGTCGCACTAAAAAAGCTAATCGTATATTCAAATCGATTAAACTTTAACCCGTTTCGAAGTAATCCTCATGTAGATTATGAAATTGAATCATTGGTATTGGATTCCAATTGAATAACAAGACAAAATGACTAATCCTATTTAAGATTAAACATCAAAGAAAATCAGTATGGAATTGTACTTGAATGAAGTACCGCAATTGGACAAAAATGCGTTTCAAAATGAAATTTAGCACAAATTAGGGCAAGTTAGGGACACGAATAAAAATTCATATAAAACAACGTGTTGAAATAGGATACTGGATGAAGGCCTCTCAAATCCTCTTCCATTCCTGCCTGTCTTGGGCAATCTGCATTCAGTTGACTCCACACATTTTACTCAACTCACCTACCTTGCTTTCTTTCACATCCTCTCGGATACCACTCCAGTATTTCTCGCCTCGATTATCCATCCATTCAACTTTTTCACACATTCCGCTATATCTGCCACTTTGGTCATGCTTCTTACCAATGTATTCCACTTATGATCTCTTCTCGTTATACCGAGCATATATGTATGTACATCTTTCCATGCTTCTCTGTGCAAATCAGAAATGAGCTGTTAATTGAAAAAAAAAAAGCTTCTAATCATAAACGAGACCGCATGATCGGCTTGAACCGGTTTGTACTGATAATTTTTTTTCAATGCGCAATTATATAATAACGCCAATTATATATTTAAAAAAAAATGTACATAGATAGGAGTAGGTGTATAAAATGCTAAATCGCTAAATTGTAACTGGACCGGTTTGGTAGTTGGAAAATGATAGAATTATACGCACCTGAACCGGTTTTGGGGTTTGTAGTGTGTCAAATGTTGGATTGTTGATTTATATTTAAAACGTTGTCAAATTGATATTAACATACTAAAGTGTATTTTTGAATCATTTATCATAGGTAGAACTTTTTAACATCAGATTAGCAACACAGTTTATTTTTGGAACGTAATTTGCACGTACATGTATGTACCATTACCGGAAAAAGAGGTTAAAAAAAGTTCAAATTTAGTCATTTTGATATTACATTTAAAATGTAAAATATCGTACGATATGATACACAAGTGTTGGGAAAAATTGGTTGGTTACGCATTGTCAAAAAAAAATGACTAAAGGAAAACCGCAAAAATATAAAAATTGCCTGACAAATTAACGATAAGCGCATTGAAAAATCACCATATTTCGAATTAAAAGTGAAAATCTAATTGTAAAATGTATTGCGAGGGTTCACTTTATTTTTTTTTTCCACTTATAAAGCGTCACGATGAAAGACGAACGATCTGAAACGTTTTCAATACAAATTTTGCACCGTTATACGGTTGCGAATATCAGACGGCAATCGTCGAATCGGAAAAAGTGATTCAATTAGAGTGATATAACAATTTGCTGTGACGTGCTTGGAAAAAATTGCCTGCAGTTTAACCCGAAGGCCTTTTCATTCAATAAGAAAAGATCTTTAATTAAATTCACATTCAAAGCAGCAACAATGGTCCCTTTTGTACTCGTAAATCCAGATTGAGTTGTTTGTTCGCACCACCGAGTGTTTGTCAATTGAATTAAATTACACACATACACATTCAGTTAAATGTCATTGGCTAACTTACTCAGGGCAAGTCGGCGACCAATAAAATATTTTTTTTCATATTTACATAGTGTACATACATATATATATGTAGTATTCCACGAAAGAATACAGTAAACGCATCGAAATATCAATATTTTGTTTTATCATTTTTCGCGTCAGTGAGATGTGTTTTAAATTTGATGTCCAATTTCGAAATTGTATCCATACATATGTGTTAGCATTAAATGATAATAATAAGTGTAGTTAACAATCTGCAAAGTAGCTGTAAATATTTTCGCACTAAATATCTCATTTGCGAAGCGATAGATTTGACCCAAAATCACGCGACATTCCAAGGCGAACTTTTCTATTTTTATTTTTATTTTTTATTTTGTTTTGTGAATCAATTTCGTTTATTTTTTGATAAGCAGCGATTTGGACGTGAATCATAAATATGTTTTTAGCGGTTCTGTTATACAAAATATTTTGACCAATAAACGATATTATAATTATAATAATATAAACTGACGTACGTATTGAGTATATCAGATTACATTAACAGTTGAAACACAGCGACCGCTTATAAACAATATTAATAAATAATATTTATGCGATTAGAGTTCATTGATTAATTGCCATGTTTTCTATGTATCGTTTAGATGTTTGATTTTCAGTAATATCGATTGAACGAACGTTTTGACCATTTTTAAGAACAATAATAGCGACAGAGACGATTTTTTTTTTGAATTTTCTAAACTTTGAAATGTCGGCCATCATCTGGCGATAACCCTACAACGACCACGCCAATGAATTAATCACATTTGGTTCGAAAAAATCTTATCGTACCGGTCATTGAATTGTCAAAGCGCAAGGTTGAAACGTGACCGATATTGACAGACGGAAAGTGTTTGTTTGTTGACGAACTGTCAAGGATTCCCAAATGTTTCAGCCATCGACCTACACGACGGAAACATACCCACACGTTGCACTGTCAACATCTGTGTGATGATTTAATCCACCACAGGAAAAATAAGATACCGCAATTTTTCGAAAATTTAAAATTTCCTTTTCCTCGTTCGAATTATTTTCAATTCAATTATATATTTTGGTGGATAACGTAATTTCAAACGCGATGACGCAATTTAAGCTTAATATATCTATTGTACTTTTGTTTTTATCTTGTTTTCGTAACGCTGTTTGCGATTTTTTTTTCGTTCGTGTCATTCGGGTCGCACAGGTCGCATCGGAACAGAAATTTAATTAAGAAAAAAAAAAAAACACGTCACTAATTTGACGCTCAGTTATCTGAAATATGCGGAAAATATTGGGTTTTTTTTGCTCTAAGCGTTTTTATCCGTGTTACATAATTTTAGAATTGAATATTATGCAACAGTGAGTAATATTATGTGTGATACAATTTAATCAACGCTGTCAAATGTGACCGTTTTCAACATTTGTCATAAAATATGTACATCAGAACATTTTTACTTTATCCATATCGGATAAAGTAAGTCGTGCGTAAATTCAACCTCGAAAAGATGACTGATTTTGATTAGGTACCCGTCCCTCGATCACGTTTTCATAATTTTTGGAAAATGTCGTGTATAATCGCTATTACTCAAAAACCGATTATCGTATCACACTGAAACTTCATATACATGTACATAGGTGTAATATTATGTGTATTATACTATGTATGTATGTACCTAATATAATATTAGTTCCAACTGGGGATTCCATTCGAGTATTCGAATATATTCGGGCCTTTTTTGGGCATTCGTTATTCGAGTAAGTTTGCGAATTACACTATACGAATAGTATTCGCAAATATTTTTGCATATTTTAGATTTTTAAATTTAACAAAGAAGACATGCCTGTTTGACGAGTGACATTTAATCAGTATTTTTTCTACCCGATAAGGGTGGCAATGACTAGGCGGGTAAAAACCATTCATTTGGCTTTACTTGACAACTGTAATTAGATATATTTTGAATACTCTTTCGGCACCGTCTTTCTGTCAAAGTAACGAAAAAAATTACACCATGTGCTATTTGTTTTGTATTTTTGTAAGAAATCTCCATCATACAAATTATGGTTATTTATGAATTTATCTACACATTTTTATTTTAAAAAAATATTTTTGTCACATGATCTGTTATGGCTTGAGTGCAAAAAAATGCGTTAAGTTAATCCTGCTACTCTGAGAGGTTCCATGAATAAACAGAACAGTGACAAAACAGAATAGAACCGTGAAAATTCAGAACAGGGGAAAAATAAAATATTTATTATAAATACGATATTTCATATCGTAAATTTTGGTTTTGATTTTTTTTTGACCTTTTAAATATTTTGTATCCTCATAATATTCTAATATTACAATCGATATATAAATACCAAGTTACGAAAAAATAAATCATGAAAATATACACATCAACCGCAAGTGGAGCTTTTTTCTCGTAGAATAGCTTAAAATATTGTAAACAAGAAACGGTTCAATATCTCTCAAACCACTTGTTGTATCAAGGTGAAATTTGATATGTATAATTTCAGAGGAAAAGTCTGAGGAATTATAATTTTGGTCAAAATCTGCTAATCGGAAGTGGTAGTAAGATAAAAGATACTCTTGAATAAAATTTCTTTCGAATTTTATTCAAGATTAATCCGAATAGCAACAAAAAATTTACTCTGAATATTGTGGTTAATAACGCAGCGAACTCGAACGATATGATGTGTGTGTGTGTGTGTGTGCACATTCTCCGTTTTTTTTTTACTTTTTTGCTATACATTGTACATATAGCGATTTTGTACTTTTGCGACTTGTTACCATCGTAAATTATCACGTTTCATTATGAATCATCGGTATAAGAAACTCTAATGTTATATAGAGCAATGGGTTTTTATTGATCACAAGCAAACAGTGACAAGGCCGGAGCTCAGGGCCCATGGAAATTATTGACTATATTATTTACACACAGTTAATATAACTGAACCGGATTGGAAAATCGGAAACGAATCGTTGCATTGAAATTTTTATGTATGTATGTGTGTGTATAACGACATGATGCAATGTTGGATTATTATTTCGCCAATATAACAAAAAGACACGTTCGATTTGCGGTCGTGTTGCAATCCGCAATGCAGTTGCATCATGCCCAAAAAAATTAAATAAATAAATAAAGCTTATACTATTGTGAGAAAACTACGATGTTAGTACTACGATGTTCAGAGTATGCTACTTCAAACGTTAGATAACATCAAAGATGTTACGTAACGTTCGGATAAACTTACTTGATTATTTTGTACCTACATATGTATGTACATATGTATGTTCAACAATAATAGTTGAACGGGATGTGACTTCAGAACCACTAATGCTAAATTTCAATATTCTGCCCTTTATATACCTACGTATGTATGTATCTATGTCAAATTTGAATTATAAATTTGTGTGTGTGATTGCAATTTGTATAAATGGTCCTATTTGGTATGATGAAATTCACAATAAACGATAACAAATTTATGTTACAGGCAAAATGTGAATTCCTGAATTGTATAGAATGTCCGAAATGGCCACGAAAAATTCAAAACGTCCGCTTCGTAAATTGAAATGGAAGTATGAAAAAATAAAGATTGAGAAAGACTGCGTGAAAAAAAAAATGATTCGAAATTGTACTTCGGGATAAGTTGGTCACATTGGTGAAAAAGAAAATGATTTAGAAAGGAAAATTCATTTATTTCTATGTAGTTCAAATTGTCTAAAACATATTATGTAGACACTAATACGAAATTTAAGATTGTTTATTTAATTTATTTATATTATGTTATCAGGTTTTTTATTTCTTAAGTATACATTGCATAATAAAAACGACGATAATCTCGATCGCAATATTAGTAATTGAAATACGGTTACTTACTAATTTATAACTAAAATAATAATTGACGTGCCATTTATTTGATGTAATTTTCGTACGGATATCTTTTATGATGCCTACTTTCGTCGTTACGATTGTACGAATTCCAACCGTCGTAATGTCGCAAATTTACAACATCTGAAATCATCGAAAATGAATAAATAAATCATATATTTCAATTATTATATTGATATAACCGTTTCCATTTGTATTATGCATTACTTCGATAGCTATTCGTTCCTTTGCGAGTGTAACTTTCGGGCCTGGGTACATTGTCACTTTTCGGCTTCAGCCAATGCAGAACGCAACCCCTAGGTACGTGATTCTGAAATTGATATCAAATTACATACGTATACGTTTAATAATTTTTAATTATATTAATGAAAATATGTATATCCGTATACTAATTCGCCGGGGTGAGTTTTTCGTGGCGATTGTCCCGGACACATCAGAACGCCTTCTCTCACGTGAAAGTCTTCAATGTCGCGATTTGTTTCTGCACATTACGATAATATTTATTTATAAATATAGTGTTCATATTATATATTAATACATTTATTGATAAAATTACCAATAACGTTAATGGTAAAGTGGCAATTGACTCGATTTCCAGCCCTGTCTGTCGCTATGTAGTCTACGTGGTGTATGCCAATTCCGACACGCGCTCCAGGTACCTGAAAACGATTTAAAGAAAAACCCAACTTTCAGATCGATTATTTCAAAACTCTTTCAAAATATTGTAAAATAACCTTTTGTCGAATTTTTCAATCGATAAACTGACCTAATCTAATTTTTTTCACTGGTCGAAACGAGTTCAAACCGAACACAAAACACGCTCTCACCGTTACGTTGTAAACAAACGATATTGTTTCATACGAATGTTTTCCAATTATTATCAAAATTATATAATGTTTGAGATTTTTTTCCATTTGATACGATTACATACATACCTATATAATTTGTAGATTTGTAAGTATTCGGTGAAACTTGCTAACAAATCACTATTTTTTCGACTATGTACATACGTAGGATCTGTAGATTTATTACAAAATTTGAAAAAAAAAGTATAAGTTTTACCTTAGATCTGTGTATTTCGTTGATTCCAACGTTATCGTTGAATTGAGGTTCATCCCATACTATTCGACGGAATCGTTCACCTTGATTCAATCGAATGTCTATGGAACTGGGACAATATGTCACAGTGGGATTTTCGGCATCTAAAATAAAATCAAAAACGTTCAATCCACCAATTCAATGGTTATAATTTGCCAATAGTAAAATATTAGACTTGTTTGCAAACGTGGAATTTCAATTTTGTAATACATAACAATGTTGAAATGTTGTTGTCTACAGAAATGTTGTTTATAATTGGTATACTACACTGATGCAATAAATTTTATGGTATTTTTCATCTTTCTATATATGTATGTATATTCCGTATTATAACATTTTTAGTTCCTACGCGAACGATAATAATATTTTCCATTAATTAACCTCACCGTGAACCACCTCATATGAAGTAACTGTTATTGTTATTAAATTAAATGAAGAACTTACATAATTTATTTACTAGAGATGTGAAATATGTATTATGATTTGCATCATATATCATTTTGTCGTCTTTTATCTCGATTGAATTATTTTAGAGAGTAATTAAAATTGCAAAAAGTTTAATTTTATTTACACCCACGCTAGGTTCAATACGACCGATTAACTTTTGTTGCAATTTAACTTTTTGACCAATACTTTTTGTGTTCTATAATAGAATTCAGACAATTTGTGCTATCGATTATCCAGTAAAAAATTTAGTAAGTGACCTTTTAACAATCGGAAGCCCACCACGTCATGCATCGACATGCTAACGTGAGTCGCACTCTTTCGACGATTCTCAACATTTTTTTAACACAAAAAATCACACCCACCTATTACAGTAATGGTGAATTTACACGATTCACTCGTGTCGTTCTGAGCATTTCTAACTTGATAAATAACCGAAGTAACGCCGGGACCTAGACGACGAAGTCCCTTTTTGGCCCAGGTCGGATCAGCGTCTATGTATCTGAAATTCATATCATTATTGTTATTGTTGAAAAATGATTGATTAGTTATATTTGTTTTCAAAAATTTCGAAAATAACGTTTGTTATTGTCATTATGTGTTTTGTTATCTCGTCGTGTTTGACGTGCGCGCAAAAGTCACAAATAAAATATTGTTCGGAACGCTCCAAAATTTATATCGCACAAACAACAAACACTGCGCAAATTGCAACAAAGACATGGAAAATCATCGCAATTTTGGACTCGCCAAACATACGCCCGTTTACATGCGTAGATTTGAATTCAAATATCTAGTGAATGCATTTGCAAATCATATCATTGTCGTAAAATAAACTGTGGGTCCTCAGGTCGCTCAAAATACTGGTGTTAAGCGGGTATTACACAGGGATCGTTTACTCGCTACGATCTCGCTAGTTTGGTGACCGGCACATAGAGCTGGTAGTGAGCAGCTAGTAAACCTATTACACGTGTTCATTTTACTCGCCGGTGTCGCCACTCGCTGCCGCTAGAGGCGCTGTCATGACTATCATGTCCATTGAAGTGTGCTGTGTGTGTGTGTTACGAGCTGAAAATGAAACGCTTAACCTCAAATTGCCAATGAAGTGACGTCACACGAGCCAGCTAGTGTGAGTAAAGTTCAAACATTCGAACTTCACTCGCGCGGCCGAAAAAGCAAGCTAGTTTACTAACTTCACCTATTCTGCCACTTAACGCAATTGACAAAAATTACGAAAATGAGTTAGATGTGTTTTGGGGTTATGGGAGTGTATTCTTGCGATTTTTCATATCAAAATTAATGTATGTTCATCCAAAAGTGACTTTTTTAAGCTATTAAATCTAACGTATCTGCATGCGCAGAGAAATAGTATCACCGTATCCAATATTTACTTCGGTCACTACCTTATCACGAAAGATTGAAAAGACTGAATCTCTCCACATTGGAGACGTGGAGATAAAGAGGTGATTCTATTGAAGTATTCAAAATAATAAATAATCATTATTCATGTGAAATGACCAACCTCATTATTTTCAATGAGAACCCTCATCTAAGAGGTCATACTTTGAGACTTCGAAAAGAAGAATCAAATAAGATTGTTAGAGATTCATTCATAGAGTGGTTGAAGTTTGGAATAGTCATATGAGTCGCCCAGTTCCAAATCCCGATAAGTCCACAATATATAAAAAAACGAGGATAACATATTTTCTGGTTCTAAGAATGTTTTCAAACGATGCCTTATACTTAAATTATTTCAAATAACGCCAAGTGCGCCGTAAAAAAATATTGAAAATCAGTGTTAGTTCCAAAAACTGATAATTGCACTATGATAAAAGCTGATAAAAGCCATATTTAGAAACAAACAACGAGAGGTCCATGTTTCTAATCTCAATATTTTGTTTAATATCAACAAAATTAAGTTTAAATGAGTTTAAACGCCATCGAGCAAATAAGTCTGTAGCAGAAAAACCGCGTTTGCGAACAAGTGAGTTTTATGGACTTGTCGGGATTTGGAACTAAGCGACTCATATGTACATATACATTAATAATGAATAATGAAGTGACGTAACTACTAAAGTATTCATTTTTTTTTTTTAATTTTTCCTTAGAATTATCAAAACACAATAGAAAATAACCTCATGCAAAAAAAAAAAGTTTAAATCAGTAAGTCCATTTATCTCGATAGTGTTGTTTTGTCAGTTAGGTTAAGTAGGCTTAGGAAGGCAGTATTAGGCTGATATTACATTGAGCAACAAAACGGAACACCAGGTTTTTTTTGAACCTCGGCGACCAGATAGATATACAGGTTCCAATGGTAAGTATTACGATGTATTAGACGATGCGATTCTGAGTTGCATGAAAATTTCTTGGAAGTTAATGTTCGACGAAAAAAACCTTCAACGCAATTGTTTCGAAAACACTGAAATTCAGAAAGAAATACGAGAGGTTGAATTTTATATATTTTCTACGTCTACATAGACCTCTTTTTTATAGACGTCTTCCTAGACCTATTTTTTTTTGTATGAAGATTATGAGATGAGCAGGTAGCTTGGTGAGTGAAAAGTGGTGCAATGTAATAAGATGCTCGCCACCGCCAAAAAAAATCTGGTGTTGGTTTTGTTGCTCAATGTAATATCGCTCTTACACGCGCTAGTTTACCGTACCAGCAAACCAGCGAGATCGTATCGGGTAAACTATCCCTGTGTAAATACCGCCATTGCGCTAGCAGCCTTGTACGTAGCACGCAGATTTGTTGTACGCGCGTACTATGTACAGACAAACAAACAAACCTCCACCAGTCCATGTTGGATGTAGGTCTTGGTATGACGACGTTGACGTCACGCTCCGATGATCTCAATTGCAGTTTGACGTCGGCCGGACACTTTATGTACGGTTTGAAAGCCACTGAAGCTGAAAAAGTCAAGTCAAATGTCAATAATCCACTTTTCAATGTGCATATTGATCCACGTTTAATTTATTACGTCTCACGTTTGATCGGAACGCAAGTGACAGGTAGGTTGTAGGGTGTCCATTTATTGTTATCGGTGCAAGTGAGCATTCTGGCACCTTTCGGCTTGTGACCAGACTGACAAACGAGTGTGCAAAATTCCGATGGGAATGTATCACCGTTTGTGCATGTCGACGGTGTAAAGTGACCGTAGTTTGGTTTGGTCAATCGTGGACAAGGATGAGCTGAAAAAAAAACGCATTTTATTTTCATCTCAATTATACACTATTTAAACGAGCTGAAATTTGGCATGAGAACACTTAAAAATGTCTCGAATGCACAAGAGTGCTGTCGCAGAATGTTAAAGGTTAGCTGGACAGAAAATGTAAAAAGGCAAATTATGAGATGAATTGAGACTGGAAGAGTATGCGTAAGAGGAATACCAAGACAACAGGACATAATAATTGTAAGTCTATACACAGAGCAATTTTGCTCCTACTACTACGAAATTTAAGCTCGCAATTTTACCGATTTAAAAATCAGCACACTTCCAATTAACCCTTTTAAACGAAAACAAAAAATAGTGGGGCCAGAACACTATTCCAATAAACGTGCTTCAATAGAAAATACTCAATATAAAATAGTATCAACAGTGAAAATACATACTTTTGACTTTTGATTTGAACTGGACGACTACTTGGAAAGATCTGAAAGCTGAAAAGTACTACAAATGAACGATAAAATACCCGACTATAGATTTCAATATTCATTTTGAACAAAAAATTGACCGATTTTGAGACATTGAACGAACAACACTAAGAAATAGAAAAATCGCGTGATTTAAAAAACACATATGATCCGAATCTCGAGCCAATCAACATTTTTTATTACCAGATTCGTGTTCACTGGGCATAGATGTATAAGAAAAGTCATATTTCGTCTCGGAAGCATTTTTCGTGTCGAACAGTGTTATTTATATTATTACGGTTTCATACCAGCTACTGATGATGTTCGTTTACCATTATGTCTGTTGTGCGAACACTGTTTGACCAACGAATCTATGAAAATATGTACATAGGTCGTTTGGAAGCGCATTTGAAGACGAAACATAGCACTTGTGTGAACTATGATTTGAACCAATTTAAGAATATAAAGGGGAAATTTGAAAAAAGATCAACAATAAATTCAATTGTTCTCTGAACGAAATGCTAAAAAAAGTCGTACCATTGAAGCTAGTTATGAAATTTCTCTGCTCATAGTTAAATCTGGAAAAAATCATACTGTAGGGGAGGATTTAATTAAGCCAGCTACTATATCAGTTTTTCTCAAAAATATTTTTAAAAAAGATGTACATGTAACCTAAAATACATACATACATATTTACTAACGAAAGTCATATTAAAAATAGTTTTGACTGTGTGCATTTTTTATTTGAAGCAACCAACAATTTTTTTTTCTTCAGAATTTGGTTAACTTTAGAATTATGGTATTTTGAGGCGTTGAAGTGGGGCATGACACAAATAAGGTTGAGAAACATTGCTTTAGAGGTTCCCAACCTATGGGTCGCGACCCCCAAATGGGGTCGCGCTGTGGGGCTGCCGATTGAAACAGTAAACCAAAAAAAAAATATTGACAATTGCAATTTTCATTTTTAACTCTTTGAACTCGGAATTAATTTTGACATTTTTCAATTTCCAAACGATGAAAGTCAATTACAAAAATAAAATATTTTTAACCTCTTGGGACAAAAAATAACTATAAATCCGCGAAACACATATCCTCAGCATTGTATAAGATGAAAAACCATTAGATGAATCTTTCGAACCAGTGCTTCTCAAATTTTTCTACAGAAACATATCCATTTCATCTTTACCGACTTGAAAATTTGATAATTTCAAGGATTTTGATTTTTTTTTAAATTTGTGAGCAATTTTACGACACAAAATCTGAACATGGGTTAAACTTAATTTGAAAATCATAATTACATTTCTTCATAAAATTTTAAAACGTTCGACAAAAAAATTATTTTCTCAATAAATAATGATTTTACATATTATCATTCATGATGAAAAATCTTCCCCACACTGTTTCCAAAATAACTAGTCATTCTCAAAAAAAAAATTTCCAGTGGTTCAAACACTTTTTTTTCAAATAATATATTTTCACTTTTGGTGAAATTTGGAGATGAATAAATTGCATCAGGGATATTTTAGAGGCTTTATAAAATAAAGAGAATGTTTGAGAATCTATAATACAAAAATTAATTTTTTTAACCTCTGTCAAGTAACCATTTTTACTTAAAAATAAATTACGCTTTTGGTAAGCTACTGTTTGAGAATCACTGGCGAGAAACAAAAATTCCAAAACTGGACCAGCCGTTCTCCAAGATATGCTAATTGGATTAGCAAAAAAAAAATAGTGGTTTCAGTCAGTTTTCATCTAAAAATAAAGTCAAAGTAAATGTCGAGCTACGCTCGACATACGAGTTCAAAGAGTTAATAGGTGTCTTGATGTTTGAATAATATTTTTTGCCCTATTCATTTAGTATATCGGGGTCGCGGGTCACTTGGCTTTTATAAAAAGGGATCGCCACTCGAAAAAGGTTGGGACACAGTATGCCTGGTTTAAAATTATTGAGGCTTTGATCATTGATCATTTACACTACACGTACATATACAAGGTGAGAAGAAATTGTGTGAAACTATGTACTAACGAGTGCACTGAGTATCCTCTCCGACCCAAACTCCACTGCCATTACAGTGACGCACAATAGATCCTTTCAACTTGTAACTTCTGTCGCACCAAAAATGGCACCTGGTTCCAGATTCGAAGCTGCCCAAACTATCGTGAACGCACTTCATATTGCCGTGCAACGGCACAACCAACGGCGAACAACTCCTAGCATTCGCTGAAACATAAATTCCACGTTATTGTACCGATGGAAAATTTCAGACAATAGCACGTGTATAGGTACATATGAGTCGCCTAGTTCCAAATCCCGATAAGTCCGTAACACTCACTTGTTCGCAAACGCGCTTTTTCTGCTACATACTTATTTGCTCGATGGCGTTTAAACTCATTTAAACTTAATTTTGTTGATATTAAACAAAATATTGAGATTAGAAACATGTTTGTTTCTAAATATGACTTTTATCATAGTGCAATTGTCGGTTTTTGGAACTAACACTGATTTTCAATATTTTTTTACGGCCCACTTGGCGGTATTTGGAATAATTCAAGTATAAGGCATCGTTTGAAAACATTCTTAGTACCAGAAAATATTTTATCCTCGTTTTTTTTTTATATATTGTGGACTTATCGGGATTTGGAACTGGGCGACTCTTATGTACATATATGTAGTATGTATGTTGAAGAAAATCATACCCAAGCAGGCAGACATAGTTCCGTTCACGTGCATCACATAACCCGACTTGCAAACGCATTTGTAATTTCCAGGTGTATTCACACATCGCATATTGTCACTGCAGGGTGATATCGCAGTACGGCACTCGTCATTGTCCTTACACGTTCCTTTGTATTCGACGAATCCATCGTTGCAAGCGCATTTGTAACTACCCGGTGTATTGATGCATTTCTGTTGGCATATACCCGTGGATTGGGTGCACTCGTCGATATCTATGCACGAGACTGGAACGTTTCGATTGACTTTGAAACCTGCCATGCAACTGCATATCGGTTTTCCGAATTTCGGCGTGCACAATTGAGCACATCCTCCATTTTCCAACGAGCAAGGATCTTTCAAATTGCACGTACCATCTGTTTGCAGAGCGTATCCTCGATTGCAGGAGCATTCGAACCCGCCAGCGAAGTTTTTGCAAGTTTGAGAGCATCCACCATTGTTCGAAGCGCACTCGTCGACATCGATACAAGTGATTTCATCCAAAGCTAATGCGTATCCTTCGTTGCAACCGCACTTGTGTTTGCCTACTAGATTGATACACGTTTGAGTGCAATTATTGTGACCGACTTTGCACTCGTCCACGTCGGCGCAATTAAAACCATCCTTCGATAGGGAATAACCGAAAGGACAAGTACACGTATAGTTGCCGCTGAGGTTGAAACAATCGTGTGAGCAATTGTGCATGTCCTCGATGCATTCATCGACATCGGAACAATTGAAATTGGACGTGTCCAAAGCGTACCCGTCGAAACAATCGCAAAAGTAAGCACCGACGGTGTTGATGCAAAGTTGTTCGCATTTATTATAAACGGGCAGACACTCGTCGATATCGTCACAACTTTTATTATTCCTACCCAATTGATATCCGCCATCGCACAAACACTCGTATCCACCGGGTGTATTTGTACAATCGGAATCGCAATACGTCAAAAGACACTCGTCAACATCGACGCAATTCCTTTGATCCACGTCCAAAGTGTAGCCCTCGGGACAGGCACAAAAAATTCCACTAGAATTATCGACACACCCATCTGAACATCCTCCGTTTTCAATTTTACACCTGTCGTATCTTACGCAAGTGCGGTTATCCTCGGAGAGTTTACTGCCATCTGAACAAGTGCAAAAATAACCACCTTCGTAATTAACGCACGTCTCGGAACAAACGCCGTCTAAACATTCGTCAACATCGCGACAATTAATACCGTCTTTCGACAAAGTATATCCATCGAAGCAGGTGCATCCATTTTTTGCGCATATTTGGCTACACTTTCCGTTATCTTCAAAACATGGATCGTCAGACTTGCACAGTGCACCGTTGGTGTCTAAATTGAATCCTCCGGGACACGCACACTTATAAGATCCAGCAGTGTTTAGACAATCGTGAGAGCATTCGGCACTTTTAATTTCACACTCGTCCACATCGGAACACGTTATCGAATCATCCGACAGGTCGAATCCTGAATAACAACTGCATTCATAGCTTCCGTAATTGTTTATGCAGATTTGATTGCAAGCAGTTGGTGTTGCGACACACTCGTCGACATCGTCGCAAGTGTTTTGATCTGGGTTGAGTTCAAATCCGTCATAGCACGAGCAAATTGTATCAGAGGTGCTGTTGCACTTTTGTGAACATCCTCCGTTGTTTATAGTGCAACTGTCGATGCATTTTCCGTCGATTAGAATTTTGCCCGAGGTGCATTCGCAGTGTACGATTCCGTCAATGGTGATGCAAACGTCTGAACAGTTTCCGTTGTTAACATCGCAGGGGTTTTCAATTTTGTCACAATTTAAACCGTCTTTGGATAGGTTGTACCCGTCAAAGCAACTGCATACAATTGCACCGTCGATTTCTTTGCACATTTGGGAACACATTCCGTTGTTGGCGAAACAACTGCGCATTTGCACGCACTTGAACCTGTTGATGGGGGATAGAGTGTGATTTGCGGGACAGGAACAAATTATTTCATCATCAATTGCGTGACACTTGTGTGAGCAACCTCCGTTGTCATTGTAGCACAAATCTTCAATGCAATCATTGCCACCTTTGAGCTTGTACCCCAAAGGACATTCGCACTTTATGGCATTATTGGCAAACTTGCAAATGTGAGAACAGTTTGATTTGAGCAGGGCACACCCTTGCGCCGAAGTTACACATCCACTTCCGTTTATTAAGTGATAATCATTGGGACATGTGCATATTCCACCATCGACACAACCGTGCGAACATCCCCCATTATTCTTCAAACAATTACTTTTCGCAATGCATGTAGTATTATCCTTGCTTAGAGTCATATCTTCGGGACACTCGCAAACGATTTCGCGGTTCGAATAAACGCAATGGTGCGAGCATCGATTGCTATCAGTAGAGCACATATCAACAGTGCAGACTTTATCAGATTCTAAAACATATCCTTCGGGACATGTGCATTGATATTTTTCACTTGCGGTGTGTTCGCATCCATGACTGCATCCTATCGAAGAGCACACGTTTACACATTGAATTTTGGACGCGTCTAATTTATACCCTTCCGGACAATCGCAATCATAGCTTCCTTCAGTGTTGATGCAATCGTGAGAACACGGCGAATTGTCCTTGCATTCGTCCACATCCTTGCAAAATTGCATGTCGTCGTCTAATTCGAGTCCTTCGGGACATTCGCAATGCGCTATTCCCTTCACGTCGATGCAAGTGTGCGAACAAGAGCCACTCGAGCACGGATCCAAGTATTGACAATTATCGCCAGCAATTCGATATCCTTCTTTACAACTGCATTCAAACGATCCTGGAGTGTTGGTGCAAATCTGAGTGCAATTTCCATTATCTTCCGAGCACTCGTTTACGTCTAAACAAGTGTATTCGTCGACTGAAAGTTGAAATCCTACACGACAGGCGCATCCGACGCCTTCGATTGTAAAGTGCGAACAGTTTTTATCCTGCAAACACGTAACACTGTCGTCGTCTAAATGGAAACCAGGATTGCAAGAGTTGGGCGAATCGCTGGTACAGGATCTGGAGTCTCCATTGAGATGCATTCCATCAGGACACGTGCAATAGAATGATCCGATAGTGTTGATGCACTTGTGCGAGCACAGTCTGTTCAGGTGACGTTTGTCCACGTTTCGTCGCTTTCTCCTTTTGCTATCGTCCTTGTAGTCCTCTTCGTAAAATTCGTCATCCTCGTCTTCTTCGTCATCTTCTTCGACTATATCGTAGTTTTCAGCGTCTTCGACGCACTCGTCAATGTCTGTGCAAGTCTTCTCATCGTCGTCCAAGTCGTATCCGTCAGGACATGTGCATTCGTATCCTTCGTCCTCTCGGCATCCGTGTGAACATCCATACACGGTTTTGCACAAATCTAAATAAAAAAATATAAATATATTCACTGTAGGTATAGTCATATAACAGACCGAATATTCCAACGTAGAATTCCATGGATTAAAATCGAAATAAAAGTAATACTTTTACCTGTAGGTATATATGTAGGCGAAGCGGTTCAAGGTCCATATAAATATTTAAAATGAGTGAGTATGTATTTTAGTTGTAAGATTTTGATTAAAGTTTAACCTCAGAGATTGAAATTGATTATATTAAACGAGATGGGCAAAAAAAGCCGGTTCTGTATTCAAAATTTTATTAATAAAAGATAAATGTAAATGTTATTGAACAAATCTCCCCAATGCATGCGTTTTTTTACATATTTTTTTTTCAAATGTTAATTTTGGTATTGATAATCATCTGTTTGACAAAAAGCATCATTTGAAAAGAGGATGATAAATTACTTTTACACTTATTAGTATCGGAGATAAAAATTGATAAAAAAAAAGAGGAACATTGCAACCTGTTCAATTTGACATCTTATTGACGCGCAAGATTCGTTTTCGTTTATTTATAATATTACGAATTTAAAATGAAAATGCTTCAATTTGATAGCCTTTTTTAATCCAATGACCTTATTTCTATGATTACGGCAAATCACCTTTTTTAAATAAGTAAAAATAAAATCGATCGTTCTGCATTTTAAGTCAGCCTTCGATTACATGCAATGCTAATTCGAAACCACTGACATACAAACATACATACTTAACATTACACTACTCGTTTCAAAACGATTTGATTTACTAACCAATTTTGGTCGAAATTGTCGTCGCAATTGTGTCATCCTCGCACTTGTAACTTCCTATCGAATTCACGCACGTGTTGTTTTTACACCGATTGTCAATTTGACATTCGTCAATATCTGAAATACAAAGTTTTTATAAATTTTATTACATAAACACACAGATGACTGAATACAGTATGACAGCGATATCTGTTGAGCAATAAATGAAACTCAATTGAGCGACGTCATCGAGAAAACAATGACGACAGATGTCATTACATTACATTACTGGAGTAACTGCCAGTTGACGAACAACGCGTGTTTATCGTTGACAAATGTATTAATAACTATTAAAAGATTATATTTTTGAGGAATACAAGAGCAACGAAAACTGAAAAAAAGTAAAAACTTTTGATTTTGGATTTTAAGGAGTAAACTACCAAATGCGTTTGGCGGAATTTAACCAAAATCCTATCAACTCTTAAATTTAACATGAAAAATATAAATGTGAATTTTCAGCTTGATGGATTTCGTAGTTTGGGAAATATGGCTCGCTAACATACTTTTTGACTTATCAATATTATGAAGATACAAGATATTAATTTACAATATTATGAAGATACAAGATATTAATTTACAATATTATGAAGATACAAGATATTAATTTACAATATTATGAAGATACAAGATATTAATTTACAATATTATGAAGATCCAAGATATTAAAAGCCCTGAAAAAAATAGACGAAAATTTTTTCATGCGAATAAACACACTTCGGTTGGCGGATTTTAACCAAAATTAAAATTTTTCATACTTTTGTAAAATACATATGTATATTATTATATTATGTATATTATTTTGTTAAAGACATATCAAATTTTAGCTAATATGTCCAACATTTACTTTGCGAGATATCGAAACGTTTCTTGCTAACACTATTTTTGGCTATTCTACTAGAAAAAAGTCCCACTTCCGGTTGACCAATTTTTTTATAAATTGATATTTTTCTAAAAATTATAATAATACAATATTATGAACATGCATACAACATATATAAAAGATCGAAAAAAAAAACAACGAAATCTCATTCCACTTCCGGTTGTCGGATTTTGAACAAAATTATATTATCTCTTACACCTTACGCGAAAATTATAGATATAAAATTTCAGCTTGAGTGAAAGTACATAATACATCCGATTGGAAAAAAAAAAAATTATGGTTATTATGGCACATACTACTTATACAAAATTTCACTTTAAACCATTCAACAGTTTGGAAGGAAAAACTTCTCCAAATGAGGTGACTTACAAGGGGAGGTACCACTTCCGGTTGATGAAAAAATTTAAAAACCTTATGGATTGTAATGACTGCTACTAAACACATATGTACATACATACCTACATATATATGAAGTTTCAGAGTGATAATGATATATAGTGATATTACACATGGATAGTTTACTCGCTACTAACAACCTTCAAAATAATATAATTTAAAATTTTTTTTTCCTGCCGGATGTATTACTTTTACTTTTGGTTTTCGTGTTTTTTTAACTTTTTCTCCGAAACTATTACCGCTATCAAGCTTAAATTTCATATATACATATGTATGTATATTATATATATAATAGCCGAAATCCGTCTGTCTGTCTGTCTGTCTGCTGATAACGCTCGCTGAGGAAAAATTATTAAAAAAAACCACCAGAACGAGTGGGGGATCGAACCCAAGACCCCAGGCTCGGGAAGAACGTCCTTAGACTAATCTGCCAAAACAGTTGTCGGTTGGGTCCTTTTTTTTTTAAACATATCGTGACTCGACTTTACCTACAAAAGGGATCGTGATTCTGCTAATAATACATAGATGGCACTATAGAAACTATTATTTTTTTTTTTTTTTTGATTTTTACGAAATCACTTACAAAATTATAATTATTATATATGTATATAATAATTAATAATTAATTTTTTGAGTGGGTATCGATAGCGTTCAATTAGTGGGGATTGCTATAATACATAGATGGCGCTATAAAAACTTTTTTTTTTTTTTTTTTTCGATCAATTAGTGGGGATCTCTATTAAAAAAGCGCTTTACGATATTTAAAATTCAGCGGGCGTTGATATTCAACGGGCTTACACTAGTATATAATATACCTATAGCTTTCGTGCACACAAAGAAGCATAACCAAAGTAGGAGAAATAGCGGAACGTGTGAAAAAGTCGAAGTGGCAATGGGCTGGACACAGCGAGAAATACTGAAATGGTATCCGAGAGGATGTGAAAGAAAGCAAAGCAGACCGAATGGACGATGGGCCGACGAATTGAAAAGAATGTGTGGAGTCAAGTGGATGCAGATTGCTCAAAACAGAGACGATTGGAGAGGCTTTCATCCAGCATCATATAAACTATACACCAATTGAATTGTGTATAATTTATTTTATCAACTTAAATAGAGGTGGACAGCAAAATATTATTTTACCGTAAATGTCATGTGATAAATTTGAATCTTGTTTTCCACCTCTCCATTTAAAATGAAAAAAAAAATTATAGTTACAGGCTACAGTTAGAGTTACAGTTGATATTTCTTACCATGGCACGTACTATTATCGTCATCATCCAGGTGAAATCCCTCGTTACAGAGACATCTTGGTTTACCATCTACCATTTGACAGTTGTGATCGCAATTGTCATCTTCACAGTTGCTAATGGTGTCGCTGTCTTCCAGATCGCCACTGCCCTCTTCCAAAGACTGGCCATCTGATAAAAGAAACAATTTCTGTCAATAACTTCTGCACTGAAGCACTTATCTGTAGAGTCATACGCATTTTTCTTCGCGACGTGATTTACAATTTAGTTTGTGCACGTTCAAACATCGTACCCGTTGCGAGAACAATGGATATCACCGAGTGATAAATACACGTATGTCCGCTTGCGAATTTACAAAGTGACAATACGCGTAAAACGATTTTAATGATGGTAATAAACTGTGAATCAATTACACACTGTGTGCGCGGACATAAATGTACGTATGTACGTATGGACATGTCTGCGCTTTAATCGATGTAGCGACAAAACTAAAATAGCCATAAGGTCGAATCTTCGAACGAATATTATTTAACTCTTTAAAATTCGTTTATGGTAAAATGTAATTTTATCGCTTAGTGGTTCATAATGTGTAATGTCGATTGATATTTTAGTACGTTAAATTTTAATGTTTTTGCAATAATTTTCCAGTGAAGCCGTTTGCATTCAATTCGTGCTTAATCCAAGCGACACGGCATTTTGAAAGTTGCATATGTGTCACGTTTTCGCGATATGTTTGCCGTTGAAAATGTTTTTCATTTAATTAAATAACGGTTGTGGCGAAAATCGATAAAATGTAATTTACCGTGTTCATATACGGTCGGATATTCAATCAATTTCACTGGCGTGCGAATGAAAATCGAGCTTGAAAGGATTTATACACATTTCGGGTTCGCGTACATTTTGACCGGAACATAAATCTAGGCGACTCTATCGAGAACGAAATGAAAATGGAATAAAACGAAAAAAAAAAAAATAACGATTCGACAACTTTCCAGTGCATTCAATGTTTTTTTTTCTGTACAGTTCTACGCGAGTTAAACGGTACATTTGAAACAATGATCAAACATTGCATTCATACATTGTTTGATTAGGTACATGTATGAAGTATTATTAATTTTTTTTATCATGATAAGTACTAGCGAGCCACAGTTTGAGAGTTAGTTGGTACAGCATTGCCGTGTGAAAAGTGAAAAATTAACATCCCACGCGTTGGACGGACAGACTCACAGGGCACAAAGAAGAAGACTCGGTCTATCAATACAAATTAACACATCAAATCGTTATGTTTCACTTTTAATTCGAATTTATGTTTGGGATTCTTTGTCGTGATGAGCGTGGGCTACGAAACGCCAAAGGGTTTTAACCCTTTACCGTCTGATTTATTCACTGTGTTTCCATGTAAAATTATCGAACGACAATGTACAAAGAGCATCTATCATCGGTGAATATGTCAGTATAAAACATACTCTATAATGAAGGTCTTGGAAATATAAACCAAATCAACAAGTTAACCTTAAAACAACACCTCTGTACAAGTGCTAATATGTAGATAATCTTTTAAAATCATACATATCCGATTGAATGTTTAAATCAAAGCCCAGTAGGTACCCCAAGGAATTGTGCTTAGTCTGATTCTGTATGTGCTGTATGTATACCACAAAGCGATCAAACTACATACAATCGCTACATTTGCTGACAACAGCAATTCCAGCGGTTTTAAACAGTAACAAAGACCAATAAACAACAGCAGTCTATTGATAAACTGCATTATTGACCAAAAAAATGCAGAATTAAATTAAACGAGAGTAAATCAGTACATGTCTGCTACACAAACAGGAATCTGCCTATAAATTAATATAAACAACACCGCAAATCGGTATGAAAACAAAGCAAAATACCTAGGCTTGACCCTCGATGCCAAATTGCGATGGAAGGACCATGTCAAAAAGAAAAGAGAAGATATGAAAATTATACTGGCTCCTCGGAAGAAATTGCGAAGTTTCAATTAACAATAAACTGTTATTAAAACCCATATGGATGTATGGGGCTGTACCAAACAGATTAACACTAAAATCATTGAGACATTCCAGAATTGAGTACATTGAGTCAATGCTCGTAATACATAAGTAACATTCACAGAGAGCTAAAAATGGACACAGTGGAAGCAAGCGAAAAAACACCAAAATAGGCTTCATCAGCGCACGAATGATGAGGTTCTCCAACCACTCCACAATACAAAGTTAGTGCGGAGATTAAAACAGTAGTAAATCAAGTGTTATAAATGAAATTATCGTGTGAAAGATGTCTACCGACTTATAACATTAATAGTGGAAATTGTGTGGTGCCAAAGGGAAATGACACAATAAAATGATGAAAAATGTTAGCTGCTTTAGCTAGTGGGCAAAATTCATACTTTGTGTAAAACGCTCAAGCATCGTTTAAACTTATTTCACACATTGCCTGTACATACATACATACATACATACATTTATGTATTTAAGTTAACACGCACGAAATGATTTTTCGAAAGTAGTGTGTCCTTTTAGTACTGATATACATATGTACATATGAGTCGCCTAGTTCCAAATCCCGATAAGTCCACAATATATAAAAAAAACGAGGATAAAATATTTTCTGGTTCTAAGAATGTTTTCAAACGATGCCTTATACTTGAATTATTCCAAATACCGCCAAGTGCGCCGTAAAAAAATATTGAAAATCGGTGTTAGTTCCAAAAAACTGACAATTGCACTATGATAAAAGCTGATAAAAGCCATATTTAGAAACAAACAACGACAAGTCCACGCTTCTAATCTCAATATTTTGTTTAATATCAACAAAATTAAGTTTAAATGAGTTTAAACGTCATCAAGCAAATAAGTCTGTAGCGGAAAAACCGCGTTTGCGAACAAGTGAGTTTTGTGGACTTGTCGGGATTTGGAACTAGGCGACTCATATATGTACATAGAAGTGCATACTGTTACCTGTCAATGCGCAAGTCAACAAACAAACTATTATAATAGCCGTGGAAGCGTTTCCGATGATCGAAACAATCATGGTTGGTTTGCAACAACCAGGCAGGGGCGGCACGCGAACTGCGACTGAGGGCACGTGCCTCTACTCCAGTCGGATTTATGGGGACCGAGGAATGGCCCTCTCCACTATTTGAGGGTCCTGGGGACCCGTCGGTCCTCTACCATCAATCAGCCGAGAGAGTGCGGGTCACGCGTGCCGCGGGGGGCCCTAATTGAAGGATAGACTTTTCCATCGCATACATTCTCCTTCATAGATATACATACATATGTATGTACATGCATATGTATAGTACAGGTGATTGCATATATATAAATATATATATTACTATATATATATATATATATATATATATGATATAGATTAACTCAGTAGATTAACAGAGTTAAGCAACGTGAGTATGAAAGTAGGCTTAAAAATTAATTGTAATAAAACTAAAATTATGTTTAATGAATTTTGCACGCAAAACGTAGTCACAGTAGATAATCATATTGTAGAGATAGTTGATAGTTATTTATACCTAGGACAATTGGTGAATATGACTGGATGTAAAGAAGAAGAAATAAAACTAGGATGGAGTGCTTTTGGAAGGATGAACATAGTTTTTAAATCCAACATTCCGCCATGCTTCAACAAAGAAGGCGTACGACCAATGCGTACTGCCAGTTGTGACGTATGGATGTGAAACTTGGACGTTAAATTCATGAATGCTACGAAAGATCCAGTGCACACAGACACAAGCATGGAAATCAGATGTATGCTTGGCATAACAAGAAGAGATCATAAGAGGAATACATGGGTAAGAAGTATGACCAAGAGGATATATCCGAGAGGATGTGAAAGAAAGCAAGGTAGACCGAGTGGAAGGCGGGCTGATGCATTGAGAAGAATGTGTGGAGTCAAGTGGATGCAGATTGTTCAAGACGTACAATGCGTACTGCCAGTTATGACGTGTGGATGTGAAACGTGGATGCTAAATTCAAGAATGCTCCGCAAGATCCAGTGCACACAGAGAAGCATAGAAAGATGTATGCTTGGTGTAACGAGAATAAATCATAAGAGGAATACACGGGTAAGAAGTATGATCGAGAGGATATATCCGAGAGGATGTGAAAGAAAGCAAGGTAGACCGAGTGGAAGATGGGCTGATGAATTGAGAAGAATGTGTGGAGTCAAGTGGATGCAGATTGCTCAAGACAGACAGGAATGGAAGAGGATTGGAGAGGCCTTCATCCAGCAGTGGATGGTGAACGGCTGAAAATAACATAGTATATATACATATACATATATATATATATATATATATATATATATAGACTGTTTGTAAAGTAACGCAACCGGAAGCTGCAGCCTGTTTTGAATCGGACGTATCGATGTGTTTTTGTTTACGGAGAGTTATTCAATGCACTAATTAATAAATTCACAATGTGTTGCATTTAAACGACAGACAAAAATCGATATGTACACACATACATGTGTAGGTAGAGATGAATCATATTTTAAATAATATGAAATTCTTATATAAATATTAAGATTGTTGGAGATTCATTTTTTTCAAATAGAGTGGTTCATGTTTGGAATAGTCTTCCGGATTCAATATTCACTTTAAAAAATGTTTAAACTAGATTTATTCATAAAAAACAATGGGTATTTGTAACTCTTTAATAAATGGAAATTCATTTTATTTTTATGTTAATTTAATTTAATTCTTGTTTTTATCTTTATTTTTATTTTTGTTACTATTTTTTATCGTTGTTTTTATTTTATTTTGTTCAATTTTGGCAATACTGTCCTCTCTTTCTTTTTTTTTCGTTAATAATACTGTTTTTTTTTTTTTTATTTTGATTTTAAATGATACCAAACCCCATGTGCCTATCAGCTATGCCGCCTCTCCATGTAATTATTAAATAAATAAATTACTAATACGTAATGTACCTATGCTCGAATCAAATTTCCTCTATCATTTATTTATTTATATAATATAGTAGCTAAAGCTAATTAACTAAGCACCTATACAGAGATGTTTTTTTAAGACTGCCAGGAATTTATCAATAGTTTTGAAACTTCCAACTCCATCCGGCAGTCTATTAGTGGTATTTTATTTATATTGTACTTTTGAAAACGAAACTATAGTCATACTTGACTGTAATTGTATTGTTTGAGTACCTACTGACTGTAGGTAATGTTGAAAATAAAACTTCATTGTGTCTTTTGTGTAAATTTGAATATTTTACAATGTGAAATTAATTGAAACCTCGACAAGGTATTAAATGTGACGTAATTTGTTTTAGTTTACAACTTTTGAGGATTCTGGTACATGTTTATTATAATTAAAATAAACATATTGTAATTGGTTGTTCTTTTATGATGTTCATTAAAGTATCGCTCGGCGATATGTATTCAGTGCAGTGTATTTATAGAATATTTGGCTTTTCAAATCATATGTTTGTAAATAAAATACTTATATTTTCATTGTTTACGAACCGAATGTGTACGTGTAGGTATTTGAAACAAAGAAACATTACAATATTTCAAACGTAAAAAATAGTCCAACATCATTTGAAAAACGGCTGTTTGAAGCTTTGCGTACTGATCTAGAATAATATTCCGTTGAGGAGGCGTTTAATAATGGCTGGTCAAATGATTATGCCACTGTCAATAAACTTGTAAATGTCAGACCAACAAAAAAAAAAAACGAGAAGAAAAAAAACACACACGCGCACACGTCGTTCAAAGATGTTCAAACTGTTTGAATAATTGATAGATTGTGAATAAATTGATTTATGATGTAACCAGTTGATCGAATGGAATCGTGATAATTTTTCATACCGTAAAATTCGAGTTACACTAAAAATTTAATTAAAGGAATGTTTACATTCAATGTGCTCTTATATCAGCGATGTATCTACATATGTACATACGTGTTGTAAAATGTAATTTTGATCGAAATTCCAGATGTGCGATTCGACATTATCATTTGACAGCGTTTCTAAAACGGTGAGATTTGTAGTTTTAGATCAAACTGTATTTTATAACGTAGAAACTTACCTAGGTTTCTTTCAGCGGTTCTCAAACTGATGAAGTCGAATGTTTGTCGTTTTTAAACAGTCATTTCATTGGTGTATGTAATGTGTTTTATCAAACTCAGTGGCTCTCAAGCTTGTTGTTAATCGTGTTTGTTATAATTTTTGCGATTCCTTTGTGTAAAATGTAATGTTGCAGTACCTACCTACTGAGACTTTGTTTCACTTCTTTATAAATTGGTGTTGACACATCTCATGTGAATTTGTGAGTAAACCATTATTAGGGAGGATAATAAATAAAAGAAAATATTTATCTCCTTGAAAATATGTATTCAGAATACAATTTACAATTCGATTTTCGACTAGAGACGTACAATATGCATATTATGGTTTAAGTTTCTCTATGCATTTAACACTTTTTAATGATTCGCATTAAAACCGTTGATAAGACGGCTTTGAATGCAACATCAGAGTAAACTCACCATGTACAATATTGTAACACTATTCTAATACATGCAATTTTGGCGACTTTTCTCGCTCCTAAATCTACATTATAACAGGTTGACAATGCTAAGGAATAGGACCCACAATAATTTCATCATTTATGATGAATGAGCAAAAAATAATTAATTCATCGATGACGATGCAAGCATGGGCTGAACTGTAGGGGAATTTTAGACATTTGTCAACCAGCGGAAAATCAGAAGCCAATCAGAAACCAATCTGAAAAAAATAGACAAATATTAGAATGAACAGAAAAAATCATAGGTGTGGATTAGAAGAGGTTGAAATGAACATTGATTTATTTTGTGTGTAATTTTGTAAATGGAACATTTATGATTTAATAAAGCAGGTATATATAAAATTAACTCACTTGAATGTACATATGATAAACTCACCTCGGGGTCCAGGTATTAGTGCCGGTATTTAATGATTTCCAACAGCGAAAATTCGACAACAGTCTAAAGAAAAGAAAAACAAATATAATTACTTGAATAAAATTCATTTACAATGTACACATTTTTAGTGTCGTTTTAATTTGTTATCTATCATTCTTCATCTCAATGTATCTCTACGTGATAAGCGTACAATTTTTTTTTTACTGTAAAGTAAAGTGGGAAAGGTTTTCCGTTGTTTACTGGAAGGAAATGCGGAAAAGTGAAATGGGTAACAGTACAAAACAGAACAGCGATAAAGAGAACAGTGACAAAACGGAACAGTGGAAAAATAAAATATTTATTTTTGTCGAATCTATTTATTAATTACATATGTACATATAAAAGAAAATATTATAAATATTATAAAAATATATAAATATACAATATTGTATATAACAAAACGATTTTATTTTTCCACTGTTCTCTTTATGGCTGTTCTGTTTTGTCCTGTTCTCTTTTGTCATGGAACCAGTGAAATGGTAGGTGGGAATAATGCTAAGCTGTGCCGATTTTGCATTGAACTACCTGAACTTAAATTGTCGATAACATCTATCGGCCGCATCGCGAATAAAACCACAAACCTTCGCTGACGATTTCAATGTTCTGCCAAAAAGCGACTAAGCTAACGATTTATTTACACACTACACTAATTTGCTTGGAAATTAAGAAAAATTACTACCCACTTCTGGATGAAGGCCTTTCCAATGTTATTCCATTCCTTTGTAGCTTTAATCCATAGACCTCCACACATTCCTCTTTAGTAACAAATAATCTCAAACATTGCGAGTCTTACCTAAAAAGGGTGAATTTACTAGAATGGCTGTATGAAATCTAATCGTATCGCATTGGGTCAGATGACAACTGTTTGCAAAACTTGTTTCGAGAATCGGCATTTGTACTGTATAACCATCTCCGATCTGTACTGCAACACAGTATGAGAAATAATACTTACTGTGACAGCCACCTGGTACGTTCAAACTCTTTTCTTTTATCTGATTGGAGGTTACGTCCCAATAATTTCTTAGGTTGGGTAAATACATTTTATGGGAATAGGGTTAACGTGTGAACGTTGTAGTTAGTATCAGTGAATATGATAAAAATCAATAAACGGTTAGGTGACAAATTCCAACAAAAAACCAATCAATGACATATCGATGGGTTAGTGCACAGATATTGTATGTCCAGTTTTGTTTTAAAAAATTGTTAGTGACATACATCTCTTTTGCGTGAAAAATATGTACGAAATGGACATAATATTATATATTTGAATAAGGCAATATCTTCTCAAATATACTATTTGGACATCCAATAGTTTTTAAACATGAAGGTTTGATGCAGATGGACTTTTTCTGTATGATAACTCAATTTTGCTAAAAACTGGACATACAATATCTGTGCACTAACCCATCGATATGTAGGTATCTATTAGTATTATAGATAAAATATTACTCATAGAATAGTTATAATCTTATAATACTCACGCAGTGAAGCAGGCAAAAAAAAACCTGATGTAATTAAGAATTGCTCTATTTAATTTAAAACGGTTTTGAGTCTTGCTCGCGTACAAACGATATTTTTTCGTATAGATTATTTAGTCGAAGCACCGATGATCGCAATATCGAAAGGACTGGAAAAGGGGTGTCTGTATAAAATAATAAAAAAAAAAACTAGCTCCATTTTAATTAACCACATACTGAATAGTCCATTTCGCACGAATAGAGCGAATGCGTATGAACGCTGTGGAATAATAGAAATTTGACACAAAAGAGTTCAGATGCTTGGAGTGGCAGTTCCCATACAATGGTATGTTGCAAATCTGATCAGTGTTAGGTAATACTGTGCAAAAATCGATTCTGGAAAAAAGTTACGAAATTGCATTATATCTCCGAAACTATGTAGTAAAAAAAAAAAAACAACCGCAAAGTCAATTTACTATTATTATTTATGATGATATTATAGTTTTCGTTATTATTGACGACTAAAATTAGCGCTTGAAAAAATTTTACAGAAAAAACGCATTTTGAGCATTAACGCTAATTTTGCCATCGACAATTCTTTCATGGTATTAGAAAGAAGATTAAATTAACTTTAAAATGGTTTCATTTTCATCGCCGTAGCCTTATTAGTTTCAGAGATATAATATTTTGAAAAAAGGTATCGTATCTTCCGTTGTACAGCCTGTATACTACGTTGTATGCTTTTTATTTAAGCTAAACACTTACACACTGATTGTATGTAAGCGGTTTAGTATCACGGGAACGCTTAATCTTTTATTTTCACTGAAAATACACGTTCGCTCAGTGAATCGGAGGGAATACAAATCGCGAAGAACTTACATACATCTTCCGACGGGTAAAGTTGTTTTTAAATTTCCGTTGTCTGAGATTGATCTAGCAACGTCTCGATTCTGGAACATAGGAAACGCGACGGGTATGCTGTTGTTTTTTTTTTTTTTAATTCGCGCAAATTGAGTGATTGTACAATTGAAAATTCGCAAATTTTGAAATAGTCGCGCACGCACACACACACACACACAAAATAAAATCAAATATTAATTTAACGGTGGATACTCACGAGCATATACAGCTGAAATATGATGGCTGCGATTGTTTTCACAATGTAGCTGCAGACCCAGCCAATATCAGTATTTGCTGGAATGCGACGAAGAGAGCACTGCAACGATAAATAAAAGGTTTCCGAAGATGGCGATTGCATGACCGCAATTTGTAAAATGTTTTAAAACATATATCTAATAACAGTAATAACGCTGAGCAACAAAATAAATACCCAGAGAGGAGATTGGTCAATCTTCACTAAATTTAACCCGCTGAATTCGAATCCGATAATGATTTTTGTTGATATGCTCTCGTTTATGAGATATTCGCGATTTAAAAAATGTAAAAAAATATTCATTTTTTTGGCGTTTGCGGTCTATAACTCAAAATATAGTATCGCTGTGCTCAAATTGAGTATTGAAATCAATAGTCAGATATTTTTCCAATTGATTCAATAGCAAAAATATCTGACTATTGATTTTAATACTCACTTTGAGCACGCGATACTATATTTTGAGCTATAGACGGCAAAAGCCAAAAAAATGGACATTTTTTACATTTTTTAAATCGCGCATATCTCATAAACGAGAGTATATCAACAAAAATCATTATTGGATTAGAATTCAATGGGTCAAAATTAGCAAAGATTGACCAATCTCCGCTCTGGGTTTTAAAAAACGTGATTTTTTTGTTGCTCAGTGATAATTACAGAGTGGATGCATTTTACGATGAATACTAAACTATTTTCATTCGGCGATTTTGAAGCATTTAAAATTGAATGCTTGTCGTTTTACATTATTCATTTACATGTACGTATATTATGCACGTCAGTTAATAAGTGAGATTTTATTTTACTGTAAGCTTTTGAAGTGGGTACCCGATAAAAATCAATTTAGTAAATTGGGCATCATTAGTCGAGGGTATGCCCACTTTTTGAACAATAATTATGAAATATTATGTACATATATCGTGCAAATGTCCACCATTCCGCGAAGTCTAGCTACGACAGAGACATTTTCCGTTGCTGATAAAAAAAATATAGGTATTCTGGGGTTTAGTCTGATCAATTTCCTTCACCGTCGCGTGAGGATAACTCGATAACTTAAATAATAAAATCGAATGGCATTTACTCAAACACGCTTTGTGCTTACGGCGCATCGAGAATTTTCAACGATTTTTTTTATCAACACACACACACAAAATTAGAAACAAAGTAATCTATGTAAATTTAAAAAAAAGTTACAGCAAAAAAAACAAAATTTTCAACGACGGAGATCGCAGGTGGCGAACATTTGGGCGATACGTATTAATAATGTCAATAAAAATCTCATAACTAATTTATCTACACAATTGCGTAATTCAAACGATATAGCAAATAAACGCCGATTGCTTGTAGTACCTATACTTGTATAATTGACGTAATAGTATAAAAATAGAATTTTTCCAACGGCTGAAATCGCCAGTCTATACGAGGTACTTATGCCTATAGGGTGCAGCAGGAAATCGATTTCATCGTCTGACTCTAGTCAGCTCTAGTTACTTGATAGTTGTGTAGTTAGTTGGTTCTTTTAAAATTGTATTAGCAATATAATGACCGCAAATAAATGCACCGGTCAGTGAAGCTCAAGCTGATCAGATGCGTTATTATTGAACTCAAACTAAAAGTTCGAGCGGAGGTGACAAATATTCCAATCAAAGTTGGTACCGTGCAACGAATATGCAGTTAAAGTTGGAGAAGTGTTTTCGATTAATTCACAACCGAGGCTATGTCGAGAGTTTTAATTAATTATTAGTTATACCTAATAGGGATAGTCGGCTTTCCCGCTGCACCTACCCTTGCACGTACAACAAATTTACAAGTAAACAAACGTAAACTGTTTCGATCGAGTCAATTATGTATATAAACATAGATCGAGCTAGCAACGCATGCCAGACAGTCCAGATGAACAGAAAGTCCACCATTTGCAAATTGAATAAAGTCACAAATCGAACGTCAATTTAGCACAATATGTATAACTTACGACGAGATAATATGGTGGCAGGAAGATGGTAATTAGCTTCAGCACGAAGAATAACAATTTTAACGCACAGCACCAATACATGTTTCTTGTTGCTGCCGCGTTAGTGTTGCATCCTATAACGAACCAGACATAATAATGCATTTTAATAAAAACAAGCGAAAATTCAATCAAAAATTGAACGACCGAGTCGGCCACTTCCGATCGAACGAGGGGGTGTAGGGATAAAAAAAATATTTATCAAAAAATCGCGGAAACGAACGGCGCGCAACGAAATGCCATTAAAATTCAATGTGATTGTGTCAATGTATCCATTATTATTCCTCCCTCTCGTCGCTGCAGTCGTTGTTCAGTCTATTTACTCGCAAGCGCAATGGAAATATTTAAAAAATATCAAATCAAATAACCAGCTGACATCGTGACATGTGTATGTGTAGGTAAGTACGTACTAATGATACTAAAGTGTACTTTTTTTCAAGCAAATGTGTTACCGAGTGTAAAATAGTGGTTGGTGAATTTTATCGCTGATAAGTGGGACGCTGTCTGTTAAATTCGTACGAATGTTTAAATCGAGTTAAAACTGTTACGTGTTGATTCGAATTTACCGTGGCCAGACGAGAAAGAAAATTATTCGAAGCGCTGCAAAATTCAATGCAACAGTTTATAATTGCTTTAAAGGCGTGCACTTTTGTGTGCTGGAAATTTTCGACGTTTTTTTTTTTTATTATTATTTTGCTCAAACCTTTGTCGCGAAGCGACACAAAGGACACCGTTTTTTGTTTGACACGTTTTTTATCTATAAATATAATAAATGTGTAAATGAACATATTGCAAGTGTTTAAATTGGATCGGCTTTTAATCTATGTATGATGATAATTTTAATCGCCAGCAGCAACCAATCGATTTTTTTCGACACTGAGACAAACAACTCATACCTACATTTACATAAAATAAATTAAATTAAATGTTCAATAAGCTCGGCTAGTGAAATGTTACAAATTGTGCTACGGTGGAAATCGTTTAACGCGAAACCACGGGGAAATAAATATTTTCGCATTCGCACCAGTGTTTTTCATGTCGTAATAATAGAGTTAAGCAAAATAGCCCTTTTTTTACGTATAGATTTTCCACGGTATAGTATATCCCATTTATTTAAAATGGTACCTACCTGTTACATACACATACCCGCACAACCTTATATGTACATACATATCTATTGATTATTATCAGATGTTGGCCTAGTGCTAGTCAATCGAGTCGTAAACGGTAAACAATTTGGCGACTGTGCGGCTCACACTGGTCGAAACCATTAATCTAACTGTGCAAAAGTCAAAATATATGGATTTGATAAGAAATGTTGCTACATCTAATAATAAATAAATAATAATACTATAATAATACAAATAAAAATACTTTCACAAACTATATTGACAATTTTTTATAAATACAGGCTGATACAAAAATTTAAATAATTAAATACTCTTATGTATGAACCTAGTCGCAATCTATAACAAACATACGAAAATACGGCTGAATTTTTCGCACTTATTGTATTTTCGTCACCCCAAACATCTAACAGCTCTCTCCGAGATATACATAGATATAGCACCTGAAATAATTCAATATTTTGCTGATTTGCACTTTCTTGCAAATAATTTTATATTGGTTGTATACTTAAATGTATTAGTATTATATAAAAAAATGTACCAGCGCGGATACGTGCGGATATGGAAAGTTTTGACCCCATAAGATACAAAATATCTAAAATTAATGATAAAAATTACTCCCAAACTTTGTATTAAAAATACTACTATTAAAAATACTACTACTAAATACATATTATTATTAAACTAAAGTTAGGTAAAAATAGTACATACCTGTAGATGAAAACTCCATAATTTTAAAACAAAGGAACTTTTTACAGCAGTGCGTGTACTTTAAAATTTGGGTAACAAATATTGCCGTCACAAAACCGTTTTTTTTTTTTGTTAGTCTTTCTCTTTTATTTTTAAGCAGAAAATAATAGTAATGCTTTCTCAGTATCCGCTCGTTTATTCTATACTAAGAAATGTAACAATTGTCGGAATTTACATATACTTAATTTTGGACTTTTGCACACATAGATGATCCATTTCGACCTGTGTGCGGCGGCCGGTATATATTTGTAAATATTTTCGTGTTAAATGAAAATAAATGTACGAAATTGCACAGCATTTTATCGGGACTAGAATATTATTTCGCGTTAACCGATTATTCATGTTAAACGATTTCAACTGTATTTTATTTCACATATGATTTAAATTTGAGGTGAAAGTACTGGGTAATAAAATGTATTCGCCAGCGGCAGCTTAACTCAATCAATTTGTTTCGACGTCGAGGCAAAAAAGTCATACCTATATAATAATTAATTAAAATCTGTAAAGTGGAAATTTGATTTAATTAAATGCAGCTCGGCTTCTGAAATGTTTAAATTAGGTGTTAGTATGTGTACCTGGGTTGTCAGAAGCGTTGTGAGCGTCCATCTTTATCGGTAGAATGCAGCAATGCACGTCTGGAGCTGTCGGATGCTGCAGAGTGTATGCAGAAGATAAGAACCGCAGGTGGCGCCGCACGCGAATGCAATAAAGAAGTAGGCAAAGAAAGACACGTCTACTTCAGTCAGGAGCCGCTCTGCGAATGGCGCTGGTAGACTGCAACTGCAGACTTCTGGTCGCAGCTGTGTGTGGCGCTATACTTCGGCTCCAAAAGGGCCGTTGTCAAACTCTGGACAAAATGTATTATACTGCCGTCCTAAGCCCACTTAATGTAACTGACAAAAATTACGAAAATTAATTAGATGTGTATTCTTGCGATTTTTCATATCAAAATTAATGTATCCTCATCAAAAAGTGACTTTTTTAAGCTCTCAAATCTGACGTATCTGCATGCGCAGAGAAATAGTATCACCAATACTTATCCAACATTTACACAGCAAATTCAACGTATCTGCGTGCAGACACGTTTTTTCGTCTAAGGACAATGCAGTTACGTTAGTTTAGCTACGCAAAGCTACCGAAGCATTTTGCCTAGCTAAAATAACGCAACTATTAAAATACACATAGAGTTGCGTTAAACTAACAGGAATTTCTTTGCGGGTGTACCCCATTTACACTAAAATAGTGAATCTAAGGATGGCAGCATAGTGAAGTTATATGATTTCCTAAGCAAATTTAACGTAAGTCTAAAAAAAGTGACGTAATTACTTAAGTATTCATTTTTTTTTTAATTATCAAAACAATAGAAAATAGCCTCATGCACTAAAAAAAAACGTTTTAAATAAATCAGTAATACATATATGAAGAAAAACACAAATTTAGAATTTCATTTATCTCGATATTGTTGTTTTGTCAGTTACGTGGGCTTAGTGACTGCAGTATAATTGCATCGCAGCACAATGCGGCTCATATGTCGCTGATAGACTCATTTTAAACATAGCTTTGATACGATTCACTTTTATCATATCGTCTTTCTTTCCGGTTACAAACAATACTTTGCCGTTTTGATATAAGCCAAATAAACAAACGAATGGCCGCCAACATGATTAAATTTTATTTATCGTAATTTATTTCAACGAGATTACGTGACGATGGTTGGAAATATTATATGAACCGTCAGTTGCAAGCGGGGAATTTGAACAGGTTTTTTTTCCGTTTTGAGACGTTGACACATACGCCATCGTCAATTTTTTTTCTGAAAAGATCTCCAGTGGAGAATATTTAACCCACACTCATTTTTTGTAATGATCTTTAGAATTGCTAGTTAAATAAAGTGTGTCAACTGAATACTGAAAGTTGTTAGAAATTGAAAATTGTTTAAAAAAAAAATACGAGGTTGTAATTCATTTTTCAGAAATTAAATGCGTTGACTTATTCCCTTCTAGCTTGCGCTGTCATATTCAGTTATGAAATGCACCCTGCCCTGCGCACGTGATGCAACAGCCTTATTGATTTTCCGTCGAGTTCATCTCGACGAATCCATATACGAATCCATATGCATAAGCTTCAGACATTAGCGTAGGCTAATTTTGAATCAATGCAAAAATGCATTAGCCTCTGTGTAAAGTGTAATAAGTGTGCGGTGTAAAGTTAAGAGAAAGAAAGAGGAAACAAAGAGTTCATTCATTAAAAATTAAGATTTTTTTAGTTCATCATTTATTCGGATTCTACAAACGAAGCTGCATGAACCAACAAAACAAAATGAAATGTGTTAATCTGAACTTTCTTTAATACGCTTGTTTTCATTTAAAAAAACCAAAACAGTAAACTCCTATCATATAGCGACATGACAACAAGTTTTTCGTCGTTCCTGAAAAAAGTGTTGTTTTTTTTAGTTTATACTGTTTAGATCAGCGGTTCTCAAACTTCTTTGGAATTTCTTGCGTGGAGGTCCCTTTAAAAATTGTTCGATGGCTCGCGGATTCTTTTATTAAAAAAAAAAAAATCTGGCTGTTGTGAATAAAACTTTTTTTTATTCAGAAAATATTAGGTACATCTTAGTCATTAAATTTAAGTTAAAATTTCAATGGGATGGATGCATCTGCTTTGCCCAAACCAGTTCTTCTATGTTTGGCTTTGTTTTGGCCAGTGCAACTCTCATGTCATTTGTCGCGTCTAATCTGTTTCGAGATATTGTTTTGAGAGTATGTAGAATGGAATCAGCACTCTTAGAGCCATCTTTGCAACATCGGAATAGGACTGTACCATTTAAATTCAAAAATCACTACAACACATTTAATGAAAAACATGTTTTGCACCCATCATTTATTAAATCAATAAACTGTTCTTGAATTAAATTGTCCTCAGAAGGCAGATTGCACTATTGGAGAGTACAAACGGGTTATTGATAAATCGATGGTATTTTTCAAATTTTGGTAGGTCGGGAAAATAGTGAGAAATTTCTTCGCTAAGAATATTGACACGTGCTGTTTCATCACCTCAAGGATATCGTCATCGACGTTAAGCTCATTTTCATCAATATATGTGTTCAGCTGTGGAAATGGGACAAAGTTCTTCTTATTTAACATTACATGCCATAGTTCGAGCTTCATTTTAATAGCTGTCAATTTTTCGTGACAATGGAGCACTTTGATATATTTTCCTTGCAGCGCCAGGTTGATAGAAATATAGAAGGAACAATGGGCCGCACATAGCACACCATATAATACAGTTGGGATAATATTATATATCATACATGCTATAATTATAAAAATATAAAAATGCGTTAATTTCTCACCGAAACAGCTTTGCGGTCCCCGCTTTTGGGACCGCGAACCCCAGTTTGAGAACCGCTGGTTTAGATCCACATAGGTGTGCGATATTTTAAACTATATTTTCATTGTTAATAAGTTTTAAATTATATAAGAAACGAAACCTCAAGTGCCTTCTGGGCCCCTTTGTACATTTGACATTTAATTACGTGCAATGATCAAATGGTGTATACATACATAGGTAAGGTACCTGTAGGTAGAATCAAGAATATTTGATTAGCCACGGTAACGATTTATCGGATTTATTCTACTGTAAACCGAGTGCATTATTTTGTATTTTATTGACGCGAAACTTTCGTCTAATCGATTCATACCTACCTAATAAAAAAAATAATCTTAATTCTCTTTGTTCGCCATTTATTCCATCGCCTTTTAAATAATCGTCGTTAAAAATTAGATACATTGTAGGATACTTGATTGCAAAAGATCATTAATATTATTTATAGGATAGTAGGTATACATATAAAGTTTTGTTATTACTACTCCGACTAATTGATAGATAGAATATTGCTTATTTCTGAAGATAGCGTAGATACTTGAATATCAAATGATTCCTCCGCTATTTGACGAACATTATACCGTCCTCAATATTGAAGTAATTAAGGAAATATACTCTCCAGCCTACTGGAGTATACACACATAGAGTATCGCCAGTTAATTTATTGATAATAAAAAATAAATTAACTGGCAATCAAAATTGTTTCAATACTTAAATGACTGGCAAAATGCATAAAAATAAAACGTGCACAATTTGCACCAATAAGCCTTTTTGTATGCAAAAACTCGTGAACAGCATTGAATACTTTGCCATGTCAGTATCACTAGCGGTATTATTATACTCGGTAGATAAATAAAAATGCAAAGCACCAGAAACACGCAAAAATCAGAAATTAATGAAAGCATAAAGTACAAAGGGCCAATTTCAAAATATAAACGTATGTTGTTTTTTTTTCAGGTGACAGAGAGAGTAAAATAGTCCCCGTCATCTATGGTATATGTACCTACATAATATATAAAATATACATATAATACCTACTAACAAATCATTCAACAGTTTGATCAAAATTTGTCAAATTAATAGTTTAATGTTATTATTATGGATTAATTGAACTTGAAAATATGTGCATATCAAATGCAATCAAAACACTTTATAAAATGTGCCGGTAAATAAAAACCGGGCCTGTTTTTAAACTAATACAAGTGTGATACACGAGTCAGCGCTAAATTTGACCATTCTCATGTGATAGTATGTATGTATGTTAGTTTCTGCCGAACGGGTAAATATTGCAAAAATGGGGTCGGTGAAAATTCTCAGAACGAACGCATTTTATATAAGGGGAAATTTCAAACGAAATACACTTTTATTTGTGTCTGGCAAACACCTAATGAAACGGCACTCAATCGGAGATTTATATGTACAACACACAAAAAGTAAACATTTACATAAACTAAATTAAAAATCTGCTCGCTTTGAGACACAGCCCCCAAACTATAAAAATGCATTCGACATAATGTAACATATGAAAAAAATTTCGACAAAATCGCCGGTGCCGTTCCGGACATGTGATTTTTTACGGGACTTTTTAATTTTGTGCACGAAAAAAACCCTACTTTCGATTGACTGATGTTGACCAAATTCCTTATGGCTCTTACACCTTACGTTAAAATAATAGTTATGTAATTTCAGCTTGATAGACTTGATAGTTTCGGAGAAAACACACCGACAGACACACACACACACACACACAAGTACACAGACACACATCCATACAAACATTTTCCAAAAATCATGACAACGTGATCGGGGGATGATACTCGATACAAATCAGTCAAAATCTCAAGGTCGAATTTTCGCACGATCACAACACTTTATCCGATCGGGACGAAGTAAAAAAGCACTACGTACGTCTTGCGCGATAAAAGCGGAATATTGAAAAATAGTCACGTTTGGTGGGAAAAGTTCCACAATACCGCGCTAATTAACTATGCCATTTGATTACACGACCGCAGCGATCACGCCAAACTACAGCCGTATGCTTTTTATGAAACTACTGGCCCACAGCTTACCCTTTCTGTTCTGGAATTATGTGGTACGGCCTATACCTAAGCGTAGAGTCAGTTGAGTCGCGTCCACCGGCCACGATACAGGTTAGTCTCGTTGTTTGGATCGATTTTGTTACAACTTCGGCTCATTTTCGAGCTTTTTACCATACTTATATATGATATACTGCGCAATTTTCATTGTGGAAATGAAACATATGTACTTACATGCCTTGTGTGCGTGCGAACTGTGTGCGTTTATACCCTATACATATATGTAATTTGCCAACTTTTCAATATATGTAAAATTTGAGCGTAGCTGTGCATATTTCATACTTGTTTGTATTGCGTCCCTTGCAGTACGTATGTACATAAAAGCGTATTGAAACGTACTATTGTCGTGCATTCGAATTTAATTTAATTATAAAAACAAGTCACTTGGGGTTGGGGGGGGTTAAATAGTACGATGCACTTCAAACCAATTAATATGTACACATTTTTTCACTATTTTCATTTACGGGAGCCGCCACTTTTGATCCACAAGATCGTTCAACTTGAAACTGCAATTTATTGACGGAGACACTCGCGGATGCAGTGGCGTGTGCGGTTTAGTTAAATTAACTTTTAATATTTTTTTAAATATACTAGATATGTATGAAATTTGCAAACGTCGAATGCACCCTCTCGTCCCGGGCAAAATATATCAAAGCGCGCATTAAACGTTCAAAATGGAACATCCGTGTGTGTGTATGCGCGTGGATAAAGTGCATCGCCGGGACAGACAGGGAGATTTTGCGGAATGTGAAGGGCGGGGGGAGGAAAGGGGGGGTTTGGGTGGGTCTGGGGGTGGGTCTGGGGGGGTGGGTCTGGGGGTGGGTCTGGGGGTGGGTGGGTGGATAGGGAGAGATAGGTAGTGAAATTATTGAATATTGGCTTTATGAAACTCTATCCCCCCACTGATGTGCATATATATATATTTATGTACATACATATACTACAGTTTACCATTTATTAGTAAAATAACACGTGCTTTCATTTTGCCTTACGTGTTTTAATTTTTTTGACACTTTTCTGTTTGTATGTGTGTGTGTATTGTGTTGACAGGGTAGGTGGAAGTCATTGACGCTCTATCGCCACAATTTGCAGACGAGGGAATTAATACGCGATATACAAAATGGTAAGAGATTTTCTTTGTGTATTTATTTGTGTAAAATAGCACGCTGTCGGTGTACTTTTTCATGTGCAATGGAAAATGCGAGGAAAATTTTTTTCATTTTACCGGCACCGCTAGTTGTACGCTAATTTTTTTTTAAACGCATCTATTACGCAAAATTATGTCTATAGTGCATGCATGTACATATGTACTACAGGCACAACTTTGTACATATATTGTGTGTGTGTATGCGTTACGGCGAAAGCATACTTCAAGTGAAAATATATTATATTTTCACTGGTATACATATATTGTTACCAACTCAGACAGTTTTCCCCCATTATCTTGTTTCACTTCCATCTTTTGAGGGGTAGCAACGCGCGCTCTTTTCTTCTTAAACCGACCGTTATAAGTCAATTGTTATAAAATCGACAAAGACTCATTGTAAACTACATATAATTGGTACTAACCAGTAAAAGCCTACGTCTGAGCACGGCACAATAAGAAGAAGTAGCGACAAAATAACTAGGATTGACTATTTCAACAGATTGTATGATTCGATACCTAGGAAAATTGGTGAATATGACTTGATAGTTAAGGCATACGACCAATGCGCACTGCCAGTTATGACGTATGGATGTGAAACGTGGATGCTGAAATTCAAGATTTGAAATGCACACATTTGAATGTTCGGTATAACGAGAAGAGATCGCAAGAGGAATACATGGGTAAACAGCATGACCAAAGTGGCAGACATAGCGGAACGTGTGAAAAAGTTGAAATGGACACGTAGCGAGAATAATGGATGTGGACCGTTCACCATCCACTGCTGGATTAAGGCCTCTCCAATCCTCTTCCATTCTTGTCTGTCTTGAGCAATCTGCATCCACTTGACTCCACACATTCTTCTCAATTCATCAGCCCGTCTTCCACTCGGTCTACCTTGCTTTCTTTCACATCCTCTCGGATACCATTCCAGTCCATCTGCCATCCATTCTTCTCGCTATGTGTCCAGCCCAGTGCCACTTCAACTTTTTCACCCGTACTGCTATATCTGCCACTTTGGTCGTACATACTTCTTACCCATGTATTTCTTTTGCGATCTCTTCTTGTTATGCCAAGCATACATCTTTCCATGCTTCTCTGTGTGCACTGGATCTTTCGTAGCATTCTTGAATTTAGAGTCCAAGTTTCACATCCATACGTCATAACTGGCAGTACGCATTGGTCGTATGCCTTCTTTTTTAAGCATAGCGGAATGTTGGATTTAAAAACTATGTTCATTCTTCCAAAAGCACTCCATCCTAGTTTCATTGCTTCTTCTTTACATCCAGTCATATTCACCAACTGCCCTAGGTATAAATAACTATCAACTATCTCTACAATATGATTATCTACTGTGACTACGTTTTGCGTGCAAAATTCATTATACATAATTTTAGTTTTATTAAAATTAATTTTTAAGCCTACTTTCCTACTTTCGTCACTTAATTCTATTAACCTATTTTGCAAATCTACTGAGTTACATGCAACTTTGCATGAAAATATATTATTCACTTGAAATATGTATGCTTTCGCTGTAACATACATATGTATGTATAGTTGCGATTTCGACAATTTCTGACAGACCGATGATGCCTTGACCGTTTGTTATTTTGTCGTCTCGATTTTCCGAAATCAAACAGACATTTGAGTCGTTTATTTCCAAAACAAGATTACAACACGGTTTGATCAAACCTCAAAAATCACGAAAAGCGTTTTTGTAATATATTAAAAATTTTATTGAGACCAATAAGTATGTTCCATATTAAAAAAATATAAGTTTACAGATATACACTAGCGGGTGTGTTTTTAAACATTTTAATTTTTTTTACACAGTTTGAAATTAAATGGAATATTGTGTTTTAATAGCTATCCTGACATTCCCGTCACACGATAAGAATTGACGATTTAAATTATAAAGGGATATGCTGCTGATGTTTTTTCAATCTTTTTTTTTAAAACACGTTATGGTTTGATTTGGAAATAGACGACTCATTAAGCCATTGGCTCTTCTAAAGAATCTAAACGTATTACTATAATGTATTGTACAATTTCAGTTTTTCCGGATTTTCCTCGTGCTATCTTTGGCGATAATTCTCGTTGATGTTTGTCAAGGTGTACGGATTCACAAGTCGGATCTACAGGTATGAATGAAACTAATGAAACTCTAATAACAATAAGAATATCGTATTCAGTACGGGTTTCACGCTCTTCGATACTGCGCCACTAGGCGAAGATAGACGAGTTGTTCATGGAGAGAGGGGTTGTTTTATTTATTTTGTCGAGAGGGGTATATATATTACTTCCGATCGTCGAAAGTAGACATGCTCAGTTCGTACGATAAGACCTGATGACTGCTCGCATCACCAGAAAATCGTCAATATGGAGCTTTCCGACGATGGTTACCGAGCGTAATCTATGTATGTCAGAATTTTTCCAAACACGTTTATTTTTGTATAGGGGTAATTTTTTTCATTCAGTCCACGGGCGTTCCTTTGTGCATAGTTTAAAATTAGCAATATGTTTTCCAGAAGTGAACGGGTCAGTTATATATGTCACGACTATCACAGATTGTATAATATAATATCATATTTTAATTTAATTAAACTTTTCTGTAGCAGAGCGCGATATTACACTTTTGTAACGAGCGCGTTTTATAATTGAGTATTTGCAGACGACGAGTGTTGAGAATTCTTATTAATTTTTCTATTAAATAAATAATTTATCAGACGAGAAAAGTGCAGAAGTGGCTTACGTGCAGTGTTCCTATGACAATATCTCGGAAAAATTGCACAATCTTGAATGTAATAGTAAAATAATGAGAATACGTAGAGGACATTTTATGCAATAATGTGGATTTCATCTCGAAAGGTTTTATATTGCTTGCAGGTGTACTAAGTCGAACAGACGAGATATTATATAAAGCTGAATCCAATAGTGTCTTTGTATTTTAATAGCACGGGTATGCCAAACTGAAAGTCAATGAAATTTAGGCAAAATGTAAAAAAATATACAATGGTTCATTGCAACAACGCAGTGTTATTTTCAAAAAATTACATATATATAAAAATACTTTAAAGCTTGCCGAATTCGACTTTTTCGTTTTATTACATAGTTTCGGATGTATGTATGTACATGTCAGCTTTTTCGAACAACACTAGCGTTTTAATGACCAACATGTACAATACATACATAGTTGCATATATTTTTCTTTGCTTGGAGTATAAAACCGCCCGAGGATCGCGGCTTTAAATGCAATTTTTTGCACTTTGCAATACCGTAACTGATACCCAGCGACGGTGACAACAGCTCAGAGAATTGTTTGCGAGAGCAAAAAGCTGCAATGAATTGCACAGCATTTAAAATTGCGATTCAAAGTTGACCTATATTCAATTTCTAGCCAATCGATGAAGCGTTGTATGTTTTTTTACACTCGTCTGAATTTCATAGGTTTCCTTACAAATGAAAATTCGACAATTTCGAAAAAATTAAAACACATGTCTATGTATGTATGTACATTTGTATGGATATACACTAGGGTGGAGCGACATTGCAAAAATTTAAAATCGGCATTGTAATACCGACCAAAAGTTTCGTTGCATCATCCGTATTCTCGTAAAAATACTGAAAAAAATCTGTGAATATGTCTTCGGGTCTCTATCTAGAAAGCGAAAATGAAAATTTGCCTATTAATTTCGAAATCTGAACACAGAATACCCTAACTTTATTTAATATTACTGCTATTAGTGCTTTTTGTAAAAATCTAATTTATTTACGTATTCCTTGAACTATTCAAATAAGCGTGAATTTGTGAGCGCGGTCGAGGTAGACATACGACTATATACGAGTAAAGTAAATACTACTTTTCCAATTAAAATTGCTGTTTATAGAGATTGGAAACAAACAATGTAGAGGCAACTTTTTATAACTATTTATTAAAACGAGTATTCCAACGAGTTCCATACATCGTCGCTCCACCCTAATGTAAACCGTGCGTCGATAACAGAAGTTTAACTTTAAAAGCTCTACAAATAGCAGCGCAAGTTTAATGTTGCAGTACCTAGTTGCTGAGTTTTTTCCTTTGTCGAAATGTATCGATTTTTCGGATATGATCTGACAATATACATACATACATAGTGAACCACGCATATCCCAAGCGTTTCATTGAAATTTCATTTGAACGACACGCTGTTGTAAATTGGCATATGTACCTACTGCTGTACTACTAGAATTTTGCGGTTGTTTTTGGTGTTTGCAGGGTGAGGATGAAGGGTGCGGAGGCTGCGGGCGCACCTTTGGGGCCCCATGTGGTCATAATATGGGGGCCCATTGCCGTAGGGGACTCACCTGCCGTTACCATAGAAGGGATGCAACAGTGGGGGTGTGTAAGGGTGAGTATGAAACCGGAAACAACATCACCCCATTCCCCCCTCTATCTTTTTCGAAGCGACGATAGCGCTATATTGACCACGTGCATATATTCGCGCTGACCATCGATTTATACTTTTAATACTTTTACTATATACTATATACTTTTACTATATACTTTTAATACTTTTACTTTGAATACTTTTACGTGACAAAGTGGGGAAAGGGTCTATTAAACGTTACGTATGCATACGGGGGTATGATTTTTTTTTTTTTTTTACGTGAACATGTACGTCTATACGCGAACCAGTATGGAGTACCTACCGGTTCGGAAACGGCGGTGTTACGTTTGGATGGGCATACATTCCGACACTATAACTTCGTTACTAATAACACAATTGACATCAATGTTGTTTTATTCGCTCGGGTATACGTCTACGATACATTTGTGAGCTTGAGTTGGCACTGTGCATGCGCGAGGCGCGGAAGAGAGGGCGTATCTTCCAACGGCTATTTTATATCTAGGGACTCTGGCGTTCTAGTGCGGTGATTTTGCTACTACATGCAATATCTCTTTAAGATCTGTTGATTTAAGCCACAATTGATTTGATTTGTTGGTAAAAAATCAAAAGCTAAAATTTCACTATGTTGGCCCATACAATTGTATATTAAGCCAATCATCTATCAAAATCAGTATCAAAATGTCTGTGACAGAGCGAGTGAGACGATATTGGGAACATCAGAAAGTCGATGCGCGGCCACTGATTGCCACAGGCCAATAATAAATAAAATTGTATTAATCGATTACTAGTTACTAGACTTTATTTCGTTATGCTGAATAAAAATATATTAAAGTGTCCGTTTCGATGCTTTCATTACATTCTCACGTTTGAAATAAAATATTAACCGCTAACGCAGAGGTATTCACGAAAATCCCACGGCCGTGTTTTTTTTTTTTTCGCGTCGTTCGTGTAATGTGCAACGATGTATAATTAATATGTCAGCGGCTTTCAATTTCAATTCCTGAAAAAAGAGTGTCGGATTCCACAATTCGTGTGGTAAACTAGCGGTGCTCGGATTATACGGAAAAATCCGCACAAAAAAATGCGCAACCGAAAATGGTGGACGCGGCAAAAAGTGCACATCGAAAAATGAGCACATTGGAATAAAAGCGCACATACATAGAAAAATTACTATGTACAACAATTTGAATATTTTGTAGTATTCGCAAACATAATGAAAATATATTTTCACTGTACATATTATATATGTATGTACATAATTAAAGAAAATTTATTATTGAAAAATTCACATATGTATGTAACAGATTTTATTATAATTTAAACAAATACTTTATTCTGATCATATTCCCGGACACTTTTAAAGCTGAAAAATACAAGAAAAGATTAGAGTAGGTAATTTAAATTTTTTTTTCGTGTGCGGTTTAATCATTGTACCAAATTAGTACATCTATTATAAAATTATAATAAATATACTAATTTTATACCCGTCGACGATCGATTCATTTTTACCATTGGCTACCAAGAGTTGCGGTAAAAAAATAAGATTTTAAATTTTCATTGAATACAAAAGAGCTTCTTTTATTACACGTTGATTATTATTACAATGCGCTGATTACCATTGGAATGCATTGATGTTATTGTAATGTATAACAATGCGGTTAAGATTAGATTAGAACTCCATACATGTACATATATACAATGTACATATCGATAGGTTAGTGCACAGATATTGTTTGTCCAGTTTTAGCACAATTGAGTTATCATATGTACACAAAACGTCCAACTGATTCAAACCTTCATGTTTAAAAAGTATTGTATGTCCAAATATTATTGGACATACAGTTATTATTCGAATATATAATATTTCCATTTCGTCCATATTTTTCATGCAAAAAAGATGTATGTACATACATATGTCACTTGCAATATTTTAACACAAAACTGGACGTAAAATATCTGTGCACTAACCCATCGATAAAATAATATATACCAGTCAATTAAAATAATATATAGTCAGTTTAAATAATAAACGATCCGTACTGAATGTACCTATACAACACCAATGCCCGGTAGTTAGGGATAAAATACAGTGAAAACTCATTATTACAATCCATCCAAGCAAGCTTTCGATTCCCGGAAGACTCTCAACCTTATTTTGCAACTCAAGTTGTATACATGTTCACATGCAATACAACTTGATCAAAGAGAAAGAACAATTCTGTGTATTGTCAATATATGTACATATGTACGTGTAAGGTAAATCGATATGGTACGATTTTTCAAATATATGCATGTACCTATGTAAAATTCACTGGAAATGCAATCAAATTCATCAATCTGCAGCAAACGCCACTTTACATGGAAGCGAAGCCAATATCCACAGTGTATGGAAACGTGTATGTACTCGTATTATCCGTAGGTGCAGAATGAAAATCAATTTATTTAAAGTTGACAACATTTCTACGTACCTACCATATTACTGTGCGACGCCTCGTGCAATGAAATTCGAATACTTTGAGTGGCTGTTATCGTACAATATGTACATACATATGTATGTACATACAATGTTAAGTGGAGATAGCTGATTTGGCTCAATGCATCGCTAAAGCCGACTTTTGAAATGAGTTTCGTAACAATTACCGAACATTTTTTGATCAAATCACGGTGGTCCGCCTTTGCAGTGCATACGACCACTCTATATATTCCAAGCTCTTTGGAATCCGTAGACAGCACCATTCTGCGACAGAACATTCTGCGAATACCGCAGAATATTCTTCGTTTGAATGTCTACATGTATTATTTAATATGAACTTTACTATAGCATCTGCTCGCATTTAACTTTTCGCGTTGAACTCAAACTGTCTGTGTATGTACTATACATATGTACATACCTACGCCTATGTACTTGGTGAACGCACAGGTTCAGTGTTTGATTGTGAATAGTTTCTCGTGACTCGAATGAGAAATTTAAGAGAATTTGCCAAAGTGGAAGAAGTCCTACGTCTTTTGAAACTGATGTTAATTATCGTCCTCCGTTTGTACTATGAGCTATGTATGTATGTACATACATACGTCTACTACATAATTTATAATCCAATTGAAATTAATATGCTCGAATAAAATCGAACTGTCGACATAGCTGTGCCAGGTTCATTTTTTTTGGTATATTATACATTGAGCATACCTAACAGTCGATATGTTGCGGAGATTTTTTACATTTTTAATCTAATCTTAGCCAGTGTTGAGTTTTAACCGAGGGAGTATTAAGTTTCACGCGGGCTTTTGACGCGTTTCAATAAACTTCGAATTACAGTACGTATTTGTGTCTGAATTCACGCTGACTATTGTTTATGTCATCATTTTGAGTGTTTATCGGAGACTATACAGACTTTTTACAATGTGTACGTTTCAGTGCCCGCTGCTAAAGGATGTTTGATTGGCGGTCGTTTTTTCAAACACAAGGAAAGATTTTCTCTGGATTGCCGAACGCAGTGCGTCTGTCAGGTGAGCGACATTCTTTTAATTTGGAAAAAAAATTCACTTCGAACCGTTCAAATCGAATGATACGACCTGGTTCAATTTTGCTAATAATAAATTGCACACAAGCTATGTATGAACACGTACGAAGTGTGCACGTGTACTGTGCAATTATTGCACAAGCGCAGGTTCCTGGACCGGGGAATATTATTCATGGCCCGGTGCCAAATATGAGAGAGTATCCTCACTTTGTATAACTACCAATGCTAAAATAATGACATTGTTAAAAATAACTGAGTTAATTTGACCGCTGGGGAAACGAATGAGAAGTTTGAGTAGTGAAGAATGGCGCACCGCAATCGATGTAAAATAAAACAGCTTTTAAATGCTACTTCACACTTCTTTCGTTATACGTATGTACATATGTATGTATATAAAATACACAAATGTTTATTCAGAATTACAATTGTCATTATAACAAAGGAAAATGTAAAAATTTTAATACAATAACGGAAAAGGGAACAATTTCCATTTTTAAATAAAAGAAAATTTAAGTTTGAGCGGTACGGTGTACGAGAACTTTTAATAATTTTTTTTTCAATCTTCTAAATATTTCAATTTAATTTTATAAATCAAACAATTATACACTTTAATTACACCTATTGTGTTTTTGAGTTATTATGTTTTAACAGATTAACGAATTTTTGCATCAAAAAATAAAACAGTTGATTTTTATTTATTTCACGGGTTATTGGCCCAAAATACATATTTTATTAGATACTAAGAAAAAATTTAAAGCATAAGAAAATCAAAAAAAAAAAAAGAAATAATAACAAAATGTATGTATGTATCATACATATGTATGTATATAATCATAGAGACAAATCTAACTTATAAATGCATTAAAAAAAAAGCTATCGTAAAGTTACTTATTTAGCCCTCTTACCCAATTCAAACATTTAATATCATCCCTAGTACGAAAATCAATAATAACAATGCAAAAATAATTAAAAATTAACACTTATACTTACAGAATGGCACGTACGCTTGCGCTACTAGGTGTCCCAACGAAAGCATCTCACCTAAAGGCACCTGTTCACGACCGATACTGATTGATTCACCTGGACATTGCTGTCGTCAATGGCTATGCGAAGCACCTGTCGGTTCATATACGATCACATTAAAACTATTATCCAGCAATTTATTTATCTGAACGAATATTGAGGTTAAATTTGATGTCTTAACTTGTACAAAGGAAGTTATCAGAGTGACTAATACATATCAATAAGTGCACTCGAGTTTCGAATGAAAAAACAAAAACACATGTGCGTTTCATTTGCAAATCGATACACGTGTACATACTTTGATTGGGTACATGCATATGCGCGTACAGTTTATGTTTGCACAATGATCGGTTTGTGGAGAGGTTCGATGGGAAAAGCTGCAGCAATTTCAATTTATGTAGTACCGGTACCTGCGCAAATATGCAATTATATTTGTCGGTGCAAATATGAATGTGCATAATATCCCCGGCCAGAATAAAAATTGTACGTAGTATTACGAGTAATGTGAAATAAAAATTATTACATTTTTAAATACGTGCACGTTAGCAAGCTTTCATTTCAGAGGCAATATTATATAATTTCGAGATTGCAATATTTGCGTGAACACATACGTACATGCAAATTCTGCAATGACTCGTTTAAGTTAACAGTGGTTTATTATCGAATTCTAAATACAAAGCAATAGAGTAAAATTTGAATCGTTAGTATATGTACGATATTTTCCGATTGATATATATATATATAGCGTAACATGATGCAGACGACCGGAAATAGTCTGTGTTTAAACATATTGTCAATATTGATATATAATGACGTTCTCCTGGATGTTAGCCGAGTGCATTTGATGTTTTGTGATGCGAAAAAAGTTAATTTATTTTTATATACATATGTACATAACTACTGCACAGGAAAGCGTCTTTTCGTATTTACTTCACAATGAAATACGATAAAATGTTTGTCAAATAGTCGAGATGCAACGTTTCATATCAAATACGCTAACCTGAGAAGATATATATGTATATATTTATGTGGATACATATAGGTTCACAATATTAATGGATCAACTCAAATAAATACATATTTACATTGTGCGTCAATAGCAGAAGTCTAACTGTAAAAATAGTTGCAAGAGTTGCACACATACATATGTACATACTAGAGCTTTTATATTACGTAGAGCTTCACAAGTCAAATATCCCAGTATTATTTTCATGCACTTTTATGGACAAAACGAAGAAAAATTTATCGGATATTATTTTATTCGACGCAAAAAAAAATTAAATTGAAGTGTGCGCGTTTTTCGTGAAGGTTAAATTTTCGATTGCAATATTTGAATATACCAAATCGAGGACGTATCCTGGACACCCCCTTAAGCTCAACATATCCTTGGAAACGCCTTGTTTGTGGCCACCCTAGTCTAGACGCAATTTATGATCCACGAACCGTACATTCACAATGTGAGCCGACATCTAATTGTTATACCTGTGTACGTACGTACATATGTACAGGTAGTTTTCGACTGGTATCTATGTACATTACAGTGTTCGTGAACAACGAAAAAGAAAGATTACGTTGTAAATTTGTAATTATTTCGTGGTAGGTGCAGGTTGGCGACGCCACGATCGTCCAATTTCAAACCGTTCTCCCGTCTGATGAGTGAGAGTTAGGTGATGCATTTACACGTCAATCAAAAAAAGGATATTGATGCATTTCAATTGCATTAATCAATTTTTTTTTCAATCATAACGTGGAAATTTGGAAAACAACGTGCATGGGAAAACATCACATGTTTTATGCACGCAAACTATGCAATCTTTTCACTTCCGGCCTGAACTTTGATGACGTTCGTTTAACCCAAATTCCACTCCTCCACCAGGGGAGCGTTTTTTTAAATCGAATTTTCTAAAGCTGGATCCGCACCGGCGTAGCGAACAGCGAACGACGAAGGGCAAAGGCGAATTGTTAAGGCGCCCGCTTCACCGTTGTGAATTTCGTACGAAATTCGTGTAGGAAAATCGCACGAATTACGCAAGTGTGTGCCATAAGTGTATGCGAGCGTTCCGCAGCTACCCAACAGGTCGGGCAGATCGTCACGCTATTATTTATAGTAATAGTCGCACTTTTCGACAGACATTTTCCCCCGTGTCATAGTAAAATAACAAAGAAAAGACACACTCCGGTCGCTTAACGGCGAAAATCTAAATACGATTTTCGCACAATCTCATAATTTGTCTTTGAGTTTGTCTATCGTAACCGTATAAAAATAAAGCTTGAAACATAGGAAATCGTCGCTATTGCTTAAAACAGCTTAAAACGTATTTTTCTCTAAATCGACGTTTGTCGAGTTCGCCCTTCGTATCCCCAAAGCCTAATATTTATTTATTTATTTATATAATACAGTAGCTTAAGCTAATTATATAATCCTTAACTAAGCACCTGTACAGAGATGTTTTTTGAAGACTGCCAGGAATTTTTCAATAGTTTTGGAACTTCTACATAATTCCATCCGGCAGTCTATTACATACATATACATACTTTAAAACACCTCTGTACAAGATGCTTCTCCGATTTCTATTTATTTCAACATTTTTTAAAATTAAATTATTTTTATTCCTTAAATTATATTCACATACATCCATTCCTCTCACATTTTTACACACAATTTACTAAAATATGATGGTAACATATTATTATCTAACTTAAATATTTATCATACGATAAAATACCAATATTGCGACTAGGGATCCCAATCGAATATTCGAATTATTCGCCTGATTTTGCGTGTAGGTATATATTTTGCAAAAAAGTTATTTTTTTAAAAGATTTCATAAACAAGTTATATTTCGCGATCTTACAATACATGTAAATTTATATCATATGCGTATATGTATGTACACAAATGTGTTTCAACCTTTGAGCAGTATGGAGTATGGACGTACACGTACAAGACTTCACTCTTTCAATCACTTGAAAATTTCTACCTCTCTTGTTGTTCGACCTATTTGCATATCGTTTTACTACATGTATAGCTGAGAGTTTTCTTTTACTCTTGTATGTATATTTTTTTGTATTCGAAGAATGAAACTAAATTTTACGAGGCATGAAAACCAATAAAATTTTCAAGTCTGATCGTGATCTATGCACAGTATTTAACATCATGCGTGTGTGCAAATGTGTATATTCGTCGATTGAATGCCACGTGCCGATTCTCAGAATTCTTCCCGAAAATATAAACTTATTGACTAAAAATGAGTATGTACATACACTGAATGAGCGAACGAACTTCGTTCCAAGCTTCCGTCTGTGTTTGAGCTTTGAGTGCGCATATACCGTGCCCTATTAACAATATAAAAATAATGTAATTGATGCTTTGTAATTACCCTTTTTTTAATTTTCGAATATATTCGAACATTCGAATAGTTGAAGTCGACTAATATTTGGGATCCCTAATTGCGACGCTGCATTTTAATTGCGTCGATCGTTGTTTTTTTTATACATACAAATTATGCATTTTTACTATTTATAATATCGATTATTTTACCCTACATTTATTGTCATGTAAAAATTGTAAAACATCCCCTAATCCCCAACCCTCAGACAGGAGATTGTTTTGTAATTGAATGAAAGAGGAATCGCCACCCCACCCCACTTTTATACCTATAAGGTACATATATAAGGGGGTATGTACGCATGTACGATATTGTTCAATGGCTTTTGTCATATGCTTACAATGCGTGATTTTCCATGTATTGCGTCACGATAGAGCGCACTGCAGCTTAAGAACGGTCCATTCAATTATGCTGTACATACGTAGATACATATATGGGTATATAAAAGCGAATGAGCTGCTCGCCTGCGGGTGAAATGTTATTTGTAACGAGCGATAGGCAATTCGGGTAACGCGGCCGGTCACGTCATCAACAGCCGGCCGTGGCTCGTGGCGCTCGATAACCCAATTGTTTGATCAATGGTGCGTGAGCTCGGATCACGTACGAGCGCAGCGAAAACGACGCCGTGCACACACAAACGTGTGCTCAATTTAAACCATATTTTCCAACTCGCCAATTGTACACAATTGAACGTGCGTATTGTCCGCTTTTGATCGATGTATGGTGATATCCTCTAATCCCCGTGACCCCACCGACAGCAGAGCACTGTATGTGATTGTCAACTCGCATTGCCCCCGTCCAGTATTTTTACTTTATCCTAATCGGATAAAGTATTGTGATCGTGCGAAAATTCGACCTCGAGATTTTGACTGATTTTTTTTTTTTACGTTGTATTTAATATTACGTAACAAACAGCTTATAGAGTACAATATATGAGTCGCCTAGTTCCAAATCCCGATAAGTCCACAATATATGTATAAAAAACGAGGATAAAATATTTTCTGGTTCTAAGAATGTATTCAAACGATGCCTTATACTTGAATTATTCCAAATACCGCCAAGTGCGCCGTAAAAAAATATTGAAAATCAGTGTTAGTTCCAAAAACTGACAATTGCACTATGATAAAAGCTGATAAAAGCCATATTTAGAAACAAACATGTTTCTAATCTCAATATTTTGTTTAATATCAACAAAATTAAGTTTAAATGAGTTTAAACGCCATCAAGCAAATAAGTCTGTAGCGGAAAAACCGCGTTTGCGAACAAGTGAGTTTTATGGACTTATCGGGATTTGGAACTAGGCGACTCATATGTAAAATACAAAATAGTATTAATTTCACATAATACAGTACTACAGCCAAAATAGTTAAAACAACAGATCAAAACAAGAATGGAACTTGGGTGTTAGGCAGGCTGGCATGGAACTTGAGTAAAGATAATCTGAAGGAGGGCAAAGAATAGTGATAAGGATCAATATGTGCCGGGATTTCGTTGAATGACGAGCAGGATCTATAAATGAAGGAGTTTTGCGAATAATTAGTGGAACAAATATTCAAATGAAATAATGAAGGATTTCTGACAGATCTAGGGGGACAATATATATATCATCATTTTCAGCCGTTCACCATCCACTGCTGGATGAAGGCCTCTCCAATCCTCTTCCATTCTTGTCTGTCTTGGGCAATCTGCATCCACTTGACTCCACACATTCTTCTCAATTCATCAGCCCATCTTCCACTCGGTCTACCTTGCTTTCTTTCACATCCTCTCGGATACCATTCCAGTACTTCTCGCGTCCATCTGCCATCCATTCTTCTCGCTATGTGTCTACTTCAAACTTTTCACGCGTCTCGCTATATCTGCCACTTTGGTCATACTTCTTACCGATGTTTTTCTTTTGCGATCTCTTCTTGTTATGCCAAGCATACATCTTTCCGTGCTTCTCTGTGTGCATTGGATCTTTCGTAGCATTCTTGAATTTATATATACATATATATATATACATAATACTATATTCCAGCGTTTCCCAAACTGTGGGTAGCGAGTCGATTTTTAGTGGGTCGCGAAAAATTAAAAGTTCAAAATTCAGATTCCGAAGAATGTGATGGCAATGGGAAAGTAAAAATAATATGCAACAAAATTTAAGCAAAACAAGACGGCACAACGGAGAATAGGATACGTCCGTGTGAATTGCATGTTTGATGATAAGGGCATTTCACTTATGATTGGACGCAGAATCGATGAAATGGCCCAGTGGTCAGAAGATGAGCTGATCCAACGAGTTAGTGAGACATTTTTAGAGTTTAGTGAGTCAGTAACATTTTTCTCATTGCAACTGGACGAGTCCACGGATGTACAAAGTTTATCCCAGCTGCTTGTTTTCGTTAATTATAAGTTATTTAATAATAAATAAAACTCTGGATATTTTTAAGTATGAAAACAGTATTAAAAATAATTTAAATACCCTCCCGGCCCCTTGCCCATCATGTACATTAAAATTAGGTGGTTCACGAAAATTTTTCGTTCTAAAATGTGAGTCGCGGTACTAAAATTTTTAGGGAAGCTCTACTATGTATATTCGATACATATATCTAATGACAGCTTGCAATACAGATTTTATCAATTTATCTTTCATACTAAAAATATATTCACATCCGCTTCTGTCTCATTATAACAACTCTTTCTTAAAAACTGTGGCTTGTCGCCGTCTGTGATACGATTGTACAACGATAGTACTGTAATACGATAAGTACGATTGCATATTTACATACGTATGTACATAATCGCACATACGCATATGTGTATATAATTATAACGACACTGTGGAAAATGTTTATCCTCGGTCTACCCATTGAAAATTTAATCGGGCCGTAAATATCGAGGACATGACTCACTTGTACGTGTTTACGTTCGACAATATTCTTACAAAGTTGCAGATTATGTACATACACGACGGCCAGAGTGTGTCATTCGGGTTCAATCTGTATAAAAATCGGATACGTCGATGTTTAATTATTTGTCTTCAGTCATCGTTCCTTAATTCAATATTTGGGTTATACTAAGCGCTGATGTGTTTATAAGATGGTTAAAAATTATCGATTCGTATTTTTTTTACGATGACTCAGAATTTCCACGCGCTTTTTTTTTTTATAAACAAACTGAACTGTGGTGGTTCAAAAGTTAATTGACACAGTTCACTATTTATTTCTATGCACAAACTATTCCGGGGTGATCAATATAATTAAAAAATAAGCATACTCTTTGTAATTGCATGCGTTGAATTTTATTCTGTTTAATTCACAACGTAGCGTTATATGGGAGAGTATTGCCTGTTGATAATCAACAGGTGTTTAATATTTACACATGCGTGAATAGCGGTAACTGTGCATTACTGGAAAATGATTGAATATATTTCCAAGAACACGAAAGAAGTACAATATCGAGCGTTCCTGACGGACATGCAAACTTAAAGCATTTTAGCGTTCGCTCCACGCGGGTTTTTTGGTTTTGGTTTTTCGATATAATTTAGGGAGTAGTGGGGAACACTTTCTATGTACATACATACGTATATACCCACACACATTAGAGATTAGACTCTTTATTAATATAATTTATGATTGACACTGATGAGATGCACATTAAATGTGTGTGATGTAAAAAATAAAATATGATTTAATTAAATTGAAACCCATACCAGGAACAATCGGCTAAACTAGTACAACTTTCAATTGACCTTACATCGGATTATATTTTTGGCAAAAAATATTAACTTTAAATATAAATTTTTGTTACCCGCACACGCTCGATGAAATAATTAGAATATAATAATTAATAATAATAATTGGCTCTCTAGTTCTGCCGTCCTAAGCCCACTCAACGTAACTGACAAAAATTACGAAAATGAGTTAGATGTGTTTAATATGGGAGTATATTCTTGCGATTTTTCATATCAAAATTAATGTATCTTCATCCAAAAGTGACTTTTTTAAGCTATTAAATCTAACTTAATACTTGGCGAAAATAACGTATCCAATATTTACTTCGGTCACTACCTTATCATGAAAGATTGAAAAGACTGAATCTCTCCACATTGGAGACGAGGAGATTAAGAGGTGATTTAATTGAAGTATTCAAAATAATAAATAATCATTATTCATGTGAAATGACCAACCTCATTATGTTCAATGGGAACCCTCATCTAAGAGGTCATACTCTTAGACTCCGAAAATAAAAATCAAATGAGAGTGTTAGAGATTCATTCTTTTCAAATAGAGTGGTTGAAGTTTGGAATAGTCATATGTATACATTAATAATGAATAATAAAGTGACGTAACTACTAAAGTATTCATTTTTTTTTAAATTTTTCCTTAGAATTATCAAAACACAATAGAAAATAACCGCATGCACTAAAAAAAAGTTTAAATAAATCAGTAATATATGAAGAAAAACACAAATTTAGAATAAAACTTTCAAGTCCATTTATCTCGATATTGTTGTTTTGTCAGTTATGTTAAGTGGGCTTAGTGTTTTAATAATCTTGGCGCGTGTGGTACCGTTTTGTATATACAATGTATCGTACTTTGTATGTTGCCTCGGCAAAATTCAATCGTTCAATAATCGTTTATCTTTGAAACTGTCGACACTTAATTACATTTTTAAAATAACAAAATTTGATTTAGTATCAACAAACTCCGTTTGATTTTGTCGATGAGATCAGACATAACATTGATGCGTAGAATAAGCAATGACACAAAAGTTGACTTTAAACAGTTCCCTTTGCTTATCCATGGGTTGCGTTTGTTTTCAAACGCAATAGTTACAGTTCAAATAAACGAGTGACCAAGCCTAATAACAGATTTATACGCGGCGGTTTCTTAAATTTAGAACAGCTTATCGATGATTCACCTCACATGGTAACACGGCTTACTTTGTACGTCAAATTTATTAATTTGAACAGTGACGTGTGTACGTACAAATGTATGGACAGATTTACTAATTTTGCCATCACATAATGTACCACAGATAAAAAATCAATGTACATATTTATTAACATACAAAAAAAATTCGGGTGTGGCCAACCCTTGACTTTATCCATATATTTGAGTAATACAAAGAGTAACGAAATTATTTTTGTGATGTTGACCAAAATCACAGTAGTGAAAACTATAGATATGAAATTTCGACTTGATCGGTGGAGTAGTTTCGGAAATATTCTGTGGTAACAGGATTTTTGACTTTTCTACAAGAAAAAAAACCCTACTTCCGGTTGACTGACGTTGACCAAATTCCTTATGTCTCTTACACCGTACTTTCAGCTTAATGTGTATGATAGTTTTGCCGGAAAAACCTTCCAAAGATTACACAAAGGGAAGTACCACTTCCGGTTGACGAAAAAATTTTGAAAGTCTAATGGATTGTAATGGCCGTTAAAAAAAATATAAATATGAAGTTTCAGTTTAATAGGATAAACGGTTTTTGAGTTATTAGCGATTTTACACAGACATCGTGAAAACGTGATCAGCTGATGATACCCGATACAAATCAGTCAGACTCAAGGTCGAATTTTCGCACGATCACAATACTTTATCCGATTAGGATAAAGTAAAAATGGCTGCGGGCGAAATTTATCATATAAACGTAGATACGTTGTGTTTAAAATACATTATACAGAATTGTTTATATGGAAGGGTTCACTATATTGATGGATCGAGTTCATGAAATTGATACTGCGATGTTTAGACTGTAAGCAGAAAGCTCTAGAACTAACTAACTAACTAAATATGTAGTACTGCAACTCAATATCGATACAGTTATTTGTGGTTTTATTTTCAAAGTAAAACTTTCGTTGTTTGCACACAACGTACAATAGATATGTGCTTTGACCACCCATCGGGATTAGAAAACGGCATGTTTTTCAAAATTGCAACTTGATCCACTATATGTATAGTGAACCTCGTAATATTATTAAAACATAAAAGCGCCGCTAGCGAAATTCTCTTCACTTTAGCGTGCTTTCGATGGGAAATAAAAATATTAATTTAATCAACACAGCAGCGGCAAATTTTCCACCTCTGAGATTCACCGCTCTAGGGCCTAGACTCGAGGCTATATATCCTGGTCATCATCCTATGTACTTGTAAATCCACCCCTGGCTATAAAATCAGACGTTATATGTATGTACGTATGTGTGTATGTTATAGACTGTCAACTGTACTGTACAATTTTACAAATATTCTTTCAGATAATATTATTTATAAGTCGCTGATAATTTCATTTGATCTATTTGTGTACTCGTATGTTTTAAATGCGAAATACGTTTTGTTCAGCCGACCCTCCGACATGTATTGAAAAATCCAGTCCTTGGAGTGAATGCTCGACGACTTGCGGAGCTGGACTATCCTTCAGGACATCCAACGCCAATCCTGCATGCAAAATGAGAAAGGAGTCCCGTTTGTGTCAGAGAGACTCTTGCACCAAGACTGGCCCTGTGGACTATGGGTATAACAAACTAGTCCACCACAGGGTAAGTACAAGTGTATAAACAATTTTAATTCAGATCGATTTCATTACACGGCACGCTTTGTTTTTGATTGCTTGAATGTTGAAAAAAAAAATGCATTCAGAAAGACGTTGCTTACGTCCGTGAAAGAAAAAAAATCACACCACAATAATATAAGTAGCTACATATTTATGTCGAACGTTGAAAAAATCGTTGATTTGCCTTTTCGTCGACTTGTTCGTTTCGTGCGAAATTGCATTACACGTAATTATCGATTTCTGAACTTGATTTCCGTACTGCCATAAATTGAATGTATACGTACGAAAATTGGAAAAACTGTAACGCAATTTTTACGTGTAATTTTAATTCGTGTGTGTAATGTTTACTTTATTTTCTCTTGAGAAGAGAACAGGGTACCTCGGAGAAGTTTTAATCAGATGCAACAATGTTAGAGGGGCAGAATATGAAGACGAAGAAGGCGAGATGAAGGATTAGCAGCGAATTTTAATACTATTATAATATTAGCTAGTTTAACTTATATTTATAACAACTACATAAATCTATTACACATTATATACTATATCTACTTATATCTACATACTATCCCTCTTACTTACTCACCGATCCCAATTCATCTAACATACTTCTAATACTTTTAAGCCTACCAACATTCAAAATACCTCTTATAGCCCTATTTTGTAACTTTTGCATTGTATCTAAATCTTGGCCACTGAACATATTAAGTACAGTGGCACAATAAACCACGTGTGGCAAGACAATATTGTATTATAGACTAAAACCTACTTTTTCTAGTTAAATTATTTCTTAACCTACATAAAACACCAACTTTTATAGCCATTTTTTAAATTAAGTCTATATGAATTCCCAAATATTTTAAATTATCAACTATTTCATTAATTGTATCATTAATCAAAATTTCAATCAACACATTTTTACTATTCAACCACATCATTTTTGTTTTATTAACATTTAGTTTTAATTAATTTTCACACAACCAATCACTTATATAATTTAATTCTTTATTTAAAATATATTAGCCATCTCACCAACATCACTACCTATCACATACATATATTAAAGTATCATCTGCAAAAAGATGAACTTTGCACTTATCAACTATACTAACAATATCATTAATATATAATATAAATAATAAAAGTATATTTTATAGGAAACTTTACGTTAATAAACAATAGGTGTAAATGTAAACTAACAGTGAAACAATTACGTCCACAGAAGTAACGAATAAACAAAAAAAAATTTTATTTATTTTTAATTCAATATCTAATACAACGACAATATCGATGGGTTAGTGCAAATGTATTGTATGTCCAGTTTTTACCAAAATTGAGTTATCATACACAAAACATCCATCTGCATCAAACATTCACGTTTAAAAAGTATTGTATGTCCGAATAGTATATTTGAGATATTGCCTTATTCAAATATATGTATAATATGTCCATTTCGTCCATATTTTTCATGCACTTACAATATTTTAACACAAAACTGGACATACAATAACTGTCCGCCAACCCATCGATACATATATTATTATTTTCCATATACATACATATGTATGTATAAATCTCGCATGGTTAGTTCTAATGATATGTATTGTACAACATAATAATTTTGCCTTAGTTATAACACATTAAATCACACATAAACTAAAAAAGTTATTCAGAAATAATTTTGAAACCATTTGCAATACCTTATAAATAATTTTAAATAAAAATCAATCCAAGTTGTAAATTTTTTACAAATTAGTTTGGGTCACGTGTTTAATTAAGATGGATTTAACTTTTTTTTTATCACATTATAAAATCTGATCCAATCCAATTCTAGCGAGAGCAATATTGACATGTACGACCGCTGCGTTTTTGCAGATTTTCAAGTTCGGCAAAATGTGTGTGCGCGATTGCAGTGCAAAGTTTTTTTGCTTATGAAAAAAACGTTTATCGATTCTAGCGCAGGCCAAACGCCATAACCGGGTCAAGGATGATCTATTTTACCCCACATGAAAATGGAATCGCACTTATCGATTGTCCAGTTCACGTGCTCGAAATCCGTACATGCAAATTCTAAACCCCATAAGCCGAGAACTAACTTTAACAAACCTCCAGATAGGAGTCGGGTCATATTTTGAGTCAAACGGCTGTTTCAAATAAATTTAATATGCAACTATTGTATGTACATGCACATATGTATGTACAATCATACAGTTTTCGAACTTATTGGTCGTATCTATGTAGTATCCGAACGATTGTGGTGTAGTGGAACTGCAACGTAACCACGAAATCATGACCACAATAGAAAGCCATGATCGATCCGTAGGTACATATTGTACATATGTATACAAAACGTCTGGCTAATAGTTTCGCTATGGTGCAAAACGAGCGAGACGATTCTAAATGAAGAAACTTACCGAATCAGCAATTTTTATTTATACTTTTTAGTCGTTTTGTTCTGAAATCGCGTGCAGATCGAGGGTGTGTCCCCCTGGGGTCTCATTAATTTCACACTCAAATTACACGGTAATGCTCGTTTAGGGTAACCGGCTGGAAAATAATCCATAACCCGTGTACTTTTTACACCGAGGGTTGATAAATGAGCTTTTGTAAAGGTGCGATCTTGAAACTTTTGATTGATGTGCACCAGTTACAGTCTCTCGACTGCGTATGCAAATAGTTTTTGTATATTTTAAAACTAAACCATCGAATGAATGATTGTATAAATCGATAGCGTATAATGTAGGTAGCATTTCGAACAACGGAATTTTAGTTGCATTGTATAATTTTGATGTGTGGCACCTCGTTATAATCAATAAATAAAAAAAAATTATATTTCACATATAATTTTATAACATTGTCCAGTGCTTAAAATTTAAACGTTGAAATTTCAGTACGTTTTTGATTTCTGTTTCACTTTTTATATTATGGCATTTAGATTATTTATTTTCATTGCGCTGAAACTATCAAAATTTGTTGTGTTTATATAATTTTTGAATGATGGTGGAGTCTCGTTAAAGTTGCCTTCGTTGGTATCGAGTAATACATTTGATTTATTCTTCCTTCTATAAATAAAAGTATTTTAAGGTAGAATTTTTGCATAAATTGTATTCTTAATAATAACAACATGCTTAAATTAAGTTGATATTTTTGTGTAAATGCAGTTCAAGTGGTTGTGGAATCTCATTGAAGTTCACTTTTCTTATTAGTATGGTACGTTGTGAAACACACACGATGTTTGATTTGTGTTACTTTTTCTATATTATAATACTTCAATTGTATTGTTTGAATAAATTAAATTCCATAGTATGTAATTGTGTTGGATAATTCTAATATTGTTGTGACAAAACAATCTTAACAGTTTTAGAATGTTGTTAAAATTACGTTCAATCGGTAAGATTCATCCGTCGTCGTGTGATAGATATTTGATTTATGATTCTTTTTGTTTATTTTACTGTATTTAGAGTATATTTCTTGTATGAATTTTACTCTAAGACATATTAACATACAGGATTTATTTGCTTAAATTCAATTTGAGCACTTTTTCACAAAAACGTTCAATATTATATATTATAAAATTTTTTATTAAATCTTAATTTTTCGTTTATATTTTAATATCTCTTATTATTTTTCATATACAGAAAAATCATTCGTGTAAAGCAGTACAACATTGGAGTGGTGTACATTTGCGTTTAGGTCCATGCGTATCCCGTAAACGTTTCGCACCTCGTCACTGCGGACCGTGTGCACAACCGGACATTTGCTGTGAATCAACACGTTCAATAACCAAAAGAGTTAGTACAAATTTTATATTATATATTCAATATTCTCTGATAATATATATATATATATATATACATGTTATAAATTCCAGGTTCAGATGAGGTGTCATAACTTTCCCACGCAAATCTTCGACGAGGAAATCGAAGATGTGAACGCTTTCTTCATGAAATTTTTGTTACCTAGTGAAGACATTTGGCTGCCAATCAAGATTCTTTCATCGTACGATATGACACTATTCAACTTCATGCCAAATGACCTGAACTACAATCAAACGGTGTTCCCGACTGGGGATATCAGAGATACATATATTGTTAAAGTCGAATGGGTACTCACGTGCAAATGCAGCAAAGCTTTGTGCAAGGAAAGGATTAGAAATGAATATAAGAATAAAAAACGGCCAATGAAGCTGCTAAGACGTGTTCATCGCACTGCTTGAAAAAATCACGAGCCCAATTTTTCCCACTTCAGCCACACTGTATCTAAATATATTACATAATATCATATACGTATATGTGGATAAAGTAAAACAGTCGAAAAACCAATTTGAATGGAGTTTTACAAATACGAATATGATACTACATATATTATATATGTAGGTACTTAGTGTGTGTGCTAATCTATATTTCTGTTGTAATAATCTAATAATACTGTTGTATAATCCTCATTTGTACTATTGATACAATTAATACATTGTTTATGTTGTCAAACATGAAATGTATTTCATTTAAAATGTGTATCGCATGATATTTTCTTAGTCCTTATCAATAAAAATTTAGGTCAACAGTTCAGCAAAAGAAACATTTACATATAAACACAAGTGAAAACCTCTTGTATTGCAAAATGATAACAAATTGATAAGTTTCACTTTCAAATTCAAATGCTCATATGATTTTATATTATAATACAGTAGATAATATTTACAGTTTTACTTTTATATACAAATAACATTAGTTTAAATGGAAAACAGAATACACTTCACGTGCGATTTCATCTTATCAAAACATTCAATATTCAATCATTTGTAGATAAATCTTTAAATTTATACAAGTTTGATTTGTAAACTTCTATTTATTTATTTTTTTTATTAAACATATGTATAATTTGACTTTTGACAATATTAGACCCCATCCCCTTAGAGAAAGAAGAAAAATAATAGAATATGAAAAAATTATAGATAACTGCAACTGTTGCTTTCTGTTAAATGCAGTGAAGATAAATAAAAAAATGGCGAGACTTTTACAATTTGCCCTGTTCTATGCCAGGCCCCGAAAGATGTTTTTCGTGAAGACTATTTTTTGCTTATGACTATAATAATTCAATTATAAAGCTTCAATTGTTAATAATTCAATTACAATGTAACCAAATACTTGCTCTAAATAAATAATATTGTTTTCAATTTAAAGTTGATATTGATCAGGTTAAATGTCAACTCGAGTTGCATATAATTTAGTTTATGTTAACATTTGATCTGGCTGCTCCAGCACAAGCGTAATTACATTTTAAATAAATTCCATTTCACAAACGTTGCATTTAATCAAGATTTTCAACCCAAAGAGCGAAATTATTTATACCCACTGTCCCGATGTTACTATGCAGCACATACTGAAATTTTAATCAGTTTCAGAGTACAGTATAATCGTTTAATGAGTAAATTTCGTGTCATAGCTCGGATGTGACATATTACATGAATGTCAAACTAACATAAGTTGTATTAATAAAATTTTCGTATTAAAGCATTGAGAAAATATTGATTCTTTTCATTAAAAATATGAACTTGGTGCCACAGTATATGTATGTATGTGGAGTCGTTTGAATTGATAAATAATGAACTATATCAACTTATTGTTGTTTTGAGAAAATACAAGGTTTCTATTTCTGTTTACTGAAAAATTTGGGTAAATATTTTTGGGCAATACAATTTCTGACAGACAGTTAAACAAATCGACTTTACTTCTTTATAGGTATACTATATTTAGAATGAAAAATGAAAGTATTCTAATATTGTATTTTTGATTTATATTATCAAATTAATTTTCAATACATTAAAACATTGAAGTGATATAATTTACGAACTGAAAGTACCCAGCGTTGCCTGGGTACATTTTCAATCTGATTTCACCGAGCCTCTAGCGCTGAACCTACACAACAAAATAATTGATCACTAAGTAATGAGTTCACTTTTTAATTTGATCATACATATAGGCTTATTATTTGCCATTTACATTACATTGTCAAAAATGTATCATGAAATCTTAATATGGCGCATATTAACAAATTTAAAATACACATATGTATGTAATGTTGAACCAATTAATGAACCAAATGCGGAAAAAATACTGTTTTATATACCTATATACATATGTATAACAGTATTATAATATAGAATAGATAACATTAACCCAGTAATAGAAACAATCTAGTACTATGTAACTACATACATAGTAATGAACCCATCACAGCATTTTTCATGTTTACTAAATCAGCATTCAGAGATACTGCAACGTACTCTACATAATATAATATATGAAATATGTAAAATATTACATTGTATATTCAAAAACCCCAAATATTATTTTGCGTTAAATTGAAAAAAAATACACATTAAACGAAATTATCTAAATTAATGGGTAAATCGACATAAAAATACACATTCTTATACATAATTACATAAAGCTACATAATTACACAACAAATGTTATCGGTGCCTGATTTGCACTGTGCACAAAAATTCAATGACGCACTGCAGTTTCACGCTGATGAGAGCAATAAATTTTAGTATAAATACCAATCAAATACTTTATTGAAACTATTAGTGTTAGACCATGCATACAAGTTGCATTGTATGCATGGTCTAACACTAATCATCATCATTTCGGAGCACATACCACAATACACATTTAGAAGTTAAGGACAGCTATGAATACCATGGACGAGAAGCCGAGAAGAACGAGACGAAACCTTTGACCGGGGAATTTTCGTATCATTGACTCGAACAGCGGAGGAATTCCAGAAATTGTCTTAAATAATATATAATGTAAACGTTAGGATTCATTTTTAATTTGTAATTAATCTTTGTTATAACTGATGATGGGTATTTATTCTGTGATATAATTTGAGCACTGGTATATAGTTCCGTGTATTGTATATGTCAAAATTCTTTATTACAGTATTGCTTTAATTAGGATATGTTACACCTAATTATGTTTAATATTAATTATAGGGGGGTTTAATTGAGATCAAATCATATTATAAGTTGAGTTTAGCTAGTCATAGTTTAATTTTATTTATTGATATAATATATTGTATATAATTTCGACTGCTTATAAACTTATATGGTACAATAATGAGTACTTCTGGATATATCCATCTATGTAAATAGTATTGATTTATTAATTCGGCGAAGCTTACCAAACAAATTTCGACCGTTCAAAGCAAGATAAACTCCAACAACAATTTCAACACATTCAGTAATCCGAGCACCAAGTAAGACGAATTCAATAAATTCAAAATCTATAAAATGCAATTTGGATTTGTTTAATTTTAACATATCTTTGGTTTTGTTCACAGTCTCTTGCTGAAGAATAGATCAACGTGTCTCCGATAGAATCCTGCACAACTGTCGGAGGGGTGGATGGCCTCATTTGAGGATCTCACGGAGTAATTTAAAAATTTCCAGCTTTGTGAGATGGGCACAAGCAATTGATTGTTGTTATTATTATTAATGTACACTGCCATTATTGTAAGGTTATGTCGTTTGATTTATTTATTAAAATGTTTATCATATACATATGTATAGAATTGATAAGTACATATAAGATTAAATTTAAGTATAGGATACATACATAGTTAAGTTTAGTTTATTAGAAATAAAACGTCAATATATTATAAGAATAACTTTGTTTTATTTCCAATAATTACTACAGTATCCAAATACATACATTACATTTTCAAGTTACATTCTTGATTGATTGATTTAATACAGCATTTTTATTTTCGTGTAAAACAATGATGATTAGACAATATTTGTTTCATCAACGATAATAGATTTTACTTTATAATACTGAGAAGTGATGACAATTATTTGTGCATTTGTGAGTATTGATTTGACAAAAATAAGTGCTACATACATACATTCATTAATGTGAATACATACTATTGAAAATTTTGAATTTGAAAAGTGTTTCATAAAAATACAGATAAAATAAGAATCTCAAATTTTGAGTCATTCATATAACAAACAATATACCTACGTACCTACATATGTATATTAAATTTCTATTTTAATTCTAGATATACAATATGTATATAAAAAAAATTGTAAAATTTGAGTTAGAAAACTCGTACATGCAATACGAAATATATTTACCTATACATACATACATACAGATATAGAAAAACAATACTAATACATACGTAATATAGTTTTATTTTAGATTAAATTTTATTTCATATCATAAAATTAGGAAAACAGACTTAAGAGGCGATTTAAAAAAAAAGATGATCCAAAGTTTGAAAACATTCATGAAAATATTTTTCTTGCATAATTTATAAATTTTTAATCAATCATTCTAATTTATTTCACAAAAGAACTTTAATTTTTTATAAAATGCTGTAATATAAAAATTGACAATATGCCAGTCATCATAAAAAGTTTTATTTCAATCCAAAAAATCAATGTTTCTATACATATAATAATATTTAAATAAAACTGATCATCTGTGATATTATATTAAAAAAAATTCAAAAAGCAATTTTGTAAAACTTACAATATGTACATAAATACATACATACATACACACATAAACACACATGGATATAAAATATGTAGTAATAAAATGACTATTCACTATTTATTAATTATACTTTGAAAAAAGAAATCTTATTTCACTAATCTATTTACACATATGGACGTTTATTGACAGGGCATTTTAATGCTATTTATTATACTTAACATTAATATAATTTAATATTAAAAATAATTATACTAAACATTAATATAATTTAATATTAAAATGAATTATACCAAACATAATTATAATACATATCTATGACAATTTATCATTTACACCAAATGTATACGTTGGAATGCTGTCAAAGTTGAAGTCATTCAAATACGTATACTTATGCAATGTATGTATGTAAATTGTCAACATGGAATGTGTAGTATGGACAATATACTCAATAATCTTAAATTAAAATAATATTTGCTAATAATTAACAGTAATAAATTAGTAGGCTTAGCGCAATGACGTTCAATCAGTCAATAAATATAGGTAGTACATACTACCTATGTAAGTCAGAATTTTTTTTAAATTTAACTGTTAATTTCGATTTTTAGTGCCAGGCTTTATATGTATATGTATTATATAATTTTACACTAAAATTGGCTCGGCCAATATACCGAATCAATTTTTAATACTTAATTGGTAAATGTGTTTTCAATACATAAAAGTAAACAATTGTTTAAAAATACAAAACATAATTGATCCGTATCACAATACGTATGTATATAAATATTTCCTACATATTTAAAAATACTTAAAATATGATCATATTATCGAACTACAAAGTCGGACAAATAAGTATTGAGAGTACCTCTAAAAATCAACACACAAAGAGAATAAGTGTGAATGAGTAGTGCTCAAGATCTACATAGTGGGTAATTTAATGTATACCGATAAATACCAGAAATTTCATAACAGAGTGCTTAGAAAAATGAACAATATTCTCTATATAAATTTTAATTATACTTAAGAATTATAAAATAAATACACATTGCATGAATTTATTTTCATAGTAGGGAGTAAAATTATGTAAATTACTAACTAAAATCTCAAATGAAATATATGAATACAAAACTATGTATGTAAACATTTACTACTTTACATGTTTAATTAGACATATGAAAAAAATGATTCACTTTTAACTATCCATTGAAACACAATTTATGCATTATGTGTAATGGTTTGTTAAAAATTTTCAATTTAATACTGAAATAGAATACCGAACTTTTTATAAATACAAAGTTGTGTTATAAAATATGTGCACAATATTTTGATAATGTAAAATGTAATATGTATTTGACGATAAAAAATTGTTATAATTTTCACAAGAAACAATATTGATCAACGAAATCAAACAAGATTTATATAACCGAGGTCATTTAAATAATGTAATATTATGTAATTGATAATGAAGTTTATAAATAAAATTTAAACTTTACAATTTTAGCAGTTGAAAAGTTTCATGATAAACAAAAAAGTGATTCACTATGTACATACTTATGTACATATATGTATATACATATATGTATGTAGATTATATGTCATTTCCATAATACATAATTATTATTGATCTTCCACAGAATTTTTATATATTATATTATAATCAGACCCTTCCACTCCTTTTATCTTCTTCTATTGGACATCTAAGATAGTTGAAATGAATCATTTTACAATTTTAATTTTAGTACCCGTAGGGTCGATTTAAATTAAATAAACGGTTGCATATTAAAGTGAACAGTGTTGATGTAAATGTTTTAATACAAAATACGACTTTGTCATTCAATTGAAGGGATTGTATCGATTAAAATCGAGCGCGAAGGCGTAGAGACGATACACGTCGTACTGGTCCCGGAGAAGTCGTAGTATTCCTACTAGACGCCGCTAGATCTGAGGCTGTCTGGTCGTTGCCGTCGTTGGAGACGGTGTCAAATTCAACGCCATATTGTCATAAGAATAGTCCAAGGAAGCATCTTCAGCTGCCTGACGATGTGGCTGATTGACATTCGCTTGTAGAGCTCGAGCGCTAAGCGGCTGTGGTGCCGCAGTCGCATTACCCAAAGTCTCCGGCTTACGAGGTTCAGCCAATTCCGCTGGTATTTTGTTCTGGGACGATCTCTGAAACGTTAAATGCAAAAATTAGCAGACAATCGTACACCTGAGCGGTGAAATTTTGAGTGTGAATGTTGAAATGTTATCAGCGAGCACAAAGCGACGGGTACAAATTTCACAGCGCACACATATATACAATCGCAATAAATACTCCATATAGTATTTTGTTCAGTATTTTTTGCAAACGGCAACTATGTTTTGTAATTGAACAGTTTAATTAGTAAATTGACAGTATTTTGCAAGTTGGACGCCGAGTATTCATTATTTATTTATCAAATGTATTATCAAAAACAAATGTGAAATGTATGAATACTTCTTTTAAATCAGCTGAAAATTCCATTACGAATAAAAAAAACGTCAAAAATGAAGATTGTGAATCGCTTAAAGACAAACTATCATCATGTCATCAACAAGTGACACTTGAAGCATAGTAAAATGCGCTCACATTATCCAGGTGTATGCAAGAGTATTATTTTAACTTATTTATATCCTCTTTCAATAATTGCTATACACTAAAATATACCATTTAACAAAATACTCGGCAACATTATGGCCGAGCATGATTATACCATTTTATACTGAGTAAAAACTATTTGTATACTGAACATTTCGAATTTAGCACACTGAGCATAAAATACTGAACAAAACCGAACGATTTATTACGCACCATATAAAATTTAATATTATCAGTTGATTTAGATCTCGCACAATGCTATGTAAGTAAACGCTGGCGCGCAAAGTTCATACGGTAAAACTTCATTATAGCGTTTTCAATGTAATACAATATTGATATTAATTTTATTTTACAAAATTAGGGCATGGATAAAAATCCTACCAATATGTGATTTATACCTTTTAGATAAGTTTCACCATTAATTTACTAACTGTAAGTACACGGTATTGCCCGGATGCATTTTAAATAGTTTTAAATAACGTAAAGTTTGACTGTTGATCTGTTTACGTTTGAAAGTTTTATTTTATTGAAAATTTGAATTATGTTTTTTTTTGTTGCCGATAGTTACTGCTGTTGTTAGCTCACTCATATGTCAACAATAAATAATCGTTGATCGTCAACGGATAATGCTGTAATAAATAATTAATAAAATACTCAAATGAAAAAAGTAAAAGGTGAACATTATCGATTCCACTGTTAGTGAATGTTTGGTAAAAATATGCCCAGCATATTTAAAGACCGTCACAATTTTCAATGTAATTTTGACAATGCCTTCCTATTTTATGAATGTTAGTCTTAAAATTTGGTACTGGTGACTCATTTTGATAAGGATACATTATGATTTTGTTGATATTTTATTGCTATATACTAGAAAACGTTATATGCATTTAAAGTTTTACCGTTTATTGAGTAAATATGCACAGTGGCGTCAATGTCGTTGTGAATAGCCAAAAATACAAAACAATGAGAAATTGTAGATTTGGTTATTGTGACAGTAGACACACACATTCACATACACACAATTACATTAAAGTTATGACAATTTAATACCTTGGGAGATTGAAGTTTCTTTCTGATCCATGCCCACGATATGTTCTTGTAGTGAGCTTTAATGTACTGGTAGCATTTAATGGCTAAAAATGCTATGAGTAACACTAGAACTACAGAGCAGATGATTGTTAGGATTGAAACGTGAGCTTGCAATTTCTGAACGGTCGCTGTAAATCAAACACATAAAAAAATTGTACATTTAATTATGAAATATAATCAAATCGCCAAAAATGCATTGCAATACAAATATTTTATAGCATTTCAACATTGAATATTCGAAACATTGATTTTTTTTTGTTTATTACAATAAATTTCGTCCAAGACAGTTCAACGGTCTAATAATGCAGAATATACCAACCGGTAGCTATAAATTTCTAAAGGGGCTTAGAAAAAGACAGAGTTTAAGCGTTTACGCTCAATGCATCTTTCAATTAATTGGCCACGGGTTTTTGCAGGTAGATTACAACCGTCGGTGCTTAATACATAAAAACATAAGTAGAGAGCGTAAGCAATTCAGCTCGGGCCTTTTCTAACCCCCGCTTCTAAGAATTTATGCTAACTGGCTGGTGTGCTCTGAATTGATCATTCAAACTGTACGACCGGTCATGGTTGGATAACATACATACATATGTATTAGTATTTTAATCAATTTAAAAACGATTATACTGCAAAACAATAATAACAACTCTTCGTTACAATATGGCGTTTTAATTTATCGCAAAATATTTCGTTTCGTAATTATTATTGAGCTCCTTTGGCGAGGCGTAATAGTACGCTCACGGAGTAACATTGACACACATACGCCACGCATGCTAATTAATGTATCGAATATGTACACTTCTGTTCGTTTTTTTTTTTTTTTTCAATTTTAACAGCAATAAACACCAATAAATATTTTTATCGCATATATAAAACTACACAATACAACTACCGAGCTGTTTATTTTGATAATACTGCAAGTTCACTTTTCATCGTTACAAATAATATTGTATTGAGGTTTGTGTTTCGACTTTCAACTGTCCGCAATTTCTGTATAAAATTAACTGCACAACTTTCAAGTTCGAAATTTCCAGCATCGAATCGGTGGTTTTCAATTCACCAAGTAATCTATTGTTGGATAAAGTTATTATTATATTCAGAAAAACTGTTTTTCCATTGGGAGATTAAAAATGTATGCACCGTTTCTTATATTTGGTTCACTTAGGTACTATTTTAGAATTTTTCAGGAACTTTTTGATGTTTTTCCTAAGAAAACACTAAAAATTGATTGAATGGTTATACCTTATACGATAAATGTGAACTAAATTGCGTAAAGGGTGCATACCTACTCTATTCATCTTCAGTAGAATATTATTTTCTAAACGAATTAACAATTTTATCCAATGCTAGATCACATTCACTAAAAAGCTAAGATTCGGTGGATTCAACGATTCGATTCTATGTATGTACAAGAGCTTAATTTGTGTGCTTGCACGATTTTTTAAAATAAACAACTCGTACAGGTTTACAATATTGTTTCATCAGATATATTATTATGTATGTATGTAGTTACACTTTGGATAATAAAAATAAATATATTTTAACGAACTCACCCTTCAGTGAAGCGTTGTCTTCGCTCAAATCGTTTCCCAGTCTTCGTACGAATCGCAAATCGTGTATGTAGTCTGAAATTTCATCAATAAATATTATTAATCAATTGATTTTAATTATTTATTAAACGCACGTGCGTTTGTCATAGGTGGAAAAACATTGGAATGCATTGTTTTTATTTGTTTATTTATTAATTTTACGACCTTCGAACGTTAGCTATGGTATGCGTGTGCGGATTGAGGGGCTCTGGTTGGAAAGATGGCGGCCGCAACCGGTTGGCGAATGACTCATCGCAAAACCGGAACCGGTCGCAAAGCCTTCGTCACAAATCTGGCGGTGAATTCTGATACTTTTCCTGATAGATGGAAGAAATCTAGAATAACACCGGTCCATAAATGTGGGCCAAAGAACGTTATTGGAAATTACCGACCAGTGGCAATACTATCTTCTTTCGCGAAAGTATTTGAAACTATTTTACATAAATATATCTATGCTAAAGTGGATCCATATATTGGAAACATTCAGCATGGATTTAGGAAGAAGCATTCCACAACTACCAATTTATTAGTATTCAGCAATTATATTATTCAGAATTTGGATTTAGGTTCTCAGGTTGATGTCATCTATACAGATTTTAAAAAGGCGTTCGACAAGGTAGATAATGATGTGATGCTTAGGAAATTGGCTTCATTTGGTTTCTCATTTAGCTCCATCGTTTTTTTCTCTTCATACTTTCAAGGTAGAAGTCAGTATGTTGACTTCTGTGGTTTCAATTCTGAAACATTTCTTGCTTTTTCTGGAGTGCCTCAAGGGTCTAATTTGGGACCACTGCTTTTCATCATTTTCATAAATGATGTCAGTAGTGTAATTAATTCTTCGAGAATTCTTCTATTCGCAGATGATCTCAAAATTTATAGGAATGTGGTTGACATTGAATCTTGTCAGTTGTTACAGGATGACGTAGATGCATTAGTTGAATGGACTCGTACAAGTAACATGGAATTCTGCATTCATAAATGCAGGGTGGTCAGCTATACGAGATCTAATAATCCTACTGTTTTCAACTATTCCATAAATGATGTAGCATTGGAGGGTAATGGAAATTGTTGACCTTGGAGTCATTTTTGATTCAAAGTTAAATTTCCATTCCCAAATTCTTAATGTAGTTAAATCAACATTAAATCTTCTAGCCTTTTTAATAAGGAACTCTGGGTTATTACGCAATGTTGACGTAATTAAGATTCTTTATTATTCCATAGTTTTATCGAAACTTGAATATAATTCGTTAATTTGGTTTCCTCATGAACAGTCGTACATTGGTATGTTGGAAAGGGTAGATAAAAATTTGCCCGTTACATATATAAGAGGATGTACGGCTACTACCCTTTTCTCTTCCCAACAAAATTTGTTAGGGGTATGACTGGCATGAGGTCTTTGGAGTGGGGGAGGAAAGTATCTCTGTTGAAACATATGTTCATGATTATAAATGGACATATGTTCAATGGGGAAATACTAGAGCGTCTCCAACTTTACACTCGGATGTTTATTGTCGTGCACGGGGTCACGAGCTATTTGTGGTGCCGGGGTACAGAACAATGCTTATGGGGTCCAGCCCGGTGATTACTGCTCTCAAATTATTTAATTCGTTGTCGACTGATGTTGACATTTTCAACATCAGCCTGGCGCAGTTTGTAATCAAACTAAAGACTTATAAATTATAGTATTATTTCTTTTTTTTTTGTTTGATTTTCTAATGTTTTTTTTTTCTTTATTATATTATATTATACTCTGTGTAACTTTTATGTATCTTTTTTTAATATTCTTATTCTTTTTGTTTTTTATATATGTATGTATTTAATTTTGATATGTATGTATATGTAATTATATTTTGGGCTAAAACCTGTTTATAAATAAATAAAAATAAATAAAATAAATATAAATATAAAAAAAAAATGTGTTTCAAATAGGTACTCTCGTCTCTCATCGTCTACGGATCACTTAAAGCAAATGACGCACACGGTGGCGTCTATTAATTTGTTATTTTTTCGAAAAAATATTCGTTTGGTTTTGTTTCGAGTCCAAAAAAATCATCCAACCGGTTGACTGGTCGATTTTGTTTTGGAATTTCTCACACATGGCGTCATTTTCACGTTAAACATAACCATTTTATAAAAAATATATTGTACAATATACATAGTTGGATTGAGTCCCATTAAAGATTAAACCATCGAACCGGTTAAACGGCCATTTTCATTGTAGTTGCGGTTTGGCTTATTTTTGTAACAAAATTGAAATATCAATGGTGACGCCAAACCGTGCAAAAAATAAAACAACAATCGAACTTTTTTTAGTCAAGTGTTTCTATTGAAATTTGTCTTTTCGAGTCAGTTTTGATACAACTGATAAAATGACGCTTGAAAAGTTTTTATACAAAAATAATATGAAATATGTACAATAATGGATAATATTTATACACACTTTGAACATCATACTTAATTCATTAAGTTTTAAATGACTAAAGTTCTAGCGACGTGTCACTTTCACCAAATTCTAATTAAATCTTTTTGTTATTGATAAAATTTAACATACACATACATACATAGATTATCCAAAAGTTCCAATTTTACAACCATACCTGTTCTGAGAATGCCTTAAAACATTAATTATATTTAAGATATTGTCCCATCCAGTTCGGTAGCTCGTGCAATAAGTTTACATTCGATTCGTAGGCACTTTGTATATTATATACGTGTAATATTAAACGTTTCGAATTGTTGTTAATCTTGAACGACGCCATTTTGTCCCTGTGAGAAATTTTCGACTCGTCGCGTCACAAAAAGTAGTATTGTACGCGAGTTGAATGTTAAACAAACACATTATTAATGTGTACACGGACAGTTTTGAATATTAAAACGAGACGCAAAAGTATGGCGCGTCATACATGTTATTACGATGAAAGACTTGGAATGAATCACGCTGATAAGGTATGAAAAACAGGCACTGTTAATTTAGCATTTGACATTTCTCGAGAGTGATATTGTATGAAAATGCACCTCCAATTGGTTAAAATAGTTCAATTTAATTTTCAGTGCAAATTTGCAGTGTGCCGTTTAGTTTGTTTGGCAATCTGTTTAATTGGGTTCATTAGTGAGACGTGCTCCAACAATGGTTTCATTTCATCAGTTGAGATACCTATCCTTTATTTGGCATGGGTGCCCTATTTAGATCAAAGCGCAATAAAAATCATAGCGCCAAGGTGCAATTAAATATTTAAATTACACACTTAAGAATGTCGTTTGCTATATACAAACAGAAATGTTAATTTTAATTTGAAAATTAAGCTTCGAATCTTTAGGTGAGTACCGATTTTTGTCTTTTGACGTGGGGTGGGGTGTTGCAAGTGTGTATCTACGCCATACAAAACCATAGAAATACATGCGTTTAGGATTTCATCAGAAGACGTGTGTGGCGTGGCGTATGATAAGTGTACGTACATACATATGTATGTTAGATTATGATTCTTACATGTGTCATTGGGAAGCAAACAATAAAATGTATTATAAAGAATGTAAATATTTTTTTAGGAGCATTCTTTTGTTATTCTGCGTATAGTTTTATTATTGTCAGATATGTACATAATTGAAATATTCAAAAGGTATTACTAGATTTAACCTAATCTAATCTTCAGTTAAATAAAACAATGTTTTTCTCTGAATGTATGTATATCTAGTTTTTCTTGGTCTTTTTAAGTCTTTCTGTGTACATGGGTTGAATCAAAATGAGCATCATCGACTAACACTTTTGTAAGAATTTCCCCACAGGTTGTTATGCATTTTCTGAAATGGCAATTGATCTAATAATCTCTCTAAAGTCTAACGTACGAAATTTTTTAATTATACGACAAACAAACTGCCGAAAACAGTCATTTTTGTTTTGTTAGATAAATTATTTATTGTAAAACAGCTTTAAATTAAATTTCAAACATGTAAAGGTTCTGTCTATAAGCCAAACGTTAAGAGAGCACGATGTGTAATTGATACATATCTATCTTTCGTCGAGTTCTAGAACCGTCAGAGGTTAATTTCCACTTTCGAGTCTATCACCACATGATTTAAACGTGGCAAAGTATAACTCACTAGACTATCTCAGATTAAAATAAGCCACACACTCGGTCCGGCATATTCCATTATGGAAAAAAGTAACGAAAACGTCCGGTTTAAGACAAAGAATCCTTCGATTACGCGAAGCGTATACCAACATTACCAACCTATGTATGTATTTATTCGTACATTCGTACAAATATCTACGACATAGGTACATATGTATACATGTTAAAGTATGATCAATCCCGCATTGTATGTTACATATGTTACAGCGAAAGCATATTTCAAGTGAAAATACATTTTCACTGGTATAAATATATTTTTACCAATTCAGGCGGTGAAAATGTATCGAAAAAATGAATTTACAGTGTCACTGCTCAGTATCGGTGAAAGTATGTATATTAAAGTAAACGTTAAGTGTTTGTGACTTGTTGATGTTGGCTTAAGTCGATGATGTGTCATCTTACAAGTGTGTTTTGAACGAAACTGTATCTGAGGAATCCGATTGCACGGAGGCACACGCCCATGTAGGAACAACACTACTATGTATCGAACCCAAGTTATAAAAACCATCTCATTGCGACGTTAAATATAAGTCAATTGTTCAAATATTCTCAATTGTTATAAAATCAATAAACACTCAATGAAACTTTAATTCGTTGTAAGCGCGTGAAATGTCCTGCCAATTTTTTGTAACGTTTTGTGCAAACGTGCCCTTTTCTTCTTAAACCGACCATTATAAGTCAATTGTTATAAAATCGACAAAGATTCATTGTAAACTATAAGTGGTACTAACCAGTAAAAGCCTACGTCTGAGCACGGCACAATAAGAAGAAGTAGCGACAAAATAACTAGGATTGACTATTTCAACAGATTGTATGATTCGATACCCAGGAAAATTGGTGAATATGACTTGATAGTTAAGGCATACGACCAATGCGCACGGCCAGTTATGACGTATGGATGTGAAACGTGGATGCTGAAATTCATGATTTGAAATGCACACATTTGAATGTTCGGTATAACGAGAAGAGATCGCAAGAGGAATACATGGGTAAACAGCATGACCAAAGTGGCAGACATAGCGGAACGTGTGAAAAAGTTGAAATGGACACGTAGCGAGAGTAATGGATGGTATCCGAGGGGACGATGGGCTGATGAATTGAGAAGAATGTGTGGATTGGAGAGGCCTTCATCCACCAGTGGATGGTGAACGGCTGAAAATGATTCGATTGGTCATTTGAGTCGCCTAGTTCCGAACCCCGATAAGTCCACAATATATATGTATAAAAAACGAGGATAAAATATTTTCTGGTTCTAAGAATGTTTTCAAACGATGCCTTATACTTGAATTATTCCAAATACCGGCCAAGTGCGCCGTAAAAAAATATTGAAAATCAGTGTTAATTCCAAAAACTGACAATTGCACTATGATAAAAGCCATATTTAGAAACAAACAACGATAAGTCCATGTTTCTAATCTCAATATTTTGTTTAATATCAACAAAATTAAGTTTAAATGAGTTTAAACGCCATCAAGCAAATGAGTATGTAGCGGAAAAACCGCGTTTGCGAACAAGTGAGTTTTATGGACTTATCGGGATTTGGAACTAGGCGACTCAATTTTCACAACTGTCAAATTTAATTTCAATGCCAGTTCGGCAACGAATATAATTACACCATACTAGTGAAAATTGAGACGCCGGTGAAAATTTATTTTCACTTAAAGTATGCTTTCGCTGTAACGTATACAATGCACAAAGTGCAGCGCCAGACGAAGTGCACTACAGTACACTTCATAAATTTAAATAGAAATGGTACGTGTTCGTAGAGAGGACGTGCGGAAACATACCTTGGCACTCGTTGACGCATAAGGTCATGTCGTAGTTGTGATTGTTGGAATCGCAAATGCTCGTACACGGGGCACATCTCGTCTCCACAGGTGAGCAATACTCGTGCAGAGAGCACGTGAGTTGACCGCACTTTACACCACGCAATGACAGTCCCTCGGCGTAAGTTACGATCGGAGTTGCCATCAGAAGCATCGCATACTCCGCCATACTGTTGTCCGTATGCTGAAATCAAAAAGACAATATTGAAAAGTTCACGTACATACTCGTTTTTCCCTTATCGCGCGTATCGATCGTTACCAGAGCGTTTCTCATGCAACCTACATATGTACGAACAACATTGTCCGACAAACGTGTGAACGAACTTTGTTCCAACGTCCCCGCATTCCACACTGTAATGTTTTGGCAAACGTTTCTGTTGCCTGGTAACCCGTTAACGACCCATCCGATCCACGTGTGTGTGCTCAAACCACTTTCTTCCCGTTGGCGATTTGCGAAAACCGCGGACAGCGTTTACACTCACAAGTCGACTGTTGTTTCGAATCGCCCCAAGTTATTTTAAGAACTATATCATTAGATATAGTGATATTCATAATTATTCTACTAGAAATAAGAACAAACAAAAAAAAGACAGCTGGTGGTGTTTTTCACAGGGGTGTTTCAATGTACATGTAATGCCCTCCCGGAGTGCATCAAGTCTTCTAAGACAATAGATGCATTCTTAAAAAGTGTGAGGAGACACCTCTGTGAGAAATAGTAGTTAAGTATAAGTATAGTGTATATTTGATTTAGTGTTTTGAAATATGTAATAGATGTAGTTAAATTAGCTATTTATTTAGCTATTATTATATTAAATAAATAAATAAATAAATAAATAAATAGTAGAGGTTGTGATTTCTCGACTTTTTTTGATTCTCGAGAATCGAGAATCTCATTTTCTCAGAATAATTTGACTCTTGAGAATCAAATCGAATCAAATCGAGTATAAAAAGTTACTTAAAATATAATCGATTTTTTTATTGTAATGGTAGGTGAGTGACAACATAAAAATCAAAAGGACACAAAAACTATATTATATTATTTATTTATTTAATTGTAGATTCACAAATATTCAAAAAATATTTAAAAAAAACAAAACAATTTATGAACTTGTCAGATAAGGATACAAAATTGCCGAATACCGAAAAATTTCTGCTTCCAACAAATTTAAATTGTAAAATTCGCTATTGACTTCGAAGGCACGTTATTATATGTATGTATGTAGTTCGAGTGCTAAAGAAAATGAATATGGAAAAACATCATGCATATTGAGTCGTCTAGTTAGTTCCAAATCCCGATAAGTCCATAAAACTCACTTGTTCGCAAACGCGGTTTTTCCGCTACAGACTTATTTGCTTGATGGCGTTTAAACTCATTTAAACTTAATTTTGTTGATATTAAACAAAATATTGAGATTAGAAACATGGACTTGTCGTTGTTCGTTTCTAAATATGGCTTTTATCATAGTGCAGTTTTTGGAACTAACACTGATTTTCAATATTTTTTTACGGCGCACTTGGCGTTATTTGGAATAATTCAAGTATAAGGCATCGTTTGAAAACATTCTTAGAACCAGAAAATATTTTATCCTCGTTTTTTATATATTGTGGACTTATCGAGATTTGGAACTAGGCGACTCATATGTACAAATATATGTACATACATACATACTCTTCATTTATGACGTATGGATGTGAAACTTGGACGCTTAATTCAAGAATGCTACGAAAGATTCAATGCACACAGAGAAGCACGGAAAGATGTATGCTTGGCATAACAAGAAGAGATCGCAAAAGAAATACATGGGTAAGAAGTATGACCAAAGTGGCAGATATAGCAGTGCGGGTGAAAAAGTTGAAGTGGCAATGGGCTGGACACATAGCGAGAAGAATGGATGGCAGATGGACTGGAATGGTATCCGAGAGGATGTGAAAGAAAGCAAGGTAGACCGAGTGGAAGATGGGCTGATGAATTGAGAAGAATGTGTGGAGTCAAGTGGATGCAGATTGCTCAAGACAGACAGGAATGGAAGAGGATTGAAGAGGCCTTCATCCAGCGGTGGATGGTGAACGGCTGAAAATGATGATGATGACTCTTACTAAACATTTCGGACAATGGTTTACAATTAAAGCAATCAGTGTATTGAACATATATGTAGGTACATACAAATGTATGTAGTGATAAATTAAAAATATTCCCGATACTCACAAGGTTCTCACAAATGATTTCTCGAGAAACGAGAATGTCGATATTTCACAATAAAATATTCTCGAGACAAGATTTCTCGATCACAACCTCTACCCAGTAGTATTAATGTAATCTTCTAGATCAGCGGTTCTCAAACTGGGGTTCGCGGTCCCCTGGAGGGACCGCAATACGGTTTCGGTGAGACCGTGAGAGATGAACGCATATTTATACAATTTATTTTTTTTATAATTATAGCATGTATGATATATAATATTATCCCAACGGTATTATATGGCGGTAATGTGCGGCCCATTGTTCCTTCTATATGTATTTCAATCAACCTGGCGCTACAAAGAAAATATATCATAGTGCTCCATTGTCACGAAAAATTGACAGCTTTCAAAATGAAGGTCGAACTATGGCATGTAAAGTTACAGATGAAGGACTTTGTCCCATGTCCACAGCTGAACACATATATTGATGAAAATGAGCTTAACGTCGATAACGATATCCTCGAGGTGATGAAACAGCATGTATCAATTCTTAGCGAAGAAATTTCTCACTATTTTCCTGACATACCAGAATTTGAAAAATACCATCGATTTTTCAATAACCCGTTTGTACTCTCTATTAGTGATCTGTCTTTGGAGGACAATTTAATTCAAGAACAGTTTATTGATTTAATAAATGATGGGGGTGCAAAACATGTTTTTCGTTCAATGTATGTATTGTAGTGATTTTTGGATTGAAATGGTACAGTCCTATTCCGATGTTGCAAAGATCTCGAAACAGATTAGACGCGACAAATGACATTAGAGTTGCACTGGCCAAAACAATGCCAAACATAGAAGAACTAGTTTAGGCAAAGCAGATGCATCTATCCCATTAAAATTTTAACTTAAATTTAATGACTAAGATGTAGGTACCTCATATTTTCTGAATAAATAATTGTTTATTCACAGCAGCCTATATGCAGTGCCGCACCATGGGTATGTAGCACCATTTTCATGAAATAATATTGATTTTTTAATTTTTAATAAGACATCGAACCGCGAGCCATCGAACAATTTTTAAAGGGACCGCCACCCAAGAAATTATAAAGAAGTTTGAGAACCGCTGTTCTAGATGATACAATTGTAATGTTCAGTGTATGAAATAAACTACTTAAATCACGTACCACACAGTGTATCGTTTCATTTGCGATTGATTCGCTTTTATGATCGGATGATATCGAACTTGACCGGATGGTCAGAATGTATGTACGTCACAATTAATGACACTGTGCAACAAAAAAAAAAAAAAAACTACCGGGGCGGAGACTAGTCAATCTTTACTAAGTTTGACCCACTGAATCCGAATATGATATCTTACGCATTTGATATCTAACGTAAAAAATATTTTTGACGCTTAAAATTTGCTAGACGTTTACGTATAAGTATATCAAAGCTTTCAAATATCACAATTAACATAAAAAAAAAACATCTGACTATTGCTTCCAATACTCATTTTGAACACAAAAGCAATAAATTATGAGTTACAGTTTGCAAAAGTCAAAAAAATGGAAAAAATTGTCCATTTTTTGAAACGCTCATATCTCATAAACGAGAGCTAACCAACACATTTCATTATCATATTCGGATTGAGTGGGTCAGAATTAGTAATAATTTTTGAAACAGTGACCATAAGGCAATTTTCAGAATTACTTATTACCAAGTACAGTTGTTTAGAGAGTGATTTTACAGAAGTATATACCGCATTCATATTATTTTACGATTTTACATTATACGATAAGTTTTGGCCCGATTGGATGACATTTCATCCGGTGGCCTTCCGGAAAAGGTATATTAATTCTAATAATTGGCAATTATTTTTAGAAAAATTTAATTTGAAAATGAATCGCATTTAAGCAGACGTTTTTCCTTGCAATAAATTATTATAATACTACTGTCTATCCGGCAGGAATGCTCGTTTTAAAATTTTAAATATTATTATTAAGTTTTTAACCGTCTGCAAAAACAGTCTTTAAACACTTTTGCCATTGTAAATGCTTACGATTCACTTTGTGCGCAAATATACAACTATTGTATTTTTTAAATCCGATTTAGTCGACCAAAATTCAATATAATATTAGCATACTTATTGTTGATTAGACAGTCAATTTGTTTCAGGGTACGGTGCGAAGATCACCTCAAGTAATCATACATGCTAAAAAAAACTTCAAATAAACTGTAAATCGTCAAATTTGATTAGAATTCAATACGTTATATTGTACACAATAAAATAATGTGGAAAAATTATATGCGCACATTCGCCGCCTATCAATTGATTGTTATTTATTGACATTGAGATGATCCTTTACACATTCCAAATTTCAAAACATTTGCACCTCAATGCTTCGACATTCGCCGTAATTGAACAATGCATTGTCGTGTCGTAGTATAATTTGTACGTAATTACGAAATCGGTATACTTACTTACATATGTATATATACCGATCCGTGTGCAAATAGCGAAAACCAAACCGGAAATTGACCCACATAATAATGAATTTCACAAATTACATAATACGTTCGGAACACTGTTAGCAATAATAATTTGTTGGCGAGCAAAATAATAATAAAAAAAAATATATGTTTAAATAAAAGTTTGGTGCAACTTCAATTTCATATATCTTATAGGCAAAGTGTAAAATTCTAAAAGTCTACTAGTACCATAGTGCCACGTGCTAGTATGGGGCTCTGACGTCCGCGTCAACTTTGAATTAGTGTTAATCAGTTTAAACTAGCCCTTAGCTTACTTAAGTAAACTGCAATGCGTGGCTATTAGTATGCAATTTAATTTAAAAATAATAAAAACAATCAAATCTCAATACAACAAAATAATACAACTTGAAAACTCAACGTTTTATCGAAATTTCTACGACATTGTTCAAAATAGATAAAATTTCTTCATCACTATATCAAAGGCCACTTATTTGCACTAGCCAAAAAAAGTCGATTTTTGCTCAATCTGAATGTACTATGCCCAAAATGTACTACGCTTAAACAGCAGGTAAAACTAAAGTTTGAAAAAAAATCAACTGTTGCAAATCTACTACGGACAACAAAATTTATTTATTTCATTGTATAAAAATTGCCTAACAGATAATATATGTATAATATCTCAAAATTTTAACACTCACTGTCTGTTTTAATCGGATTGACTTTAATCTCGTGCATTTAAAAAATTCCAAATTTTCTGATGTTTGGCCGATTTTGCCTTAGATCACCGTATCCAATTTTAACACTGCGTTGCATCGGTTTAAGATTTCTCATGGATGTCCATAAACGTACCTAGGTGCGTTGCGTCGGTTATGCGTTCCGATTTAAACACCTAGGTGGCGTTAGTTATGCGTTCCGTTTCGAGTTCATTTGTGTAAGTTGGGTCAAAAACGACCCTACAGTTGCAAAAGTCACTGTTCAACTGAGACCGAACTGTAGTCAACTGGCTGTTGAAAGAGGCAGTGGCGCAAACAGTGGAAACTGCTTGCAATGCGTCCGTGTCGGTAGACAATTCCAATTCTAATATACCTACAGAGTGGACAAAAAAAACCTTTGTTGTTTTCAATAATATATGTATATCTCTTCGGTGATGAAAGTAAAACCGTTTTGTATTTTATTTAGTCCAGTGCTCGAAATGGAAATTTTCACGAATGGGAGCGCTCGATAATTTTCAAAAAATATCAAACGACCTTTTTTTTTTTAACTATATGTATAGAAAATGTACGTACATTTCTATACATACATATATTTTAACACCAAAACACTTACGTAACATATGTACACCAATATAAATGAATTTATGGTTGTATATATTAGGTTATTAGTATTATTATTATAGAAACTGTATTACATACATAGATGCACAATTTACACGGTTAATTTTTTTTTAAATTTGAATAATTGTTAATATCACTATTTAGTTAAGTCACGTGCAGTAATTATAATTCAGACAACTAAAAAAATGTTGCTAGAAAAGTGTTTGTTAGTGATGAAGTGCAGTAATAAAATATAAATAAAAAAAATAATCAAGCGATTCCCGATGATAGATTGAAATTGCAAATACGTTCGGTAAATTCAAGTTCTCTCATCAGAGGGACAGGCAAGAGTGAAGTATTTTGAAATTTGGGTTCCTTTAGTATAATGGTAGCGGTACAGCTGCTTTAGAAATTTTGTTAAAATAAGAAAGCCGACAATTCAAAGAAAGATATCGTAAATTATCGAAATGACCGATGCCCCGAGAGGGACCCGTTGCAGTTCGACCATAGTGTGACCGACAGTGCCGACCATAAAGCAATAAAACTTTTTGCGCATAAAAACCCTCTAATTCTAAATGTTATCTTCAAGTAACACAAGTGCATCCAGCTTTTTCAAAACAAAAAAATATTTTAAATGGCTTTTGGCTACAGATAAGATGGCCTTTGTCGGAATTGAAATGTAAAGAATTTAACTTTCAGTCAAAGATTGTGATTTAGGAGTCATAAATGTAAAAAAAGTTCACCTTCTAACATTTTTTCGGCAATAATTATTGAAAGAGCACGGAAATTTTGTGTTTTTACGAAAGGGAGCGCTAAATTTACAGATTTCACGAAAGGGTACGCTACGTTTTCAAATCTCACGAAAGGGAACGCCCGCTCCCTGCCGCTCCCGCTGAATTCGAGCACTGATTTAGTCTTCTTTCAAATGATTGGCTTTTCGACGAACGGATAATTATGCTGTTCGACAAATGAATAATTATATATACCTATATACCTTACTGTTGTACGTTCGATTTCTCAAAATCTGTTCAAAATGAATGTTGGATTGTATAGTCAGGTATTTAATCTATCATTTGTAGTAATTTTAAATTTTCAAAAAGTAGTCGTTCGCTCCAAATCAAATGTTAAAATTATGTGCTTTAATTTGGAATTTTTATCCATTCTCAATATTATTTTATACAGCGTGTTTGCAATACCCACTGTGAATATCAGTAAAGTGCAATATAAAACTACTGCCATCTGATGGCAAATACGTCCAACTAATTCATCAATCGTGTTTAGGTTCTAAAAGGGCCGAAGTTAAATTTTAATCATTTTTTATATACATACATAGTACATGTAATTATTGAACCTTTTGTACCGTAAACTAGATGTTATTTAAAACGTTACACTTTTTAGAATTGAGAAAAAGTTGCAATAATTTACATACATACATATGAGCCGTTGGATTTGAAAGTAGAACGTGTTAATTTCGTATTATTATGATTTAAGACTTTTCAAGGTTTGTATTTTTGTGTATTTTTTTTTTTACTTTACCTACTAGGATATTTTCGTTTGCGAGCGAATTTATTATTATGTCCTTGTAAGGTATCAAACCAAAAGAACAGTGATCGAGAACCTCTTTCGAGCTAAGAGTAAAATCAGGGAGAACCTTGTAAAATTGGCAAGTGTGGGCAAGTGCCGCATTCTTAATATAAATATAATGTTTTTTCTCATGTCTCGCCATAGTGACGAATTGTGGCAACCTGTAATGTCACTATGGTATAATTTGTAAATAAATAAATAAATATTATTTTCGGATTGTTACTGTTCGAAATTTTACACATTTATGAACTGTATAGCTGTAAGAAATTAGTATCTTTGTATGTATTATTATGTTCATGATATTTCTTTTATTTTTTTTAAGTTTAATCTGAAAGTTTTGTATTGCCATGAAGTTACGGAAAAAGGATTGATTTTTATTTTGTGTAAATTTTGCGTCAACGTTCTGCGTTTTTACACAAAACGTTGCATGACAGCGAGATCTGCAGGTTTTCATACAAAGAGCTGCATGCGGTGCCGGAGCCGCAGGTTCCAGACTTTCGAACGTGCGCTAAACTTGCTCCTGTACCACTATTTCATTTAAAGAAAAACATTTTGGTCAAATATATCAGGTTTGATATTTGTGATCTTAAGAAAAATATGAATATTCAGAACTAATTTAGCTCAATCAAAACGAAGTACCTACATAAGTTCATTTTGTTCAAATTTTCATTTAAAAAAATTTGAGAGCTGTTCTTCTTCTGCATTTGAAAGATTAATTGGCAATTCTAATCCACTCAAAGGTGCAAAAAAACCATTCAAACCCTTTCGCGTACCACCAGGGGTACGCGTGCCATACTTTGGGAAACACTGCACAAGTTGATTAATTGAGGTTTATATTATTGTACAAAGTAGCGAATAAAAAGGTATATTGTTCTCACAAAAAGAAATCAAAATAAAAACACGCTTTGTAAGATCAATAATAACATTTCGGTATTATTTTAAATAAAATAAAAATTCCAGTCGTTGAGATGCTTTTACACATATGCATAGGTATTTAGGTAAAAAATTACCACTTAAAATTCTTCTCACATACCAATTCACGGTGTCATTTGCTTCAATCATTACTTTCTAACCTCTTCAGAAGGTATTTATTGTACGCCTGTTATGAACTGTGAGAAATACTAATCAAAGTGCATTACTGCACTTTGAAATTGCTTTAGGTGTAGGTAGGTATCGACACTTGACACTTTTTTGTAACATTGAAAATGTTGATTTTCATCTTATTACATTGACTTTTTTCCCGTGACCCATCATCAACATCATCATCATTTTTAACCGTTCGCCATCCCCTGCTGGATGAAGGCCTCTTCAATTCCTGTCTGTCTCGAGCAATCTGCATCCAGTTAACTCAACACATTCTTCTCAATTCATCAGCCCATCGTCCACTCGGTCTACCTTGCATTCTTTCATATCCTATCGGATACCATTCTAGTATTTTTCGCGTCCATCTGCCATACATTCTTCTCGCTATGTGTCCACTTCAACTTTTTCACACGTTCTGCTACATATATCTGCCACTTTGGTAAAATGTACTTCTTTCCCGTTTATACCGAGCATATGTACATCTTTACAAATGCTTCTCTGTGTGCACTGGATCTTGCGGAACGTTCTTGAATTTAGCATCCACGTTTCACATCCATACGTCATAGCTGGCAGTACGCATTGGTCGTATGCCTTCTTTTTTAAGCATAGCGGAATGTTGTATTTAAAAAAACAATGTTCATTCTTCTTAAAGTACTCAATTATTCGTTTTATTTCTTCTTCTGTACAAACAGTCATGTTCACCAATTGAGTCGCCTAGTTCCAAATCCCGACAAGTCCACAATATATAAAAAACGAGGATAAAATATTTTCTGGTTCTAAGAATGTATTCAAACGATGCCTTATACTTGAATTATTCAAAATACCGCCAAGTGCGCCGTAAAAAAATATTGAAAATCAGTGTTAGTTCCAAAAACCGACAATTGCACTATGATAAAAGCCATATTTAGAAACAAACATGTTTCTAATCTCAATATTTTGTTTAATATCAACAAAACTAAGTTTAAATGAGTTTAAACGCCATCAAGCAAATAAGTCTGTAGCAGAAAAACCGCGTTTGCGAACAAGTGAGTTTTATGGACTTATCGGGATTTGGAACTAGGCGACTCAAAATTGTCCTAGGTATAAATAAATATTAACTATCTCTACAATATGCTTATCTACAGTGACTACGTTTTGCGTGTAATCCATAGTGACCGCTATTGTTAACCCACTATTTCGTCATGAATAAACTACCCGTTGATTGCCAACGGGCGATAATACTCTAGTACAGGGCTACCAGACATCCCCGAAGACATGTCCCAGCGTTTGGAATGTCCAATTATTGAGATCCACGGGTTTGCTACAACTTGGCCGGTCTCTAATGAAAGCCCCAATCCTACACATTTCACCCATTTAATTTTTTGAAAAACGAAAATGTTATAGGGTCTGTGTTTATGATCTGGTTATTATACTCTGATCTGATGGCATACTACTGTATATTCTCGCATCTTCGATGTAATTCGACCGAAGGACCCGTACCGGTTCAGCAAATACATGTAAGGCATAATAACCGGTTCGCTCACCGGTTGCGCATGTGCGCACGCGCACAGGTGTAACGGCTACAATAACACAATTGTTAACTTTGCGTGTACAATGGCCGATTGGATTCTTTTCCAAACTCAACAATATACCGGTCTTATTGCACTTCAGTAGCGGTTATGAAGTGCAAGTGCAATAATACGTACACTGCGCCGAGGGTCGTTTTTATTATTTCACGGATTTTGACTGTACCTATACATACAATGTGTTTCTATTTATAGGTGTGACGGAATCATCGGAATGCAGGAATGCGGAATGCATTAATACAGTTTTAAATTTATTGTTTAAATGCACTCTTCTTTCAAGTGGGTCTTCCTCTACTATGTATTTTTTGGCAGTGAATCAACTCATCAACCAATCATCGACGTATTTACTTGATCAAATTTATTACTGTAATTCACAGTAAATTGTTGCTTTTGTAATGCTGATTTATAATTTTTATCAGTTGACGTATTAAAAATGGGTCTTATCAAATTTGTAGTATTAATTTATTTAAATTAATTATGATATTAATTTATTGCACATCTTTACAGAGACATCTATGCAATTTTTATAAAAGCTGATATATAATTTATTTAAATTATTATGAGTCGCCTAGTTCCAAATCCCGACAAGTCCACAATATATAAAAAACGAGGATAAAATATTTTCTGGTTCTAAGAATGTTTTCAAACGATGCCTTATACTTGAATTATTCCAAATACCGCCAAGTGCGTCGTAAAAAAATATTGAAAATTAGTGTTAGTTCCAAAAACTGACAATTGCACTATGATAAAAGCTGATAAAAGCCACATTTAGAAACAAACAACGACAAGTCCACGTTTCTAATCTTAATATTTTGTTTAATATCAACAAAATTAAGTTTAAATGAGTTTAAACGCCATCAAGCAAAACGGCAGAAAAACCGCGTTTGCGAACAAGTGAGTTTTATGGACTTATCGGGATTTGGAACTAGGCGACTCATTTATTGCATGCTGATTTATAATTTTTATCAGTTGACGTATTAAAAATGGGTCTTATCAAATTTGTAGTATTAATTTATTTAAATTAATTTATTGCATAGCTTTACAGAGACATCTATGTATTTTTTAGAAAAGCTAATATATAATTTATTTATTTATTTACTTACCGCCGATTAGGGCTTTTACACAAATAAAATACATAATATATTACGTTAGAAATAAATAATAAGTCTTTGTCTTAGGATTAGTATTAAAAAAATCAATAAATTCTGAGTATTTATTGCCATATCTGATCATTCTGGGAATGGGATATATGTAATAATTATTACGTGAAATATTTTCACAGTCCCATAATATAGCTTTGCATACATTTACATAGATGTCAGAAAATATTTTAAATTAAATTATTTAAGTTTGAAATTAGTTTTGCGCGCGATCAAAGTTTGTCAACAAACTTTTCAAAAAGTTTTTACACGTGCAAATCAATCGCATTAGGCGTGTTGATTGTTTTAATTTGAATGTCATGTTGAATTTAATTTAATTTGTGTTTTTTTTTGTGCTCGTATTAAATTAAATTTTATTATTTTATTAATGTATAGGTAAATAATCGATTCTTACAAATTCATATTTTTCTCTTCTATATGCTTATGTTATTTAGGTTTTATATAACCCGTGTGTAAATAAATAAATATGTGTACGGAAGGGGAATGAAACAGCAGTATTAAATTATGTAATATGGTATATTTTAACTCTTATCATTTTAGTTATCATGTTTCTATAGTTTTTAATGTATCGTTTCAATGTTTCATAAACCTATAAACATTACATTTTTTATTTATTTTTCACAGTGTCGTTACGTCACTGGGCTATGCTTGTTTGCTTTACATGAATTTAGAATATTTTAATGTGTTGTACAATATATATATATATATATATATATGTATGTATGTATATATATGTATATATATACATATACGTATATATACATATATATATATATATATACTGGTTAATGTATATTTTTTACTCATTTTCATTAACTTTATAAGCACCCCTTTGATCTAATCTCGCTAAAACCACCGTTTTACAAATGCTATTCGTTCCCTGTCTGTGTTTGAATAGCCTACACTCTAACAGCTACGTTTACAAATTATATATTAATAATAAATTTATATAATATGTATGTATATGAAAGGCAAAGCAAATTTTGTACCTAGAGTCGATGAGGGTTCCTATGGCTGCTCATACATATATCGCTAACCGAGTACGCCACTGTAAAGCGTTTTGTCATCATCTTTGCAAATGATAATAATAATAACGGAACAATATTGTACTTTGAGAGTAAACTTTGGTTTTAATTTACATTGAAATATTTTCTACAGAGGCGCATTCGGAACGTTTACGTCCAGCCTAATAAACTTATTAAGATATATGTATATGCTCGATGACTAGATTTTAAAATATTTAATACACAATGTTAGAATATTTTGCTCGCAATTGTCATATCTAATATAGGTATAATCTATCATGAAATAATTAGAATATTGTTTACAAATCAGTGGTTATCAAATATTACTATTTTTTTTTTGTTCTTGATACATCCATCGCATCGGGTTGAGCACCACTGCTATTCAGGTGTAAGTTTGAAAATGTGGTTTTAAAGCGCGTATCAAACACAGACGTTTTAATTTTCACAACGATTTGAAATTTTTAAAGGCGGATTCACATACGAATTCGACTTTGCATTATTGACACAGTAGTAAAAAAATCGGGATAGCCGTGTTAATTATATTATTTCACTTGTTGTACATTTCAAAACATATATTTTATAAACACAATTTTTTTTATACATTACAATAATCAACTATATAAATCCATCTATCGTTTCACATTCAGCGATTGGCAACCATTTTGCTATTTTGGTTCATTTTTGCACCAATAAAATTAAATTAGAATTGTTTTTTCAATACAGTGATACAATTTTGTTTTTTTCTTATTGACATTCTTTAAAATGTTTATGATTTTTACATACATAGGTATATATATATATATATATATATATATGTGTATATGTATACATATATCTATATATATACATACATATATCTGAATATATCTATGTGCATCTACATTTTGAAACACTAAATAATGTGTAGTTATGGGATCACATTACACGAATAGTAAATATTACAAGTGAGTATAACGAATTATGAAATCTGACTGTGCTCTTTTTTTAGTGTACTTACTGTGTTTTGGACGATGATTTTACAATATATATATATATATATAAATTTTCAAACACACAAATAAATATGTATATATATATATATATATTATTTTTTTTTAACAGTCAATGTGCCCTTTTACAAATCCATTATGTATTTAAAGAGTCAAAGCGTGAATATGTTAACTCCCAAAACGACGTTTCATGTGTGTGTGTGTGTTTTTTTATTGCGTGTATTTACATGTATGTATGTAATTTGTTGTGTGACAAAAATTTTTCTCAATAATTCGTTTCATTAAACATATTACATTCATTTTTTTTTTTTGACATTTTAGTTATCGTAACACATTTACTTGTTGATTGCATATTTTATGTACTAAATTCCAACAGTTGAATTCATCAAATTGATTGACACAAATGAAAACAATTAAAATAACCTTAACGAGCGTTTGGGAGTCGCTTTGTGGCCGAAGCTTGTACAAGAGGGCTGATTTGCCATATGTATATATATTTTTTGACTGTACAAAAAGATTTAAATATAAGCTATATATTTTTAGATAATATTGTCGCCTTTATAACAATAATATAATAATAATAATAATAATAATAATAATAATAATAATACAATGATGACACAAGTCGATGAAATAAATACAAAAGAATATTACACAATTAAAAATTATTATGAATACAGTGATTCGAAGAGGAGGTTTTTCTTCATTGAATTTTATTTGTATTTTTTTTTTTTTGAATGTATAATATTATAATAAATAAAAATGAAGGTGATCGAAGCGAGAAGAGAAAACATTTCGGTGTTCGACGTATGTATAATATAATATAATATTATGTAGGTGTACGAAAAAACGAAGGGAATTTAAATTTACTTTTTTTAAAACTATTTTAAATTTTCTGACCACCATTTTGATTAATATTTAAAGTGTGCTTTTTTATTTATTTATTCATTTTTTTTACATAAAAGTAATTAGTATTGCTCTATGGTTCCTTACATTTACATTTAATAAACTGTTAGTTTTTTAAAATTTTTTAAAGTTTATTATTCATTTATTATTTTTTTTTTTTTAGTAACTGTCATTTCGGTCTTTCTTTTCAATTATATACTCTTTATACATATTTTATATATATTTTCAATTAATTGTATATATTAAATACAAGGTTAGCTATCACCGAACATTGCGAAAACGTTTTTTTTTTTTTTTTTTAATTTGAGTAGGTGAGCTTCGCATCGGTTAGTCTTTTAATTTTTTAAATGTATATATAAGTATGTATATGTATATATATATACATATATATATTTTTTAAGAAGACAGGGGTGTTCAATAGGACGCACCCCTATAGTCGAGGGTGTATGAGCGAAAATGACCTTACAGTTGAGCAAAACTAGCTGCGCAGACAGCATTTACTTTAACGGAGTAAAGATAGCTTTTTTATCGTTTTTTTTCTTCTGCGATAAGATTTATTTAAGTATTTTTTTATACTTTTTTTTTTAGAAAAATTCCATATATATATATATTTTATAATGTATACCTATACGCTAAGGTAGTATATGTATATATATACTATTTTTTTATTTTTATTTAAGTCCGTTTTGTGGCATGTCGAGGTTCTTTCAGACCTTCCGCCGATGCCTGGTGGTTCTTTCTCGGGTCTGCGGACGAGGGTCATCCACCACCTCAATCGTCCCGATTTTTAATGATTTTTTGTTTGCTATATATAGAATTTTTTTTGTGTGTGTGTCTGTACACTTAAACATTACTTCCTTGGATAATGTAGTTAACAATATAGAGGATAGTTAATACACTTGTCATGTTCTACGTACGCCTATCTATGTTAATACTTCACTTATCGATAAGAGTCCTATGAGTTTTTTTTTTTTTATCTCCTTAAGTATGTATGTATATATATATATATATTTATATATTTATTTATATCAAGTAATCAGTTTAGAATTTCGTGTTTGTCGGTGAGGCACGGGAGAGGTCGACTGTGACTATCACGGCGACTTTCCCCGGCCGCGACTCGTATCCTACCCTATATACTTTTTTTTTGCATTTTAAATATTTTTTAATTTTATATGACAATGAACGCGAATTCATTTTATGCAAATCAAAGTGCACGATGTGACGCAGCGCCGGCGGTCCGGTTCGAACGATTCGACGGCGGTCGCGCGGTTGAATCGCGCTAGCGCGAGAGCGCATTGCGTGCTTTGCTCACGGCGAACCGAGCGCGCAACGCGGCTCGACCGGCGAAACAATACGGAAAACAAGCGGGAAAAACATACATACATACGTATTCATAATAAACTAATTGTGATACAAAACAAAACAAAAACGACCAGAAACAAACGAAATACCGACATCGTCCCGGTTTTGCGAATCAAAACGTCGATCTCTATTATCGCACAATAGAAACAATACATATACGCACGTGTTTTTGTTAACATATAAGTATGTATAATATATATATATATATACATATATATATATATATGTATATATATATATATATATAAAAAGGAATTGAAGTATGAGTGTTTTTTTTTTTTTTTTTCATTAAGTATAAAATGACTATCGAAAGTAACAAATGAAGTGCTCGAGAGTCAATTCAGTGAAGGCCGCTTTATGGACTTTGTGGTCCACGTATCTTAAATGCCAGTCTTAATAAACAATTGGCTACGGAAAGGTTTTTTTCATTTTTTTTTTTTTTTTTATTATTTATTTAAATACATTTCATTATATTATATTTAAATTTATTTAATTTTTTAAATATAATTCTTTTCTTTTTGCAAATGAATGAATTCGGTCAACGCCATCTTCCGCAATATTTTCAACTATATAGTTTTAATTTTAAATTCATTTAGTGGATATTCTAGTTTAGATACAGAAATGGATATCATAGAAATGTGGTGCAATTATTATATATTTATATATATATACATATATATTTTTTTTTTTTTTCCCAAATATATATATGTATACATTTATATATATATATATATATATATATATATATATATATTTTTTCACTAATATTTCTATTTTGTGAAGATATACACCAGTTACATTGGTACAAAGAGCTATATATTCCGTTACACTTGTGACAATCATTTAAGGCCAGTGCTTTCCAACCGTTTTCATTTTTGATTTGAATTCGCGCGCGGGCACGTGTGAAATGTTAATTTTACACTAAAAAAAAAAAAAAAACTAAAAAAAAAAAAAAAAAAAAAAAAAAAAAAAAGAGGATGCTTTTACGAGTAGCGACGGTTTTGTCGATTGTTCTTTTACAGGTTTTCACATGTGTGGATTTGTAAATTTTTCCGATCGGATTTAGGACGTGATCCCGAAAACGTTGCCAATTTTATGAAAAACTGAGCTTTTTTCATCAGCTGTTCCCCAAATCGTTACACTTTCAAACGAACGCTATGCGATTTTTTGTCCCCTTTGAATGAAAACGAGCTTTTTTTTTTTTTTTTTTTTTTTTTAGTGAAAGGTAAAATTTTTAGTCATACTAAAAAAATTTTTTGGTGAAAATTTACACGAAAAACACGGTTGAGAAACACTGATTCGAAGGGTGCAAACGGACGTGGGGGTTAAGTTGGTTTTTTTTTTTAAATCCACCAAAGGGGTTTATCAAAAAAACAAAAAAATAAACCCACCCGCCCGCTAAAACCCGCCGCGTATGCAACCCTATGTCGTTACAAATATCAAACATTAGAGTTCGTGTACAAATATAGGACAATGGGGTGCGGGTGAGGTGTGTGGGGAGTGTTATTATTTTTTTTTTGTGGTTTTGTGTAATTGCGGGGGGGGGGTTTAAGGGGAAGCAGTGGGGTGGCACGGGAGGCCGAGCGCCTCCCCCCTCTCCCTCCCCTTAGCTCACCCCTCGCGGCCCTCTCCGCTCTCGGATGATTGTAATATCATATATAATAAATATTTACAAAAAAAAAAAAAAAAAAAGAAAGTGATTTTGGATTTTTAAACTTTTTGACATCTAAGCTAATGTTTTTTTTTTTTTGGTTTTGTCAATAATTGGTATAAGTGCATCGTACGGTTGACACACTGCGCGGCGCGCAGCGGATACGTCCAGTTACTAAGTAATATAGTATAAAATTTCTTTCATTACAATATCTTTTAAAAGAGTATTTACATTTTTCGAGGATTTTTATATCATTTTAAAATCTATCATGTATATAATATATATATATGTGTGTGTTTGTGTAGTGTTGTTTTTTTTTTTTTTTTTTTGTGTTTGAATGTGGCGTCCGTCTGACGGTCGCCACGCGGCGAACGTGCGCATGCGCAACGCTTTCAAACAATAACATAATATTATAATAGCAATTTGTAAACGCGACCTGTCACATGTTTGCAATACACACCGAATTGATATCACACAGGCAAACGAGTGTAAGCAATATGATGTTAAAACACTCGTTTTCTTTTACATACGGAAATAAGGAACGTAAACGAGATCGGCGTTGTGTTAGAAAAAAAAATATACACAAGTATATTAAGAAGAAGAAAAAAAAAAATAATAATAACTGTTCGCGCTACTTTGACGCCCTTCCGTGTACATTATAAATATATACATATGTAATATAATATGTATGTACACCGACTGTACGATCAATCTCTCCGTTCCTTTTTGCACACTACATAGTACATTTTATTATACGCACTGGGAAAACAACAAACAAGTTTGAGCTTACGTACACATACACACACACATACACACATGCACACACAGTAAATACAATGGATACAAGTCAATTTTGCAAAAATAACATTCGTTTGATTGTTTACGTTAATTGGCTAGAGTATAGTGCAGTGCGTATAACGCGTAGGACAAATGGCTCGACGTTTACAATGACTACTACAGAGAGATTCGCACAGATTGATCGGACGGCGCGGGTCGCCTCAATAGTTACACACCAAATATTAATTTATATACAATGTTTTGTTTTTTTTTTTTCTTTTTTCAAGTAATTCACATAAAATATATATCAATGATAATAATAATAATAACGTAACACAGTTTAAAATTTTTTTTTGAATAATAGTAATAAATTCATAAATTAGAGGCCCTTCGCTCTTATACAAAAATATACAGTGGGAAATTATTTTTTTCAATCAATAATAATAGTAAAAAACCGTTCGCGTATGTGCGCGTCTGAATTATAAAGCGTGCAGACCTAGACGCAGTAGTGGGCTAAGACCACGTTTACAGCTGTTGTTGTGAATTTGAGGCAAAGTCGAATGTTTTTTTTTTATTATGGTATTTTGTGCGACGATCATACGAACCACGCATCGCAGTGGGTTGACGTTGTTTTCGTCGTGTCATATTATTCGATCTTGTTGGGTCGTTTCGTTCCACTGTTGCGTTCAGTTGTCAAGCGCACGCACATACGCGTCACATGAGATGTATTTTCCGTATCGAAAGTCACCCTTTTTGTGTGTTTTTATGTATTACTTTTTGCGGCCTGTTTTTTTTTCGCAGTCTATTCTTTTTTTTTTTTTTTGGTACATACACAACCTCGGTTTCGGGGTGCCTGGCCGGGGTGGCAGACGAGGATACTCCTGCCGGTCCGAGGTTCGAGACTTGGCGGCTGCACGGGCGGACCAGGTCAGCCCGCGCAGTCCTTCCAATGCTCATGTTTAACCGATTTTTAAAATCCTATTTCACAAAATTTAATCATCAAGAGAGATAGGGTTTTTTTGGGTTTGACACGTATCTACCACAGATAAGGACATTAATGCCATGCTAAATCGTGAACGTATCACCGGCGGGTGGTGGGGGTTAGGGTTACAGGGTGGGTGGTTTTTTTCAGGGGGGGGGGGGGGGGGGGGGGGGGGTAAAGGGTTTGGTCGGCGTTTGGAGTTTGGGTTTGTGGGTTGTTGCCCATGCATTATTATTGTAACATGTATGAACACTAAATGGTAAAAAACACACAAAGTAAAAATGGTAAATAGGGGAAAAAGGGCACCTGCCAGATCGCGCCACCGAGGCAAGGGTAGCTGAGCGTGCTCGCGACTGATAATATATATATATATATATTTATATGTATATAAATATATATATTTACTTTTGCACAGAAAAAACTTGCTGAAATAACATTTCAATGAGATATCGTCTTAGTTGCTCCCAGCCGCTCGACGAGCGGATCAATTTCAATTTCATATAATATATATTTTCCTTTTGAATATTTATATTTGCCGTAAATTTAATTTTAATTGTCCAATATCCACCATTGGATGGAAAAAATGTACATTCAGTAGATTAAGAAAATGTTATCAGTTTTCTATATTGATATAAATTGTATGTACAATAATAGAATGGGGCAAAATTATTTTGAATTAAAATTTGTGAATTTATGAATTTAAACATTCAATAATTGTAAAAGTTCGGTTGCATTATGTTTTTGTATTTGTAATAAATTGAATGAATCAACCCATTCGGGTGACAAAAGATTACTGTAATATCCGTGCTACTGTTGAGTTGACCCTCGCGAATGTTAAACTTTAGTATATTATTATGTGAGTGGCAAAAAAAAACTAGACGATATCGTAAGTTACGCCGAGCTCAGCTAGACTCGCATCAGTCGTATTTTGCTATTTTTTTTTTTAATATGAAATAAGCTTTGTATTGTAAAATCAAACGACTAATGAACAACAAAAAATAATGTTAAAAACTACAAACTACAGATGTAAAAAATCACAGTTTTCATTACAATGATGCTAAAAAAATTGTTATATAACAATGATTATAAGTAAATATATATACATAAAAAACCAATAATGAAGTAATAATAATAATAATAATAATAATAATAAAACGGCACTAAGCGAGAAGTCATATTTGATGACTATTGGGTATTCGATTTTTATATATTAATAATAAAAATAGAATTTTTTTAAGGTGTAATTATCATAGGATGTACAACAATTTCATAGATGACTTCTCGATAATGATTTGATTAATAATAATAATAATAATAAGTATAATGTAAAAGTATAACATGACACCAGCTCGTCAAATTATAATAAAAGTATAATACAAAGATGGATCAACAAATATTTGTAAACAAATAATAAGAAAAATCAATGTAGTTTTATTCAACTAACAAACATTCATTTATAATTGAAGATTCTACATTTTTTTAGACTAGGCAATTTAGGCAACAATGACAGTACTACAATTTAGCCTAAACTAATATGTATGTATAAAATATATTGTATGTAGATAACTTAGCAAAGAAACACAGCCCTTAATAAAATTGTAAAATAATAATAAAAATAATCATCAATCAAATATCACAAGACTTACAGTTACAATATGAATAATAATAATAATAAAAATATTAAGACTAGCCCACTGCTGATTATCAACGTTTTAGTACACTTATCAGCCAGGTTTTGATTATCATGCAAAGAGAAATAAAAACGGGGATTGGCTGACTTTACTGAAATGTTAATATTCAACAGTTCGATAAAGAAAATACAATGAAAAAACTGAAAAGAATATCTATTAATGCCAAATATTACTCGAAAAAAAAAGCTCTGGAGTACACAATACATTCACATTCGTCATATATTTATTTTTTTATACTCGTATAAATTTTAACAGTCAAATTTAAAAATAGTATTTATAGTTAAGAATTAAGATGTAATCGATCGCAATGTATGCACGTGCTCGTATGCAAAATGTATTTTTGATTTATACACATACACATTACATACATTTTTTTTTTAATTGACAAGGTATATAACACTTTTTTATTTTTTTCGTCACATCTTCACTAGACTACCACAGCCTCCGATTTTGACTATTCGTCCCCTTTTTTAATCTCAAAGGTTTTTTTTAGTCAAATAAAAAGATTTAATCATTACTCTTAAAATTATCAATAGTTTTCAATCGACGAGGAAATTAATTAAAAACTCGATAGTTTTAAATTTTAAAATTCTTAATACGCTACTTGATTCATTTTTCGTCTATCTATTCAGAAATTAACACGTATCGTTTTTAAATTCGCTTGTCCTATTCCTATTTTGGTTTTTTTTTTATTTAATTTTGTGCATGACTCGCAATATCATGATCACACACACACGTCGGCGTAAGTCCAATTTTGAATTTATACTTGCAGAAATGAATGCAAATCAATACATACAATATAAACTTTTCTAATACAACAATGCTCAGATGCTCCATCGAACGATGTTACGCACAAAGTGTGTATAATGTGTATTATTTTCTTTGAATGTTTAGAGAAACTTCCAATTCATGTGAGACGGTGCATTTACATCAATTAACCCCAAACCGTTATAGACGTAATGTTCTGTGGAATGAATATGTACGTTCAATCTGTCGTTCGCCGTTTTAAATTCTCCACTAGTCGGCATTTTAATCAACGGTCTTATGTATGCTTTCCAATTGCTGTATTTATTATATACAGATCGTTTTTTTTTTTTTTTTTTCATATTAACTCGCATGGAAATTGCTAAACTGAATTGTTTGCTCTGGCCCGCAGTAGTCCGCAAATGAAATGTAAACAAACCGATCGGAGTTTTATATCATTATTTTTTTTTAAATTTAAAGTTACGTGTTTAGAATTTATTGCATCGCTTTCGACGTCAGTGAAGAATTTTTCAATTACTTTTATACGAGTGCATTTCTTTCTCGATTGCTCATTTCTGACTAGCTTATGCGGCTTCGATCAATCGATCGATGCGTGTTCACTAATCATATCCCTCGTTCTAATCTTTTTTTTTTTTTTTTTTTTTTTTGAATTGTGCCATTGTGCGAAACTTATTTTCCAATACTGACACTTTCCAATGTGCCGTGTTCAATACTTCACTATTTTATACAGATGGAATTGAATCGAATATTTGGATGGTTTTGATTTGAGCGATAGATTTTTCCACTGAATGGTAATGGCAATATTTAAAATGCATCGATGATAAATAACTGTGATTTTATTCAATTTTTCACAATTGATTTGAATACTGTTCGATTTGCACAATTTCATTTTTGAATATCTAGTGATTTTCGCGTCACTCATTTAACACAATTTATATTTTATTGATTTAAAGACAAGGTTTTCTCGAGGTTACGTTCAAATTGTACAATTTAGAAATCTTTAATAAAAAAAAAGGAGATGGAATCCCACTTAATTGAATATACATCAAATTTCACAAAGTTGAATTTGTATACATCAAATCTCACAGAGTTGAATCTTAATACATCAAATCTCACAAAACTGAATCTTGATACATCAAATCTCACAAAGTTGAATTTTGATACATCAAATCTGCCAAAATTGAATTTTGACACATTGAAGCGAAAGCATTGGAAAACACGTTCGGATGTTAAAAAAATACCGTCGGAATGTTTACACGTCGTATGCGGTCTACACGTAGGTAGCACCGTAGCATTTTCTTTCCACTCTCTCCAACGCAACCGGTTCGTTCGACGATATTGTGTACCCCAAAGTGTGCAAGCTTTGTACGGTCATGCTCTGCGGCAAACTTCAACCACACACAAAGTCACTAAGAAACCATATAGACAATGGAGCGATGTATGGGTATGGGGGGGTGGGGTGGTTTTTTTGGACTTTTTTGGACTTTTTTTTTTTGTTTTTTTGGAAGGATTCGAGGAGGGGGCGGCTCGGGGGGTTGGCTGGGAGATACAGGGGGGTGGTAATATTTTTTGGTCGGGTAGCACGTGAGCATCAGAAGCGGCGGCCGCGGGGGAGGCGGCGGCGCCGGCGCCTCTACTTGTCTTCTTCCAGGAGCACCAGGTCGTCAGCCACCACGTCCGACACGTGCAGGTAGATGATCCAGTACATCAGGTTGAAGCAGACGAAGCACACGGGGAACACGATGCGCGAGTACTTGTCGATGTCGGACGGCGTGATGCCGAGCAGCTTGTTGATGTCCTGTGAAGGCCAAAAACGAGCATGATCAGTCGTCGACGAGTACACTGCGGTGACGTGTAACCCTTTCCACGCGGCGTGTTTCGCTTTTTTTTTCTCTTTACGCACGGTACATACCACACAGCGGCTGGTCGGAAGTCGAAACATATCCCCGAGTACGATTTTTTTTCATTTTTTTTTTTTTTTGGTCGGCAAGACTTCGTTGGTTTTGTTGCCGTAACGTGTTTGGTCAAACACACAGAGCCGGCCGGCAACGCGCAGCATATATAGAGTATATATATATATAGTTAATATCGACTTAATTTATAATAATTATGAAAGAAAATAAAAAAAATAAATAAATAAAAAAAAATAAAAAATAATCCAAGACCATATATAGGTATATATATATATATAAATATATGTATATATATATATAGTGCAGGGCGTGGTTCCAATGAAAATGTCGAAGTTTTAATAAGTTGTAATGCTGAAGGCATCATCGTCTCCCGGTGGCCGATCATTTTATGGCATATTTTTATGCGATATTTTTTTTTTTAGTTTCGAATTACATTTTGAATGCGGATTAAAAAGAAAGTAATTCTGAACAAAAAAAAAAAAAGTTCGATAAACGTATGGCTTAAAGTGCTTCGTTACCGTGACGTACACACCTACCACGTCTGTATAATTTAATATATTTTAGTCTTTTGCAGGGCAAAAGAAAAGAAAAAGTCAATCGTTTACTATGTACATACGTGACGTATGTACATACAATATGGCATGTGACATTTGACTGTTGAATGGTGCGAAAATTCTGTCAAACTGCAACGTCCCGTCCCGCGTCCCACAATCACATTTTGCATTATCTGAATTCAAAATTTCGACGTTTTCAGTTTAATCATCCTCTGCATATATGTATAAATATATGCATATATACATACGCATAATAAATTGTACGTATATATATATGTATATAGTATAATAATAATAATAATAATAATAATAATATTGCGTTGCGTATAAAGCAATTCAATAATAAAATATAAGTATTTATATAATATATTATATATATATACATATATATATATTTATATATATATATATATATATATACATATATAGTTAGTAAGTAAGAATAAATAATAAAATAATAATAATACAAATAATTGGCTCTAACCGATTGGTCGATTAAAGCCGATTATTTTCCCTCAAAATTAAAAGCCTTAAATAGAGGCTCGTGCAATGAGGGGGGGGCGGGGGGGGGAGAAGAAAGGGGTGGGTCGGGGTAAAAATAAGACGTCGGGGCCTAGAGCCATCACACGAGCGACTTCGCGATTGAAAATTGCACGTTTAATTATATATGTAGAGATAATCACAGGTGTTCAATCGAAGGCGTTGAGAGTTGGTAAAGTTACCCGAAAGTTAGTAAAGCCTGTGCAAGATTCCGCAAAACGTACGATTCGTATTTAACTTTTAAACAAGTTGCGCCATTTCATCAACAACCTTCATATGTATATTATATGAAGATTCAACGCGTTTGAATCTACGTATTTATTTATTTATTTATTTTTTTAATTCAACGCTTTCGAAAGAACCAATGAACGAGCGCAATCGCTCGTGTGAAAAACAAACGACTCGCACAATCTTCATGCATAAAAAAAAAATAATAATAAAAAAAAAAAAATGTAAAAATTGATGCAATGTATGAACGTTCTAAAAAAAAGCGGTCGTATCGTGTGACGGCAGCCTAATAATTTACAATAAAAAATTAAAGATAAATAAATAAAATAAAATGTATTAAAATTTCGCTCCGACGGGCTCTGGACCCCGACGACGCTTTTACGGGGTCGTATAACTTTTAATTAATTCTTTTTTTGCTCGCGTTGTCGCCGCCGTCGCGAAAGTTGCGACTTTGCACAAAAGTCCTAAGTCATATATGTATAATAAATAGTAGCGTGTAGAGTCGAAGGATTCGGCGATTGTGTGGTTGGATCTCTTCGCACCGGGTCGGTCGTGTGATGGCCCCCTGCCCCCCCCCATCTCCCTCTGCACAGATTCGACTCTTCACGATCACAAAAAATATAAAAAAAATAATACAATTATATATAATATATATACAGAGTCGCAACGTTCGTGCGACGGCGACAACGGTCGGATTCGAAACCGCGACATCTGTTATCAGACGACACGACTCTAACCGCTCTAAGGCCACAAGCACTACAATTACAATAATAGCTAATTAATAATGTTTATTAATGTGTTAAAATATTATATATATATATATATATATATATTTATATATATATATTTAAACTAATGTGCGTGTACCTTTAATTTGTATATGGCCCCGCTTGAAAATTTGAGTTGAGCAGCCCTGATGTGTCTGTTTCGTTATATTATTATATATTATATATATAAAAAAAAAAAAAAACTACTACTTTTTTTTTTTTAAATAACAACAATAATATATGTATATTATGTAATCATTCACTAGCAAAAATAAACTAATGTGCGTGTACCTTAAATTGTATCTGGCCTATACGTTACCGATGTGTCTGTTAAATTATATTCAATTGCTACTATTTTTTGTAGTTTTTTTTGGTTAAAATCTTTTTTTTTTTGGAATATTTTCGTTTTTAAATTTAAGTTTATTCAAATAAAATCCAATTCGGCCCTGTTGCGGCAACCAAACCAACGGAATCTAGTCATCAGCAGTTGGTTGACACTCGTGAAAGTTTCATCGCAAAATTGATGAAATCCGTGTGGCATACCAGGGGACTTCGGTTCGATTATTTATATTTATAATATGTCAACTTTACTTACGCACCACTGCTACACGGTTGCACATGTTTTTTTTTCGATTTTTATTTTCTCTTTATAATTATTATTATTATTATAAAAATTTTTTTTTTCAACGAAAATTTTTTCGTCGCAAAATTTGCCTCTTTTTGTTTTGGTTCATTTTTAATTTGATTTTAATTTTAGTTTTAATTTATTGCATATACAAATGCGCAATAAGTGCTTTTTTTTTTTTTTGTTGGGCGTGGCTAATCAATCAATTGATGTACACATTTAAAAATAATTCATAGATTATGTGTATGATCAGTATATATATAAAAAATTAAATGTGTTTTAATAATAATAATAAGAATAGATTATGTTTTTTTTTTTTGGTAAATATAATGATTATAAAGCTATTCAAAAAAAAAAATAAAAACCATAATTCCACGTGGAAAGGGTTGAAATTTCAGAGTGATTTGTATTTTTTTTATTTTATTTTATTTCAAGGACAATGATTTGGTTCACCGTAAATTGTTTCTTTTTTTAAAATCAAGGATTGGATATTGGTTTTGGTTTTATTTTTTGGAAACAGTGTCTCGTGTTTCCAAATTGCCACAACAACTAAATTTGTAAATAAAATTGATTCAAAATGAATATTATAATTTTCATTGAATAGTATTATTATAGATAGTAGAAGTAGGGCACTTGCTGAAGTTAGCAAAATCAATGAATAATATCCCAAATAAATAAATAAACAATGAGACATTCACGAAATTGAATTAAAAAAAAAAATTTTTGGTCGAATATTTACCTATATCTGAATGAAATTGAATTTGATCAAAATGATAATAAATAAATAACGAAAAAGTAAAGTAAATAAATAAACAATCTCTATAAAACTAAATTGTTTACCTGTAATTGAATGGGCAGTATCAGTTTTAAGTTGACAAATATATTTTTTGGATTATTTTGTATGACGAATTATTAATAAAATGAATTGTTAAGTTTATAAAAAAACTTGATTTTGAACATTTTGAACATCGCGCTATTTTTTTACGGTCAATTATGCTGACATAAATGCATATGCAAAAAATATTAATAAATCGTTTCTATAGAACAAATAATTTTATGTTGAAAATAAATTTTTTTCTTTTTTTTTTTTTTGTTTGAAATATGTAAACAATATTACAAATTTTGTATATATATATAATATATATATTATATAAATATATATACAGTGAAATTTCGTTCATTTTATTTTATAAGAAGCTTGGCATTTTCGTTTTTATCTGATCACAAATAGCAATAATATATTTTCAACTTTTAAATAAAGAAAAAAATCTACAGTTTAGCGTGAATTAATTATATAGGTATATATATGATGCCAATGATATAAAATTTACTGTTCATATATATATATATAATATAATATAAATCTATAATATAATATATAAATTTGAATTTATCTGTATTTAGCAATGTTTAACTGTATAAATTTTGTATTTGTTGAATAAGTAGCAAATAAATATTTTTTTGTGTTTTAAAATATAAATGAAAAAAATATTACCTGTTCCGTTCTTCCTTACTTACCGTTTTATATACAATTCTGAACTGAAACAGGCTAATGTTGAATTTTATTTTTTTTTGTTTAAAAATCACAAAAAATAAAATTTAAATCATTAATACAAAATTATAATGTTCGCATGTTATGCAAGATACAAATATATGCTTATATTTGACCCCTTGAATGCCGTAGTTAAATCATAATAATAATAATAATAATAATATTAATAATAATAATAATAAAACAACAATATATAACAGTGGAGGATAGCATTGCCTGAAATTGTAAAGAATCGTTTACAACGGCGCACATTGAGAATAAATTAAAGATCGATACAAACAACAGCAACGCACACAATCTATTGTACACTTTAATTAATTCTCTGCATTATCAAGCGTAATTACTACTCTTTTGATCGGTGTAAACGCTTCACAATCTTACCGTCGCCAAACAAAACAAACCAAAAAAAAAAAAAAAAGAATTCGGCCATTTTCATTCGTTATATGTGAATGTTCTTTTTGGAAAATGTCGACAATCAATTCGGATTTTCGTATAAATATTAATAAAAATGAAAATAAGATAGTTATATAATAGTAAAAAAAAAAAACGCTCGCTGTAAAAATACAAACAAAACGCAGCGTAAAAAAAAAAATAAATAATTCGCAATGGCAAGTGGAAAAAAAAAATCGCATATGCAAAAAAATCCGCATCAATTAATATTTTGACCGAACCTAAAACTGAATTGCCCATTCTTTCAAATTAATATGTAATATATTAAAAATATATGTATATACAATAGATTATAAAAAACAGGTAAATCAAAAATGATATTTTAAATTTGCGTTTTTTTTTTTTTTGACATAAAATTCAGCGTACGCTTTATGTAATTTTTTTTTTTTTTTTTGGTATAAAAAGTTTGGGATATTTTTTTTTTGTGAGTTTTAATTTTCCATATCCAATCGTTCACAATACACTAACGTTTGCATTCTAAATACACGGCCGAAGCTCGATTCGCCGCCAAAGACTAATGTAAATAAAAAAAAGGCCAAATATACTGTTATATATCTTTTTTCTTTCCACGGAAATTTAATACAAAAAAGCTGTTGGCATTGTAAAAATATATCAAAAAGAGATATTGAAAGGTTTTTTTTTGATTGAAAAATTAATAAACAGCAGAGAATTGTTATTATTATTATAATATCTAATATGCAATGGTGAGGCTAAGAAAAAAGTTTGATGATAATAAAATTAGTGTATGTATGAATCGTGGAAGTTGTGGTACGGAATCGATTGTTTGCATGGGGTTTAGAAGGGGTTTGGGTTTTTGGGTTTTTCGGGATATAGGTTTAGGGGGTATACCTTTCCGGGGTGGATGAGATGGGCGGGCGGGGCGGGCGGAGCCTCATCCTCAGCGCCTCCGCGCCCCCCATTTATGGTGTTCTCCAGGGTGCCCCCTTTGGAATGCGCCTTGGGATCATGAACTTTGAACCGCACCTCCTGGAACAAGCGTTCCACTAACAAGTATCTGCGTATCCCGTCGACAACGTCGAACGGGAAGCGCGTTAAGCGGTGTAAATGAGCCATAGGCCACATTGACAGCGAGCTCAATAATATAATATTTTGTATGGCAAGGAACAAATTTCTAATATGGGGGCCCCCAGATATATGGGGCTACTATGTTAATTGATCGACACTGAGATAATTAGACTGCAGAGTCCATCGCAACGAGCAATAGGTGTAAAATTATTGCTCATTGTGCTAAGCCGGCTCCAGACGATGCGTGTGCTCCCCGAATATTCGCCGCGTAAAGCCGGTCACTCACTAGCGAGCCGTAATCGTGACCATGGGTGACGCAGTACAGGCGCTCACACGCCTTAGCGAAATCGCTGCGTCAAACTGACGCCCTCCATCGTCGTTGATTGGTGGGAATCGGACGACGATAGGGGCGAAAGTTAGACGCAGCGATATCGCAGCAATTTCGCCAAGGTGTGTGAGCGCCTCTGTAGTGTGGACGCTACGTTTGTCCGAGGCGCGCTCGTCGGTGTGTCGGTTTTTGCGCGAATCAAAGTTGTAGCTGTGTGTCACCCAATGGTCACGGTTGCGGCTCGCTAATGAGTACCCGGCTTAAAGCTGCCAACGCGTCGGCGAACGGAACGGCGAACGGCGCAGGCGAATTCGCCGCGACCGACGTCCACACGGCGTCCGCACAGCTCCGAATTCGCGCGTTCGGTTCGCCGATGTGTAAGCGGCTTTAGACGAATGTCGAATCGCGAGGATGGTTGTTCGAGACGCTGTAGATGAAATTTGTCCGTACAAAAATGTTCGGACAGGGGGGGGGGAGACGAGGCGAATATTCGGCGAGCGCACGCATCGTCTGGAGCAGGCTTTAGCGGATGTTCGTCCGCGCACATGGACTGCCTGTCGAAACATATCGCTTCTAATTAAACGCGACGTGTCGTTAGCGATATGACATGCGAATCGTTCCGAATTGCGTGAAATAATTGCCAAATAAAAAAATTACATCCGGTAGATGAAATGTTTTTAAAACCGTGTGGATTGCAAATGGTCGGCTCCAAATTTACAAATATGAAGTTTCAGGGGACCATATCTGATACACACCACTCAAAATCTCGAGGCCGAATTTTCGCACGACAGCAATAAATTATCTATACTACATATACAGTAGTATGTATATGGCTAAAGTAAAAACTCTAGTACTCGAAGCAGTGCAAATCAAAACTTGTACTGCTACTTTTGGTGTGAATTTTAAAGTTGGACTTGTGCCATCATTATACAATAATGTAGATACGTGTTTTAACCATCCAAAGAAATAGAGAAGAAATTTTAACTTGACTCATTAATATTGCGGACCCGGTCCCCATATATTATTGCCCAATGGGCAATTGACTTGGCGTCAGTGTGACTCAAACTTTATAATGCGTTGAGTAGATTTATCTGATATACATATTTAAAGGTGTACGGAAATGATTCTGATTCCAAAGTCGGATATAAGCTTACGATGTCTTTGAATAAATAAAAAAAACCAATTATAAAAACCAATAGTGGTGAAATAAGTTTCAGGCCAAATTTCGTGGAACAGTTTGGATTGACTTTATAATAAAAATTATGACTGATGTGGTTGATTTTATGTTTGTACTTGCGTTTTATGATTTTTTATGGCGAACGGCACAATTTAAAATAGTTTGGATAGCTCGAGCACGACTGCTCCCGTTAAAAGCTAATTTTTTTTTATTATTTTAGGAAATTGCACAAATGTGCGATAAAATATTAATAATTCTCAAATTAAACCATCCAATGATTATATTGTCAGATTTTAAATTAATCTTTACAACGGTACTCAATCTTAAGCACTTTGAAGCGTTCAAAGTATTCAAATAAACGCAGCGGAATCGCTCTCGTATTGTCTCGAAGGAATTTAATACCGCCAACCAACCCACCGGTGATTCTTGAAGAATTTCAATGAACCGACGATCCTTAAAGCTTTTTTTTTTTTTAAATAAATATGATTCTCAGCTTTGCTGCACTACATACCATTTAAATTAATTTAAATTTAATATCGTCTTAGAAACGGTTCATATTTTAAAATTTAATTCTGAATACCTTTCGGTTTATACAGAATCAAATAAAAATTTATATATAAGTATGAATCGTTGGAATTTCATGTGATACTTACAGATGCCCTACCAGGTGGTCCTTGTCGGCTCATGGTGCCCCCTTTGGGTCCATGGTCTCCAGGTGGAGGACCCTCGGCTTGCATCTTCTTCTCTGCGGCTATCTTTTGGATGGCCAAAAACCTCTGCTTCCTCATCTGAATTCTCTTGGCCATGTATCCGACGGTGGCGTACTCTGAAACATTACATCGACACACTCGATACGATCGAAAAAAAAAAAAAAATACGAAAAATCGGAAAAGAAAACTCTCACAAAACAAATTTTCCGAACTTTCTCTACATACGTATCGGTATACTACGAATTCAATCATTTGTCAAATTTAAAACATCTCATGGACCTGTGTGAATAGAAGGAGATATATATATATATATATATTATATATATGGATATATTTAATTTATAGGCTTCGGTCAAAATATCACAATATTTCACTTTCGTGTGTCATATAATATTTATATATAATATGTAATTATTATAAACATTTTAAACAAATGGCGGCGTGTGTCGATACAGAAGCGTTCATAAACAGCACTTTGTCAAAATATTATATCATCATGTTCACACATTGTGTCGCAAGCTAACAAAATAAATAATGTATAACTGCAGCGTATACAATAATATAGTAGTGTGGTAAATAAATAGTTATTGTTAATCAATGCGAAAAAACATTGGATCTAGGCAAATCATGAGACCCTGATCACAAGTCTATGTACACTTGCTTTAATAATTTTTTTTGGTTTTGTTTTTGAAAAAATTAAAAATAATATGTATGTATTAATTACAATTGGTATAATTATCATCTAAGTGCATTATTTTTTCAATAGCACTTTTCAGAAATTTAACGACAGACCGTTATATATATATAACTTCACTATGTGATGATATCGTCCTTCTGAATCATAGGTCCATGAGTAGCCTTAGACCGACATTATTGATGTGTCGCGCTTTTGAACCTATCGTACAACTAAAACGGTTAACCCTTTCGGTGCCATTTCTATTCACAAAATGAAATATCTATATTAGATAAAATATTTTAACTTAGATTGAAGTCTTATTTAAAGATTAGGATTAGTGTGGGAACAGCAACAACAGATAATTTGTAGAATATTTTTTTTAATATACACACCCATCCTTCGATTTGATGTATGATTTATCGCACGTAAGACTTTTACGTCTCGATTTACATCAAATGCAAATCGAAGGACGGGTGAATTTCAATCTAAACAAAATACACCGCGCTTTAATGGAATAATACTTTAATCGGTTGATTGCTATAATGTAATCATCGGAATTGAATCACTCGTACTTGTGGCACCGAACAATCAGAGAGCGGCATTCAAATCTCGCTTGGGAATGACATTGCAAAACCGCGCGTACTGGATGCATTGTTCAGCACGGTACTGCACTTTTGTTAGACGGAAAGTTCACTTCTCTGATTGATGAAATTTCTCACAGAAGTGAACTTTTCGCCCAGCTCAAGCTCTGTACCGTGTGGAATAATGTATGGGAGGGGGGTAGTGTAGCGTATGATGACGCACGTATGGTCATAGTTTTTTTTTTTTTGTTTATTTTTACCCAGCAAACTGGCGAAGACCATGACGAAACATGTGCCCAAGTAGACGTCGATAGATTTGACGTAGGATATCTTGGGTAGGGCCGCGTTGGTTGAGGACATCAGCGTGGTCATCGTCAGCACAGTGGTGACTCCAAGTGCGACTCTGGCTGGTGTCGCGTTCCTGTTCAACCAGAAGGACACCCAAGAGATGATGACGATCAGCCCCGATGGGATGTAGATCTGGATCAAGTAGTAGCCCATCGATCTGACGAACTGGATCTCGCACGCCAGTCTCGAATAGTTTCCTGTGCGCGCGCAGAACAACAAAAATGCATATAAATTCGTTTCTCCCAACAATCTCCTCTATATTCTACGTATTGCATTAGATATGTACGTCCTAGTCTATCCAAAAAGTGTATCTAAAAAATTTTATCCAAAAATATTTTTACTATGAAAATTTTATTCAAAAAAATTTTTACTATGAAAATTTTACATAAAATTAATTTTACTTTAATATATGTGATTCCAAAAGGCTTTAATCAATAAAAAAAATGTTTTTTATCACGAAAAAAAGGTTTAATCTATATAAGGTTAATATTAATACCTAATATAGTAAAAATCCATCACTTAAAAAACGTTTTTGGGATTTTCTTCACGGATCTATTTATATATGTATACATACATATATATATATATTTATAGATATATATATATCCGCTATGTATGTATGTGATATCAACGATAAACTCTCGATCGTTTGATGTTGTTCTTTCATTCACGCGAGCGATTCAACGCAACTGCGCTCGTTGTACGTGGCATCGCTCGTGTGACAACAACAGCACGTGATTATAGGCATTTTATATAATAATACAAATATATATATAGATATACATATATATGAAAAAGCGATATTTGGATAGTAATCAAAAGCGTGATGTGTGTGAGTGAGACTTAACTTTTTTTAAGCGATGAACAAAAAATACATTTATATAATAAATAGTCGGGACAAACAAGTGCAGACATGAAGTAAACACACAAGTGATTGTAATATTATATCAAAATATATATCGCATATTGCACTCTTTTACATTGCGATTTTATTTCATTGATTGTTAATGACTAAGAATAAAAAAAAATGTTTGTACACAACAAAATTGATTTTCAAAAACATTATTGTAATTATTTTTGCAGGTGTACTTTTTAAGCACATATTGAGAAAAGCTTTGGTGTGGGGGATATGTGCTTGTGTGCATCAAATTTTAGCGTTTTTTTTTTCAAAGCTCCGTTTGATATACATAATTTGCTAGGTTTTGGGATTTTTTTCGGTTAACTATAGAATGTCAGCTTACACTTTGTGGTGTTATTGTAAAATTCTGATCATTTTTTTTGTTGGTTATTTATGTTAATTTGTTAAGTAAAATTTAAATACGTACGTGAAATTCGATCGATCTTCGATTTTATCATTTAAGATATGTACTTATATTGTATAAACGAGCCATAATATTGCAAAGTTTTGTACTCAAGATTGTGCAAAAAAAAACCGGCGGGATGTTTCTATCAACTCGTTTGTTTAGTATTTTGAACCAAATTAAAAAGGAATAAAATAAGAACGAAAAAAAAAATACACCATATATGAATATGAAAATTTTTCGACAATCCTAGTATGTAGGTACAATTAATAATAGTAAAAAAATATTAGTTCAAATTTACCATTAACTATGTAGGTATATATCGAATGAACAATAATTGAAGTATCCGTTATTGTATTCGTTCGTAAAAGAAAAACTAATTTACATGCTCATCAATCAGAAAAATGTTTCTGTATAATGCTTCGTAAGATTATCGCATTTTCGGGCTCAAGACTAAAAATGAACCAAATAAAAAACTAAAAAAAGTAAGTGAAAGTATCGATGAGAAGTACATAAGCAACTAAAGTTGAATAGATAGAGATCAAAGAGTTCAAGATTAGACATATTCCCGCCGATCAGAACTACAAAAAAGCTCGTTTTACAGCGCATCGCACCTGCCGTTTAAGTCCATGTGAAATGAGAGAAAAATAATAAATAAAAATGGAAAAGTTAAAGTCGTCCAAAAAAGAGAGTGGCAAACGTCATCATCGAGGCCACTTACGTGAGCTGCTATACGATTTCGTATTCGTATTGAAAAATTATTTCGAGTGTACTTTCGAAATGCACAATAAAAAACAATGTACTAAATTCAAATCTGCAAGTCCTTAATCATGTAAACTTCGGTCCGCGATGGAATTTTTTTAAATACTATTTTTCAATTGAAATCGACAGTATCGATTTTGTAAGCAATGTTCAATGATCAAAATTTTGGGAGTATTCTAACAGATTTAAGTTAAATAAAAACACTGCTCCAGATTGTTTTATATAAAAAAACATCCATCCAAGGAATCAATTTTTTTTGATGCCAAAAATGAAAAATATGGCACAAAAGTTTAATAATTTTCCAGTAAAAAAAAAAAACCGAAATTGAGATTCTTAATTTTTAATAAGCTTAATATGACACTCAATCTTAATAGCTTAATTGAATTGTTTTTTTGATAATTTCTTCAGTTCAACATCCCATCGCGGACTGAAAGGTGGGGGGTGGGTGGGGGGTAAGGAGTGTTTGGACATTCGCTTACCTGTAGTGAGGCTGATCTCCATGGCACGCTGTCTGTGGCCCAGCACCTTGAACTGGGGTAGAGACACCTCGTTGGATACGCCCACAGAGTTGGGGCCTTCGTTCCATTTATAGCGGATATCCCTCATGGTGTAGCCGACTGTATATTTGAAGAAAATGAATAACCCCGGACCCATTTTAGTGGGTTTTGCGAATGTATGATCGGGTTTGGGGTCTACACTTACCTTATTCATATATTTATAAACAAAAAAAACAAAAAAAAACAAAAAAAACCAAAAAAAAACCCAATTTTTTTTTTCAGATGTATTATGTATAATAATGGTATATAATGAGATAAAAAAAAACAAATATATAGAAGAATAATAATAAAGAGGGTACAAGTAGTAGATAAGAGGTACATAAGTGCAGCGTTTGTATATATATATATATATATATATATATATATATGTATATATATATATATATTTGAGAGTTGTAAAGTAAAGCCGAAGTAACCGAGTGTCGGAGTGGGTCGGGCTTGTGGGCTTGTGGGCTTTGTGGGCTTTGTGGGCTTGTGGGCTTTTGGGCCGGGTCGTGAGCCGGGCGGCGCCCAAACGTCCGTCGACCGGCGGTTCGTTCCGGATATCCGGCCGCCGCACGCCCCGGACATCCGGTCGCCACTAGCGCTCGGTACCTGTCGTCAAGTTTATTTCTGTCGCCCGCTGCCTGTGCCCCAGTACTCGGAATTGCGGCAGCTGCACCTCGTTGCTCATGCCCACGCTACTGAGGCCATCCCGCCAGAAGTAGCGGATATCGCGCATTGTGTATCCGACTCCAGAGCCAAACAAGAGCAAACACAAAATGCCGTCATTTACATTAACAACACTGGACAACACCGTCTCATCTCGAGAGCAGCTCGGATGGGAGGCGGGGGCGCCTCAAAAAAACGCCCCTGACGCCGCCTATACCATATAGCAAATTCACCAGCGTCCACACCGGTGCGTTTTCGCGATACCGCACGTGTGTCAAATTTAATTTTGCACGCGCGCTTACAGCGGCGGCGTTCAAACCTGAAGTCGCGCCGAGCGACCGCAATTCCAACTTAGGCCGGTTTCACAGGGCACAGTTTTAGTCCGGTTTCACAGGGCACGGTTTTACGGCACGGTTTGTCCAGGCTCCTTTGTCGGCGCCTGTTGTACGGCGCGGTTGACAAAGGAGCCGCGACAAACCGTGCCGTAAAACCGTGCCATGTGAAACCGCTTTTACGGCACGGTTTGTCGCGGCTCCTTTGTCGGCACCTGTTGTACGGCGCGGTTGACAAAGGAGCCGCGACAAACCGTATCGTAAAACCGTGCCTTGTGAAACCGGCCTTAGAACGCGTCACCACGCGTGCGAACAAAACTGCCTTTAAACAACACACAATGCAGATTTACATACAAACTCTTCGATTCTGACTTGACGCCATATAGTAACCGCAGAGATGACAAGCTCGTTTAATGTTTGAAACACATAAAACGCTCTCTCATTCACACACCCACACACTCCAGTAAGTAAGTATTCCCAACCGGAAAGCTTTCCATCTCTATTGTTACTCTATGGTTGTCGCCTCTTGTGTGAATGTTGACGGAACGGCCCATTTTTAAGAGGCACTGTATACGGATTAAGTAAAAAATAAAACAACCACTCATTTGTGACGTACATTGGTACTATTTAATGGTGGCATCGAGCTTTGAGCTTTGAGGTTGCAGAATAGGTTGTATGTGTGTCTAGCCTAATTTGGCGAAAACGCACCGACGTGGACGTATCCTTAAATGCTATGGAAACAAAAAAAACCACTCGCTCTCTCCTCTCGCGCCGCCAACCGACAAACAACTCACATTATTTTTTTTTTTTTTTTTTTTTATAGAGATAACGAGCTCAATGTGACCACTCACTCAGCGTGCAAAGCGGTTGACAAAGCTTAGGTAGTATTAAAAAATATATAAATATATAGCCAGCCACAAAAACCAAACAAAAAGACCAAAAAAAGAAAAATAACGAAAATAAAACCATGCTCTGGTAGAATGTACTTGGAGGCTGGGGGAACGGGGGGGCAACGTTTCCTCTAAACAGAAAAATAAATCTAGCGAAATTTACACAATCAGACGCGTCCCCAGGCAGTCTATCCGTTGGAGTTTAACTACATACATATACATCGTTTGTACATGCACTGATAGTATCGGAGATAAAATATATATTGTGTAGTAGAATAATCCATTCAACCATTAGGTGTGTGTGCGTACGGCTTTAAGATATCAAGAATTTAATAGAGCTAGTAAACTTTCGGCACGATTTTTATTGCACAATTTTATAATTCCTACAAAAATCTTCAAATTCATACATCGACAAGTAGTAGGTATAGATTTTAAAATAAAAATTAATAACAGGCTAAATTTCAGACACAGCGGCGCATTTATTACTTATTATTTATTACTTAAAATTAATTGGGACATCGGACTTCACACTTTCCTCCACATTTTTTTTTAATTTTCGGTGAGTACCTTATCACTGCCATCCGAATGCAATTATCAAGATGTATGTACATGTATGTGAGTCTGTTTCTTTTTACCACTTTCATAGTGGAAAACTTTGATTTACATTAGTAGGTAGAACAAAACAATGCCTTCATTTTGAGCGCAATTCCAACTAAAATTGGATACTTTTCTGTTGGGACGAAAGGGCGTACAGATTCTACCAATTCCAATTCATTGAAATTCTATCAATTCCATTTCTGATGAAGGGCCATCTTGAAAATTTGTCACACTCAACACAAATTGTCCAAGCAGCTAAACTTTTTTAAAGTCACTAAACCGCAGATCAACCGCAGTTGCCGCAAGCTTGAAAGAATCTGGCGATGATTTTCTCCTTTGTGGCTTTCATGATTTATTCCTTTTTCCAGCTTCTCTTTCAAACGGGGGAAATATTCGACTTCTCCACGACTTAGGTTGTGCTCTCAGAATGTAAGTTTGTTGGAAAATGCCTGCACTTTAAATATTTATCTTGTCGAGATTTTTTTTTGAATGTAAGTAGTGTGGAAAAAGCCCTCTCACACTCACGAATGCGAATGGAATCAGCACTCTTAAGAGCCATCTTTGCAACATCGGAATAGGACTGTGCCATTTCAATCCAAAAATCACAACAACACATTTAATGAAAAACATGTTTTGCCCCCCCCCCATCATTTATTAAATCAATAAACTGTTCTTGAAGTAAATCGTTCTCCGAAGGCAGATCACTAATGGAGAGTACAAACGGGTTATTGATAAATCGATGGTATTCTTCAAATTCTGGTAGGTCAGAAAAATTTCCTCGCTAAGAATTGATACACGCTGTTTCATCGCGTTAAGCTCATTTTCATCAATATATGTATGTGTTCAGCTGTGGAAATTGGACAAAGTTCTTCTTCTCTAACTTTACATGCCATACATAGTTCGAGCTTCATTTTGAAAGGTGTCAATTTTTCGTGACAATGGAGCACCGTGATATATTTTCCTCGCAGCGCCAGGTTGATAGAAATATAGAAGGAACAATGGGCCGCACATAACACACCACATATGTAATACCGTTGGGATAAGTACACAAGTACACACACGCGTCAAAGCCAGTCACATTGGCATTGGCCGGTTTGCCTTGACCACACTGTGACTAAGGGCGGGTTCGCACGACAAGGTTTTACGGTTTAATAGCCCGAGCCCTCGTTTTTGCTTCGCGTTCACATTCTATGGTAAATATGGACGGGCTGGCAAAATACCAGCCCCTTTCCAGATGACGGGCATACCGGCATAATGGGTGACGAAACTCGACTGATGATTTTTCGTAAAAACTAGCGAAGGAAGCATAGATTTCAGGTAGCAGCGTGGGTGGTCCCCGGAAAAGGAGCCGTCGCTCCAGTGACATGTACGGGCTGTAAACGGCGACCGTAGCCGTATCGCGGCCAAATCTCGACCATGGGAATACCCTCATCCGAAACAATGTATCACTGGAGTTACCCGGTTTATACCTGGAAAAAACGTGCCGTAAAACCGCATCGTGCGAAGCCGGCCTAACTCCGTCTTTCAGCTTAGAGGCAACGTCGACGGAATGAAAGGGAACTTGGGAGACTCCATCGATGGGGAAGGAAGGAGGTGGTTGAAGCGTGCGGGGGAGCGGTGCATGCTAAACATGAGGTATATATATATATATTTTTATTAATTATATATATATATATATATAATTAGTTATGAGATGTCCATATAATTCCAACAGGGACACACGGTCACGGCCAGGACCCCGACCCACGATCCCGGATTTAGGGGTGTTGTGCCCGGCGCCCCGGAAACCGCGCCGCGGTTCGGTCGACTAGCACACACACTATATACATAGACAGATAGATGATTAAGATATCATAGATAAGATAGATCAGATATCACTGTCAAACTTGAGAGAGTTTGGCGAAAGAGCTGTACACGGGGTGCGGAGGGGGGGCGGGGCGGGTTTTATTTGTTAAAAAGTGTAGCAAGAATGTCGCATCATTCGTTGTACCGCTCACAGTGGTCACACAGACACAGTTAGCCTATTACATATAAAAATATATAATAAGAGTCTGCCTTCCGCTGGTGCTGTATTAGAGAAGGCGACCCGACACTATGGTATTTCATATAATGGTGACGGAAATTAAAATAAAATAAATAAATAAAAAAATAATAAAAATAAATATTGACATGTGTACAATAAAAAAAAAAAATATATATATATACATATATATATATGAACGTCGTGTACAGTTAGCGAAAGAGAGGGGTATTAGCGTTAGTGGAGGGGTATGAGGGGGGGCATAACGAGCCGTTAAAGTTAACCGCTTGATACGCCTCTAGAGTCACGCGGTCTTTTTTTGTATGTACATACATTTTTCGACGAGGTGGCGTATTGTAAACTTTGAACTCTGATCGCACTCGTAATATTTGCGGCCAACTATTGTGATGGGATTGTGACGGATGGCGCCGCACGATCTCGCTAGAACGATTCGCTCCATTACACGACGAACGACGATGGTGTTGGATTTTACGTTCGAAAATTGCTGTGTCAAAATTGTGTGGTTGATTAGAGTCGGCGGGGGGTTAATTTGATAGTTGTTGTAATTTTTTGGGAATTTATCCGATTGTTAAAATAAGTTTTCAGCCGCTGAAAACTTTGTTGAGAAATTAAATTTCGCATAAAAGTTTTCACTGTTGCCGCTAGGTGGCACTAGTAATCGATACGTGGAAATTCTCACGTAAACATTAGTTTTTGCGGGAAAATTTCAAATTTACTTTTACAGCAATTGTACCGTATAAAGTTAAAAATTTGATTTGGCCATACATATTTGATTAGAGATTATAAAAAAAATCGTTAAAAGTCTAATTTATTTGATCAAAGTTCGCAAATACGCTTCGCCGTAATACTCAAATACTAGGAACATTTTCTATGTAAAACCAATCAAGTATTCAATAATATACTTGGGACAAGTTGTTTTCAAATATGTAAAGATTGCACGTACTTATGTTTGTTTGAAAAAGTTTTTCAAACTTTCCCATCGATTTATAGCCAGTCGACTCAATGAACGAAATGGTTTAATGACAGTTTAATAAATTAAACTTATTGTCCCCAAAATAGAAGATGTTCGCGTTCGAAGCGAACGCGTGACTCGTCGTAAAATTAAGCCCTTAAACATAATAATTTATTACACAATATTTGTATCTGGTTTTTTGATTTAAAAGTTAAAAAAATAAATTTCGAATACAAAACAACGAACATAAAATGATATGATCGTATGAAAAGAGTATGAACATTAATGTGCCAATAGGAAAATAATCTGAAGTCGAAAACAATGCTCTGAAGGTATTCGGGAGACAATGGACGTGTGCTTTGCATTTAAAAATAAAGTAAAAACATCAGCTAGGGATTTACATACACAATCAAGCGTATTGTAATTGACATTGATGTGACACTCCCCTGGATCGGGTGCTGGAATTGTGTAAGTAAACATTTAAATGCGGACATATATACACACGTTTCAGTGCGACATGAACAATTCTTATAGAAACAAGACAACAAATTTAATTTAATTACGTGTGTATATATATATATATATATATATATATAAACGCATACACGTACACGTGTGCGCGTGTGTGTGCATACGACAAACACAAACGAATCAATTGCACTTTAGCTTGTATGCATGTAAAAATATAAGCAAAAATACATTGTTTTCTTAACAACATCGATCTTTTTTTTTTTTTTGCTATAAGCGAAAACAACAATGCGTGTGATTATTTTCCCATTTGCCATGTTTTTAATAATATTATATATATATAATAGATAAACTGACAATACTTTCACATGATTTTTACTCAACAATGATGATGTACCTCTTAATGTATTCGCGGGACTCGAACCCGCGAGCAATTCAAATGTGCACACGTGCAAACACCCATCAAGTTTTCAGCAAAATAATGACTGTTTAATTAATACGAAAAAATCAATATCAAAACAGAAACAAAAAAAAAGTATAAACGAATAGAAACTATTACAGTACGGCGGATCGTAATGGTTAGATGAAGTGAGATAAAGAAGCATTTAATACTTACAACTCTCAATTTCAATGTGACAAAGCTGTCGATCCATTGGAAAATACTGTAGATTCATCGGACACGATGCCGTGATGGTTAATCTGGAACAAAAATAAAACGTCAAAGCGACGTTAGACGATATGTTGTTTTGTTGTGAGAATGAAATGAAGCGATAGGAGATGTGGAAGCTGTCTCGTGCAACTGTCAAACATGTCCGATAAAGCTTTCGCCACTGAAAGCTCTCTGTTCAATGGCTATTTTTGAAACCGACACAGCACTCTCGGTAGATAACATTTGTGTTGAACTTATCTTTTACCTTTGAAAGTGCACTTTCAGAGCTTGTCATACATACATACATACGTTCATCGAATAATACCTACTACATACATACATACATACAATAATAAGTACCTACATACAATATTGAATTCTGTTCTGTTTGCTATCTATGGATTATATTGCCACACCCTATGACTAATCGGGATAAAGCTTTGCGTATTTGCGTACACGTATTCCATAAGACATTTTTCTGTGCAATACCTTTAAGGTCATGTAGGGAAAAAAAATTGTCAACGTTTTATTTCGACGATTTCGATTAATGAAATAAAAAATGTTGCCAGCAGGAGTATATCGATGGGTTAGTGCACAGATATTGTATGTCCAGTTTAAAAAAATAACTGATTTATCATACCAAATTCAAAATCATTCCAAATAGTATATTTGAGAAGATATTGCCTTATTCAAATATATAATATGTCCATTTCGTCCATAGTTTTCATTCAAAAGAGATGTACCTACATACGTATGTACATATGGGTCGCCTAGTTCCAAATCCCGATAAGTCCACAATATATAAAAAACGAGGATAAAATATTTTCTGGTTCTAAGAATGTTTTTAAACGATGCCTTATACTTGAATTATTCCGAATACCGTCAAGTGCGCCGTAAAAAAATCAGTGTTAGTTCCAAAAACTGACAATTGCACTATGATAAAAGCTGATAAAAGCCACATTTAGAAACAAACAACGACAAGTCCACGTTTCTAATCTTAATATTTTGTTTAATATCAACAAAATTAAGTTTAAATGAGTTTAAACGCCATCAAGCAAATAAGTATGTAGCGGAAAAACCGCGTTTGCGAACAAGTGAGTTTTATGGACTTATCGGGATTTGGAACTGGACATACAATATCTGTGCACTAACCCATCGATATATTAATAATATCGCAGTACATACAAAGTGTTGTACATTTATATCTGAAATGGCATTAAATCTTCTAATATGAGACGCGTGGTCATATTTTGAACTGTCAACACCTCACAAATCACAAGGAATAGTGTTGTGAAATGTGTCAGTTGCGGTTAAGTCACACTGTAGAATATCGTTTGCATTAGTTTAATTGCAAGTCAAATTGTTGCGACAGCTTTACGAATTTTTGTACATAAATGCTTAATGATATACAGTTTGTGTGCCGAAATCTAAAAATCTTCTCATTGTCATTTTATTATCATATTTTGGTATATCTTACATTGAGTGATTATATAATTTCTAAGCATTAGCACATATGTATGTACATATACAGGTATATTCATATTGTTTTCATTCATTCATGCATACCATCCTCGAAGCGGAGAAGAGCGTATCTCAGTGCAGTACAAAATGCAATATCCGATACGAAAAGCCAGCTACATACCTTTTGTATTACGAGAATCTAACAATAAACAATAGCCTAGAAACTCGTTAAATTCAGACGTTATAAACAGATCCTCCCCGTTTACTATACGTATGTATGTATGTACATACATATATGCTGTAAGCGCTTTCAGTGTAAATAATAATCATATACGAGAGGCAGCGAGTTGCAAACTGGTGCAATATCGAAACTTCGAACGCCTCTTCACTGAATATGTAACTCGCTCGTGTGCTTTATGTACAATGTACATACATATGTATGTACATAGTTATTCACTAGTTGATCTGTAATGCATTCGTGTGTATTATTTCAGTATAAGCTCGAGGCTCGTTAGTATGTACAACGATGCGATCGAATCGTTGCGAATTTTGATCGGATCGAATGTGTGTGTTTGTAGTAATTGGCAATTAACGGCGCCGTTCACCTGTGACGACGCCTTTAACCCACATTTGCGACTCGTTATTAAAATTAAAGGTCGACCGATGATGATGATGATGATGATGATGATTATGAGACGGCTGACCTGCCACCGCTAATTAATTATTAACGAAATCGCCGTTATGGCGGGTAGGCAAATCCGCGAGAATATCGCTGTAATCGCTGTGCCACGGTTCGCACGCCAATTTTATTAATTAAAATTTGCAAAGCTTTAAAGGCGGCAACCCTGATTTCTCTTTTCATTTTCAGCGAAAGCTGGCTGGCTGTTATGTGTGCAAAACGTATCACGTTTCGCATCGCAGCTTTGTGCAGCGCCGATGTTTTGCATTTGCAAAACGAAGCTCAGATTACGCTCGGGAAAGTTTTCCCCAGTAACCGCAAACGGTGAAGTTCACGGTCAGTGTTATTATGTCATAGATGTTGCCTTACAATGTTATGACTGGATACATATTATACTAGCGTGGATTTTACATGTTAACGGTTGAAAATTATACCACATTTCACACGGGTTAGTAATTTAATTCCATTTCATAATCAACGATGCGTTAATTTGGTCCGTTTTGTACCTACGTATGTATGTACATATGAGTCGCCTAGTTCCAAATCCCGATAAGTCCATAAAACTCACTTGTTCGCAAACGCGGTTTTTCTGCTACAGACTTATTTGCTTGATGGCGTTTAAACTCATTTAAACTTAATTTTGTTGATATTAAACAAAATATAGACTTATCGTTGTTTGTTTCTAAATATGGCTTTTATCATAGTGCAATTGTCAGTTTTTGGTACTAACACTGATTTTCAATATTTTTTTACGGCGCACTTGGCGGTATTTGGAATAATTCAAGTATAAGGCATCGTTTGAAAACATTCTTAGTACCAGAAAATATTTTATCCTCGCTTTTTATATATTGTGGACTTATCGGGATTTGGAACTAGGCGACTCAATATAGATTAAATACATTAAAGCGGCAAGCGTTCTATCGACGTTCAAAAAGAGTTAAAATCACACACAAAAACAGCTTACGGATAGACGATCTCATTTTAATATATGTACATACATATATAGGTGTACAAGTGATGGTGTTTATAAAAAAAAGGGGTTAAAAAGACGGGCGCGCCGTGAATAGCAAGCACCGCCTACCTAATCTACGCAAAATGTTATGAAATAGTCATCAATCATTTCTTAAAGTTCGTCAAAACACGCGCGTGGAGATGAAGGCGTCGAAGTGTGCCAGTATTTATACGTTTATGATGATAAAATAAAATAAATTTTCAAACGCTCACGCAGCCTCGCAGCAAGCGAACCGCGCAATAATTAATTTAACAATTTAATTTCGCTCAAAGTAATATTATTATATGAATATTTATCGTGCGCTAGGTTAGCGCCTTTGACAATCTATTTATATTGAGCGATTGAATTTGTGCGAATGAATGAAATCACTTAAAATTATAATTGCGAAATGTGACATCAGCTGTGTGAAAATTGTACGGTTGAAAAGTTTTAGGGTAATGAGCAATTTCACTATACCAAAATATTAGACGTATTAGACACTCGCTCAACGCATACGGAAAAATTGATTTTACTGAATGACGAGCTGGAAAATTACCAAAATTTTTACACCCATCTTCTACTTAGAGCTCATTGTTATATATGTCTTGCATAAAATTTTCGATCTTTTATCTTTTTGAACGGAAAAAGGGATGTTTTCCATTGTCCAATAAGCATAGCCGACTTTATTTTAATTTAATTAAATTAATTTTTTTAATTACAAAAACATCCACCATGACATAATAGATTAACCAAATCGCCACGGTGGGTAAATGACAAAGATAAGACATAATAAAACACAGTAAAAACATAATGAAACATAGTAAAAGCTCACTTGACCCTTAGTATTTGCACAATCAAACAACTGTATCTTCCAAAGAAAATATCAAACGAGACAGCTACCCGATTCAGCAAATTAACCGGCGGCTGCAGAGCCGCATGCGGCTCTCTGAAAGCCTCATCCCTCGCTCTCATCCAACATTTTGCGTGAAACACAAAATAAAAATGAATTATATTTCCATAACTTTTCGGCTTTATACAGCATTAAGATCCTTTTTCAGATTAAACTTATAAAATAAATAGTCTCGATATATGTATAGGTACATACTGTCGAGTATAAAAATGTTATTTCTTACAGCTATCCATTTCATGAATATATTCAAACTTGGCAATTTTGCAAGCCTAATTTGGCTCGTAGCTCGAAAAAGATTCCCGATCACTGCTCTAGCTTGACCGAATAAGAAGCATAAAAAATGGCCGTATTTCATATATGTAGACCAGCGGTCGGGAACCTTTTTCAAGCTAAGAGCCAAATTAGGGAAAAACCTTGCAAAATTGGTAAGTTTGGGAGCCGCAACATTATTTTCGAATTATATATTCAAAAATAAATTAAATGTTACTTATTAATCATTAATGAAATGTGAGAAATAAGTTGTCCTCGTAATATTTCTTAACGTTCGACAGTGTATTACTAAAAAAGTATTATAAAGTTTAATCTGAAAAACTATCTTAAAGCATTTTATAGCCACGACGTTGTGGAAATGTGATTCATATTGATCTTGTGTAAACTGTGTGTCAACATTTTGTATTTCACCCAAAACGTTGGATGACAGTGAGAGCAGCAGATTGTCATACAAAGAGCCGCATGCGGCTCCGGAGCCGCCGGTTTCCCACCACTGATGTAGACTTTTCACGTGAATACGTCTAATATATAATACGCGTACCAGTATGGGGTACCAGTTCGGAAACGGCGATGTTACGTTTGGACGGGCATACATTCCGACACTATAACTTCGTCACTAATAACACGATTGACACGAGTGTTATTTTATTCGCTCGGGTATACGTTTACAATGCATCTATGACCTTGAGTTGGCACTGTGCGTGCGCGAGGCGCGAAGGAGAGAGCGTATCTTCCAACGGCTATTTTGGACGTTTTTGTAAATTTACAAGCAGTATATGTATCTCGCGACTCTGACGCGCGGTGATTCTGCTACAAAACAAAAAAAAACATCTCTTCAAGGTATGTCGATTTAAGCCGTAAAAAGTGAACGGTGTAAATTATTTGTTATATAGTCGAAAATTTTACTATGTCGGACCATATTCACCCAAAAGTGTATATGTTGTCTTTTATTGATTGTCCTATTCTTGTTGAGTCGATTTTGCGACTAAAAGTTCCTACACGTTTTACACGATCTCAATTTTTGTTTGTGGATGAAGGTAATTCGTGCACCAATTATTATCGGCAGTCTCCTATTCCTAGATTGATTGGGACTGGCAATAAGTATGGGAATTTATTGGACTATTTCTGTAATAACCTTAATTTAGTAAAGTCTAAACTGTTGATTTCTTTACGAAGTTCCTCTTCTTAGTTTAATTTAAATTATATGTATAATTTTACTACTGTATTGATATCTTCTCTATTTGTATAAAAGCCTTTTTAGGCGTGAAATAAGTAATAAATAAACAAATAAATATGTATGATCAGAAAGAGGATCTAATCATCTATTGATCAGTACCAAAATGTCTGTGACGGAACGAGTGAGACGGTATTGGGAACGTCAGAAAGTCGACGCGGCGCGCGGCTGAAAACAACGACGCTACTGTTTACCACAGGCCAATGATAAATAAAATTGTAATCGATTACTAGTTAAGACTTTATTGGTTATGGTTCAAATTCAAATAAAATATTAGCCGCGTATTCACGTAAAATCCACGGCCGTGTTCGACACACACTCCGAATTTTTTTTAAATTCACGTCTTTCAATTGGGCGTTGTAATTACAGTATTGAGTTAAAAATATTGTCGCCGAAAAGACCGCGGCGGGACATAAAAATATTCAGGCACGGTTTCGATTCTGAAAGGATCGTACGGTATAATTAAAAGTGAAATAAAAACGCTATCCATTGAAGCGACAGCAACATTGTCAAATCAATGAAACGACGGAATGAAAAAAAAAAAAAAAAAAAAAAAAGAAGAAGAAACTCCATCAGCACGAATGAACGGACTGAATTTTCCCCGAGTTTTTTCTCTCGAGCATTTGAATACGCAGATGGGTGGCGATGTTTCCAAAGAAGGGGGCTCAGGAAGGGGATGAAAAAAAGAAGAGGAAGAGGAAGAGGATGGGGATGGGGATGGTGGTAGTCGAGCTTTTAAAAGGCAGCGACACGCTTTTCATCATTACGAATGCAGCGCGCGGGTCGTTGTTGTCTGACCCTTTGAAAATTTCAGCAAGTCACCCCTTTTATGTTTTTCTTCCCTTTCGCCGCGCTTTTATGCGACTCTCTTTTGCGCGCGCGTTTTTCCGTGACATCGAATTCTACGTCGAGTTGCCCAAACCACCCCACCACCCCCTTTTTTCCACCCACTCGATCCTCTCCCATTTTCCCGGTTTTTCACTGCGGCAAATGTAAAGGAAAATGGGGGAAAAATCGAGAGGGCCACCGGCACAGTGCGCGCCTCGTTGATTGTCATTCGCTAAACTAAATGACGAATGCATTTCGTCTGCTTGGTTTGATTCAATCCAATTTTTCCGTTAACCCTACGGATGATTTTCCTTGGCTCATGCACACCAAAGCGCGTCGACCGTTCCATCAGAACTAATGTACAGTGGAAACCCCGTTGCATCGTTCTCGCTTGTATTGTTTTTTCGCATATATCGCTATTTTTTCATAGTCCCGCCCAAACACCCATAAGAACAGTGTTGAATAATCTCGTTTGCATCGTTCTCCTATATATCGTTATCCTGTATCAATCGTCTAAATATTACGTACTAAATATACTTTATCGTATAAGTCGTTTTTCTGCATACATCGTTTTTTTTTTTTACGGTCCCATGAAAAACGATGCAACGGGGTTCCACTGTATTTAAAAAGTAAAATATGAAAAAATGGGAAAGTAAAAATAATATGCAACAAAATTTAAACAAATATAACGGCACAACAGAGAATAGGATGCGTCCGAGCAAATTCAGCATTCAGATTTTAAAAACAAGCCACTAGAATTTTTTGAAACACAACTGGAACAGCTAAAGTCGTCGAAATTGAAGCTTTCGCATTACACCAGCATTAATAAAAAAAAAAAATCTCTCCCCGCCTCTAACCTGATTAGTTTGAAAATCGCGCAAGCTAGTAAGCCGCATACAATTGGCAAGACTTTAGTGCTACTACCACTAAAAGACACGGAATTATGTTTGATGATACGAGCAAGAAAGAAGTATAGAAGTTGAAACGCTTATAACGTGAATCACAGAATCGATGAAATGACCCAGTAGGTAGAAGATGAGCTGAACATTTTTCTCATTGCAACTGGACGAGTATGTACAAGGTTTATCCCAGCTGTTTGTTTTCGTTAATTGTAAGCTATTTACTGTGGATAAAAACAGTACATATTAAAAATAATTTAAATACACCCCCCGCCCTCGCCCCCCCCATGTCCATTAAAATTAGGTGGGTCGCGGTACTAGAAAGTTTGGAAAGCACTGGTCTAGTGAGAGCTTTTAGTTTTGTGTATTGCGGTCGTCGCTGCTGACCGCAAATTAACTGAAAGGTATTTCTGGGTTGAAATGGGTCAATTTTGAAAATTGAAATGTATGTACATACATATGTATGTATGCACAGCGCTAACACGTTTGAAAATGTGCATATATGTATGTAATGTATGTGGCATGGTTTCAAAAGTTCAAAGTATTTAGTTGCTAATAAATGAGGCTTACGAAATTTGTTAAATTTGTCTAATACAGCGGTCGGTAAGTTTGTATGAAAACGTTTTGCGTGAAACACAATTCTTTGACATGATTTAAACAAAATCGAAATAAATCCGATTTCCACAACTTCACGGCCATAAAAAGATTGTTTTTCAGATGAAATACTTTTTATGGAGGAGAATGATGCAAACGAGATTATTTAACACTGTTCTTATGGGTGTTTGGCCGGGACTATGAAAAAATAGCGATATATGCGAAAAAACAATACAAGCAAGAACGATGCAACGAAGTTCCAGTGTAATTAAAAAAAAATCACATTGTTTGGAATGTGAATTTTTCGCGACCCACTGAAAGTCGGCGCGCGACCTACACGTGGGTCGCGACTCACAGTTTGGGAAACGTTGCACTAGACAGAAGCTAGAGCTTTCAAATTCTATTATACATACATATAATATACACACACATATTGCGGAAAATCACAGGCGCGTTAACGCTTTTCGGTGACGTAAACGCGCCGCGTTAACCATTATGAAACCGGGCCTCGGTGCGTCATTACGATTTTATTGCAATAGCGGATATATCCGGGCGGCCATAATCGTAATCCATCATCTCGGTGTTGCCGAGGCGAATCTTATAATAAGAACCATCCCACATTCATCCTCCCCTTTCGTAGCAATAACCTACCAACCCCAGCATCCGCGACGAGTACTCATATATGTGCCAGGGGTAGTCAAAGCGCCGAATGCGAAGGTATCTAAAGTCGTCCGCACCGACGTGAAAAAAATAGGAAAATTTTCAGATGTTGACCCAGATTCGTTTCAAAATAATTTTTACTTTATTCATATTATTTTTAATTGCGTACTTGATTTCATACGTAGACGCTTCACCATTATACATTTTACAGATTGGTACATTGAAGTGTCCCGTAGTTAATCTATGTAGATATATTCTTCGGTGGTTTTCGAAAAAATCCCATCACTTTATCCATATATTTGAGGAATACAAAGAGTAACGAAATAATTTTTTTAAGTACGTAAGTAAATAAAATCACCGTGTTGAGTGCGCGCGCGTATGTAAAATACGATCTTCGGCATGTATTCAAATAGAAAAAACTACCACTTTCGGTCGGCGGATTTTGATGAAAACCTTATCATTATAAATATAAATTTTCAGCTTGATCGGTTTAGTAGTTTTAGTAATATTTCGTGGTAACAGGATGTTTGACTTTTTTACAAGAAAAAAACCCTACTTCTGGTTGACTGATTTATTTTTTCGTAACTAGCAATTTCTTTCAGAATTACAACATTACAATATTGTGATGATATTATATATTAAGATTTTGAACAAAATCACAGTATCTCTTACGGCTAACGTGAAAACTATAGATATGAAATTTCGACTTGATCGGTGGGGTGGGGCAGTTTCGGAAATATTCTGTGATAGATATGAAATTGAAATAGATATGAAATTTCAGCTTGATAGACTTGATAGTTTCGGAGAAAACACACAGCCATACAGACATTTTCCAGAAATGATGAAAACGTGATCAGGGGATGATACCTGATACAAATCCGTCAAAATCTCGAGGGCGAATTTTCGCACGATCGCAATACTTTATCCGATTAGGATAAAGTAAAAAGCAATTTATTACGAATAGTCGGTATTTTTGTATGGGACCATCTTAACAACAACGCCAGATGGTAAATTTTGACAAGAAATAGCTGATCTGGACTCGGTGATATATTAAGTACATACAAATTTTAACGATAGTCGAAAACCACCGAGACAAAATTTAGAACGTATTTACTAATGAAATATTGAGATTAAAATGTACCTACATAGTTCTATATTTTAACAGCTCCGAAACTAAGCTGGTTTTACATAAGAATTATTCTGTAAAATATATATGTATACATGTATGTACATATGTATGTATGTTGAGAGTTTTATTTACTTTGCAAATCGACAGTCTTTGACTGCTGTTCTTCTAATACACATCAAATATTAAAAAATTGGACAGGTATCATTAATTTTACAATGATAGAAAACATTATAATAAATACGTATACAGTTCGTGTTGCGAAATAGTAAATAGGTTTCTACAAACGTAATAAGGCGAAAATTGCAAAAAAAGTAAAATCGGAATATATATATGTACATATACTGAAACATTTTAATAAACACGAAAATTGCAAATATATTCAAATTACTCTGTGGATCATCAAAATTCTCTCGCGGACGTTTTGTTTTAAATTTCACATTGAAAATATCAAAACATAACTGAATTTTTATAATTTATCTCAACAAAGACGGTAAAATGTTCGAAATGCTGAATATTTCCATATAACGAGCTGTGTAGTTAAAATTTTAGGGTATCTATCTTCTACTTATAGTTTATTATTATATCTGTCCATCGGAAACTTTCTAATATTTTATATCTCTGTACGGATAAGTGTATGTTTTCCATTCTTCAATGAGCGAGTGCCTACTGCATAAAGAAAATGCACTCATTTTAATGAAAATTGTACTGAAATGAGTAGTAATGAAAAAAATCACGTATCGGGTTTTGTTCGGGTTCATTAAGATTCCGATTGAAACATTTAAACGAGCGTCTGTCAGTCGTGTGACGATCTCATAATAGAGGGTTTGTTCATGTGATTAATTAAAGAGACGTTTCGGGATATAAATACATATATACTTTGTTGGAGTTTAGCTTCTCGGATAAGTGGATGTGTGTATTCGGCGGGTTAAAATGTCGAAAGCTCAACTGAATAAATATGTACATATATGTATGTATTCGAGCTACTTAGAAATTTAATTATTCAAACGTGTCTAATGTGATCGTTGTTCTTAGTACATACTCGTACATTAGAATGTGTGAAATTTGTTACGCATGTAAAACAAAATCGATACGTTGAAAATTGTCAATCTGTATTTGCCGAAACAAATTGTCGGCTGAATAAACAATATAAATGCGTGCGAAATAATTCATCGGATAAATTCTCGGAAGATTGATTTTCAATTCTAAATTTCGTATATAAAGTCAATGTTTATATTATTTTATATTCGCATCGAATATTCTGAGATACGTATCGAAATGGAAAAATACATAAAGCATTAGGGAACCAAGTCGAAGTTTTTTCAAGATCATAATATGAATTGTCGAATCGCAAAACAAGTTCTAGAAGATTTTTGAGAAAATCTATCCAATAATCTGGATGTGAGTTATAAATTTTATTCCATTTAATCAAAAAGTAAAACTAATATTCGGGCGAGTCACAAAACCTCGTGCGATTTTATGGTATACATATGTATGCCAGTTTTTGGCACTTTTTTCGCGTTGAGAGCCAAATCAGGCTAAAATCTGAAAAATTGGCAAATTTTTAAGCCGCAGCATACTACATATTTTTGGACTTTACACCAGGTATATTTAAAATTAAAATAAAAGGATTAAACGCTTAGGACCGGAGAGTTGTAATAAAATTAGTACGGTATTATTCAATTTAGTACTGAAAATTTTTGTTAAATTGTGCGTCAAACGACTTTTATGTCAAAACTTTGCATGACAATGAGTGCTGCATGCTTTCATACAAAGAGCCGCATGCGGCTTCAGAACCGCAAGCTCCCGACCACTACCATATCATCATCATTTTCAGCCGTTCACCATCCACTGCTGGATGAAGGCCTCTCCAATCCGCTTCCATTCTTGTCTGTCTTGACCAATCTGCATCCACTTAACTCCACACATTCTTCTCAATTCATCAGCCCATCGTTCACACGTTATACCTTGCTTTCTTTCACATCCTCTCGGATACCATTCCAGTATTACTGGCGTTCATCTGCCATCCATTCTTCTCGCTATGTGCCACTTCAACCCTTTCACACGTTCGGCTATATCTGTCATACTTCTTACCCATGTATTCCTCTTACGATCTCTTCTCGTTATAACAAGCAAACATCTTTCTACGCTTCTCTGTGTGCATTCTTGAATTCAGCATCCACGTTTCATACGTCATAACTGGCATGAACATCACATATATAACTTATATACATTATATATATAACTTTTTTGTATAATTATATTATGTGCTATGTTTATATTCTATGTACATACATCTATCTAATGTATCTAAGTTTTTTATTGTGGTTTTAGGATACCTATATACATATATGTATTGTTTTCCCTGCATGGCGATCTGGATTTATGTCTGTAATGTCTTGCAGGACGTTTATGTAAATAAATAAATAATCACCATCCTCTAATCCTCTTCCATTCCTGTCTGTCTTGAGCAATCTTCATCTACCCATGTATTCCTCTTACGATCTCTTACTACCATATGTACATATATGTATGTGCATACAAATAAAACTAACTAATTAACTTGTGTCTCGCTTTGCTTTACGAGTCGCGTCTAAACAACGCGTTAGAAACGTTACATATGTATGTATACGTATTTCGGATCCGGATAGTCATTCACAGCGGAATTTCGTATCATTTCAGTTTCAGTTGACTCGCGTGCATGGGTTGCGGCACTTTACGAACACAACAGAAATACAACGTTCGTAAAAATTCAAACGGCTCATCATCATGAACGATGAACGGGCAACGATAAACGGGGGGGATAAAGAAACGATCGACTCACCTAATACTCCTCGTGATGGAGCCGGAGTGATGTATTCGGATGAACTCGTTGCTGGTGGTTGCGATGTGAAAGTAGGACTGTTTTTCATTGACGAAGAACGTGTCTGGCACCCAAATGTTTTTGATGAACTCGGAGCCGACTGACAATGTTTCGACACCAGGTCGTTTCTTGTATGCCAGTCGAGGATCCGTCCAAAATTGTCGAAAGTAAAAATCCAGCGTGAAGTCCTAAAGACACCCCCAACAAAACAATGTTATTATTCAAATATGCAACACAGCGTGTAAGAAAAGTGTGTGTATTTTTAGTATATTTTAATATTGCCAATCTAATGTTCTAATGTCTATGAGTGATATTGCATTTTTTTTTAACACACTAATTTAAATTTCATCAATAATGTATTTGATGTGAAGTATAGGAGCGTAACATAGGATAATATGTTTACTACATATAAATAGTGAGTTGATTGACATTCAATGGCTAAGGTTTGTATATATATATATATAATAATAATCAGCATGACACAACAACAACAATAATATGTATATAAATTGCCAGTGAAAACTGTTCAAAATATATTATCAATTGAACTTGTATGTATATATTCCATGTAACAAAGTTGGAAATATACTTACCGCATCTTAATCGCAAATAGTGCCTAAGGGGGATTCAGTGGAAATTTGAAACGTATAACATTTATACAATAATATATTTTATACACGTATATTAGTATAGGTATGTATATATCGAACACATAATATATATATTGTTAATTTAATACACACTTCAAACGTGCATTAATAATAATAATAGTAATAATAATATCGGATGCATCATGCAAATACACTGTTATATTTCACATTTATGCGGCGTTATTGTCATTTTTTTTTTAGTGTTGAAATGTGTGTCGTTTTATTTATTTATTTTAATATAAGTAGTGTGTTTATTTATCATGAAAACATTGTTTTTTGGAAATTAACTCTTTTGAAATTAGTACAAAAATTGTTATTTTTTTGCATGAAATCCATTTTCTTTTCTTTATCCAATAGGTACAGATAAAGTATTGTTTGTATTAAATGATTAAAGAAGCTTCTATGTATGTATGTAAAAATCTATCGCATTTGAAATTACAAAATTGAAAAATCATTATTATTATCACACATGCCTATATTATAATACTTATAAATATATATTTGAAAAAAAAAAAACTATCTATAAATATATTATGCGTTCTTACCAAGCCCGGTAAGAATTTTCCAACTCATGTTCAAGAAACAAATTCAACAATCAAAAACAATGGTCGAAAAAGTTCAAATTACGCTGAATATATACACATTTATTTTATAATATAAACTTGATATTTTGAGCAATTTTCACTAACAATTAAAATTAGCTGTTTAAAACGCAATGAAATGTCTTTTATATTCATATATATAATTATATAGATATACATATGTATGTAAAGTACGTGCAATGAACGTGGATTCTCATGCAATGTATGTACATATATATTCGTTTTATGGAATGTTTTTGGGCTAATTTTTTATTTGATAGCAAAATATTACCTGTACGAGCTTGTGTTTTAACATACGCAGGTATTTCACATTTTGTGGAATTATTTCAACTGTCATATCCGTATGTGTATATTGCCGCAGTACAGTGAAGTATTGACGTATTGTTTTTGATTTAAAATTAAATTTACCTATCGAATATTTTTGAAACTGTTATTTATATAATGTATACTTTTTGAGTTCGACCCGTACTGAAATGCCACGAATCTACATCGATTCGAAAATATCCGTTTGTGAATATTAAATTCTACTGCAAATGGGTGTATGTATATGCATTTGTTGTTTTGATTGTATAAAAGTATTTTTCCGTGCAGTTTTAGTGACTACGCAATAAAATCGCGATTGAACTCACTCGGATGGAAAGCTCCACGAGATTAAGCGGTAATATTCGCGGCTCGATGACGACATCCCTGGCTAAGTGCATTTGTGCATCGGATAAACTGCACTAACGCGCTTCAAGTCGATTAAATACGTCGCAGAGTGCACGTAAATGCATTAAAGTCGACGGGAAACACGGCTCTTAGCTCCCGGCAATTAAATCACATCGAATCGATGCGATTAAAACGTGCCGACTGAGAATACGAGAAAACCGCATTATTAAATGCATCGGTACGTATTACATAGGATCATCCAGGGCTTTTCAAGATTTAATTTAAAGCGGACCCCGGTCGAATCCTGCAATGCGGAAAGCCGCATTACGCCAAAGTTTCGCGCGACGCTAACGTACGTATGGTACGTGCTCGAAAAGTTAATTATATATATATTCGGTTTTGTCATTCTAAATTCAACTGCAGTTAATCGGGTGCATTCGTTAGTTTAATAATGTTATAAATATATATAAGTATGTATATATGTATGATATGTATACGGGCCACTTAATTTTCGTGTACATCGTGGCATGCTTTTAGCATGTCAAGCGTCATACGCTATGCTGCAAAATTGGGACACATCGGCCCTTGCTTTGATTAACCTTTAGAGTGCCCTGCCCTTCCTACCACACGTATCTGTCATTCGAGACTGTCGCTTTTAAAAGCGTATCATTTGACAATAGGCTTCGACGACAGACACTAATGACGTATCATGATACGTTGGTCAATTTTTTTTATAACAATATGAAGAGTGATGTTATTTTATGATTTTCGGATTTTGAAAGTACTGTGACAAAGTTGTCTTTCACGGTGTTAAGATTTTAATTTGGGATAAATTGTATCGTATTCAAAAATTGTAAAACGTAACTGGGGGGGCGTGGCTCATGTCAGTGAAGTTTACTTTTTTTGACTTTGACGATATGTTGGTCAATTTTTTTAAATAATAATATGAAGAGTGATGCTAACTTATAATTTTCGCATTTTAAAGTACTACAAAGTTGTATTTTACGGTATTAAGATTTTAATTTGGGATAAATTGTATCGTATTCAAAGGTTGGGTACAAATAACCGCGTTGGATCAACGCACAGTGGTATATATTGTAAAATGTAACTGAGGGGGCGTGGTTTATGTCAGTGAAGTCAAGTTTTTGACTTTGACGATAGGTTGGTCAATTATTTTAATAATAATATGAAGAGTGATGCTAATCGTATTCAACGATTGGGTACAAATAACCGCTTTGGAATTAGCGCACAGTAGTATATGTATATTGTAAAATGTAACTGAGGGGGCGTGGTTCATGTCAGTAAAGTTCAGTTTTTGGCTTCGACGATACGTTGGTCAATTTTTTTTAATAATAATATGAAGAGTGATTCTAATCGTATTTAACGATTGGGTACAAATAAGCGCACAATAGTATATATTGTAAAATGTAACTGAGGGGGCGTGGCTCATGTCAGTGAAGTTCAGTTTTTGACTTTGACGATACGTTGGTCATTTTTTAAAATAATAATATGAAGAGTGATGCTAATCGTATTCAACGATTGGGTACAAATAAGCGCACAGTAGTATATATTGTAAAATGTAACTGAGGGGGCGTGGTTCGCGTCAGTTAAGTTAAGTAAGTTCAGTTTTTGGTATGAGAGTAAAAATTGCGGAAAACTCGATGATCTTTTTTGGTGTAAAATTCATTAGGTTTAAAATCGCAAATCGTCGTATTGTAAGGCGTCGTCATTGTTAGTTGAAGGGAATGTTAAATTCGAAAGCTCATTAGCGTTTGCGGCGACCGACCGGTAGAAAAGCTTCACGCTGCTTCGGCGAAGCCAAAATTTTCCGGAGCGCCGAAGCCACGCAAAGCCGCCGCCATCGGCTGGGTCTCCACTTTTCATCGACGTTGCATTTTGCGGTGTTTTGGCGGCAATCCGGGAACGAAACGGATGAGGGGGGGGGGGGAGCGCTTTGCGATTGGTCGAAGCTCGAAGAGAGGGGCAAAGTTGGGAGCTTTCATTGGTCCGGGAGCTTTTGGGTGATAGAAAATGGGCGTGGCCAATTGCCAGCACCGGGGTCGCGTCGCATTGCGTCTCTGGCTCGGAGCCAGCTCGGGCCGCGGCGCATGCGTCGATACACCTGGCCACTTTTTGGCGCCAATTCTGAATTTTAAACATGACTGTAGTCCGCAGAGCTTTAAGTCACACGACGGTAGAGATTAGAGCGACTTTGAACCACTTTCTGATGCTTCAATAGTACTTCAAAAGAACATTACTCAAAATTGCTCGGCGTACTAACTGAAAAACTAAAACTGAAAATTCCTGTATTTTTAAAAAGTGTTGACCATTACGTCGGACTAAATCGAAATATTCATTTAAATTCAAAATATTTTTTCAATAAAATTTTCCATGGCTGCTATTTTTTTAAAACCCTTTCATAAAAATACTTTAAAAAGCCGCTTTAAAACAAATACATTAACTATTTTTTCAGTTGAAAAAGTTGCATTTAAAAAGTTGTTAATTATCTACTTTTTCGCCATTTAAATAAGAATTGGGATATTTTGAAAAAAAATTAAATTCCTGTAATTTTAAAAGTATTGACCATTACGTTGGACTAAATCGAAAAATTCATTTAAATTCAAAATATTTTTTCAATACAATTTTCAATGAAATTTTCCACGGCTATTATTTTTTCGAAACCCTTTCATAAACATACTTTAAAAAGCCGCTTTAAAACAAATACATTAACTATTTTTTCAGTTGAAAAAGTTGCATTTAAAAAGTTGTTAATTATCTACTTTTTCGCCATTTAAATAAGAATTGGGATATTTTGAAAAAAAATTAAATTCCTGTAATTTTAAAAGTATTGACCATTACGTTGGACTAAATCGAAAAATTCATTTAAATTCAAAATATTTTTTCAATACAATTTTCAATGAAATTTTCCACGGCTATTATTTTTTCGAAACCCTTTCATAAACATACTTTAAAAAGCCGCTTTAAAACAAATATGTACATTAACTATATTTTCACCGTTTGAAAAAAGAATCTGAAAATTCCTTGAATTTCTGACCATCGGAATACTGTGCGCAAAGTGTTAAATTTGTAAAATTTAACATAATTTCCTCAGATTTTATTTTTCGCACCCCTTGTATATCGATACTTGAAAAAGTTGCATTTAAAAAGTTGTCGATTACCTACTTTTTCTCCATTTAAATAAGAGTTGGGAAATTTTAAAACTTCAGTCGGAAAATTCCTTATAGGAAAATTTTAATATTAATTTTTCTTCGCCGAAAAGAAAATTCCCCATCAAAGAACAAGTCACACACTAAAACGTCGTTATAAAGACAAACTAATCTGCACGGCATTCGAAATACGAAAATGTTTCCCGCAGGTTGTGCCCTAATTAGAAAACGTTTCTCGATTGAAAATTAAGTACTTTAACGGTCTGAATAGTGTTTACGTCGTTTTTATACAGCGAATGTTTAATCTGCTAGCCAATTTAGATATAGTTCGCTATCAAAAGACATCCACAAAGACAGTGTAAATAGCAAAGACAAAAGCTTTCAAAAGCGAAATGCTCTTAAAGCATCCTCTCTCTAAGTACGTAAGTACGTAATATTTCAGATTGAGTTTCTTATCAAAGGAACGAATTAAATGCGAAGTGTATATTCAGATGTGGAACTATTCGTCCAGGTTTGTCTTAAGAATACTCCGGATTTGAATACATATACTCTCTCTCTCTCTCTCTGTGCAATTCAATTTCCAACATTTCTCCTCTCTTATCTCTCTTTCTCTCTATTGAATATTATGAAGAGTAGACGAGGCTATTCAATCTTGAATATCAGAGACTGCAAATTTTACAGGACGACGAGGTCTTTTCATAAAATAAAAAAAAATACTCCGATTTGCGAATTTTATAAATGTAAACTTTTCTACAGTCAACGTTCTTAATGGAAATGGGAATATTGAGCTTGCACAATTTAAATAAGATTTATGCTCCATTCAATTTCAAAATTATACTTAAGCGCTCTCTCATCTAACAAGTCAATTTGAAATTTACGGCGAATGCTGAATCTGTGTATAAGCTCTTAGTACATTGGTAAATATTTGCTGTAGAGCTTAACCTATGTATATACAGACATAATAGTTATTTACATCTCAACGCTACTATATTACCGTAATTGGGCCAGAAAGATTTGTAAATTTGCTTCAATGTAAACAAAGAAATAACCACGCAAAATGCTTTAAATAAAACGCTTACGTTTAATTGGAAAAACTCTAGATTTTTATATTCAAGGTAATATTATTCAATCTATTCAAAATATACAGATGCAATTGAATTATTTGACGTCGCGCAAGTATCCTATGTACGTATAATTAAGCGAATATTTGTCACGTTGCTAATTACGTTCGAGCTCGAGTTATTTTAAATTGAATTATCGTGTATTCGAGAGTATTTTCGCTGTACGGAATTCAGTGTGTTGTATATATTGTAATTTGTGTGTTGTAGATTCATTTTGTTGCAGCACATGTAGATATGTATATCAAAAATAAAAAATAAACATTTATCCAACAAAGCAAATCGACATTATATAATAATAAATACACACATTGTTAAAACACAAGCTTTTTTTTCTGTACAACAAGCATAAAACAAGTACTATTACTGTGAAAGAATCAATATGTAATGTAAGAAACAACAAATAATTAACTACGACAAGCTGTATAACACAAAAGCCTCAGTTTACATTTACACACATGCACTATTTGCCTCAGTCGAAGTGAGCTCCGCTTCTTTTTGCAATAAATGAATTTATAAGTTATTTTTGTTTTCAATTTATTTTGATTAAATAATATTTCGTTCCACAGTTTTTTAAAGGTGGAAGGTGAAGTAAGATGAAAAAAAGACAGAATTAAAGGAGAAAAATCAAATAAATAAATACCGAATTAGATTCGAAAGCCTCTCTTTTTATATATTTATTTTTGATTAGCGACGTTGTGATTTGTATTTTAAACACGAATGAAAATAATCACACAGATCGATTTATATGGTGGTAAAAGAGACTGTCGAATCGGAGACGGTGTTTTGTTCATTTTCTTTTTTGGCAAATTTTGATCCACAACCCTCAAACATTCAGGTAGAGTTACGGTCAATGCGTAACGCCACACCTATAAAATATTAATAATAATTTTGAATATATATGTATTAAAAAAATCGATTATTTCCAATACAAAATAAGCAGTAATAATAATAGTAAAAAAAAGCAACAGGAGATGTTTTTTTATGGAGATGGGGTAAAATTTTTACCAAATATCCTCGGGTTGTAGGGGATGGAAAGGGGGGTGCCGCTTGAAGGTAAACAAAAATTATCATCTTTTTAATATACAAATTAAAATAAATACAAAATTGTATCACAAGAACCGCACACGCGTGGGTGGTCAAGATGCCAATCGGGTACACATTTTTTTTTAACACCTTGACGCCGGCACCTCTCCTTGAGCTATTTAGAAGAAAAATACACTTTTCGTTCGTCACTCGTGATGATATTTTATTTTTATTTTAGTTTATGTTTTGTATTTCATTTTTGTTTGATACGACATAGTAGTGATGGCAGGCGGGCAATGGGTCACGTCATACTGTGACCTTCTTTTGTACTTTTTTTCAATCTTACAACTAAATATATTGACGTTATTATCATTTATTTTTTTTTATTTTTTATTAGACCTTGATTTGGTTTCCACTCGGGGTCGTTCACGAGATTCCCCTAAGCGGCACATCCAGTCGCAAATTTTTGGAACACCGATCGACACGGTTCCACAAAACAATATAAAACAACGCGGCAAATCCATAACAAACAAAAACACAACATGATCCATTTACGTTTTGACTAGTTAAAAAATCAAAAAAAAAAAAACAACGACATTTACATTATGTATCAGTATGAATTTAATTTTTTGCTGTGAAAGACCGCGAGTGTACAACCAGTAACCAAGGGTCACTCGGTACTTAACATCGACATGTCCAACGCACGACAACATTTATTATATATAATAAATATATATGATAAATAATAATAATAAAGAACGATTCAGTGTTCCAAGTCAATTTGGAACTGAATGTACAGCAAATACAATACAATAATTATACAATCCACATCAAGACTACAAAAACAAAAATATTGTTCATATATGTATATTGTAATATGTGTGCGCATGGAATAAATTTCACTATCGGATTTCAGATGAGCTTTTAAGTTATCGTTTTTGTACTCTTTGTGACACATTCAATAGTAATCTTTTTTTTTTTCCATATACATATATATATATATATAAACAATTTTTTTTTGTCATTCGGTGAGAAAGGAAACATTGAAATGAAACACAAATTGGCCCGATTGTAAACGTTGCATTTCACCATCGATTGAAATAATAATAATAAAAAAAAGTATACATTTATCATTGTAGTATCAAAATTTACAGTGAATTTTCGATTCAGGAGGGAGTTTGTTCAGACGAAGCGCCCGAGAGTTTTCGGCAATTTTTCACGTAAAAAGTTTCATCATCGTCGCACGTCTCGTCTGATAGGTGTCTCCCCTTTAATTCCCCCCCCTCCTTGCTGAAATGCATCGCATTGAATCGACACAGTATTTATGGGGGCCATAGAAGAGTGTGGCCATGCACACAGTCTGGTATTCAGGACTGCGATGGGGAACGCAGTAAGGTTCCCTTCTCCATCATCAGCGACTGCATTCCTGAAAAGCCTTCTCTCTCTCACTCGCCCTTATCTCTGAACGTACACTCATATGCACACATCTAATGGGGAAAAATTCCAGGCATTTGCCTTGCTTCGCACAATGGGGCGAACGGTTCAATTCGATCGGTGGAGCGTTCTATTGTGTGAGTTTTATTCTTATTTTGAAAAAAAAATGTGCAATGTGCGAGTATGCAATCCTACCGTACGAAACGTTCAAATATCTGAAAATAGTTAATCACAATCGAAAATTGCCCCCGTGGGATTATAACCGGCAATTTTATACACTTGTGCGGCCATTTTCCACCGTTTGATTTGATTTTGGACTTGACGTGTCTCTCACTTCAAACTGCAACGAAGTGGTAAAAGCGAAGAAAAATAAATTCTAAATATTGTATATATCGATGGGTTAGTGTGCACGGATATTGTATGTCCAGTTTTGTTTTAAAATATTGCAAGTGACATATGTACATCTCTTTTGCATGAAAACTATGGACGAAATTGACATATTATATATTTGAATCAGGCAATTTGTCTGAAAATACTATTATTTAAGCTAACTTTTTTTCTATTGTATAATAAAAGCACACAGTTAAAAAAAATATAATTATAATTTTGCAATTTGCACTTTTAGCAGTTTTGTGTTAAAATATTGCAAGTGACATAAAATGTATGTACATCTCTTTTGCATGAAAAATAAGGACAAAATGGACATATTATATATATACACGTATGTATGAATAAGGCAATATAAGTCAAATATACTATTTTGACATACAATACTTTTTAAACATGAACGTTTGATGCAGATAAACAACTCAATTATGACATACATTATCTGTGCATTGATCCATCGATACGTAGTACAAGTTTGATTCAATATTTTATATCGTTTTGTTAAACGGCGCACTGAAAGGTAAAATCTATCAAAGCTATGTATGTATGTACATACATATGTTTCGTAACCATTTTTTACAAACGTTCGAATTTTGCTTTGTGTGTGCGCTACAAAAGCGATGCGGGATGCACAAACATTTTATACAATTCACTCGTAGATTGGGGCGCACCGATAGATCAATCATACACGGGCTCGCACAATGTACTACATATTATACATAATTTGACTTGAATCCGATCGAATTGGTGGTATCGCGCCACTGTGCGTCGGCGCCGATACGCCGATGCAACGCACAAGCCATTTAATCACCATATATACATATGTACATATATGAGTCGCCTAGTTCCAAATCCCGACAAGTCCACAACACTCACTTGTTCGCAAACGCGGTTTTTCTGCTACAGACGTATTTGCTCGATGGTGTTTAAACTCATTTAAACTTAATTTTGTTGATATTAAACAAAACGTGGACTTATCGTTGTTTGTTTCTAAATATGGCTTTTATCAGCTTTTTTATCAATAGTGCAATTGTCAGTATTTGGAACTAACACTGATTTTCAATATTTTTTTACGGCGCACTTGGCGGTATTTGGAATAATTCAAGTATAACGGCATCGTTTGAAAACATTCTTAGAATCAGAAAATATTTTATCCCCGTTTTTTATATGTATATTGTGGACTTATCGGGATTTGGAACTAGGCGACTCATATATATATATATACATATATTATAATATAATACTCATATCCATATCGGATTTCCAACAACGGTATCATTATTCAACAGCCAACAATCACATTACGCCGAGTACGACAACCAAAGATAGTATATAAAATAAAGTGTGTTCGGATCATACAGTACATATATTAGATTGAGAAAAACATGGACCAAATTTGAATTTGCGACGCTTAACTTGTCACATCGAATGTAGACATAACATAAAATAAAGAGTTAATACAACAAGCGGTGCCGGGCCGATGGCCATTATTAATTACGTGTATGTGTGTTGTGTGTTTTTTTTTTTTTTTTTCTTTCGAATGTGACAGGTTAGGCGCACTATCGATACACACTTTAGAAAATAAATATATATGTATATATATATATATACATATACATATATATGGAAGTTGAAGAGATGAGAGTATTGAATGAGTACCATAAGCACTTCGGACACCGAGCTGATAGAGAGCACATACATGGTGACGCCAACTTCCACCGGAGGACCTGCAAAAGCACAATCGTCTTGTTGTACATGTGGTTTTTTTTTTTTTTTGCTTTTTCGTTGTTTTTTTCCGGGTCGGTCTCATCTCAATAGCGCACCGCCTAGCCTACAACGACAACCTTCGACGAATGAAAACCAAATCAAAAAGCGCACAGATGATGTGACGGTGGTTTTATGGTGGTCAGTTGTAGGGGTTTGGGGGGGGGGGGTTGGTTATGAAGGGGTAAATCTGGTAGGATGTAAAAGTTAGTGACAGTTAGACGTTGCCCATCGCCTGCTCTGAACGAATAGCATCTCCTGAAAAGATCTAGAGACACGTCTAGATGTAACGCTGGTCGAAAAGTAAACGGGTAAAAATAAAAGGAAAAATGCTAACTCAAATGCGGACAGATTTGTCAATTGTTTTCAAAGAATAATTGTCGAAATTAAAATGGTTGGCGGCGACTGCCGGAGCAAATGTTAACCGAGACTTGCAGCTACCGAGGGCAGCAGGCGCATGCAGCAACTACGCTCACGGCCCACGAAAGGGAAAGCTCATTAGTAACGAGTATATTACAAATACAATGCATTATAATAATAATAATAAATTGGCACACTCTGTTCAATAGTTGGCACTAAAAAAAATATTTAAATTGTGTTTAATTTGGCAATCTAGCAACATTTCAAAATTGTCACCCTTCGATGCGCCACTGCTTTTCGACAAAATTTACAGTATATTTGATTTTTTTTCATTCTAAACGATAACAGCTATATTGTTGTTGGTTAAAACAATTAAAATACGGCAAAGTTCGCATTATAATTTTTACTATACATTGTTTAGATTCTGTGACATTTGACTCAATAGACTGAATTTTCAAGGAATTTAAATATCAGCAGCTTATTTGAGATGAATATAATCTTATTAAATCAAACGATGGCAGTTTATTTCAATTATTTTTCGATAATAATAATAACATTAATTTTAAATGGAGCTTAATCGCAGCGCTTTTAATAATAATGAACGTGAATGCTTGTAATTTAATAATGAACGTGCCCTCAATGGAATCAATTGTGCTTAGTTGTTAACAATATACTACATCAATAACAGCTTTTCCTTTCCGAACATGTCATATTGATAATAATACTTATATAATATATTAATTTATATTTTTCAAATTGAAAATAAATAATATATATGAGTATAAGGATGCTTTTACCGTATAAATATTTCTATTGGGTAAATTATAACATATGCAGTTTAAAAAAATAAAATAAATTATATTGAAAATAGGGGTTGATAATTTGAACAAAAAAAAAATTAACATACATACGTTCTAAGCACGTGTGCGGATATACACTGAGTACATGCGCACACATGTTATAATTATAATTATAAATAGTACTATATTATGAATAATACTCGTATGATGATTAAAAGAAAAACTCAAAATTGATGCATATGAGTTACGCGGTTGATTTTTTTTTTGTTAATGAACGATTTTCAGCTGAAGAGCACAGCCATTGTGACGTCGTTGTCGGTGTGTGTGTTTCTATATGGGATTGAGGGAGATCTAGCGGGGGTTATGGGGTCATTTAGGGGATTGGGGTGGTTGGTGGTTTGCGGGGTTATTGTATTCTGTGAAACGATGTACATTGTTTTCAGCACGAGTGCGAGATATTGTGAGGCCAATTCGAACAATGACGCCAAGCACACATCGCATAACATAAATCCCCCATAAAAAAATATATATCATTTCTTCGCTGAACAACCTTTGAATGTGAGGGAATATTTTGGCTTACGCCATTTTTTTTTTCTTTTTTCACCACAGAGAGCTGCAGGTGCGAACGTGTTAAGAAACGCGTACAGATATTTCCAAACGTAAAGGATTTTTTTTCTAAACAGCTCATGTAGACATGTACATATAAGTAATTCATATGACTATTTTGCCCAGAATGTTTACCGACACTAAAAGAAATCTTCAGTTACTTATTTTACTGTGTATTTAAACCCGTCAAAGTTAGTGAAAAATATAAAACGTTCACATGTACTACTAAGAATTCCAGTTTTATGAAATTTTATATATTTATACTTGTGTATATATGTATATACGTAGATAGTTTGTTATCTTGCGAAAATTCTACGTTGAAGTTATCAACGGAAGTGACGTAATTGGTGCTTAAATTGAGCCTTTACATTTGAAAATAAACGTGCGTACGTTATTGAATGTGTGTTTATAAAATATGTATAATAATAATAAGTGACGTTTCGTGCGTAAAATCGAACGATTTTCACTCGAAACGTAAAATTCATTTCATTGATAAGTATATTTGTATAAAAAAAACGCGTGTTTGTGAAAATAAGCCGGTTTTTTTCATTTGATAAATATTAAATATATTTTTATGGAAGCAAATGTTGGTAATAAACTTTGGGACGTTTACACATACATACATACATTTAATAATATATATATATATAGAAACGAGACACAAACATGAAGCAAAAAAAGGTGATATTACACGTTTTGAGACGAGCAAAGTTTGATATGGGTGGGTGAATTGGGGGGAGGGAGCGGGTGATTTAAATGGTGAAAAAATTGTATTTGTGTGTGTGTGTGTGTGTGTGTTGGTGGTGTTTTAATTTTACGTTTAAAAAAAAATTTTTGTTTGATTAATTTTGCTTATTTAATTATTTAATTTTTTTTTTTTGCATTTGAGTGTATTTTTGTAGTACCATTTTGACTTCGGACAGGGAGCTGATGGACAGCACGTACATGGTGACACCAACCTCCACTGGCGGACCTGAAATGTTATATGACGTCTTATCCACTCTGAGGCCCTTCTGAGGCCCAAACATGGACCTTGGCTCTCTTTTTTTGGCTCACAACGATCATCGCTATCATACCACAATAACTACGTTTAATACATACTACCAAAATAACAAAACAAAAATAATGTAAAACGAAGTCAATAAAATAACATAAAATTAACGTTTCCCACCTATGAAGAATTCAAGTCGATGTTTTCAACACATTTTCATCAAGCGATCAGATTTTGTTTGTTAATATTACACGGATCAATTGAGCTTTCAATGCGACGCAGTAAAGTTGCAGCGAAATTGAGTTTCAGTATCGTGAAAAGTGTACAGAAAATAACGAGTTTTTCGCACTGTATAATTTTCAATTTATCATGGCGACTATATATGTACATGTAATAATCTTTTTCGACACGTATTCGTGATTTGGAGCGTTCTCTACACGTTTGTGACAAAGACGTGACGTTACAAGATACATAAATCTGTATATTTTAATCAACGCATAGTTACAATTTTCAATGAAATGATTAATATTGTACTTGGAAGCTAAAATTTCAAGCTACTTATCGAATAATCGTCCAATTTGAATTTATCACTTAAAGGATCTCGTCAAAAGCTGCGAAAAATTCGGTAGGGATATTGAACCATTGAGAGGGTTAGGGTGGTTGATAGAGTGTCTAGAGTCTCTGCAGCTGGCGTCCAATATACAAAAAGTTAAGATAATTAAGGAGCTAGACAGATTGATTTTAGCTTTCATTGGAAAATTCTTGCTTAAAAACGTTAACGTTATTATTTTTGCAGATAAACAAACGACTAATTGACACGAAATTTGAGATCGAATCGTGTATTTGATGAGTATAAAAAAAAAATTGTCACGTGTTTTATTTACAACGCGGCCATCTACGCAACAACTATAAAAACTATTACATAAATACCCCGTTTGAAGGCCCGGCACACCGAAGCGAAATCGCGTATGAAAACCTGGCGAATTTCGCTAGGGAAGGAGCACTTAAGCGCATGACAGCAAAGTCGGCTTCATTATATATATATATATATATGTATTTGTTAGCTGTTACAATAGATATATTACGTAAAGTAGGGCAAAAACAGTTCAATTAATAAAATTTAAACAAATTCGCAATAAAAATTTGAGATACGCGTGTGTAGCATACATTAATCGGACCGGTGTGTGCGATACAAAATTGAAAGACGAGCGAAATTTTCGAGATTTTCCTAGCGAAATTCGCTTTGGTGCGCTCGGGTCTTTATAATTTACCTCGCGACCCACGAACGGGGTTTGAAAAACCCTGCGCGTCTAGCACTCTTCAACATATGTATTTACGTACTTCAGGTGAGGGAGCTCCGATGATCGGCAGGTGATAATGAAATCGGATATGTCGAGTCTCTCAAACCTCCGAACGTGCAGAGGTATGGGGGGGAGGGGGTAGGTTTGCAGGCACGTGGGGTAGGGAATTTCGGGTGGGTGGGTAGGGGGTTGGAATTAATTGAGTGAATTGCCGAAAAGTGCGCGTATTTCCAGCGCTCTCGCGGGGCCTTCGACCGGATCGCGGCACGTGGGGTGGAAATGGGGAGGTGCTTTTCGTTTGTAGGGGGTGGGAGCTTTCGCAGGGGGGGGGAGCTTTCACAGGGGAGAAAGGAGAGGTGTGAGGGGTAGGGGGGGGGGGGGGGGGGGGTGCGGACCGACAAACGGATTTCCAGGGTGCGTTATCGCCGCGGGCGAGAGAGCGTGGGCCCTCTCGGTCGGATCGATTGTTTGAGTTGAGCGTTGCTAAGCGACCGAGCCCAGCTTCCAGGTCAGACACTTTCTCTTTCGTTCGTCGCGAGGCTTCACCCCCCTGTCCGTCTGTCCGTCTGTCGGCTAATGTTTTCGTTTATCGCGGGGGGGTTGAATTGTGAGCGGGTGCGGTGCGGCGCTGGTGGAAAATAAAAGCTCTCTCACACACACACACACAGCTGCGAAATCGCGTACGAAAACCTAGCGAATTTCGCTAGGGAAGGAGCACTTCAGCGCATGACAGCAAAGTCGGCTTTCACCGCTAAATATTCGGGCATAACCACGCGGTGAAAACTTGAGTCTGCATTGAAACGGGCGTAGGAGGTGGCATTGTATATTTGTTAGCTGTTGTAACAGATATATTACGCAAAGTACATACTACAAAAGCAATTGATTATTAATAGAATTACAAATTCGCAATAAATAATGTTAGATGCGCGTGGGCGGCAATAAGGCATGAATGGAATAACCGAATACGCGTCTACGCCAAGATTTTACTACTACGTTTTCAGCCGAATTACGCGATTCGCGGAATTCGATAACGTTTGTGGAAAAGTTCATATATTGTACGCATAGATAGGCCTTAGTGCCCGAAAAATGACATACAAAAAGGGCATGCATTTTGCTTGACTTCTTTTCTGTGGGAATTCCCCGCACTTTAGACCCCCCCGCACACCCCCGTTGCTTCTGACACTTTCAACAGGCAAATTTGTTTGGAATGGCCTATCTACATATGTTATTCTATATCTATGGTTGTATGTACATAGATAACTCTGACTTGGGTCCATGTCAGAATCGTGAGTGAAATACAAACGTTCCGAAAGCGAGGTGACAGACGGTAGTTTGATAGGCTATGTCAGTGTGGTGGAAACCGATGCTTGCGCAGGCCGGTAGACTTGCGAAATTTTCTAGATTTTCCTAGCGAAATTCGCTAGGTTTTTATACGCGATTTCGCAGCTGTGTGCGAGAGCCTCAAGGGTTCAAGTGACCCGCGAGTGGTTTTCCCGACACTATTGTTCCACTATTGCTGGTATGCGAGTATTGTTGACATATTACATGTGACAATATATGTTTCTCTCCTGCTCTCTCACATACGAGCAATCTGCATCCACTTGTCCACTCGGTCCACCTTGCTTTCTTTCAGATCCTCATGAATACCATTGCAGTATTTTTCGCGTCCATCCATTCTTCTCGCAATGTACCAATTCAACCCTTTCACACGTTCCGCTATATCTACCACCTCGGTCATGCTTCTCACCCATGTATTCCTCTTGCGATCTCTTCTCGTCATACCGAGCATACATCTTTCCGTGTGTGTACTGTGGATCTTATGTATGTATGTACGTAGCATTCTTGAATTAAGCATTAACGCGTCACATCCATACGTCATAACCGGCAGTACGCATTGGTCGTATGCCTTATTTTATAAACATAGCTGAATGTTGGATTTAAAAAGTATGTTCATTCTTTCAAAAGCATTCTTCAAAAAGCGGTCATATTCATACCGATTGGTATATAAATAACTATCAACCATCTTTACAATGTGACTACGCTTTGCGTGCAAAATTCACTAAACATAATTTTAGTTTTGATGATTTGCGCGGCAGCTTCTGGACGCCAACTAATGCAATTTAGGTACAATGGACTATAGCAGCGGCTACTTGGCTTTGCAAAGTTTATCGTAATTTTCTCTTCCTAGCTTGAAAAAGACTATAGCAATGTTATCCACACTTGCAAACCGAAATCGTCAAGCGCTTCACAAATGTTAGGTCATTTTCTGTGAATGTTCGTAGGTACATATCTGTACGAAGTTTACCGATTTGTTGATTGTAAATATTAACTATTTTTTAGCGACACTTCAACGTCTACTAATACAACCTAGATAGTTGATAGCGAACGCTATATACATATGTACAATATCAGTCTTCATCGCAAATAATAATTAAACAACCCTAATACTAATCTTTCCGCCAATATGCAGAGCTGTTCTCCTCGAACGAAGCTCAACTATTCACCGTGTCTAAATATTGACTAAATGCAGCTACAATGTGGAGAGCCTACAAGTGAAATTCCAACCAGAGTGATCGTTCCGAATAATAGAGATTGGCTTTGTGGTATTTTAATTTAATACGCTCGTTTGACCGTGCTCGCAAATCATACAGTTTCTATAATAGCGTAACGGTCGTCTTCGAGAGATCTCACAGAATATTGACGCATCTATTGATGCTACTACCTAGCTACTACCTACTACTACCCTTTTCTCTTCCCAACAAAATTCGTTAGGGGTATGACTGGCATGAGGTCTTTGGAGTGGAGGAGGAAAGTATCCCTGTTGAAACATGTGTTCATGATTATAAATGGACATATGTTCAATGGGGAGATACTAGAGCGTTTCCAACTTTACACTCCGGATTTTTATTGTCGTGCACGGGGTCACGAGCTATTTGTGGTGCCGGGGTACAGAACAATGCTTATGGGGTCCAGCCCGGTGATTACTGCTCTTAAATTATTTAATTCATTGTCGACTGATGTTGACATTTTCAACATCAGCCTGGCGAAGTTTGTAATCAAACTAAAAATTTGTAAATTCTAGTATTATTTTGTTATTATTTCTTTTTTTTTTTGTTTGATTTTCTTATGTTTTCTATTATATTATATTATATTCTGTGTAACTTCTATGTATCTTTTCGATATTCTTATTTTTTTGTTTTTATATATGTATGTATGTACATATATGTAATCTATATTTTGGGCTAAAAACCTGTAAATAAATAAATAAATAAATATGTTATACGTATCGGCAATTGATTGGAAGTGCATCATTAAAATGAATAAACTTCAGAGCGTATTTTCCAATACCTCTCTCGGTTTACCGACGTGTTAAATTAATTGACAGTTTCGAGTGGAAGTTGACAGAATTGAACGCGATAAAACGAGATAGACAGTGGGAGGACGTACGGAGCATTTAATTGATGCGATAAACTTTCTCGTGTAAATAGATATTATACATACATACATACATAGCGTCCCCAGTACTCGTTCAAACGGTTTCCACGTTCGTAGTAATTAACGAGTATACTCATTACGTGGAAAACATCGTGGAAAATCGTGGAAAAGCGTATTTTTAAATCCCGTGTAACTTTAAAAACGTTAAAAACCGCACACACGTCACGGTAATCTCGTCGCAGTCGTTGTTTTCATGTACATACATACGTACGTGCAACAAATATTTGCACTTGCACTTTCTGTGGCATTGGTGCGAATTCTGCGGGAAAGCTGTGCAGGTTATTTATAGAATACGCTCGTTACTAAAATACTACATACAATTTAAATACGTAACTATGACGCGTTGCAAGTGAAATTAATCCCTCGTAACCTTCGCCTTGACATGTGTGTCCTGAGAGAAAGTTACGTAGTACGGCTCTCGAAGCTGTTGTTTTTATTCATCTCTCTATATACATACATATGTAGTGTCCATTCACAACGAGTGACTGTAGTGGAATATTCAGTTTGAACTTTGAGCTTGAACTTTAAAGCCGCGAACTTAAAACTATTTCAGAGGTTTGTCGCATCGGTGGTATCGAAAAGTGTTCAAAATATTTACAAATAGTGGAAATGTATCGTTAACGTTCATAGAATGCGTCCTCGATTCCAGGAAAGGATTTAGTTTGTTGTGCCTAATTGTGTAGGTACGATGTTGCAAGAAATCGTCGAATCTCGAAAGAAGTTAAATGTCTTAAATCGTAATCGTAAATAAACTTGAAGTCTTGAGGCGTTTTTTGGTAGATTTAAAGCTTTTGACACTAAAAATAGCTCATTGTGCCACTGTGCTTAATATGTTCAGTGGCCAGGATTCAGAAAAAATTCAAAGGTTGCAAAATAGAGCTGTGAGAGGTATTTTGAATGTTGGTAGACTAAAAAGTATTAGAAGTATGTTAGATGAATTGGGATGGATGAGTATTAGAAATTGTTTAAAATTAAGCACATTGTCTTGTGTTTATAAGTTAGATCATAAGTTATTGCCAAGTTATTTTAAGAACTATATCATTAGATATAGTGATATTCATAATTATTCTACTAGAAATAAGAACAAACTAGTTGTAGGTAGAGTAAGGAAATCAAAGACAGCTGGTGGTGTTTTTCACAGGGGTGTTTCAATGTACATATAATGCCCTCCCGGAGTGCATCAAGTCTTCTAAGACAATAGATGCATTCTTAAAAAGTGAGAGGAGACACCTCTGTGAGAAATAGTAGTTAAGTATAAGTATAGTGTATAATGTATATTTGATTTAGTGTTTTGAAATATGTAATAGATGTAGTTAAATTAGCTATTTATTTAGCTATTATTATATAAAATAAATAAATAAATATCAATCTAAGGAGGCAACCTACTTTAAAAAAGCTTATATGTCTTCTTTCTGCGATATACCTACTTATGGATTTTTAAACTAATTTTGTACATAAACAATGTGTCTATATTTTCAATTAACCAGCAGCTGCATCATTAAAATGAACAAACTTTGAAATGTTGTTTGAGTTGAATGCGTGTTTTGCAATTGCGGTTTACTGTAACCGATCCATTTAATTATTGACAGTTTCAAGTGGAAATTGACAGAGCCGAGCTCGACAAACGCGATAGATTGGGGGAAATGTATAGCGGAAATTTAATTTGTACGTTGAACGTTAACGCGTAAATAAATATTACATAACATCGTAGTAGTAGTACATAGTAAACGGTACATTCATTCGAATTGTGTTTCACGGTCGTTTGTAGCAATTAACGAGAACGCTTCGCGTAGAAAAATTCCTGGAAATACGTATTTTGCATGGGCTCCCGTATAACTTTCGCTTTTCATACAAAAGGAGGAAATTCTGCGAAAATACTACGCGTAAATAGTACGCGCTCAAAGCTGTCTTTTTTTTTTTTTAGGATGAAAAGAGTCGTGCTTGCGCTTTCTATGACTTTGATGTTTATTGTGCGGAAAAGCTGTGCATTTATTTGCACACTCGTATCTCGGTACTCACATTGTAATTACGTAAATAAACGTCGACAGGGAAATTAGTCCCCTTTGTAACCTTCACCTTTCATACGTAGAAAGGACATGTCAGCTCTCAGAGAAAGTAGCGCAGTATGCTCACAACAATCGCTTTTATTTATTTGTCCTAGAATTCATTCATACAATGTGGCAGATTGTGAAGATTTTCCAGTTTGAACTTCGAACCTGAACTTTTCAACGTGAAACTACTCTGTATGCTGTCCAATTTAACGCACGAGTAGTATCGAAAACGTTACGTCAAAGTTTCCAAAATATTCAGTAGTACAATCTCGATTCTCGGAAAAAGGATAATGTATTCTAAATATTCACACAATGGGCCCAGAATTCCGCGAAAAGATAATACGCATACTGACAATTAGATTCAGTGTATAATTTAATGTATAGGATTATGTTTGTTTCAAATAATAATCGTTCAAGTCTCGAAATGTATTGAGAAAAATCTGTCGCGGAACGAAGAAAATGTCTCGAATCGCCATCGTATGTAAATTAATTTTGAGAAGAAAAATAAACAGTTGAACGTCTTGACGCGTTCTCGGGAAACTGTGTTTGTTTATAATTGACAATGCAATTGTTTGGTCTCATTTTATTTATTGTGGTTCATTTTTAAATTTAGTATATAGGTTAATCAAAGAAATATGTTGAAGGGAAACCTTAAAAGTGTGCATGTTAGTATATATTTTTAAGTACTAATATATAAAAATAAGATTAATTATAAATAGCAGTTAAACAAAGTGCTAGGAATATATATAAATACACAAAGTTTTATAGGACATAAGGACGAAATAGACGATTTTATAAATAGTAAAAAACCCTTGTTTGTAGGATTAAGTGAGACGCATATAACTAGCGACTTTGAGGATTTTTAATTGAATATAGTCAATTATAATATTTTAAGATGTGACTCTGAGTCAAGGCACACGGGTGGTGTGCTACTTTATTTAAGAGATGATCTAGTATATAATAATTTAATAGTCAATAAGATTGATATGGAGTTTTGTGTTATGGATCTTTTAAAACAGCACCTCTGTACAATGCTAGTAGATAATAAGTATTTTTAGCTTTAAGTAATGTTTGTTTGTAATTAGCTTTTTAAGCTATCTAAAATAGAATAAAATAAATAAATGAAAGATAAGAATCCATCACCAAGTATTTAATAAGGGGATATTATAAACATCATAATACTAGGGGTAAGGATCAGTTAATAGTTAAGAATTTAAAATTAAATAGATCCAGGATTAAGTATCTTGTACAGGGGGTGTTGTTGAATACTATGGACTGCTAGAAAATCTCAGAAATAAAAAAAAAAATTGATAAGCGCCTTTAAGTGCTAGTAGATGATTAAGTTTACTTTTCGTTTGCTTAATTAGCTTCTTAAGCTATTAATAAACAATTGCTTAATGTATTGAATCAAAATTGTATACAATATTTTGATGTTTGATTTTGATAAGAAGTATGAATGAATAGTCGAGGTTTGAGGTATTTTTTTTTGGTAAACTTTGAAACGCGATTGAATCGAGTCAATTGAATAGATTCCAAGTGTCGAATGGGGACATATGTACATAATTACAAATATACTACTATGAGGCACATTTGCAACAAAAGTGGCACATTTCTAAAGTAGCATATGCCGTTAAGTTCAACGAACGACACAATACATCATCGCGCACTTGACACTTTTTCAAATGAAAAATGTAAACACGCTAGTCGAACGCTTCCCATGTCACATAACACAATAGCCGCAATAAAAGTGAATGGGGAAAATGCGAGTGCACAGATGGAAATACGTACATTGTATGTACATACATATAGCCTTATAAGCACTATCGGCAGGAATAATACGTAGGCATTACACTCTAACGTAACTATTTGCATCGGGCTATTGACGGAGCCCAACAAAAGCCTATTTGCGAACTGCTCCCTCCCCCCACCCACCCAATTTCGCTGGGGTTCATTGTTAACAGATTAGTTGGGCACCCCTGGTGATGATCATTATGTCAGTAACCTTCATTATAGAGGGGTTCAATCACCGAAGGGTTCACCAGCGGCTCTCAAACACGATCTGGGCAAATAAATACACTTTGGAGTTAGTTAGTCAGCGGTGCGCCACTTTAAATCGCGGTTTCACGTTAGTATTTTACATTTATTTTAAACTATTATACAATAAAAAATTCAATTGTATTTACACACCATCGAACGGGAATATTTTAAACCGCCTGTCGGTTTGTGTGTGTGTATTTTTTCGCAATACTGTGCACGTCTAAAATTAGGTTGATTCGAAGAGACCGCGTGCGTGTTAGTGAAGACGATTGTGATTATTGTTTTATCGAATCGAATAATAGATTAAGGCTCGAGATTTATTCTCCGGGCTCAATTTATCCCCGCAATCTGATTAATTTCGGGATTATCCGGCACCCCGGGGATAATCCGAGAATTAGTCCGATTTAGACGAGTTTCGTCGTACCTCTACATTATTATTATATAAGCATTCGTGTGATACGCACTGAGGTGAAATTTTATCGAATATCTCAATTTTGCCCAGGCCTCGGTTGATCGGTGCTGCGAATATTAAAATATAGTTGTAAATTTTGTTTTATTCTCAATGCTATTTTGATTTTGTACATACATACATAGGTCAAACGATTATTTCATTTGGAATTTTCATTCGGGGTGAGTATTATGCGTAAAAAATTCGTCAATTCCTACAGTGTCGGATTACTGACATTATTTATGGCAAAATTATCGACAGTACCGTCCCTAGATGGGTCGGTCGATCCCCTGTCGCATATTTCAAATATGCAAATTTTTAACGGTAATTGAATGTGTACATAAAAATGTATGAATATTAATCGCTCGGTCATTAGATACGTTCTCTGTTGGAGAGAACTATCGGCAAAAGTTCTCAACAAACTATTGAATATTAAATATTAAATTCATCAACAACATTGCGGTAATTCGAGATTCGCGATTCGTGAGGGTTTTCGCTGCAGAATAATAACGATGCTATTGAATACACAACTGCAGTACCGTACGGCGTTGCATATTGCAATTTGAATTCAATTTTTTTTAATGAACACCTCTCACCAAAGCACTTGCATAAATGGGTGCAAAACGACAAGAAGTCACTCTTAAAAAAAATAAATATTTTTTCAGCTTGCAATACACACTCCATGCGTCAACTATGTATAGGTATTGTCCTAAATGGAAAATGTCATAACCCCAATCGAGCGTCCTACTAATTGTGATCTCGATTGGTCGAACAGTGTCGAAATGTGCGAGGAACAAACATATGTACATGGATTAATCACCGTTCGATAGACTAACTGTAGCACCCGGCGTTAACATGTGTACATTGTGGATTGATAAGTCGATAAATTTCCTATGAAGCATATTCATCATCATTTTAAGCCGTTCACCACCCACTAATGGATGAAGACCTCTCTGTCTTGAACAATCTGCACCCAGTTGATTGCACACATTCTGCTCAATTCATCAGCCCATCGTCCAATCGGTATACCTTGCTTTCTATCACATCCTCTAGGATACCATTCCAGTATTTATCGCTTCTATTCATCCTTCTCGCTATGTGCCACTTCAATTTTTTCGCACGTATTCCTCTTGCGATCTCTTCTCGTTATACCGAGCATACATCCTTCCATGCTTCTCTATCTTGCGTAACATTGTTAATAAACGAATTTGTTGAATATTCCGTCAATTAGAAATGAGAAATTAGTGTGCCTTGACCAATCTGCATCCACTTGACTCCAAACATTCTTGTCAATTCATCAGCCCATCGTCCACTCGGTCTACCGTGCTTTCTTTCACATCCTCTCGCATACCATTCCAGTGTTCGCGTCGATCATCCAACCATTCTATGTACATATGTGTCCACTTTAACTTTTTTCACACGTTCCGCTATATCCACCACCTTGGTCGCGCTTCTCACCCACGTATTCCTCTTACGATCTCTTCTCGTTATACCGAGCATACATCTTTCCACGCTTCTCCGTGTGTACTGTGGATCTTACGTAGCATTCTCGAATTTAGCATCAACTCGTCATAACCGGCAGTACGCATTGGTCGCATGCCTTATTTTTTAAGCATAGCGTAATGTTGGATTTAAAAAGAACGTTCACTCATCCAAAAGCACTCCATCTTAGTTTTATTTCTTCTTCTTTACATCCGGTCATATTCATACCAATTGGTATATAAATAACTATCAACCATCCTCTACCAATGTGATTATCACTCTGGATCTTGCGCAACATTCTTGAATTTAGCATCCACGTTTCACATCCATACGTCATAACCGGTAGTACGCATCGGTCGTATGCCTTAACGTTAACGTTAACGGGCCTAGTGTTGTAAAATTCTCGGGAATAATCTTTTGGAGAATATTCTCCAAACTAACTTTAATCCGGGCTAATAAGGAGAGGTGATACGGATTATACGAATAATATTAGTTTAGTATCCGTGACAAAAACTAAATTTGATGGGGCGTGAATATGACAAATGTTTTACGATCTTTTGTGCTAAGTTTAAACGAATGGTTATATCATAGGTTGGAACAATTTCACTGGAATATCATAACCAAAGCATTAAAAATGTGTATACATAATACATAAGCATTGCATTCCTGTGAGAATTTCGCGGAAAACGTTCATGCTAGTAGTGCGTGTGTTAAAATGACGAAATGACACATTCAGCGTCGTCAGAATGAAAAGTCCTATTACTCCTACTAGCTTCTGAAAATATCCTAGAATCCTCCAAAAAGCTATTCAACTATCTAGAGATGTTTTATAACCAAGAATTTAGAAAATTCTCGAATAATCTTTGGAGAATATTCTCGACTTACAACACTATAAGTGCCACACACACACAGTGACCCTTAAACCGCGACACGTCAATTTTTAACGGTGGGCGCGTGTCACACACGCGCTTATAAATAATTTCGGGTCAATGTCGCACACGGTCGATACAACCAACCAACCAACCCACCTGCGAATATCCCCGTGGGGTTCTAAAGGGATTAAGCCGCGGTAACGAGTATTCCTCAACTCGATCCCACCCCCCCCCCCCCAATCGACTCACCCCCCTTTGGAAGATTTGACTTTTTGCAATTATCCATTGCGGCAATTAACGAAAACAAATCGAAAACGCCGGGTATAATAGGCACTGGATGGGGGGGGGCAAGTCAAGAGTCAGGGCGGGGTAAGTCGGGGTATGGCCGGGGGTAATAGGGTTGTTGAGGGGGGGGGGGGGGATAAGTGGGGTTTTAGGGCTCCTTCCCTCTTCCCCTACCCGATTCCCCTTTCCGTTTTCGGGTATCCCGTTCCGGTATGACGTCACGGGCCTCGGCAGCACACCACACAGATGTTCGGGGGTGTAATGTCCCACATTCGACCCGTTCCTGCCCCACTGCCGCCCCCGGGCTCTGAACATCCTGGGAAAATCAATAATAGTCCCCGTTTGCTGAGCTCGAGCCAGACCCCCGTGCGTATAAATATTTACCCTGGCGAGCGCGGTGCGTCACATTCCGACGCGTCGGAGCGTCGCGTCGCGACGCTCCGAAAGACGCGACGTGCCGCGAGCGGCATCGACGCACCCATAGCCGTGAAAGATCATAACATAGTCAAATCAGATTTATCGACATCCAAAACAGAACAGTTATTATTATTTAAAATATTAAATATGAAGTGCTTTTGGAAGCGTGAACGTCGTTTTTACATCCGCCATTCAGCTGTGCTTAAAAAATAAGGCATGTATGTAAAGCGTGGATGCTAAATTCAAGTATGTTACGCAAGATCCAGAGAGATGTATGCTCGGTATAACGAGAAGAGATCGCAAGAGGAACACACGGGTTAGAAGCATGACCGTGGGGGTTGATATACATAAATAGCAGAACGTGGGAATAAATTGAAGGGCGAGAAATACTGGAATGGTATCCGAGAGGATGTGAAAGAAAGCAAGGTAGATCGATTGGACGATGGGCTGAATGCTACGTAAGATTGAGCGCACACAAAAAACTATGGAAAGATGTATGCTTGTTATAACAAGAAGAGATCGCAAAGGAATACATGGGTAAGACGTATGTATGGCAGATATAGCAGAACGTGTGAAAAAACTGGCTGGACACATTAAATCGAACATTCCGCTATGCTTAAAAAATAAGGCACACGACCAATGCATTCTGCTGGTATGGATGTTAAATTCAAGAATGCTACATAAGATCCGGTGTACACAGAGAAGCATGGAAAAATGTATGCTTGGTATAACAAGAAGATAATATGACCGAGGTGGCAAATATAGCAGAACGTGTGAATTTGTATATAGCGAGAAGAATGTATGGCAGGTGGACGCGAGTAATACTGGAATGGTATTTGAGAGGATGTGAAAGAAAGCTAGTTAGACCGAGCGGACGATGGGCTGATGAATTGACACGAATGTGCGGAGTCGAGTGGATGCAGATTGCTCAAGATAGACAGGAATGGAAGAGTGAACGGATTCATCCAGCAGTGGATGATGAGCGGCTGACAACGATGATGATGACGATGTGAAATTAATTTGATCTATTTTGCCAAGGAAAATTGAAGAAAAACCTCGATTCAGTTGTTTGTAGGAAGTAAAAGAAAATCAAACATCACAGTCGCGTGAGTACCGAACTCGTGAATTTATTAATGATCGTAGTTTGATCTCTGATACGGTTGAAATATTTTAAAATTGCTATAGTGGTAAATGCCAAAAATAACCTATTTCCAGACAGATTTTTTAAAATTTAATTTGACTTAGCAGACGGTACCGTAATGCCCCGGAAAGTGAGATTTTTATGATTGCTTATCCTCGTTTTGTGTCATATCCAAAGATAAATTAAGCTAGGATGCTAAGGGGGGATGATAATGTTTATTTTCATTTTAATTTTGCGTATGTACATATATCTGATTTATTTATAATTGGGTTATAACATTAGCCTAATCCAACTAACAAGTTAGGCCAGGCTTAACACTTTCATTTGTGTCGTACAGGATTCGAACCCGTTTGACTGTTTATAAACAATCAAATCTCTAGTTTATAACATCAGTGTGCATAGTTGAGACTCCTAATTTGAAGGTTCGTAGTTTGGTCATTTAGATTTTATTTGGAAATTTATATGTTATTGAAATTCAAATCGTGTGTCAGAATGTTTCGATTTTATATGAATTTTGTTTCATTCTTCCGAGAAGGCAAAGGAAAATCTCTGGAAAATATTTACTTCTCGTCGCTTCAATGAGAAATTCTCGATAAAAATTGAAGAGGCAAAGCTTGGGAGAAAGTACGCCACTTAAAATACCTACAAATTTATTTCTGTTTAAATACAGAATATTATGTATTTATTGTGCTAGAATTTCGTTCGAATTTGGATATTTCAAGCGCACGAATCGCACGCCCACTTACTTACATTTCTACGTATTGCGTTCCATTGACCCGATAATATTCCTGTAATAAATATCTATTTATAAAATATAAAATTTGAACGTGGGAGAAATATTTCAAGAATCAACGAGTGGTTGTGGTTTGTTTGAAATAGAATCTGTTTACATGTGTATTTTATGAGAGCAAACCACACCACTCCTTCCGGATAATAAATATTCTAGGAATTGAACGCGTATCAAAAATACAATTTCAATATTGACAGTATAAAATCGAAAGTTTAAATTTATAAGTCATTTGAGATTGGAGAACAAATTTAATTGAGCGCAAGAGAAAAGTAGTACTTCCGGTCAGTGGATTTTCACCGAAACCTCATTAACGAGTAACAGCTTTTGAAAAACCTCTCGTCGACTGTGAAGTTTCAACGGTATTCATTCGTGAAACGAAATTGGAAAACTTACAAGGAAAAGTACCACTTCTGGTCGACAGAATATTATGAATCATCGAAGCCAGCTTTGAACTTAAAATGTGAAGCTTCAGTTTCGCAGTTCAAACGATTTTGAGATATGAGACAAAATTACCCACAGAAATTTAAAAAAATGTAAAACCCTTTCAAAAGTCCCATTCAAATTTTGATCTGAATTTTAGTTCCGATTATTCTAAGGTGTGGGAATTTATAAGGAAACAAACAGATTATACATGTATGTATGTACATACATTGGAACATTTTCAAGGAATCGCTTGAACCTAACGGTAAATGGATACTTCGTATATAAATTAAGTTAAAACAGGCAGATGGGTATATCGTTTTCAATTGATTGACCTAAAATAGATTAAGATTGACTTTTTTCAATTAACTAGCACTCGAAGGGAAGTCGAGAGGTTAAGTGGAGCTTAAGTGCACATTGAGTGGAAACAACTGTGCGCTAATATTGAAAACAAAACGAAAAATATGGATTGTTTTAGTTCGAAACTATTCACAAGTCGAAAACGATCGAGAGGCGAGCTTCGATGAAAATTTTCAAGTTATGATAAAATACATAAGGCGCTTAGAGCTTTTTCATTTCGCATAGCAATAATTGTGGTGGAAATTTTATTTGAATCTGAATTGGATCTGGATTTTAATAACGACAGCTATTGCAACGTTAAAAATCTGTCGCGAAATCTTTCGACTGTATTAGGAACCACTCTCTCACTGACCTTACGTACAATTATAATGTGATTCCATCGAAAAAACTATCCATTAACGTAAAAACAAGATCATTTTCAGCCGTTCATCATCCACTGCTGGATGAAGAACTCTCCAATCATCTTTCATTCCTGTCTTGCAGCAATCTGAATCCAGTTGACTCCACACATTGTTCTTAATTCATCAGAACATCGTCCAATCGGTCTATCTCGGATACCATTCTAGTACGTCTCACAAAATTTTCACACGTTCTGCTATATCTGCCACTTTGGTCATACTTCTTACCCATGTATTCCACTTACGATCTCTTCTCGTTATACCAAGCATACATCTTTCCATGCCCCTCTGTGTGGACTGGATCTTACTTAACATTCTTGAATTTAGCATCCACGTTTCACATCCATACGTCATTATTGGCAGTACGCATTGGTCGTATGCCTTCTTTTTCATAGTATTTATTTATATCAAGGCTTCCCCAATCCTCTTCCAATCTGCAATCTGCATCGAGTTGACTCCACACATTCTTCTCAAATCATCAGCCCATCGTCCACTCGGTCTACCTCGCTTTCTTTCACACCCTCTCGGATACCATTCCAGTATTTTTCGCCTCCATTCATTCGCTATGTACCAATTGAATCTTTTCACACGTTCCGCTATATCTATCACCTTGGTCATGTTTCTTAACCGTTAATAGCTACGATTGAGAATTTTTTAAAACTTGGAAATTGTATCAATTGATATCGTGTCAGAAATCCGTAATCCTGTACATTGTTGCATTTAGTGAAAATTCATATTATTCACCTATGCACAGACACACAATTTGTGTGTGTATGTATAACACCTCAAGTAATGAATACCTTAGTAGTTACGTCACTTTATAATTCATTATTAATGTAGACATATGACTATTCCAAACTAAGAGACTACATAAAGAGTATGACCTCTTAGATGAGGGTTCTCATTGAACATAATGAGGTTGGTCATTTCACATAATGAGGTTGGTCATTTCACATGAATAATGATTGTTTATTATTTTGAATACTTCAATTAAATCTGGATCTGGGTGTAGTGTTTGATGAGTGCCTCACTTTTAATGAGCATATAAATTGTATCTCTGGAGAGGGGAATAGATTATTGGGTTTCATTTTTAGAGTTACTAAATATTTTAGAAATATTCATACCTTAAAATTATTATTCTGTTCACTTGTCAGAAGTAAGTTAGAGTATAACTCTATTGTTTGGTCTCCCTCTTATTTTATTCATTCATATTCTCTAGAAAGAGTTCAAAATAAATTCTTAAGATTCATTATGTATAAATTCATGTATCTTATTGATAATAACTGTTATGACTCTCTTTTACTTAGTTTGAAAATGCATAAATTATCTGATAGAAGAGTTGTAAATGCCTTGGTCTTCTTTTATAAAATTGTAAATTCTCTAATTGATTGTCCCGCTCTTGTTGAGTCAATTTTACGTTTAAAGGTTCCTGCACGTTTTACACGATCTCAATTATTGTTTGTTGATGAAGGTAATTCATGCACCAACTATTATGTACAATCTCCTATTCCTAGGTTGATTCGGACCGGCAATGAGTATGGGAATCTTTTGGATTATTTCTGCATGAGCATTCATTTGGTAAAGCTGCTTTCTTTAAGAAGTTTCTCTTCTCAGTTCAATTAAATTTTACTGTTCTTATAGTCATTTTTTTTATATTTTTGTTTCTATTTATACATATGTACATTACTCTTGTATTATTATCTTTTTTTGTTTATATTATTTCTTGTAAAAGCCTTTTAGGCGTCTAATAAATAAATAAATAAATAAATAAGGTAGTGACCAAAGTAAATATTGGATACGTTATTTGCGCTAAGTATTGGTGATACTAGTCACTTTTGGATGAAGATACATTAATTTTGATATGAAAAATCGCAAGAATGCACTCCCATAACCCCCAAAACACATCTAACCCATTTTCGTAATTTTTGTCAGTTAGGTTAAGTGAGCTTAGGACGGCAGTATACGCGTAGTTGACGCGCAAGAAATTTAGCCGGGAATTCCCGGGAATGTCAATAATTTCGACCCGAATCCCGGGTAATCAAAAAGTGTCTGGAATCATAATCCTCATAGCTTATATAAGTATAAACCCCGTGTAAAGCACTAGTCGAACGAAAATCCTGGGTACACTTCACCGTCGTTGTGGAGGGCACATACGACTTTCGGCAAGTGGAGCGAGGGTTGAGTCGGGGAGCCCGGGGGCAAATGCTACAACAACCCCTAGCCAAAAATCGATACAGGGTGTCCCGGAGCTGGCGGTCAGATTTTAGGGGTGCTCTCTGGTAAACATCTCGCCGGTAAACAAACTGTGTGCGCGTCATGTGTTCGCGGTTAACGCCCCTTTTTCAACCCCCTTAACCCTCCCATTCTCCTTAACCTAACCCCAACCCCTTCCCGTCTTCATCCCCTTGCCCAAAATCAATAAGTCTCGTCACACGTTGCGAAAATTTCGCAAATTTCAAGTTAGGTTTGGTATGCCAAAATTTCGTCACTCAGTTTATATTTGTGTTTGTCGGCGAAATTGTCGAACGTTCGTGAATAATTCAATGTCATTGTACGATTTCGAAAAAATTTGCTAATTGTGCCAATGTACGTGATCGGTATTGCGAAATCCGCACGTTCGCTTGTTTGTTGTTTTCGAATTGCGAATTTTATCATTATTTTAACGACAGCCACGATTGAACTCTGCGGTGAATTTTTGACGATACTGCAGTTCGTTCAGATGAATCTGAATGTTTTTTTTAGTTTATTTTTTCCGAATTACAATTCATCGAAAAGATCCGAGAAAGTTTATAGAAAAATTTACTGAAGTAATCATCGTTCGGTAGAAACTTTGCTGATACTTCCACGAATTTTGCGATAAAATCGTAGGAAAGTTTGATCGAAAAATTTATATATTGTTGAAACCATATTCAGGTGCTGTGCATGAAACTGTGTAGGAGTTTAAACTTTTATTAAAAATATTAATCATCATTCATTTAGCTAGTAAACAATACAACGTTCACAGATGAATAATTACGATATTGGAATTATTAATAATGGTAGCCTTTTGCCTTTGACAATTTCTAATCAGATCCTAAAGAGCGATATACCATTTGTCGTGTCGAATTTTGAAAGCTCGATTGATTACGATGTGTCGAAAACTCGATGGAATAAATGCGCGATTGACATTTGTGCAAAAAATAATGACAGTGTCGATTTTTTTTCAGTATGTGACATTATTATGTATATTTTCAAAGGTAAAAAAAGAACGTATTTAGTTACAAAGCGTCGAAATGTCACGTGTGAAATGTCAACGCGCTTCCTATATATAACATATAAAGTAAAATAATAATTGTAAAAACAATGTATTCAAAAATAATAAAAATGCAAAAAGTTCATAGGTGGGAAAAAAAAACAATGCGAATTTTAAATATATATTTTTGACGACATAGTTTTGGACACTTACCTCCGTAATTTGGTCTTACTCTTTTGTCGTAACTGACGCTAAAAGAATCCAAAATAGCAGAAATGTTGACATCACCAAACATGCCACCCCCACCACTCCTGTGAATAAAAAAAAAACAGAAAGACATGAGAAAATGTTCACAATAAATTTACTGTACAAAATACAAAAAGTCACATTACTAGGACACAATGATAATACATATAAACCGCGCAAATGATCAAAACTTTTCGGCCAAAGACTAAATTTTTTCTCCGACGGTAATTAGCATTGTTTCGAAGAATGAAATTCTGTATCAAGATTTGTTTTCAGAGGAAAACTTCGACTTGGGGCTGCGAAAGAACGGGACGTGGGAAGTCCTTTCTTAACGGAATAGTTTGTTAGCCAACTAGAAACGGAAAAATTTAATTCTGATGGAAAATCCCGGCGCTTTTATTCCCAAACTACAGCTACTACTCTCCGGAAGAGAAATAAAGAGAAAGTCTTTAATTATTCATCCGATAGAAAAAAAAAAAGTACGATTCGTAAGTAAACTGGATTTCATTGGGAATGACGTTAATAAACGACAAAGTTTTCCCTAGGAGGAAAATCGAGGGAAAAAACTGCCATTCAATAAGCTTACCGCTTAGTCATCACGGAAAATTTTAAGCTCATACATGAGAACCTACATATTATGCGAGCTCGTATTTTAAAACGTCAAATTTAAGTACCACAATACGTTGTACGGAAACTGATGATGTTATCGTCTTCGTCAAAATGTCTGAAAAGAATTAACGCGCTACTTTTATTCGAGAATAAAAACACACAAATAAACGCAAAAATGTATCACTTTTAAGTCCGTACCCATTACTCGAAAATCTCCCGACGTCATAATAAAACAACTAGCTATCTTACATGTCTATTTGATTGCCGAATATAATATACTGATGTTGAATGCAAACTGAAAACATTCGACGAATCAGACATTAACCGTAGATTCAACTGTCAAATATTTGCCAAACATAAAACCCGCAGGTAATAAATAATAATAAATTCAAAATAATTTATATTAGTATTCCATTATTCATTTCGCAAAGTGTTCAACTGAATATTGTGTCAGTTGCTCAATTTCGTAACCCGAGTAGGTATTCATTTAGTAAATGAACTTTCACAACCAGAATGTTCAACTCTAAAAATCTTTCACCGAACAAGATCATAACTAGCTCGAAATGCTACAGCGAAACATTAATTTCCTCTGCCGTTTGCTTTGTGGTTCGCTTTGCTACTTTGCAAAACTGAGCGGCTCATATTATTTTCAATGAACGGTCAAAGCTTAAACAATATTTATCTATATAACTACGTAACTAACAGTATCATCGGGTAGTTATCATTTATTGTGTATATACCTATAGTGTATTTAGTAGTTGAAAAATGCAAGCGCTTCACGCTACCCGCGCCGTGAGTGTATGTGAGCGTTCCGCGGCCACACAGCCGGGCAGACCCTTGCGCTATTATATCGATGGGTTATAGTGCACAGATATTGTATGTCCAGTTTTTACCAAAATTGAATTATCACACACAAAACGTCCGTCTGCATCAAACCTTCATGTTTTAAAAGTATTGTACATATGTACATTTCGTGCATATTTCATGCAAAAAAGATGTAAGTCGCTTACAATATTTTAACACAAAACTGGACATACAATATCTGTGCACTATAACTCATCGATATATAGTAAATTTACTACAAGTGACATTTTAAATCAAACTTAATTAAACTAAAAATGTCCGTTGTCCCATTATATTATTATATATATAATAGCCGAAATCCGTCTGTCTGTCTGTCTGTTGATAACGCTCGCTGAGGAAAAATAATTAAAAAACCAGAACGAGTGGGGATCAAACCCAGGACCCCAGGCTCGAGAGGAGTCACACTAATGCTATACGCTATCGCCCTTGGCCAATTTAGTCCTTTTTTTTGTTTTAAACATTACCTATACAAGGGATCGTGACTCTGCTTTACCTACAAAAGGGATCGTGAATCTGCTAATAATACACAGATGACGCTATAAAAACTATTATTTTTGTGTCACTTACAACCGTGCGATCAATTAGTGGGAATATCTATTAAAAAAGCGCTTTACGTAATTTAAAATTCAGCGGGCGTTGATATTCAACGGGCTTACACTAGTATATGTACATATAATACCCCTTTCCATCTGTCTGTGTGTCTGCTGATAACGCTCGCCTTGGTAAATAATTAAAAAAAAAAAAAACCGGAACGTCGCACGAGTGGAATTTGAATCCACTGCCGCCGATTCGGAACAGAGCGCTTACGCGGTGAGCCAAACCAGACGATGTAGGGCAGGCTTCAACGTGACTTTGCCGAATATAATATGGTTCGCGACTGTGCTAAATTCTCACGTTGCCATACATTTTTTTTTTTAGTACGGGTCGTGAGAACGCTCCGTTGATATTCAACGGGCTCACACTAGTTTTCAATTAAAATGCCATAATACACGTACACGATTTTGAGCCATGCGGCCTCTTTCAGCGTTCGCGACGCTGAAAAGCGTACGACCAATCGAACGATCGGGGGCTCAAGCTTAACCCACTCACCACCAAAACCCTCTTCAGGTGGGGGTCGGCGGGGGGTTATTCGATGCCCATTAAACGTACAGACAGAAAGAGGGAGGCTCACTCGTGTGGAGTGCCACTTGCTCATAAGCGGCGATTTCTATCACCCTTCGCGACATTCTAATTGTCACCCCCCACAGTGTCGAGCGTCTACAAAGTGGTTAGAATAACCCCTTAATCCACCCCCTTCGAATCGACCCTCGTGGTGGGGGGGGGGCGAAGGGGTTAAAAGATGGTAGAAGCTTGTGGATGTTGTTTGGCGACCGATCGAAGAGTGCACTCTCGACCGTCGACAAACAATCACACACGACCCTTTGAACGTGTTGTGCCACTATGGCATGTAACGTGGCAAACATTTGCGTATCATACGCCGTGCACTGTGTGAATGTGTGCTCGTTGGTGAGATTTGTTTTTCGTTAGCGATCGTGATGGTGTACCGTTTTGTCGTTGTCGTTGTGTACATACATAAATGTACATAAATAGACGCGTCCCGTCAAAATAACAAACGATCAGTCGTTCTATTGTCGTGTTTATTATGTACGTATATACATAAAGTTGTAGCGATTGGAAATTATTGTCTGAAAGATATTTTGTCCCATGAAGGTTGTAAGGTTTAGTTCCTTTCGGTGGTATTATTTACAACGATACATTGCCTATTTTGGCTCGAACGCCAACTTTTTTTAGCTTTATCGTGCTTTAATGTAAACTTATGTAAGTTACCTATGTACATATGAGTCGCCTAGTTCCAAATCCCGATAAGTCCATAAAACTCACTTGTTCGCAAACGCGTTTTTTCTGCTACAGACTTATTTGCTCGATGGCGTTTAAACTCATTTAAACTTAATTTTGTTGATATTAAACAAAATATTGAGATTAGAAACGTGGCCTTATCGTTGTTTGTTTCTAAATATGGCTTTTATCATAGTGCAATTGTCAGTTTTTGGAACTAACACTGATTTTCAATATTTTTTTACGGCGCACTTGGCGGTATTTGGAATAATTCAAGTGTAAGGCATCGTTTGAAAACATTCTTAGAACCAGAAAATATTTTATCCTCGTTTTTTTTTTATATATAGTGGACTTATCGGGATTTGGAACTAGGCGACTCATATGTACTATCAGTATTTTGAACGCAATTCTGGTGAATTGTTCTTTTATTAATACAAATTTTCCAGACTAGAACAGTCTACATTTGAAAGCAATACATTTCCGATAATTTTTCAATAGATACATTTCATATGAACTGTAATAGTTTGCGATGAAAAAATCGTAATATTATGGGTTTCTGTGGGGGTCACCAACTGAAACAGTAAAAACTATTGACTATATAATGCCATTTTCTGTCAGTTATGAGCCGCAACATATTATATGTGATAAAACTAAGAATAAATACTGGGCGCTTTTGGAAGAATGAACATAGTTTTTAAATCCAACATTCCACTATGCTTAAAAAAAGCAGTAATACGACCAATGCGTATTGCCAGTTATGACGTATGAATGTGAAACGTGGATTCAAGAATGCTACGTAAGATCCAGTGCACACAGTGAAGCATAGAAAGATGTATGCTCGATATAACGAGAAGAGATCGTAAGAGGAATACATGGGTAAGAAGTATATAGCGGAACGTGTAAAAAGAATCGATGACAGTTGGTATCCGAGAGGTTGTGAAAGAAAGCAAGGTAGAGTCAACTGGATGCAGATTGTACAAAACAGATAGGAATGGAAGAGGATTGGAAAGGCCTTCATCCAGTAGTGGATGGTGAACGGCTGAAAATGATGATGATGCGTATCGCCAGTTATGATGTATGGATGTGAAACGTGGATGCTCAATTCAATAATGCTACGTAAGTTCCAGTGCACACAGTGAAGCATACAAAGATGTAAGAGGTTTTTTTTTATGTAACAGCATTTGCAGAAAATATAATGCCTGTCTTTGAGCTACGACATGAACTTAAATAGTTCATTTTACAACGTAACTATTGCCAATGTTATTCAATTTTTTTGATAAAAATAGAAGCAATACGTCGTGTGCAAGTAAAATGCGTCTAGCTCGATGTTTGTTGTTGTATTATTTGCATAAAAGTTAAGTCTACAGATAACTTTTGACACGTCTCGTACGAGTTATTTAATTTAAGTGATAAAATTATAATATTTTAAGAAAGGAACGGAATGTATTCGAAAATATACATTTGAAATTGATTTAATTTCGTATAGAAAGAGTTTCAATATTGCGATTGTTATTTGACCTTTGGTGGATTTTCTCGTGCATCAACAACGTTGCACAACGAGTTAAATTGACTCGGGGTCGATTTTGAGCCATCGTAAACATAATGAAAATTGGTTTCGCCAATATCGGCAATAAGACAGGGCCGTGCACGATCCAGGGGCACATAAATTTTTATCGAAATAAAATTTTACGAGCGTCGGTGAGTTCCGTTCGTGACAGGGACCCTAATTGTGCCACCGCAATTTTATCGAGTAAATCGACGAAACCCATCCTTTTGTGTGTATGTGAGGGGGTAGTTAGGGTGGGACAAGCAAATTTATAGATTGCTAGTTACTTGTACTGGGGTTTGCAATCGCGTGCCAGAATCGCTTCAAGCAAAACAAGCTCCCCGTATTGTACTATCATTCATTGCTATCAACATTACTATTTCAGTATCGGAACGTTCAGGCGATGATAGTTTGCCCTTTGCGCATTAATTTTTTATAGTGTGTATAAGAACGTGCACGGAATCGTGTACCTATTGGAATGTGTATAGAATTATACATACATATATACCTTATATGTGGGTGAAATTGTATCGAGTATTCAGTATTACGTTCACTGCATTGAACTTCGACTTTTCATTTTTTATAAGGAGAAAATTTAGCGGCACTCTTACGTTCGACTAATCTATAGTATAAAATACTATTATCTATATTTAAACGTTAGTAAATTATATGTACGTTTGCGGACAGATTTTAAGCAGCTACTGCATCTTAGACTTAAAAGCTTAAAGGTTAAGAGACTTGAAAAAGCTTTTAGTGGATAAAGAATTCAGTCCTTCTACAGTTTAACTACATAGCTACTTTGTGCATTACATAGTTTTTAACCATTAACGGTAATATAACAGTAGTAACATTTTAACATGTAACATGTGTGTAATTTGTATAGATTTAAATAATTAATATGCATAAAATTCATAGTATAGGTACTATTTAGCTACATTTTATCTTATAATACGAATTTAAGATTTTGTTCTTTCGAAAGTTGTTGGTAATGCCTAGCAACTTCAAAGAGGTGTTCTTATTAGAAGCATTTTATGTATAATTATAACATGTCCGAGTACATGTACGAATTGTTTGGTTGCTAATAGAGCGATGCGTTGACAAAGACTGTCTAATTTGATCTGAACTGTGCACTTGTGTCTCCACTAGTGAATATACATATGAGTCGCCTAGTTCCAAATCCCGATAAGTCCACAATATATAAAAAACGAGGATAAAATATTTTCTGGTTCTAAGAATGTTTTCAAACGATGCCTTATACTTGAATTATTCCAAATACCGCCAAGTGCGCCGTAAGAAAATATTGAAAATCAGTGTTAGTTCCAAAAACTGACAATTGCACTATGATACAAGCCATATTTAGAAACAAACAACGATAAGTCCACGTTTCTAATCTCAATATTTTGTTTAATATCAACAAAATTAAGTTTAAATGAGTTTAAACGCCATCGAGCAAATAAGTCTGTAGCAGAAAAACCGCGTTTGCGAACAAGTGAGTTTTATGGACTTATCGGGATTTGGAACTAGGCGACTCATACATATACATACATATGCACAATCAGTTAGCCGAGATAAAAGTAATTAATTGACCACTCAATGACTCCGGTCGATTAAATTAAATAGCTGTAATCCGTTAATTCCCGAACAAAGGCAATTTTTTTCAGTAATCGCACAATAGATAGCAATTTTTGAATGAAAATATTATACACATGTTTTCATCGAATAAATTGGGATGGGAATTTTACGCGTAGAATGGTACACTTTTAGCGTTGAAATTTAATAGTATACACGTTCGGAAAAATCGAACGCGATTACACTCAATAATAAATAAACGAGAGGGTATTTTCCATTCACCGAGCGTTTTTCCCCACACAATTGAGCGTGAAAGCTTATTCATTGTTTACGAAAGCTTTTCATTCGAAGCTCTCTCTCTCGCTTTCTCTTTCGCTCGTCAAACATACACGTGGTCAGCGAACTCTGGTGTAATTGTCGTCGCTCAAAATGCAATTATAAATAAATGTCGACAGCAACCGGTTGTTTTGCCGTCATTGATCGATAATACCAACTATGTATGTATTATTAAGTATCGTTCGAACCGTAGTACACAATTTCCCTTTTACTATTTCGATATCGGATTCAACACGTGGACTTTAAGCTGCTCCAAATCCGAACAACCCGACAGCCGATCGGAAAATAGAGCTTTCACTCTCACCGTACTATTATTTCCTCTTCTCCACCATCCCTAACCACAACCTCCCCCTAACCACCCCATCATCCACTACCCCAGCTTGGCCTTTTAATAATGAAAATAAATACTAGTATCCGTTTGTTTGCTTTCACGTCGTCGAGACTTATCGATCGTTTAACTCCCCCGTTTACCCATTCCCATTCAGTTTCGGTTGTAATGTAATATTCACGATGAAAGCCATCGAATCAGTGTTTAAACGGGTGTTAGGGTCGACGTAAACCCGTCACGCATTTAACCAGTGTAATTGAACGTACTAGACGCATTGTGGTATATTACAGTCAATCATTGTGCACATGCGGTTCTATGCTACCTACATATACATATATGAGTCGCCTAGTTCCAAATCCCGATAAGTCCACAATATACATATAAAAAACGAGGATAAAATATTTTCTGGTTCTAAGAATGTTTTCAAACGACGCCTTATACTTGAATTATTCCAAATACCGCCAAGTGCGCCGTAAAAAAATATTGAAAATCAGTGTTAGTTCCAAAAACTGACAATTGCACTATGATAAAAGTTGATAAAAGCCATATTTATAAACCAACAACGATAAGTCCACGTTTCTAATCTCAATATTTTGTTTAATATCAACAAAATTAAGTTTAAATCAGTTTAAACGCCATCAATCAAATAAGTCTGTAGCAGAAAAACCGCGTTTGCCAACAAGTGAGTTTTATGGACTTATCGGGATTTGGAACTAGGCGACTCATATGTACCATAATCAAATATGTACATACGTGTCATTTATTCTCACTCGCACGTGGTTAGTTTAAAATGTGCTGAGGCGACAATCGGCACTCACTTATCTATAAACGTGTCAAAGGTCTTTCAACGAGATTAAATTACTCGCTTTAGTGGCCGGCGTTGTACAAGTGTGCATTTTTTAATGCGAATTATTGTCAATCGGTTCGCCGGTTATTATATTATATCTGCTTATAGTAATTTGTCGGAGTGAGTGAAGCCTATTAAAATGGAATCAATTTTTAATCGTTTGGCATGTACCTAATTACACTCCCCAATTTGCACACTTCAAAATTCGCGACAATATTGCTAATGCTGCAAGTTGAGGTTAGCAGAGTTGTGACCAAAAGGTGGTTAATATTTTAAAACAGTTACTAAATAGCATTTGTTCGGATAGATCAGTTACCCACATTTACAGAAAATGAGGCGGTTTGTTCAAAAGGTAACTAATCATTGGAATTATTCGCAGAAAAGGAGAAACTAAGCCTTGCGGTGATAAACTGGCAATAGTCGAACAGCTACAGTTCAGATACCAACGTATTAGTATTGTATATGTAGCTTTCGTTCAGATAGATCGGCTCGAATTAATTATTAACAGAAAAGGAAGCACTAAGCCTTGCGCGTCAATTGTCAATTGTCAATTGTCAATTGGGGTGAGCACTGCTATTGTTGTTGAATTAGTGTTGTGATCGTCATCATCATTTTCAGCCGTTCACCATCCACTGCTGGATGAAGGCCTCTGAAATCCTTTTCCATTCATGTCTATCTTGAGCAATCTGCACACACTTGACTCCACACATTCTTCTCAATTCATCGGTCCATCATCCACTCAGTCTAACTTGCTTTTTTTCACATCCTTTTGGATACCATTCTAGTATTGCACGCTTTCATCTGCCATTCAGTCTTTTCGCTATGTGCCAATTCAACCTTTTCACACGTTCTGCTATATTTGCCACCTCGGTCATACTTTATGTACCCATGTATTCCTCTTACGATCTGTTCTTGTTATACTAAGCATACATATTTCCATGGTTTTCTATGTGCACTGGATCTTACGTATTATTGAATTTAGCGTCCATACGTCATAACTGTCTGTACGCCTTATTTTTTAAGCATAGCGGAATGTTGAATTTAATGTGTCCAATGTGTCCAGCTCATTGCCACTTCAACTTTTTCACACGTTCTGCTATATCACACTTCTTACCCATGTATTCCTCTTACGATCTCTTAGGTGTGTGCACTGGATCTTACGTAACATTTTTGAATTAATTAGTGTTGAATGTGTTATCAAAAGTTAGCTAATCGTTTCGATCAAAACACACAATCACGGAAAAGGCAGTAGGTACATACACGGTGCGGCGACATTAGCGCGCCGACGTAAGCGCGCAATTTATTATTTTTATATTTAATAAAAAAAAATTATTCTAAAAACTTAAAACACATAAACATAAAAAAAAAAAATTCAAAATGTGTGTTTTATACTGTTTATACTTAAACAGTATAAAAACACACATATATATATGTGTACATAAAGACAAATTACAATTTCAATATTATTAAAGATTCTTCTTAAGAATTCCAATTCACTGATACTATTATAAGTTGGAATTATGGCTTCCGACCTATTATTTAATTTGGCAAGGTGGAATATCCTTATCTTACTATTTTTTCTAATCGATAAAATTTTCATGGATAGGTTTTTTAAAGTACCAATTAATTTTAAATAAAATGTAATTTTGACAGAAAAGTTATCTTGGATAAGGAAATTTTTTTAAATGAGCAGTCAACAATACAAAATAGTCTTATTTTGCACGCTACTGTCGCATTAAAGTCGGGGTTGTACTGCGCGCTAATGCCGGCGCGCTAATGTCGGCACGCTAACGTCGGCGCGCCAATGTCAGGGTGTTGACGGCAAACATTCCCGTCGATATTTGTAATCAAACCCCGGATATACATTTAAAGCTCCATTAAAGGCTTACGTGCAAACGGTAAATCGAATTTGATCCAGTATCATATCGGTAAATAATTTAATGTGTTTAACCGGTTCAAGCGTACAATATTTGGGGTGAAGCGGTTTATATTTACATACATACATATGCGTGTATCGTTTCACCTATATATGTATGTAGCTAATCGAGCGTTGCGCCAGTGAGCGAGCGTACGTGCGAAATATGTACCGTGGCAAAAACGGGTTAATTATTCCGGGAGGATGGCGTGCGCCGCCATACTTGTGCGAGAAGCAAGATGGCGGCGGCGCCGCACGTAACGAATAATTAGGGTTCGTAATGGCGTAACGGCTGAAAAGGCTGAGGACGTGATGTCCTGGTCAGGGCCGGGGTACTGAAAAATTAGCCACTATCACTAACCCATCCCCTATTCCCTCCATCCCCATAGCAAATTAATCCTCAAAAGCCCAGTCTCGGTTTTTTTTCCCCACTCACCCCTCTGGTCCGCCATTTTAACGAGCATCTGAGCGCGTCGGATTCAATGTCAAAATCCACCGAACGATTCAATCGAGCAGTTACATAATTTAACTTGCATACTTTTATGCCGCCACTTCACCATCGCGCGAATGTTTGTGAAATGTTGGCCTTAGCGCCGTGGTCAGCTGCCGCTTGCTCGCCCGTCCAGAGCGCTGCTATCGTATCGCCAGTGGCGCCACTCTCGTGTCAACTAGCAAGCGGCAGCGAACGCAGTATCATCGTGGCATCGGTGTTTTGGATCCTATATCACGGGTATTTGGAGAATTTCGAGAAAGTTCAGAGCACCAAAGGTACAGACAACACTGGAGTACGCCATCTTGATTTTTTTTGCGATTCGCTCAACTTTTGCGGATGTCGCGCGAATGTTATAAAGTACGTTGGCGTCAACGCGAAAATGTTGGAGCGACATACCCACACCTTGACGCTCGTCAGCGCTCGTCCAATATAAAGTGCCGGCATTACGAACAGTATTTTTACCTAATGGACGAGTTATTTGAAGTGTTGCACTCTTCGTGCACTTTTACTTTATCCTAATCGGAAATTTCGATCTCGACATTTTGACTGATTTGTATCGGGTATCATCCCCTGATTACGTTTTCACGATTTCTGGAAAATGTCTGTATGGCTGTGTGTCTGTGTACCTATATATATATCCACCAACCGCAAGTGGCAGTTTACTCTTGAACGAGTTTTTATTGAATTTTGAATTAATTGAATTTTGTTTTTAATTTTTTCGGCCTTTAAAATATTAGTATCGTCGTAATATTGTAATATTATAATTCTGAGAAAAATATCTAGTTACGAAAAAATAAATTATTAAAATCAGTCAAGCGGATGTTGGTGTTTTTTTCTTGTAGAAAGGTCAAAAATCGTGTTACCGTGAAATATTTTTGAAACTGCTTAATCGGTCAGGCTGAAAATTTATATTTATAATTTCTATATAAAATTTAAGACTTGATAAGGTTTTGATGAAAATCCGCCGACCGGAAGTGGTTGTTTTTCCTATTTGAATATATACTGAAGATCGTATTTAATGATATTTACATATGTATGTTTGTATGTTGGTTGGTGTGGTGGTGTGCATGCGTTTTATTTACTTACGTACTTAAAAAATTAATTTTTTTACTCTTTATATTCCTCAAATACATATATGGATAAAGTCATGGGTTGGCCACATCCGAATTTTTCTTTACGTAGTCTGCATTTTTGATTAGCCCGTAATGAGTTCTATATAAATAGCTTCTTAATTGGGTAGTGAATAAACTTGAATGATTAAAATGCGTTTTCGCTACTTATGTATGTACTAGTGTAAGCCCGTTGAATATCAACGGAGCCTTCTCATCACCCGCACTGAAAAATAATATTAAATTTAATAGTTTTTATGGTTGTTGCATAGATGGCGCGTTATAATAACAACGTAACAATTCAGCAAAGTCGCGAGCCTATTGAGATATTATATTGTCAAATCGTAGCAGGTTCGTCATCGCCTCCGTTGGATGATAGTGTTAGCACGACTCGTTCCAACCTGGTGATCACGGGTTCAAATCCCACTCACGCGTGGACGGTTCATGTCTTTTAATCATTTACCTCGGCGAGCGTTATCAGCAGACAGACAGACAGACGGATTTCGGCTATTATATATATAATGTATGTATGTAGTATCAAGCGTTGCTTTGATATTAGACACGACCAAAAAATTCCTCAGTACCAATTCATTTTCCGTTCCGTTCCAAGACAGTGGGAAACCCTTGCAGAATATCTTCCCATAGTTCAGTGTTTCTCAACCTTATTTGTGCCTTGCCCCACTTCAACGCTTCAAAAATCTTCATGCCCCCTATCATAATCAAAAAGAGGCAAAGCTTGATTTATCAAGTACGCCACCTTTAGTTGTCTCTAATTTTTGACGGGCTTTTTACTGTGAAGCAACGAGTTAAAGTTAATCTATAGGTACAATACAGTTCACCGTCTCATTCGAAATATTCAAATATGCCCTAGTTCAAAATTTATACTCCAAAGTGTGAATAGTGAAATTTTTACTAAGCGTGATGAGTGCCGCACTGTGATCGTTCAAGTTTTTTCAATATTCGATAAATCAATCTTACTGTATGTATTTTATTTTGCAGCGTGGTTATATCTCGAAGCTAACACACTGTGAACATTTTCTATTACCCGTGACAAATTTATGTAGATTTGTTCTGAGCACGACTTGCTGCAAGTCAGAAAAATCGCAACCAATAAAAGTGAATGTTCCGTTTTGCCAATAATGCCAATTTATAACGTGACTAGGGATATATTATGGTATATCCCACATATACGAAAATAAAATTAAGCTTATAATTAAATAGAGCACATCGCTAAAGCCTAAAGTGGTCAGTTGTAAAATTTCAAACGCGAAACACTAACCCCCTATGTAACCGACAACCACGGCTTATCGATCATATTCCAAGTAAATTGCTCGTTATTTAATTAGCGTATTGGGTTTGAATTTTGCGAAGCGCATATCGCGTATGAATAATAATTATTCGAATTGGTATGGAATTGATCTTCGCTCGTGTATGTATGTATTACAGACGCCTCGTCGATGCATCAATCATGAAATTTAGAATATTGACACGTCGAATTCAACAGATTACAGTAGGGGCAGTTCGTAATGCGAATGTGTGAGCACTTGATCCGCATTCGCTCTGTCATTATTGACAGGTCGACGTGTCGCATTGTGTCGAAAACGATGTAGGTCGCACAATATAATAATACCTATTCATAGGGTCGCGTTGTATGGTATATTCGCGTGGGTTGATATTATTGCGAATGTTAGTGGTATTGTTTAAAGCGAGCGGGTTTTGGCATTACAAATGTGAGCTGATATTTTACAAATGAATTTATTAAAATCCTTTGAATTTATTTTGCAGCGCTGCTCTATATTTATTTTTTCGTTTGTTAATATTCGTCGCAATATTTCGACTCTACTGTAAAATAATGAAAAAAAGTTATGGCGATTCAAAAAATGTTTACATTTAGTTTTAGAATGTTGAGCGGAAAGGTTTTCGCAATCGTTTGACATATAAAATATAGTTAAATTCCATGTAATCCAAATCAAAATTAATTGTTGAAGCTATTACGATATTAGGTACATTTTCACGAAGCGTCTATTGAAGTGAACACGTTTCTTTGTTGTATTAAATATTCGCTTCAAGGGAAATAAAATCAAATATAATAGGAAATTTAAGAAGAACCTTAAATTAAACTCTTTAATAATATTTAGTTGACAATCCTTTTACTCGTATACGTAAAATACGCACTTTTGACTTTTGATTTGAACTGGACGACTACTTGTAATACTAAAATACCCGACTATATGTATGTAGATTCCGATATTCATTTTGAACCAGAAATTGACAGATTTTGAGACATCCATCGAACAAAACCAAGAAATAGAAAAATCACATATATGTACCTACATATGAGTCGCCTAGTTCCAAATCCCGATAAGTCCAAATATATAAAAAACGAGGATAAAATATTTTCTAGTTCTAAGAATGTTTTCAAACGATACTTGAATTATTCCAAATAACGCCAAGTGCGCCGTAAAAAAATATTGAAAATCAGTGTTAGTTCCAAAAACTGACAATTGCACTATGATAAAAGCCATATTTAGAAACAAACAACGATAAGTCCACGTTTCTAATCTCAATATTTTGTTTAATATCAACAAAATTAAGTTTAAATGAGTTTAAACGCCATCGAGCAAATAAGTCTGTAGCAGAAAAACCGCGTTTGCGAACAAGTGAGTTTTGTGGATTTATCGGGATTTGGAACTAGGCGACTCATATATCCGAATCTCGAGCCAATCAACATTTTTTTATTACCAGATTCGTGTTCACTGGGCATAGATCTACAAGAAAAGTCATGTCTCTGAACCATTTTTCGTGTTAAACAGTGTTATCACTGTTAATGTAAACCAAATAAAAGGGTACAATAGTAGGAAATAGTGTACTTATTATTTATCGTTTCGTTAAGCGGTTATTTTTACCCCTTTGTTCAAAAAATTGCACAATAATATACATATGTGTATGTATAATATTTAGTGAAAATATAATTTCCATTTTCATTTCATGGAAAAACAGAGTAATGCGGCTACATTATACGATTAAATGCAAATGTGAATTTCACACATTCTGTAATATGCACACGTCGATACGATTTGAGCATACATATTTCACGATCAAAACTCAACGCACATCAACCGCAACTACATATAACATAGCGAACATTTCGAATGGCATAAATTCCACAAAAGCGAATTATTATTATGTATTATTATTATTAGTATTATTGCGAAACAAAGGTACTGCGAATATATTAAAAAAAAAAAAAAACCAGTGGGTACGTTTGAGCGAAATCGGATCGATCGGCGCCAATCAAACGTCGCTCGTATTCGTCGTTTTTGCGGCGAAAGTGGAATTTAAAATGCGAAATGTCGCGACGAAATGCGGATATCGCGTGACGCGCGAATTTTGCGTGTCGTTTCGTTTGTTTTACAACCTTTTTCCACCTAATTGTCGTTTCTGTTCGACGATAATCGCCGTCATTATGTCACCGCCACACATCGATTACGAACTTAACTTAATGTTTTTGTTGTTGTTTTATTTTTCCGCTCTGTCTCCCCCTAACCCCCCCCCCCCCCTCCGCTGCCTTGAGAAGATTTACGAACGTGTCCGTTTTTACGAGCCGCTAGAACTCTCAGAGTCGCGTTGTTTTAATTTGCGCGATTGCCTAATGCGCGAAATGGGAAATTAAACGGTTTTAGTGTTTTAGCCGTTTGTAAAGCTTTTATTAGTCCAACGCTAAATCAATTGAGAGGGTTATAAAAACTATTCCTATGTATGTACATATGTATAGGGAATATGCACGCCAAGTATGTACGTATATGCAATTTCGCGTAAAATAGACATTTTTGCATTTCATTGTAATTGCCGTTTTAATGTATTGTTTAAAAAATATGTACAATAAATTATAAATTTTTTTTATATGTATTGTAGAAGTTTTGCTTATCTTGTCAGTTTTTTCTGCTTCCATTCAGGCTCCGTTACAATATTGTGTATTGTCTTTGTAAAATATTACAATTACAGTACCCACTCTATTTTCTATATTAGTAAGACTTTGAGTACCTGTCAGTATTTGTGTGAAAGTTGCGAAAGTTTGAAAGATAAGGAAAATTATTATCTTTTGATTTATTTTAATTATTCGGAGAGGATTCTGCATTTTATTAACTGTTTTATAATTGGTAGTGACTTTTTCAGTTGCGTCAGTGACGATTTTGTTTCCGCGTTCAAAATAACATTTATTGCCAGTCTCTCTCTCTCTCTCTACAATTAATATATATGATAATTAAAAGCGTTTATTAGGTATAAAATTATCGACAAAACTGTATGTTTAAATTTTATTCACAAGTTACTAATTACTATATATCGGCTTATTGCTTTTATCGACTTATAATGGTGTAAAATTTGTTGCATTTTAGATAGGATTACTTGTTGTGGACGCAGTAAACCGAAAGTGTATTAATTTTTCGATACTATTTCCGATATTCACACGCGTTTAAACAATTCCATTTAGTTAAACACGTTTCACGGTCAAAATTCACCTGTTCGATGCGAGTGCTTTTCGAAATTCGCTCGCTAAATATTCGGATCAACAGTTTACTACATATACATAATAATGCAACGTCGAAACAATATCAATTCCATTTCCACGTAATTTCATTTTCACGTTCAAAATTTAGCTTTCCAGCGGGGTAGTTGGAAATTCTGCGAATTCGCACATCGCACATCATGGCAGCTCAACAATTTACAATAATGCAAACGTCGGAACAATACATACAATTACATTTATGTATACACATTTCACGGTCAAAATTTAACTTGCTCGCATCGCACCGTCCGCCATTGTGTAACAATTGCGATCTTGTCGAATAATAGCATACATATGTACGTTTCAACAATGCGAATATTATGAATGGGCTTCTCCGAACTGTCCTAACTACTCGTATTGCAAATGCAAATAAAGCCACGACCCTCAAATGAGCCTGTACTTCAAGTGAAGAAAGAGGTATATTGTATGAATGTGACTAGTTAATTTATTAATGGTGCTGTTTTTAGGTTATCCATATACATACATACAATATATGTACATGCGTAGTATAAATTTAGTAAATAAGTCAATTAAAGAGCTATGCGAAGTATTTTGAATGTGAATAGATTAACTAGTGTAAGAAATATGTTGAAAGAATTGAATTGGATGAATGTAAGTGAAACGTTAAAAGTGTGCATGTTACTATATATTTTTAAGTTAGATAAGAGTCTATTACCAAAATATTTTGATAACTATTTAATAAGAGGATTTAATATACAAAGTTATAATACTAGGGGTAAGAATAAGTTAATAGTTAAGAATTTAAAATTAAGTAGATCTAGGAGAAGTATCTTGTACAGGGGTGTGGTTGAATATAATGGACTGCCAGATAGTCTGAGACAAATAAACCAAGTGGACAAATTCCTGGCAGCCTTAAAACGGCACCTCAGTACAAGTACTAATAGATAGATAAGTTTATTTTGTAATTTTAGCTTTAAGATACTTTTTGTTTGTATTTAGCTTTTTAAGCTACTCTAAATAAATAAATAAATAAAGATAAAGTAATGTTTAATACTTTGCACGGATTCATTAAGGAGAGAGTGAGATTAAGTTAATATTGAGAGGTTTCGTTTTGAATTATTAAACCATTTCTTTCTTTGTACGTTATCTTATATTCCTTGTTCATATACCTATGTATGTCTCTTTGATTTTGTATAAAATAAACTATTGCCAGTAGCATATGTACATTTTTTAAATCAAGTATTGACTTTAATCACATTAGATTCCATCATATTTTTGATTAATTCAAAGCCAAATAACTCTATAACCTCACCGAGTTCTTTACATTGCATAGTATCGTGAATTGTATTGGTATAAAAATAACGAGTTAAAAATCTATATTACCACGTTTTAAATGTTGAGTCTAAATAGCAATAGTTTCAAAGTTGAATTTTTACTGACAAAGATATATTTCTAAAAATTATTCATACTAATATACAGTCTTAATACTGTTAATTGATTTATAATGATTATAATTCGGCAATATGTATAATTGTATTTTATCTGTGGCTTTTTTAAATTTGCACTGTAAAATAAATAGGCGACCGAGTATTTTGACATTTGATCAATTTGACCAACACGTCATTGGTTAAATTGAAAACTGCACTTTAATTAATTATTTTCCGATACGGGCGAAAAGTATATTAGTTTGCGTTGGCCGTTAAAATACACTCAATTTCATCGCACAAGATTAATTCGTTTTGCAAAATGTGCACATACATATGTATGTATTCCAAAATCACGCGTTTGTTTGGGTTTTTATTAAAATTTAGTCGCCGCGGGAACGGACGGACGGACGTTGCACGCGATCGCATACTTTTAACCCTTTAAAATGTCAATCATCCAGTTAATCAGTTAACTCGTACGTACATACATACAAGATTTGCAAATAAATCGAGCGATTTTCGTGTACGTCGAACGTTTTATTTGCTCGAGTACAACATATTCGACCTACCGAACTCCCCCACTACAATGTACACAGTGGGGAAATTCTACACATATACAAGTTTGCAAAACATGTACATATGTATGTAGTGACTGCAAACACTTTTTGCAAACAAAATGACATTGAATTTGAAACGACCGTGTCGTATTTTCATACAATAGATTCAACAGATTTTTATTCAAAGTTTAATTAAAAAAAAATATACCTACCTATATATATGTATACACATACATACATATATACAATACTGAATTGCAAGTGAATGTTCAGCTTTTTGAAAATCTACGACAATGCATCTTTATATCTATACAGCATCGCGTTTTTCCTTTCAGATTAATTAAATTTGCCAGTGACGGCTCGTATATTCCACGTCGTGACAAAAAGCGATACAGTGTTCTCTTTATGAGTTTACTTTTTTTAACAATAAATTTCTAGCTGTACATATAGTGATCGTGTTCACGGACGACATAAATAAAGATCGTTCGTTTTTACCGTAAGAATCTTTTTTCAGATTAATTACACAGTAAATTTATTGCTCAAAGTGAACAATGTGATATAATAAAAGGCGCAAAACTGCAATGAACGCGTTTATTGTTTGATGTTGAGTAATTTATATTTATGTGGGCATATAGAAGATGATTTGGGCAAACATTTGCTACTGAAACTACCTATTTACTGAAAATACTATTTATTGAAACTACCTTCTTTAAACTAGTCTAAAGTATCATGTAAATACAGGATAATTTCAGATATGTATGTACATACATTCGTGTATGCAAAAAGTAAATATACGTCGTTAAAATAATTGCAGTAATGAATTTATAATAGAATTCCTTACATACATATATATGTAAGTACATATGTATTCTAAGCTTAAACAATGATCACTTATTTAGCGAATAAAAATTCTGAAATTGATCAGGATAAAAGCCATATATGTATAATTGAATATCGGATACTATTTGTTTAATTTGTTTAAATTACATTTCGGTAGACAGCGTAACTAGTCTGTAATTTAAAACCGCGGAAGTCGTTATAACAAAAAAACATGCACGGACAATTTAATTGTAATTAACGTATAAAATTAGTTAATCAGTCGTTAGCATTAATAATTAAATGTGTATAACTGTTAACGATCGCCTTATTTTTCCCCACTAATGACCTCTCATATCATATGCACAGTCAATCATTGTGTAGTTTACAATGATAAATAATGAATTTATTTCTACATTGTATTATACATAATAATAATGGCGACTTTAACTATCGGCGGTTTATCATCGACACTCTGGATTATTACTTTTTTTTTATTTATTTAATCAGCATAAATGCAATGCAGAGTCGTACGAAAGCTTACGAGCTGCTATCGTACAAAATATACGAGTGTGTATGCGATTTTTTTTAAATTAAGTCAAACGACGACATTTCGACACAAAAAATAATAATAAAAATAAAAGCGAACGCCATTTCGTGTTGCATATCTGCTTGCAAAATCGCGTATGCATTCATTTTGTAGAACAAAGCGTCACGAATTCGTGCTAGTGTGGGGAAAGGGGTTGTGAGGGGTATTGGCGTTTTTTTTTTTTATATTTTTTTTACAATGTTTTTTTCCCTACCCAATTCGCCATTGGAACAAAGTAAAAGTGTGACGAATACAATCTGATTTTTAGATCTTGTAAAAGCGTATTCGCATTCGTTCGGTACACGTATTGTATTATATTCGAAACTATTATTTCACATGTGATGTGTGCTATACGTGCTTTCCGTTTAGGAACGTTCGGTCGTCGTTAAACTATCGCTGCAATCTTACACAATCGTATTCTTTGCACTTTATTGCAACGCTCGTAAAACCCCCGTGGGGGATGTAAATGTGAAAAATTTTACATTATTCAACAGAGAATAATAAAAGTTGTGCGATTTTAAAATTTTCGCCAAGACGAAAGCCGTTAAAATTGCACCGTAACAACTTTTATCGCAATATCGATTTTGTGCGAATAGCACAAACGAACAAAATATAAAACGTATTTAACGTACAAACTATGTATCACTATTGATCCGAAATGTAATCTGTGCGATATTGAAAGTTTATGAACAAACTATGTATATTATTGGAACAAGTCCATGCTGTTAAGCATCACATACAGCACGTCATACATGCTACATACATGCCACATATATGTATGCTTAAGAGCGAGCTTTTACGTAAAAATCTGGCGGTCGAAATTTTTGTCTGACGACAATACTCTATCCACAATACACCTGAATCTCTTTATGCACGGTTTTAAAATAACATGGTCGAGGAAATCGGACCAATTATCACCATATATTAATTTGAAAAGGGCAAAAAATATTATTCAAACATCCACTGCTGGATGAAGGCCTCTCAAATTATTTCCAATTCCTGTCTGCATTGAGCAATCTGCATCCACTTGATTCCACACATTCTTGTCAATTCATCAGCCCATCGTACACTCGGTCTACCTAGCTTTCTATCACATCCTCTCGGATACCACTGTCATTTATTCTTCTCGCTGTGTGCTAATTCAACCTTTTCACACGTACCGCTATATCTGCCACTTTGGACATGCTTCTTACCCATGTATTCCTCTTGCGACCTCTTCTCGTTACACTGAGCGTACATCTTAACGTAACATTCTTGAATTGAGCATCCAGGTTTCACATCCATACGTCCACACGGTCTACCTTGCTTTCTTTCACATCCTCTCGGATACCATTCCAGTGTTTCTCGCGTCCATCTGCCATCCATTGTGTGTCCACTCAAAAATTTTCACACGTTTCGCTACATCTGCCACTTTGGTCACACTTCATACCCATGTATTCCATTTACGATCTCTTCACGTTATACCGAGCATACACCTTTCCATGCTTTTCTATGTGCATTGGATCTTACGTAACATTCTCGAATTTAGCATCCAAGTTTCACATCCATACGTCATAACTGGCAGTACGCATTGGTCGCATGCCTCCTTTTTTTAAGCATAGCGGAATGTTGGATTTAAAAACTATGCTCATTCTTCCAAAAGCACTCCATCCTAGTTTCATTTCTTCTTCTTTACATCCGGTCATATTCACCGATTGTCCTAGGTATAAATAACTATCGACTACAATATGATTATCTACTGTGACTAGTTGGTATATAATATATCTATATCTGCCACTTTGGTCATGCTTCTTACCCATGTATTCCTCTTGCGACCTCTTCTCGTTACACTGAGCGTACATCTTAACGTAACATTCTTGAATTGAGCATCCAGGTTTCACATCCATACGTCCACACGGTCTACCTTGCTTTCTTTCACATCCTCTCGGATACCATTCCAGTATTTCTCGCGTCCACTCAAACTTTTTCACACGTTTCGCTACATCTGCCAATTTTGGTCACACTTCATACCCATGTATTCCATTTACGATCTCTTCACGTTATACCGAGCGTACACCTTTCCATGCTTCTGTAGCATTCTTGAATTTAGCATCCACGTTACATTGCATTACGGTCAGTATTTTTTAGTTTACTGTAAACCACAGAAAGCCCTTCGCGACCCCATTTGGGGGTCGCCCATACGTTAGAAACTCGTGCTCCAGTACTATTAAGTTTTAGTATAGCACCTGTCAATTGCGAGGGCACCCTCTCGTGTAAATAATAAATCTTTAGCCGCTTTCGAAGGGTTGAGTGGAACTCGGCGTGCTTGTTCGCAGTGCCAGTACACGACATTCGAACCGAAAACCCCAGGGCTGTCCAAACTATTATTATTATTATCGAACAGGGCTGCCAAAGCGAGCTAGCTGACGGTTGCCCTGTCAGCGAACAAGCAGGTGTAATTTGAATTAATCGCCACCCCTCGACAAATCCACACCCCCATCTATCGAATAAGCGAAACCATTCAACCGAACAATCTATAAATCAATGTCCGCGCGCACAATAACCAATCCCGCAAACCATAATCTTCTGTAATATTGCAGATAGACCGGGAATCAATAGACAAGCATCAATCGTCGTGGCTCGATATCTCTCGCTATGCCCTGCCGAGTGAGCGGACGTCTACACATACAATTCGCCCTCCCAAACGGTAATGAATTGAATTGTGGTATAAGTTTAACTAAGGCTTGTTAGATTCGACGAGAACAGTAGAGGTAAATTAAACGCGCCTTGAAACTATACATATATCGGTTATTAGAGTAATTAGAGCACGTATGTACATAGCATTGACTTTTGTCATACAGCGCCTAATCGTATTAAAAGTGTGATATGTATATAAATTAATTTTGATCAGTTTCATTTGAACTTTAATTTTTCGTACGTGTAAATTTATGAAGCGTTGTACATTTTGCAGTTTGCCTGGTCATTTTGGGCCTTTATATCATAGGGGATTACACACTGTAGCATATTTATCAATATACGCCACTTAGGGCCATTTACATATAAAATACACAATATGAAGGGCTCGGGGCAAGATAGTGTCAACCATCATTTTGGTCAAAATTGAACTGAATATGTAATTTATGCAAATTAATCATAAGCTATGTTTTGAACCAAAAATAGTTTATTTTTGACTAATAGATGACTATATATGTACAGCCTTTATGCATTTCTTTACGGGATGAAAATTTTTTGAAAAACTTGCGACAAAATAGTGTCATAATAATGGTGAATAATTTTACTCATTTCGGAGCTATTTTATTTCCCTCTTCATAAAAAAAAAATGTCATATCTTTGTGTGTAATTATTAAAAAAAAATTGGTGGAAAATAGTGTCAACCCACAATTTTTTATATGCACCATTTTATGTTTAATATATTAATGTTTTGTTACTGGTATTATTGAGGATATATCATTAAAGCAAATAAAAATAAAAAGTACGTGTTTTGATTTATGGATTTGAACAATGTTTAAAATTGATATATTTCAAAACTATCAAAGTGAGGGTTGGCACTATGTTGCCCCGAGGCCTTCATATATTGTATGAGAGAAAACTAATAAATAAATTATGTCGATAAACGAAATAACGAGTCGATTAATATTAAAAAAAAAATCAGTAAAATCAGAGTATTTATTACCATATCTAATCATTTTGGGGATGCGAGAGTGATGATAATAAAAATTGTCACGCGGAAATGGTTTCATAATCTAATAAAAATTGAGATCGGGTAAAACGTACCGGAACTATTAAGCGAAAAGTCAAATGAATAAGAATGGGACTATCTAAATATTATATTAAATCACATAATAATTATATTCTAATTTGCTTTTAACTAGCGAACAGTATAATAATATAATATATATTGCATATATATGTATAATAAATGTTTGGTTGGGAAACATTGTAAAATCCGGTCTCACATTTATGTAGTTGAAAACAAATGTACGCGATGTACGTATTTGTATGCCACAAGTCCCCATCCAATTAAATAAATCAATTGAGCACTTTCAATTCAATCTACTGAAAATGTGATACATCGCTAACGTAATAATTTTATCAAAACGATTGACACGAAGCGTATATCAAAAAAAGAAATTGTACGCTAAAAGCGAGAAATTATTTTCAGTGGTGCGGAATTTACGAATTTACGGGGAAATTGTATATTATTCCCGTGAAACTTTTCCCACAAATGGAAAATACTGTGTGATAAATCCACTCATCGTTTCAATCTCATATATCTCTCTGTGTGTTTTTCATGTAAATAAAATAGTCGTGCTTGCGCTTTCTGTGACAATGAGGGGAATTCTGCGAAATAGCTGGTTATTTTGTTTATATGTATATTTATAGCTACATAAATAGGTCCTCTACTTTAAATACAAACGGGTAAATATGCTTTGAAAGTGAAATTAATTCCGCAAGCTTTTCCATTCATATACATAATATTATGTTGTTATTTGTGTTCCGAGAGAAAGTCACGTAATAGTAAGCTCGTATCCGTTGTTTCAATGTACAATATATTGTTTATTCAATTTACTAGTGTTCATTCATAAATGTGACATAACAAAAGATCTCAATTACTCTAAATTTAATTTTATAAACATTGGACTTAATGAATGAGTGTTTGGGGTTCGAATACCGACACCGTCAAAAGATTCTCTCGATGGTTTTTGACTGTTGCTATCGTTGTTGGCAAAATTCGCAATGGTTTATTCGAGTCAGTTGTTGAGATGACTCTGTACACAATATTTAAGACCACCTAACGTTATTTTTATTCATTGCACAGAATGCAACGTGAAACCACTGGAGACTACGTTTAATTTTACGTTGTTCAATTTATAGGATTTGCAACATTGTTGAAAGCCCGTTGATAGTATCAACGGCTTGGAGTACCACGTATTACCTTTCATTTCGACACGCAGACAGGCAGGCAGATTTCGCTATTATATACATGTAGTAATAATGTAACAGATTTGCATGGTGGAATTGTGTGCAAGTTATCGCGTACACAATTCAATTATTTAAATACGTTTCACCGTAAAATCTAACCGCTATTGTAAACATTGCGAACGTGTCGAATAATAATATAACATTTCAACAATGCGAATTATATCAATCGGATCCCAACTGTCCCATATACCAATATTTAACGTGCGAAACAATAGATATTCGGGAAACGTATGGAGTACTAGCACATTGTTAAACAACAAAAATACTTTTATCAATCAAGTGTTACTCATTTATATATATTATCAAACGTCTATATTAGACCTAAACTAGAATTTGCTGTAAATGTTTGGAACTCTAACTTCAAAAAAGAAATTGTATGTTTAGAAAGATAACAAAAATGCCATCTGAACTTCGATCACTATCCTATAATGAAATGTTGAAGAAAATGAGTCTCACATCTTTGGAGACACAATAATACATAATAATAAATAATAAATATAAATGCCCAATGAAAAACGTCCTTACTTTCGATAAAAACGCACATCTCAGAGGTCATACGCTAAAATTACTAAAAGACAAATCGAACGAAAAATTGTTATAGTTTTTTTTTTCAAATAGAGTGGTCGAAGTTTGGAACCGTCTGCCGAATCAGCTAGTAACCAAATCTATTTAAAAATCATCTCGATAAGTTTTTGAACATAAATGGACTTTGTAAATGGAATGTAATGTAATAATAATATAATAATAATAAATGGAATAATAATATAATAATAATAAATGGAATAATAATAATAAATGGAATGTAATCCTTCAAATATAAATAATCAAAAATTGTATGTATAAATTATAAAGTATGGGCTCTATCCGGTACGCCGCCTGCTCATGTATTTTAAATGAATAAATGAAAAAAAATTCAGTATTCGGCGAGTAAGCAGCTTAACTCGATATTTTTGGAAAGTACGTACATACGCATAGGTACATTTACATTCGATGAAGCAACTCGAAATAGCTCGCATATTAGATTCTGATTGTATTATTTATTTGTACGTCGGTGCAACTTTTTCGCATTGCCGATTCGATTTTGTGATACGACAAGGGGCGCGCGACACGCGCACACACTGCCGCGTCTGACGCGGTGTAAAATTTTCACAAGGGTTGGGGTTACGAGGGTAGTTTTTTCCTCGGCAATTTCGCGTATATTATTATTATTGTTGTTGTTTTCTCTCTCTGTGTGTATATGAAAAAAGTTTGCGGTCGTAACTCGGAACGCTTTATTGTGTTCGGTCACGATTTAGCCCACCCACCTCACACCACCACCCCCTACCCTATCCACCTCATTCCAACCCCTGACCCCTCTCCTGTCGAATTGTGAACAAGTTTTTGCCGTTTCGAAACGTTATTACCCTCTCTCATCCCCCGGGTTGGAACAAGCCGAGCGCGCTCTGTGTACTTACCGAAAGTCGCACGTCCACACGAAAAAGTTCTAGAACACCAACACACCCATCCAGTGATATTGTAAATATGTACAATGTTGATATATCAACGTAAATAACGACGCTCGCTCCATGGCGAAAAGTAAACTGCGATCTGCACAGTGGAGACGTGAACGAAGATTCACAGTACTATATTGCCATTGCTTCTGGCAAGATTTTCACATTATTAAAATCAACAACAAAATTTGCCTGATTACACTGAGCAACAAAAAAAAAATACCCAGAGCGGAGATTGGTCAATCTTAACTAAGTTTGACCCACTGAATTTGAATCCAATAATGATTTTTGTTGATATGCTCTCGTTTATGAGATATTCGCGATTTAAAAAATGTAAAAAATATCCATTTTTTTGGCATTTGCGGTCTATAACTCAAAATATAGTATCGCTGTGCTCAAAGTGAGTATTGAAATCAATAGTCAGATATTTTTTATATTGATTGTGATTTTTTATTGCTTTAAAATACTTATAATTAATTATCTAGCGAATTTTTAAAGTCAAAAATATTTTTTCCCATGCTATTTGGCATTTATTTCATCACGTTTATAAGGATTGGTTTTCTATTTTAATATTTTTTTATTTTATCTTAACGTACTGATTCGAGCGGAAAATAATTTTAAACTACGTTATGGTATGTTATCGGCGGCGCGCTTATCGATCATATAGGTATTTGCGCTCTCTCTCTCTCGCGCGAAACGTTCAATTGATTATAGAAGACGTTCGAGAGAAGATGAGAAAGAGAGAGTGCGAATGCTATAAATAATAGCGTGATGATCTGCCCGACCGGTTGGGTGGCTGCGGAACGCTCGCATACACTTATGGCACATACTCACTAATAGATACATACACTCACGGCATGAGTAACGCAAAGCGTTCGAACTTTACATCTACCTACTACTAAAACATATGTACATGCGCTATTGGCATAAACCTACACAAATGATGACAATGTCAACGGGCATTGACTAGTACTATACATATATTAACGTAAGTAACACACCAACAAATTTATTTTAGCCATGTGTTGACAACACGCCGCTATCTGTCAAAGATGTTCCTAGTCAACAACGCGATCCAATCAGCGATACACTATACAATTGTATCATGTACTGTCAAACAAGCCAGGGTTATTGTACTGTTATTGTAAAAACCAGCGCGCACGGGTGGGGGGGTGAAACTCCGTCGTCGTATGACGGGCAAACTGGCTATAACTATATGTACATACATATGTATGTTGTTTGCATTCATTCTTCTCGCTATGTACTAATTCAACCTTTTTACCCGTTTCGCTATATCTGCCACTTTAGTCATGCTTCTTACCCATGTATTCCTCTTGCGACCTCTTCTCGTTATACCGAGCGTACGTACATCTTTCCATGCTTCTCGGTGTGCATTGGATCTTACGTGACATTCTTGAATTTAGCATCCAGGTTTCACATCTACACGTCATAACTGGCAGTACGCATCGGTCGTATATCTCCTTTTTTTGAGCATAGCGGAATGTTTGATTTAAAAACTATGTTCATTCTTCCAAAAGCACTCCATCCTAGTTTTATTTCTTCTTCTTTACATCCGGTCATATTCACCAATTGTCCTAGATCTAAATAACTATCGACTGCGATATGATTATATACTGTGACTGGTTGGTATATAATACGAAATAATAAACTGGCAGTACGCATTAGTCGTATGCCTCCTTTTTTAAGTATAGCGGAATGTTTGATTTAAAAACTATGTTCATTCTTCCAAAAGCACTCCATATTAGTCTTATTTCTTCTTCTTTACATCCGGTCATATTCACCAATTGTCCTACGTATAAATAACTATCGACTGCGATATGATTATATACTGTGACTGGTTGGTATATAATACGAAATAATTCTAATGCAACGGTGTGTGCAGAAAGTAAATATGCAGTAGTGTTATGAAAGGCACGGTTGCAACGTTTCAAGTAAAATATTATAATATACTATATAGTATAAAGTGTTGCATTTAATGCAGCGAACGTGCTCTGGAGTTGTTTATTTGACTATTTTTTCATTTGCAGTGTCGGAAAAAGGTGCGAAAAAACTTTTCGAAACGGTTCGCCTTTGTTTATTTGTACGGACGCAAACGTTTCCGTTGAAGCGATCGCGGAAAAGCTCGTAAAAATTATCGCATCGGAATGGAAACGTGTAGAGAAGGGTACGGAAAAAAATAAATATATAATAAGAAGGGGGGAAAAAAAAAAAAAAACGAAACGAAACGAAATGAAAATGGCTGACATAAAAACCTTCGCACTTAGCGAGGACGTTTGAAAACACGACTTTCGGAAAACATGCCATCGAGGACGCATTAGTGACACGCGACGGAAAAATCACGGGAAACGACTCGGTGCTTTTCCGCTACGTTTTCCGACCGTAGGAAAATTCAATATTTGATTGTGTGTGTGTGTGTTTTTTTTTTTTTTTAAATCGTTGTTGGTTCGACTCGACACATCCCAACCCATACGAGTGTGATGTTTGTTTCCGTATTTCGAATTGTAATCTCGGTTTCGCGTTTCAATCGCACTGTTTATGCGGTTTTCGCTTCGACGGCATTATAACGTACCTATCAAATATATCGATTTTACGTTTGAAACGGTGGAAATACTTATAATGGGAAATTTGAACCGAGACTATGTACATATGTAGGTTACTATTTGTGCGCGGAACGTAATCATGGTAATATTTCGACTCCGAATCAAATACAGTTTGAGTGTGGTTGTCATGCACAATTGCACCGACATTATACACAATGAAGGTTCAAGTGTGGAATTCTTACAATTTAAGCTTTTGCTTATGAAATTTATTTAATTTTTCTGACCAGTGAAAGTCACCCAGTCATTTGATATTTGATATTCAATAATTTGTCTGAAAATACTATTATTTAAGCGAATTTTTTTTCTATTGAATAACAAAAGCACACTTTCGAACCCCTTTCCTATCAAGTGTTACGTTAAAAAAATTATAATTATAATAACTATTAAGTCACACATTAGGTACATATCGATGGGTTAGTGCACAGATATTTTATGTCCAGTTTTGTGTTAAAATATTGCAAGTGACATATGTACAAAATATGTACGAAATGGACATATTACATATGTGAATAAGTCAAATATACTATTTGGACATACTTTTATACGTTTTGTGTACGATAACTGAATTACTCGTAAAAACTGGCACTAAAAACCATCTAATTATTATATAAAGTTTAAATTGCGCTAAATTCGCATTACATTAACGATGCAAAATCGTCAATCAAATTAGGTATTATAAATACACTAAAACGATCGACCAATCCTATTTTAAAGCGTCCATTCAAAACGCGTCGAAATATTAACACGCCAAAATTGACAGTGACACCTTTCATCCAATCTAAAATACATATAATCTATATAAGTGGGTTTTAATATGCGCCCGTCACAATTTAATCACTCGTTCGCTTGGAAGATTTGGGTATATTTGTTTATGGTTCATTTCGCTCTTTTGTCGTATTTACATATATGTATGTACATAACTTGCGATTTTAAAATGTTTTACATGTGCCGCTTCGGCGAAGTTTGACGCGTTTGAAATCGAAAAAATTTATGCACGTTACTTTTATTTTTATCGGCTCTAATTAACCTCGCAAATCGAAATAACGGAAGGGTTATTAATTTAAGGGTTAACTTAATGTGCGCGCATATACATACATACATACATACATATATAAAGTAGCGTGTTCGTGTGCAATATACGAAGTCGATCGGGTTCAACCCCGAAATATTGTGTAATAAATCTCGCTTATGCATAAACCCATTAATTACTCGAATTGTTATTACCGAAGGGGTAGGCAGGGGGGGGCTGAGGCTTAGGAAAATTAACTCTGGGGTGAGAAAAACCTTCGAGAAAAGTCCTCGAAGCGTTTCCTTTATCGGATGCGATAATATTTTTCGAGTATTGCTTGTTCTTCACCCTTGCGGTATTTGAGAGTAACCCGAGGGTTCGATCGTTCGAGTGCGTGGGGTTGTTGAAAAGCGTTCGAGACTTTTCAAGTGAATTTTTTAAAGACGCTCAGCGCGAAAGCGCCCCTTTAGAGCTTTAAGGGGAGAAAGCGCGTCTCGATTAAATCTCTCGTTCACTTTCGAGCCAAGCGGAAAATATTTTCTTTCGACGCGAGTGAAATAATAAAAAAAATTCGGGTGTAGCCAACCCATGACTTTATCCATATATTTGAGGAATACAAAGAGTAACGAAATTAATTTTTTAAGTACGTAAGTAAATAAAACGCATACGTCACCACCACACCAATCAAAATACATACATATGTATGTACATATCATGAAATTACTGTGTTGAGTGCGCGCGCGTATATGAAATACGATCTTCGGCATATATTCAAATAAGAAAAACTACCACTTCCGGTCGGCGGATTTTAATCAAAACCTTATCAACTCTTAAATTTTATATGATAATTATAAATATAAATTTTCGACTTGATCAATAGGGCAGTTTCTGAAATATTCTGTGGTAAAATTTTCGACAAAATAAAACCCTACTTCCGGTTGAATGATTTTAATGATTTATTTTTTCGTAACTAGCAATTTTACTCAGGAGTACAAAATTATAATATTGTGACGATAGTACATATTTAAAAGGCCGAAAAAAATAAAAAACAAAAAATCGTTCAAGAGTAAACTGCCATTTCCGGTAGTCAGATGTTGACCAAAATCACAGTATCTTTTAAGGCTAACGTGAAAACTATAGATATGAAATTTCAACGAAATCGCCGGTGCAGTTTCAGAAATATTCTGCGGTAAACTTTTCGACAAAAAAAAACCTACTTCCGGTTGACTAATTTTAATAATTTATTTTTTTTTAAATATAAATTTCTTTCAAAATTACAATATTACAAGAGTAAACTGCCCTTTCCGGTAGTCAGATGTTGACTAAAATCACAGTATGTCTTACGGCTAACGTGAAAACTATAGATATGAAATTTGGACAAAATTCCCGGAGCCGTTTCTGAAATATGATTTTTTACCGGATTTTTGAATTTTCTGCACGAAAAAAACCCTACTTCCGGTTGACTGATGTTGATCAAATTTCTTATGGCTTTTAAACTTTACGTGAAAATAATAGATATGAAATTTCAGCTTGATAGACTTGATAGTTTCGGAGAAAACACACAGACATACACACACACACATAGTACACAGTCATACAGACATTTTCCAGAAATCATGAAAGCGTGATCAGGGGATGATACTTGATCCAAATCAGTCAAAATCTCGAGGTCGAATTTTTGCACGATTACAATACTTTATCCGATTAGGATAAAGTAAACACAATACTTTATCCGATTAGGATAAAGTAAAAAGACCCTAGCATTTGACTGTCGTCCGATATGTGTATATTATAATACTTGGCTCGTTTCGGTCTCCATTGCAAAATCGAATCGAAAAGGTGCAAGGCGAACGGATAAAGAAAATACAAAAGCGGATTTTCCAAATTGGAAATGCGATGTAAATTCGCGCGGAAAAGGTTGTAACAATATATTCGTATCGAATTGTACGTTTTTTTTTTTTGAATAAATATTCCCTAATACGCATTTTTATCTTTTAAAGCGAAACACTTCAATACGGCAAGGGAGGTAGTAGGGCTGTTGCATATTTGATTTGAATTATTCATCCAATACGCTCGTAATAATTCAATACACGATTTCATGTTTGACAGGCACTCATCGTGTAGCATTATTATCGGGAATTGGTTTTCGGTAAATATTTGGCTATTATTGATTTTGCATATTATATACACGGATGCAAAATGTAACCTTGCGATTTCACTCCGCTGGAGGTCATACGGTAAATAACGTACGTAACGTTTCAAATTTACATATACAAACAGCCTTAGGGTCAATTCGTATATACGGTGTTTAAGCTCGTGAATTTATTAGAGAAATATTCTAGTTGCGGTTTCGTTAAATACACAGCCTATTTGTTAGTTGAAAATGTTGAATCGGTTCATGACCTTATTGTTTATCTTTTTCTGCTTCTGTACATAATGATTAGATCGTTGTCTGCGAGCTTTTTGTTGTAATAGTTTGTAGAATCAGAGTATTGTGTGGTTCGGTGTACATTGTATGGTTTTATTGGTTTTCCTCTTCGTTACTCTTCCCGTCTACGTTTTCCTCTATGATGTTGATAAAAAATTCATCATGGCGCAGAGTCTGTCCAATGCAGATTCCACTTTTGGTCTCAATGCATCCAATTACTTGCCTTTTTTTTTTCATTTATTTGAATTAGTATTTTTTTTCGTTTTCCTTGGAAGACAGCGAAAAATAATTGGAATATTTTTCCAATGACAATTTACTATGACGGTAAATTGTTTATCAAAGGCTGCGTTTGAAAAAAAAAAAAGTCGTTAGCGTTTTTGATCATTACCGAATTTTCAATATCGTAATTGGAAACAGAATGAAAATATCCAGAGGCATTTCTGAAATGAAAAATAAATCCGAACCATTGTCGGATAGAGAGAGAGAGCTCTCTAAACAGGCACGTCGAGTTTCAATATCGTAAATTTGTTGCCTTACAACGTCAATACACTGTCTACTTATTTTACCGCATTGCAATAGATTTAGAGAGCGAACGAAAATAGAAACGGATAGAGAAAATCCGACTTACTTTTCCGTAACAGGAAAAGTTAATCGCTGTCGATATGTATGTACGTCTGAATGGTTATCGAGTTAAATAGTCCGACGGCGAAGGCTTTTCATGCATAATTGAATTTTCTTTTATCAGACTGATGAAAATATACGTACCGAATGGTATTTGGGGTAGGTTTTTGCTCAAGCATGCCATCGAATTGTCTTCAAAGCTTCGCCGTTAACATGCAAACGACAGTATAATAGCCGTGTGTCGAAATTTGATAGACATCCTGTATAAGCGCTAGGATAGATCGGCGTGTCGAAAACTAATCGAATTTTCCAGTTTAATTTCCTCCTAGCGTGGCGTGTCTATGTATTCTTCGGATATTTGAAATCGAACCGGTTACCGAATCGGTAGGTATTCGAATTAAAATTCATTGTTAAATTTTAAATAACCTATCTACATAGTTTTTTTTTTTCGATAATCAGCGACGCTGTTCGATCGAGCGAGAATATAAATTGAATTTTAAACGAGTGAGCCGTATTTTTTTGCATACAATTTCACGGAATAATAGCGTTTTCGAACGTAAAAAACAAAAATTGAATTTTCACCGTGAAAATATCGCTTTCGGGAGTCTATCGGTCGTGTGTCGGAATTGATTGAGCTTTATTAAAACAAATTAGTATTAATTGAATCGGATTCAATTTGATTGTAGTGCGTTCGTTTATCCTACGTACATGTTGTTTCAAATTTGCAATTTTGCAAGCTTTCGCACATTCAATTATCACTCGATGATACGTTTCAACTAATTAATGAAGGAAAATATGTATTGTACAATCTAATAATTTTCAAATAAAGTCCAACACATGCGTATAATTTAATTTGCTCTTGTGCAGAATTGCCATATATTTTTAATTTCTAATAACACGTAGTGCACTCACACGGTGCTCGTTGGAAAATTTCGATACGCAATTGCGCTTATTTTCATTTCATGATTTTTATTTTCGTACTGGGATTTTAACGTTCGAATGTTGCGTCACTTTTCGAACATTCTGCATTAGGAAATCCTTTCAGCGAAATCGGTTGCCATCAATCGCGAACGCAGTACTACATTTAATGGCGATTTACACAGAACGATCAATCAAATCGATTGATGTGTAGGTTTGTACCTCTATCTGATTTGCGATTTGTCATGAAATGTCGTTCGCTTGATTTATGACCTCGCCGTGATATTATAATTCAGATCGTCCATCGAATATATGTAGGGTATGTACATATGTATGTTTGCGCGATAAAAATATATCGCATATGTTGGTAAAATAAATAAAATTATTCAGATCGTATGTACATACTCGTACGTTTCGAGTTTCTTTGCGATTTTGTGATATCTATTTTGAACGCTTTATTCTTTGATCGGCGATCTAATTTAATATGCGCATCATAGTGTATACAAAGAAAATGTCAAATGAAGGTTTCACTATTAATATGTTTGACACATCAAACGGAGCACGTTCGCTCTAAAATCAAAATCAATAATAAATTATAGCCACGGTGTATAATATTAAATACACAGTCGCGCGAAAAAGTATCAATCCAGTATCCTTTTTTAAATTAAGAACATTAAGGCGTGTTGATTAATTTTCTGATCGATAGGTTGGAGAGACAATGCAAAAATTAAAAATCGGCATTGTAATGTAATACCTAGCAAAAGTTTCGTTGTATCATCTGTATTCTCGTAAAAATACTGAAAAAAATCTGTGAATTACGCCTCTACCTGAAGATGAAAAATGAAAATTTGCCTATTAATTTCGAAATCTAAACACAGAATACAAAATTTTAGATAACATGCTCATAAAATTACCACAAATTTATTGAATAAGTACTTTTTGTAAAAATCTAATTTATTTACGTATTACTTGAATTATTCAAATAGGAATACGATTAAATTAAGTATGTACATATAGTAAAAATAAATACTATTTTTTTAATTAAAATTACTATTTATTGAGATTGGAAACAATCATTTGCAAATTTTCATACAAGTAAAAGTGTTAAAATACAAATGCTGGTAGAGACCAGAAAACTTTTTTTAATTAAGCAGATTTTTTCGGGTACAAGAGGTATGATGTATTTCAAAACGAATATCTTATATAACTTAGCCAACTTATGATTCTAACGACGTAAATAATTCAGAAATGGTTTGCAACTATGTATTTATTTTCACAGTGGGCGCTCGCTTAACGTATACGGGAAAATCGTACTGAATTTTTCCCTGAGTTTCTATGCAGAAAATTGAAATTTTTAGTTTTCAACATTACCCACTATTCTAACCAACTTTATTATTCTATTTTTGATACTTTTTTTCTCTTGTCTTCTTCATTTTATAATTATACCTTTATTGTTAATGCTTTATCTTTAAGTCTTTTTTATCCTTATTTTCTTTACTTTATCTATTTTATACTTTTTTCATTTCTATTTCTAAATTTTGCTTATTTTTGTATCTACATGTGAAAATTTGTAATTGGCGTGGATTTCTCTATTTTTCCTATTCTATATTTTATATGTAAACGCTGTAAATTTTCCTAAAATAAATAAATAAAATAAAAATTAAAACATTTCACTTGGGGTTCATTGTAACATCTGGCCGTTATACAATATTATCTAACCTGTATTTATTCGTACGTGCACGTTTTGTACCGTAGTACGAATCACAACCACATAATTAAACTGTAGTGGTTTGCGTTCATTTTTTGGTAAACTTAATCCAGCTTAATTAAAATGATGCTTGATAGTTTTCCCGCTCGCTGTATATGTACGCAAATGTATTTTTGTACCCTTTCGCTCCGCTTGAACTTTCGCATTAGGATCGGTTGAATAATTCGACGCCATTTTGTTTGGCCGAAATCAACTCCTCCACACACTGAGATACATATAATATATAATACATATGTACAGAGGATAGAGACGCTTATTTTATTCAACGGCAACGTTTAACCCGCTCACAGACAACAGTCCGGGGCCGACACGCGATCTTAATAATCAAAACGACGAGAGGCAAACGGGACCAGGCTCTTTTATTCCATCAATAATAAATTGCACAGTGAAACCTAGTACTGGCAACCGACAGTTTTCCGCTTATAAATAACTTGGCCACAACCAGCCGACGGGCAGTGAAAATGGTACGTCGTCACCTACGTGCTGCGCCGGCGTAACTTACGCCGCGAAAATAAATTTGTCGCAGCTAGCAATTACCTCGGAATACATACACATGCAGTCGAGTGGGTGTATTCAATCCAATCGAGACTAATTCTGTTGTAAACTAATTTCGAGAAATTAAATTTCCAACCACTCTATGTAAAATACATACATACATACGTTCCGAGCTGTTTGATATGTACATACATACCTAATGGGAGAGGTGTTGCAATACAATACATATTGAAGGGGATAAGCTGGGGAAATTAATCGGATCTTATGTTACCGTACGATCGGATTAATTACATATGCGATTGGAATGGGAATATTTCAATTATGATATGATATTTGTAACTAAAGCGGCCGATGATTAAATTGCACACACTGTGCGGCTATCGTAATTTATTTTCCAACGACGATTCGAGCATTTCGATCGATTGTTGCCCGAAGCGAACTTTTGAATTTAGAATTTAAATTATTGTCTCGTGTGGGCATTGTTTCAAATTAAAACCCGGATATGCATATGTATATCGCGTCCCCGCAGAACAAAGGTGACACGATTTTGCGAAAATTAAGTACAAAAGTTGTACTAATATTCTCAGAGTGTGACAAATTCGGTCGTGTTGTATGCAATTGAATGAAAAATTTACTTGCGTAAATTCAAACTGAACTGTACTATTTCGTATATAACCTTTTAGCTGTGCCATTTTGTAATTTGGTTATACACTTTATGGGTGAAATGATCGTATAGAATCATTACTTTTCGTGCCAGTTAAAAAGAAAAATACCTTGTTACATTTAAGCACGGCAAATTTATAATAATTAAAATATTATTAGAGGCACAAAACGGAAAATCATTAAAATCGGCCGGAAAAAAGGTGGCAATTTTCTTTTGCCAATTATCAAATCCTTCCAAGTCGCGTGCTGGTCCAATTCGGTTTTTCCCTAACTTAAATTATATTGTAAATTTATAATGACCGGCCGACTAACTGAAAGTGCAAATTTACTCGCGCGTATTAAAAAATGCCTCTAACCTACATGTACGTACATACATACATAAGCTCGATTAAGTCGCATGAGATTTATTTTTTTTTTTTGATTTTCTTAATCGCACCGCACCGCATTACATTATATTGATATGCGGGACAACGCACGCCATATATATATAATAAAAAAATATATATGTACGTATATCCGTTATCAAATTTAATACTTTAATTAAAATACGAGTAGGTGTGCGGTGTGTAATTTTTCATGGCGTGTATAAATTATTAAGCGGCACGCGAATTCCCGTGAATTGCATGTAAGCGTGGGGGGTGCCAGCCCTTACTTTATTTACCGTGCATTACAATTACGTGGCCAATACACGATCGCACTTTTGAGTCGTGTGTGGGGTTTGCGCGTGTGCTTTTGTGTACGAAAGCGTGTGGGGCCGTGCTGGCTACCGAGCGAGCTTTTGCAACTTTTGCGAAATTAAGCACAAAAACGGGGAGTGCTTTACGATATTAGTGCGATTGTTCAATGTTGTTTTATCTATACGGGGTTATGTTGCACTATTTGTAAGTGCACGGCGTTGCCCGAGTGGTTTTTCAGTTGAGCTTTTGATAATTTGGCAAAATTGCGCGTGTCGCCTAAATTGGCATCGTCTGCTGTTAAGGTGGCTGTAAACGATCAACATTCTCACGGCAATGTGTTGCCGGCAATCATTGCCGGTAATATTACTGCAATATGGTGATGTGGACCGGAAATATATAGTCGTGTTTCCCGACACTATTGCTAGTATGGCCGCGTGTTGGCGAGTATTGTTGCCACATTGCTGATGATATCACTCGGTATACGACAATACAAAATCTGGGCTACAAAACATTGCTGCGACGCATGTGATGCTGAAAATGTTGCTGGATGGTTGACGAGCAATATTGCTCGTTTACAGGCCCCTTAAGAATTATAAATTATGACATTATTGGTATTGTTCAATGTTCGTTTATGTATTGGTTTATTATATCAGTGGTCGGGAACCTTTATCCAGCCAAGAGCCAAATTAGGGAAAACCTTGTAAAATTGGTCAAGTTCAATGAACATAGTTTTTAAATCCAACATCCCGCTATGCTTAAAAAATAAGTAATGCGACCGATGCGTACTGCCAGTTATGACGTATGGATGTGAAACGTGGATGTTTAATTCAAGAATGTTACAGTGCACGTAGAGAAGCATGGAAAGATGTATGCTCGGTATAACAAGAAGATATCGTAAGAGGAATACATGGGTGAGAAGCTTTAAAAACGATTTAAAGCTCTTTATAGACACCGAGTTATGGAAATAGGATTAATTTTGATTTTGTGTAAATTGTGTGTCAACGTTGTGTTTCGCGTAAAACTTTTGGATGACAGTGAGAGCCGCAGGTTTTCATACAAAGAGCCGCATGCGGCTCCGGAGCCGCCGGTTCCCGACCGCTGGTTTACATTGTGTTGGTTGTGAATGCATGGCGTTGCTCGAATGTTTTTTTCTACTTGGGGAGTTCTCTAGGTGTTGTTTGCTTTGTATGGTGGATGTGATAATTAAAATTTTTGAACCATGTATAATACAAACTGAAAAACAACAGTTGATTTTCGTGTTGCACTTGTGTTTGAAAAGTAATTTATTACTTGCATTTTAAAATACACAATGGCAATGCAATCTAATTGCAGCTGTTTTCTCATGTTGCGATGCAACGTGAATCCGGGTAATCATAAATATACATACAGAGCAAAAACTCATCTCAATTTTACACCGTTGGAAACAAGCGAATTTGACGCTGTAATTTGTAGTGCCGCTAGGAAAATGAAATACAATATTTTACATTTAGCTATTGATTTGTTTGTTGCTACTATTAATGTATTTTATATAACTGAATAAAATAATATTAAAGTGATTCATAGGTTAGTCGATCCGTGGCTGTAAGCAGTTAACTTACATAATTACTCGCATGAACTTATTTTACCTCCAAACGAAACTGTTCACATTTATATGTATACATATATGTAGGTACATAGCTAGTTTTTTTTTTGTATTATTTTTGGAGCATTACTCAAAGTAAGTATATTGTAAGGTTAAGCTTTTAGCGTTTGTAATAAAATAAAATTATGTACTTGGAAAAAAATTCCATTGTTTCAAGTGAGAGTACGTTGCATACGTACATACATTAATGTACGAGTGCGCAAAAATATAAATGTATCATAAATTTTGTATCATTTTGATTATAAATTCGTCGATTGGAAGTGGGTCGCTGTCGAATTCATTAGTTCGTGGCGTATTCAATTAGCACAATTTAGCATAATGTAAGTTAATTTGGCACATAAATTATGCGCGTACACAAAATAGCGTACATTTGACGGTGGCATTGAAAACAAAAGCTCAGAGTTTCCAACGTTGAAATTTTCAATTTAATGCCAAACGATTTTTCAAACGAAAATTTTACCATTTGCAAGCCTGCAAATGTCAGTTCAATATTTCAACATATTAATGATCAATTTTGCATTGAAAATTTCGACGAAAACATACGACGCTATTGTTGCCACTGGTCGGTTATGTATTTTTGCACTTTGTTATTACTTTTTTGGGAAAAAAATTATTAATTTTAATAAATAAAAAAAAAACGTATAACGTAATATCATATATGTATGTGCGTGTCGTACGTAAGACATTTTGACTTTTGACAGTGACAAAGTATTGCAAAAGCTCAGTAAATATGATGAATTATGTTTCTTACTTAGCTTATGGGTGTGCGCTTCCTAACGTTAGCACGTAAAAGCAACTCCGTATACATATGTATGTAGATTTTCATTTTAATAATACGCGTGTGTACGATTTGAATTATTTTCGTATTAATAATGGAATGATTTATGAACGTGTGTGTGCTTTGCTAGATCGCATGGTAGTCAAGAGTCAAGGTTGTCCAATTATCCAGGGTAAAAATCAGCATTTTAATGATTCTAAAATGGTGTGGGGCAAAATTTCCAGATCGGATTCGTTCCTTAATTTTTTGCTAATCACGGTTTTTTTTATGAAATAAAAGCGGAAAAATTCGAGTGAAAATACAGAATTTCAAATTTAAGGTATGAAAATTTTTACTTTATTTTCTCTCTGGTGTGTTTTTGATTTGTGGTTTATTTCGCTCGTCAACTTGGAATAACGATATTAATTGAGTATTGATGCCAGCGTGTTATTGATATAAAAGCTAATTTTACAGGTTTGATGTTAAAAATTTTAATTTTGAATTGATGCACATTTCGTGGATAAGAACTTTGACTATGTGTCTTTTTAATATTTTTCTTGCAGTGCGTTTGATTCCTATTGATTTTTTTAATCATTTTTCAATGCATAGTACAATACGTCACCGTAAATTTCATAAATAAATTTCACCGTCGTCGTTGTTGTAGATCAGTCATCAACGTTCTAAAGCAGTGATCGGGAATCGGCGGCTTCGGAGCCGCATGCGGCTCTTAGTGCCATCCAATGTTTTGCGTAAAATACAAAATGTTGACACACAAATTACACATGATTCCAAATTCCACAACATCATGGCTATAAAATGTTTTATGATCGTTTTTCAGATTCAATTTTATAATACTTTTTAGTAATAAACTGTCGGACGTTAAGAAATTCGATGAGGACAACTTATTTCTTACATTTCATTAATGATTAATGAGTGACATTTAATCAAATTTTGAATGTAATTTTCAATCCAAAATGTATATTGTTTGTGAAATAATTAATATCAAATTGTTTTGGTCCAATGTATTTTAAATTGACATTTTTGGGTCTATTTACGTCATTGATATATTCGCGTTAGAGCCGCTAATGTATGTTATTGTATTGTAAATAATATCACCAATTTTCTATACAAGTATTGTTTCGAAATGCGAAAACATGTCAATGTGACGATCCTTTTGTGGAAAATATTATTTTATTAGACAAAACGTCCTACGTGTAACCTTGATCTTTGTCTGATTTATGTCAAGTGCGCATATCATGTTCAATATTATTACATGTTTCAATATGATGATAACATTTTTGAAAAATTGAATTATTTTAGGTTTTTTTTTTAATCATTGTCGTTTGAAATCAAACCCAAACGGATATGGACGTTTTGAAAAATTATCGACGTTGTTAATTTTATATTTAATTTCGATCGTTTCAGTGTAACATTCTTTTTTAAAATTGCTTCTGGTTCCATCGACTGTCTCCAGCTATTATTCCGAATTTCTCTCTCGACACCAGCGAAGTTACTCCGGTCCAATCAGCTATTATATCTCACTAGTGTAAGCCCGTTGAATATCAACGCCTGCTGAATTTTAAATTACGTAAAGCGCTTTTTAATAGAGTGAAAAAAAAATAATAGTTTTTATAGCGCCATCTATGTAGTCACGATCCCTTGTATAGGTAATGTTTAAAAAAAAAAGGACTAAATTGACCAAGGGCGATAGCGAATAGCATTAGTGCGAGTTGTCTCGAGGCTGGGGTCCTGCGTTCGATCCCCCACTCTTTCTGGTTTTTTAACAATTTTTCCTCAGCGAGCGTTATCAGCAGACAGGCAGACGGATTTCGGCTATTATAATATATAATGTACAAACTACAGGCAAAATGGGTTTTTATGGCGGGCAAACAAGAATTTTAATGAGTTGTCTAAAAATCAACATTGAACTTGACATATTTTGCACTAGCGTTGCGTCGGCGAGAGGTTTATTAAGTCGTCGTTTTTTTTCTGCCCCATACCTATGTAGTTATTTGTGACAATTATGGGTTGGTTGTATTATTTAATTTACTGTTGTACTATATTAGCTGTTGTTTTGCGTTCTGTTACTATGTTACTATTCTGTTATTAGCTTCTGTTTTGTTGATTTTTTTCATTCTTACTTTGTTACTATTTGTGGGAGACCTATTACACTGTTCGACACGAAAAATGCTTCCGAGACGAGATAGGACTTTTCTTATAGATCTATGCCCAGAGAACACGAATCTGGTAATAAAAAAATGTCGATTGGCTCGAGATTCGGAGATATATGATGAGATATATAAATCACGCGATTTTTTTTATTTCTTGGCGTTGTTCGTTCGATGTCTCAAAATCTGTCGATTGTTTGTTCAAAATGAATATTGGAATCTATAGTTGGGTATTTTATCTTTCATTTGTAGTACTTTTCAGCTTTCAAATCTTTCTAAGTAGTCGTCCAGTTTAAATCAAAAGTCAAAAGTATGTATTTTCCACTTGGGATTTTTTCCAACTGTTAAAACTATTTTATATTAAGTATTTTCTATTTAAACATGTTTATTGGGATAGTGTTCTGGCCACACTATTTATTGGAAGTGTGCTGAACTTTAAATCGGTAAAATAGCTAGCTTAAATCGCGTACTACTGAGACCAAATTTGTGCTGTATATGGTAGCTCTTAGGCGTCAGTTGTATGCTTGTGTGTATAGTGCGTCATAGAGTACATCGAATAGAGCAGTGCAGTGGTTTGAAACTTTTTCAATTTGCTTTTAAATAATTTTGTAATGAAGTAATTAGAAGGTTTTGAATTTAATTGTGTATTTATTAAAAATGTACGTAGCTGTTGGTCTTCCTTAAAAAAAAAAGTAACAAAGTCAACTCAAATCCTCTGTTCCTCGGCGTGTACTACTAACACAATACGGCCATTTCTGAAACGTGTCAATCCCCCGTAGTATATAACACGGCCTGAAACGATAAGCAATAAGTTTTCCGGATGTGCCGTTTAAAATCGTGCGAAAAGCTCGATCGATTTACTGTCGACGGGAAAAATCGCGACGAGCTTTCGCGCGCTGAGAAGAAAATCTCCCGGGTCGAGTATCGGACACGCGCGCTGCTCAGCCGTCGGAAAATTGAAAACGGTGGAAAAGCAAGCTTTTCGTTAGCAGGGGGGGAAAGAGGGAAGGGGGGGTGATTTTCCGAGATTTTCCGAGATTTTCCTCGGACGTGCCACGTCTCGGAATGTCGGCTGCCATTCTTTCCGACACAATTGCGCGTCTCGTCGCGATAAACCGAACGCGACACCGGAAAATCTACTACCTTCTATATACATACATACATATGTATGTATCGGATGCTTTGAAATGAGACCCACAAATATACAGTATACAATACGTGTACACAATTTATAACCTCAACCCTTATTCCGATCTCTTCCGAGTGTTGTATTGTGCTTAGTCGTAATGCAGATGGTACATACGTACATACATACATCCAGTTACGAGTTTAAATTGACATACTTCAGTGAAATATGTCAGACGCCTACAAATATATACCACATCGTATGTACATATACGTACATATATGCAAACGGACAATGTCCAATGTATTTTCGTATTATTAAATGAGGTGTGAGTCGCATTTGACCCATATTCCGATATGGAAAGTTACAATGTCGTAAGCTTAAAGCGTTGATCCAACTATATAAATTGTTAATAATTTTTGCGTGTGCATTATACAGTTCACATTTAATCCTCCAATTGTCTAATGTACGGTAGCGGCAAAATTTTGTGTAATTTGTCTTAGTTAAAGAACCCTGGTCATTAATCGATATTAAACATTGCAGAAGTACTCACTATTACCAAGCAAGTTACACAGTATAATTATCGATTGCGATATAACACCTTTCTTAATGTTTCCAGGACAATAGAATGTTTTGCTTTGATGACTTTGAATAAATTTTGTTAATGAAATGATTATTTTCAATCCTAAATGTATATTGTTTGTGAAATAATTAATAACAAATTGTTTTGGTCCAATGTATTTTAAATTGACATTTTTGGGTCTATTTACGTCATTGTTCGCGTTAGAGCCGCTAATGTATGTATGTTATTGTATTGTAAATAATATCACCGATTTTCTATACAAAAAAATATACAAGTATTGTTTCGAAATGCGAAAACATGTCAATGTGACGATCCTTTTGTGGAAAATATTATTTTATTAGACAAAACGTCCTACGTGTAACCTTGATCTTTGTCTTTTTATGTCAAGTGCGCATATCATGTTCAATTATTACATGTTTCAATATGTTGTTTGTTTTGTCGAGATTTCTCTTCACTTCTCGGAGAACGGTAAACAATTTCTGTATTTGCGCTCACTTTACAAGGTATCGTTCTTTATCAATATTTTCCATAACGTAGGTATAAACATTTTTATTTTTTATCGAAACGTGTACGGCTTACATTTCACTCGTTCACGTCGGCATGTTATATTTGCTGGAAAAGCTCTCTACGCGAAGCTTTCGCATTATTTTCCACGCGAACAATGTCTTTTTTTTTTCTTTCCCAACTTCGTGTTTCACGCATTGTTTGTGTATGCAAAATAATAGTGTTTTTACTGGGTATCAATCTGGTTTGATGTATTGAAACCGTACACATGCATAAAAAAATCAGCGATTGTTTTTTTTTTCATTCGGGGTTGAAATTTTCAAAAGATTTTCCGTATTACATGCTTTGTGTGTATAATTTATTTAATTTCGTGATTTTTTTTTATTTTATTTGCCTATGTGTTTTATATTCAACAATTAAACGAAATTGCCGACGCGCTGCGCTGTGGCTAACGAAATACGATTAAATTACACGTTTAAAAGTTAAACACAAACGAAGTTTGTTATTACGGTTCAAATTTGAAAGCTTTTCGTTATGATTCGAACGTTCGTTCGTTTCATTTGCAAGATTTTATGTTAATGCAATCCATTAGAGTCGTTTCGTTTATTAGAGAATGTTGAATAAATTCAATTTCATTCTCGAGGCGAGAGGACGAGAGCGAAAATTTCGCATTTTATCGCAGATTATTCGGTAAATTGCCAGATATTTCGTCATTTTTTAACTTCAACACAATCAAAGTAAACTAAAACAGCCGATTTTAGATTAGTTGTTTCAATTTTTTTTACGTCAAATTTGATTGATCGCTAGATTAAACTCCAATACGCACGAAGAATACTAAGCGGTCCATGAATAATAACCATGCGTTTTATACAGAACGATTTTGTAATTAAAATGTGTTTCCTCGGATAGAATAGATTTCAAAGCTTTAATAAAATACAAAATGCGTCAAATATCTTGTGCAATGCAGTTTATTTACGAAAAAAATTAAAATCAAATTAATAATCCGTACAGCGTTGCTGAAAGCGAATAACCTATTACGCTATTTTATATTATATATTTTTTCACGCTTTCATACTCGTATATGCGAGTATGAAATATATGTATGTATATTACCTACGTATTATTTTAATTAAATTCTTGCGAAAATTTAAAACATTCAATATACACTGCAAATTTTGTGTTTGCGGTTTAATATAAAATTTTTCAGTGGCCTATGTATGTATTGCAAAATTGGAAATTATTATGTGCGTGCTGCAAATCTTATTTATTTATTATGTATGTATAGAGATATGTAGTTTTTTAAACGATATCTCGAATTGATTCAATTAGTGGTATTTTATAATACGCCATTGGTACTAATATATTGACAACGTACACTTATATGCAGTTTTAATTATTTATTTTATTATTCTTCTTCTTTTGTAATTAAGGATAAGATCATTGTCTGTGAGTCTTTTTATAACTATATTTCAGTGAGTGGCCTTTTTCTTTTAATGACCTCATAGCTGGTAGAATTGGAGCGCTCTATTATCTGGCTCATGCATATATTCTTTTCTCGGTCTTACTCTTCCTCGCTTCCATTCTACCTTTCCCTTTATGATGTTGGTTAAAAATTCATCATTCAAAATATTATTATACGATGTTGAATTACACCAGTAGCTTCAGCTATACCAAATTGTTACTGTTGCTTGTGATGATTAACTATTGGATTGTATTTTTTTTTGTTCTTCGGAAAATTGAAATATTTTTTATTAAATTCGTTTTATATTGGAATCTTTCTTACAAGATTCAGACAGCAGTCAGTGACAGTGAAAAGGTTGCGAACGTTCGTGCGTAATTATTGAAATTCGGTCGAATAAGTCAAGCTTTGCGCACAAAGCTCTCCCACTCTCCGCTTTCCGCGTCCTCGTGACGTGACCGCGGTACAAAAAGCTCTCTCTCTCCTCTTTAATGCGGAAAAACTCGGTGAATTTTCCGCGATATATCAAACGAACGGCTACGCCCACATAGCGGGAAAATTCGCACGCGCCTACTCGCGAAAAATCTATACCCACGCAGATAAAGAATACGCGTAGATGGATCAAATTTTCGGCTACTTTGATCTTGTACACAAATAGAAGAAATACTCTAAGACGTACACGTGTATTTAGTATGTCGGGGTGATTTTTTTAGTTCAAAAATCGTACACAATTCAACAACAAAAAAATATATCGATCGATTCCAGTCACTTATTGTATTGTACAGGTTACCGAAATAATTTTTAATGCATATAAAATTTTAAATCTTTTATTAGTAACACACGCATGTGTTTCGAATGTGCCATAAACGTCATACGTACAAGTCGAATATGTTTTATTTTCACAATTGAATTGTGTTCAATCAAATTTAAGCGCTCCTTTTACTCTGTGTGTATACGATAAATATTGAATTCCGTGTACCATACATACACGTATTCTCGATGTTTATTTTTCCACGATTGATTTACAAATCCGATGTCGACGGATCACAGTAAGCTCGGTATTGTAGTTCGGATGAACTTTCGCCGGTATCGTGTTGATTGTGCGACATTTGATCTGTTTTGTATGCACGGTAGCGATTGACATTATTTGCGTTCGCTCGCTGAAACTTTCAATCAGATCCACACGAAAACAGGATATCGAATTGTAATGAGATTGCGACATCGTACGTCGGTCACGAAACTTTTCGATTAGTATCGGGAAAACTATGTTACCCACTATATCGTGGTCGTCACTCGGAAATACGTGATATATTTCCTTTCGTGTGTGTATAGTATGTAATGTAAGTTTAACGTATATCTATGAAAACTACCGTATATCGCAAAGCTGCCCCACAATATCTGTAAGTTGTGTGTGGCGTTTGTCGGTTGTGTTTTCCAGGAAACGTCAGGCAGGAAAAGCCTTTGTGCATCGTTATCGGACAGTTGCATTCGCCCGTTTAAACATAACCGGTTTAATTAACCGAACTAACCGGTCGAGGCCGATATACTATTTGCGAGCGGCTTACGCTCGTGTATTGTGTTTGGGTGTATGGATGTTTGCATTTTCCAGTGTTGTAATGCCACCGCATTACGATATCGACTAGTTTACATATATGCAGTTATAAAACGTATATGTGTGTGCTACAAACAAAACTTATTCAATTTCAACGGTCGATTCTTAATACCCACAGTACGAAGCGCAAATAAAATGTGATGATGATGATGAACATGTAGTTATGATTCTGAATATGGTTTTTCATTAGATGCGTCGACGGTGTACTTTAATAATATGCGACAGGATTATGCGGGATGAGGTGTGATGATGAGATGAAAAAATTAAAAGAATGATATCGTGAAAAATGCGTTTTAATCAAAAAAATATATTATTTTGGTGAAATGACGGCAAATTACAATTATAAAGTGGCAAATACAATAAATTACCGAACATTCGAACTCGATCACAATTTCAATTGTAAATTTATGTACATAGAGCGCTGTTTACAAATAAACAGTCGAAAAATTTTGGGTATCAAATTTTTAACGGATAGATTCTTATTACAAAAGCGTATGATTGAATTCGAACGTTTTAGTACTTTGGAGAAATGCAATAGAAATTGCCTTTTTTTTTTTTTTTTTTTTTATTTATTTTAAATTAAACATTGATAAAGAAATACAATCTACATTTACAACAAAATAATAAGTAATAATGAATGAATAAAACCAGTCTCATTTGGCTTTTACATTATGAAAAAAAAAGTATGATAATATTTTGGGAACATTTAATATACATTTTATACGATCAAATCTTAATACATAAAAAAAATACATCAGTGTAAAAGTGTTGTGTGATTGTTTTGTTTATACTATTGTTAATAATTACAAATAATAATTTTTTTTTTGTCGTGTCCGTTGCGACTAATACCTATAAATAAGCAGACGGATTAATCGGACAGTTTTCTCACCGCCGAAATGTCGTATGAGTAAATTAACAACAGACAAGATGACAAAGAAAATTTTTCAAGAAACAGTTTATCCCCCCCCAACATAAAAGCATCAAGATTTAATTTTGAATATTGTACGAAATGTCCACCGTGTGTCGTGTAACAACTTTGGATCATTTGGATCAAGTTCCAAAATGGCTCGCGGAACCAGTGGGCGTAACCGGTAACGTTCCGCAGTGTACACGCATTGCAATATTACAAACGCGCGAAGATTCGCACCGAAACCGACCGCATTTTACATTTCAATATACATAAATCCTAAACAAAGGCGATATAAAAAAAAGGGGAGCGGCTCGAGTATAACAGAAATCAAAAAAAAAAAAAAAAAATTACGATCCAGCGAACCGGTTAAAAATTCAAACCGGTTCGCTGATCGTTTTTTTTTTCCGGTTCACCGCACAACGCTCTCTATTCAATCGGTACATTAAAATAGTTAAGTGAGATTGGGGGGGGGGGGGGGTCGGGTTGTGCGGAAAAAATAATGCAAAAATTAATTTAATCAAAGTGTTTAATCAAATTACACCGTGTAATTTGGGGCACGGGGCGAATTTTCCGACAAATTTGTGCACTGTGGCCGTAAAGGGGGGCGGTTTCGCCGATGCGCGCCAAAATTTCCATACTCAAACTTTTGACGGATTTTACACATTTTCCACGCACGAATCGGAATCACGATTTTACACATTTAAGGAAAGAAAAAAAAAAAAATTTTCCAAGACGTTCGGAAAATTTTTCACACAATTTTCTAGAAAATTTTTCCCTCATACGGGGAGACTCAATGTGTCTCGAAACGTTGATTGTGTCGGTCGGATTTTTTTTTCATACGATACATTTGCATTGTAGTAATTTTTCCAGTGAAAAAGAAAATTTGGGGGGGGGGGGGGTTTTCTTAAGATTTTCCGAGGGGGAGGGGGGGGTGTTGTGTGTAAAATAGGGGCTACGCCCACTGTTTTTTGTGGGTGGGCGAGTACTCACCCGGCGTGCACGAAGGGCCCTCGGTGCACGTGCGGCAGGAGGGCCACGGTGAGCGCGAGCAGCGCAGCGCCGCAGGCCGCCATGTCTCACACGCGCAGCATCACCGCGTGAGTGAGGGTTGAAACGAGCGCCCTCTCATGCGGCCGCGCGAATTACGTCGAGGGGGAGGGACGGGGTGGAGGGGGGGGAGGGTCGGGTGGCGGTAGTGGTGGTAGTTTTTCCAGGGGGGTCGAGCTTTGGACGCGTCCCACGACCACCGCCGCCTGTGGCGATATGACGATATGAGCCTCAGTCGAGTCACACAGATATTACAGACACACCCCGCTTTGACACCCCCCCTCCCCGCACCCACCCTGGGCGCAGACGGTGATCGTACCCCGGCCTAGGGGTGCACCCTTAAAATCCATTCTAAGCGGGCACTAGGCACGCTTGCGCACCCCTATCGAGCGGGGTGTTACGCCCCCTCCCTACGTAGCGCTCCCCCGCGCGTCTCCCACCCCCCCTACGGCGTCGGCCACGATCCGCAAGGCACTCTCCCGCCGGCCGGCGTACAACGAGCCCGCTATCGATCAAAGCGGCTCGCAGCTGCCGCCGCTATAATTAGCCACACACCACCCCCCTTTATATCCGCCCCCATTCGCGACCCCCCCATGGTGACGACACGGCCGGCTCACTTGCACTATCGGCGGAGGGCGCGTACCTCTCTCGGATATTATATTTACGCGATTACGCTCTATTCATTATACGTCTAGTGTGGGGGGGGCACCACCCCCCCAACACCCCCTCCTACTCCACCGCTCGCATATGAGTTTTATTTAGTTTCAGGTTCACAGTGCACGGTAATGCTCTCCCGTTGAAGGTAAAGGTTACTACCGACGCCGCGCTTCACGCGCGCCACCAACAACTGAACGTCTCCACGGGCTCAATATGACGATTGTCACGTACTGGTGACTGAAAATCAGCGCGTCGACTTATTATGGTGGTTACAACGTGTTAAATGGTCGCTACTATCAACGGGGGGCGGGGGGGGGGGTGTGTCTCAAGCTCAAAATTAAAATGTTGATGACGATCGTCACGCATTGCTACTAGCAACTGAAAATTAGCGCGTTCTCTTTTTATGATGATTGCGACGTGTTATAAACGATCGCCACTCGGAACGGGAGTGAGGGAGTCTCAAGCTCAAAATATCTCAATTTGACGATCGTCACGCATTGCTACTAGCAAATGAAAATTAGCGCGTTGTCTTCTTATGATGATTGCGACGTGTTAAATGTTGAATGATCGCCACTGGGAAACGGGAGTGGGTGTCTCAAGCTCAAAATATCTCAATTTGACGATTGTCACGTATCGTGCTACTGGCAACTGAAAATTAGCGCGTTCTCTTCTTATGATGATTGCGACGTGTAAGACGATCGCTACTAGCAACGGGGGGGTGTATCAAGCTCAAAATTAAAATGTTGTCTTACGATGACGATCGTCACGCATTGCTACTAGCAACTGAAAATTAGCGCGCTGTCTTCTTGTGATGATCGTGACACGTTTAACGCTCACTACTAGCAACGGGGGTGTCTCAAGCCCAAAATTAAAAATTTATCTTACGATGACGATTGTCACGCATTGCTACTAGCAACTGAGCGTCTCACGCTAAAAATCAGCGTGTCGTCTTCTTATGACGATTGCGACGTGTTAATTTCTCACTACTAACAACTGAGCGTCTTAAGCTCAAAATTGAAATGTTATGATGATTACGACGTGTTTAATGCTTGCTACTAGGAACAGGACTCAAAATTAAAATGTCATCTTTTTATGATAATTGTCACGTATTTAATGTTTGCTACTAGCAACTGAGCGTCTCAAGCTCAAAATTAACGTGTTATCCTCTAATGATGATTGTGACATGTTTTGTGCTCGCTACTAACAACTGAACGTATTAACCGCTTAATCTCAAACGAGAGTATCAACCCTCTCGTGATGACTATCACATGTCTATGTACTTGCAACTAACATTTAAACGTTGTTTTTAACTCTCAGAGCCTTATCTTATGTCAGTATATGAACTCAAGATACTAGTCTAACTCTACCCTACGACCACTATGTATACCGAACCACAATATCAACATCTCATCTCATAGTGATGATTATGGCACGTGTAATATTTGCTACTAACAACTGAACATTAAGTTTAACTCTCGTAGCCTTATATTATGTACAGGAGCTATAGCGATCACTGTGGCATGTTTAATGCTAGTATTCCTTCAGTATATGTACTGGCTCAAGATATCGATGTTACACTACATAGATTACTGTAAACGTCTAAACTGAACGACTTAACCGCAATATCAGAAAATTAACTTCTTGCGCTGACCATGACATATTTAATACTTGCTACTAACAATTGAGTGTTTAGTTTGAGTAACAAGTCAGAACCTTATCTTCCTACAGTATATTGGCTGAAGATACTCGTCTTATTAGACTACAACTACTGTTTTTAAACAGCAATGTTGGATTTTGAAAATTTTTGTAGTATGGTTACACTATGGTCAGCTTAGATATGAGTCGCCTAGTTCCAAATCCCGATAAGTCCACAATATATAAAAAACGAGGATAAAATATTTTCTGGTTCTAAGAATGTTTTCAAACGATGCCTTATACTTGAATTATTCCAAATACTGCCAAGTGCGCCGTAAAAAAATATTGAAAATCAGTGTTAGTTCCAAAAACTGACAATTTAGCCATATTTAGAAACAAACAACGAGAAGTCCATGTTTCTAATCTCAATATTTTGTTTAATATCAACAAAATTAAGTTTAAATGAGTTTAAACGCCATCAAGCAAATAAGTCGTAAATTAACAGAATAACCGCGTTTGCAAACAAGTGAGTTTTATGGACTTATCGGGATTTGGAACTAGGCGACTCATATATCCTCTATGGTGTATCAACGGATTTAGATCGACTGACTGTTGTTGATTAATTATAACATGCCCAATGCTCATTACTAACAATTGAACATCTTTAATCCTTCTTGTAGCATTTGGGATCAACAAAATAAAACAAAACAATAATAGAGGTTAGCGCTCTTAAGCTGTGTGATTTGCGTGGCTTTGAAATTTAAAGGCTCAAAGTATCGCGAAATGATTTAATTTGTAATGTAAAATAGGTAGATAATCTCGGGTCCATACATGCAATAGAAGCACTGCATGTCATAAAATCTGTCAAAAGGAAAAAAAATAAAAGAGCTTTCGGAAATGTGTTACGAAAAATGAAATATTGATTGCTTAGGTCAAGATGTCACCGCACGCCACTCTAAGATACTATTATATCGAAAGATTGATGTTATGAAGCTTTCGAGTGCTATGTTTATATTGCGAGTTGAGATTTCATTCGAGATGACATACGATCCGATTGCTATTCTCGAATAATCTAATAAATACTGAAAGTGGGAAGCTTTCATTTAAACATATTATGAGGATAGTTTGAATATATGTACGTATGTACGTATGCAGTATAGTTTGTTTTAATAATTGAGATAGCAAACAGCGGCGCGTTGAAAGTTTCACGGTTCAAAGTATGCGATGCGCTCCGATCGGCGACGCAAAGCGGCTAGAGCGTGTGACACTCTCAGAGCTCGGGTTCAAAGTTCACAATGCGCTCGAATGCATATATGTATGTAAATTGCACATGGCAATAGATGCAAATTAGATCATCCTCACGGGGTATTTTACACAAATATTCAAACGCTGGATTGAAATATCCAACACGCTCCTTTGGGAAATTCAAATAAAATAGATTGACGATTATAAATGGTGATTGATTGTTCCATTGATAAAATCATAGTGATGAGGTAGTAATCTAGCAGTAGTCGAACACTGTTATGAATTATTACAAAATCAACTCACAATCATGCCGTGTATTTGTACATACATACATACATATATGTGTTATAATAAATTTTATTTTAATTTAGTAACACGGTGGTAGTTTAGAGACATTGCATTTGCGACACAACATTATGTACTGCGAAATGGTTAAGCCTAGTGTGAATGGTTGAGCAACACTGCCTTTGAGCAGTGTACCGGCAATGGGGTAACAATTATTCACGGCGCAATTAAATAATGTAATGCGGACACTGTGTAAGCGCATTGTATTATGCATTTGAATAGCATTTGATCACATTAATTGACAGCTTTATTGTATGACACAAGTCGATTACTTGTACGGTGGGGTATATTATCCAATTTGTGTAATTGCACGCCCGCCACCCTGTCAGCTTTCGACCGAGAGGTCTAAAAATGACTATTTAATTTTGCCGAGTGCGATTTTCTGCACGAGCCGGAAGTTTCAAAGACATAATTGACTGTGAGAATAAATGACCTTTCAAAAGGAAAAAATAGAGATACGATATAGAGCGGAGTCTGTGAAAAATTAATGCTCGACGGCGCGGGAAGACTACGTATCAAATAGGTGAAAAGGTAAACTTTTCGCGATTTTTTTTCAACGGTTCAAAATACAACCACGCCCGTTGTAAATAGTGAAATAAAATTGTAAATGTGTGTAAACAAACACAGTTTGACCGAAATGCGGTTATTTTCGTTGAAAGTTGGAAAAAAACTGCTTCAAAGTGTTCAAATGTAGTTTTTTTTAATGTAGTCAAATGTAGTTTCTGGAATTTTTTTCATCCGTTAATAACAGTCGCATATAATCAGAAGAATGCATAAATATATACGACTTTTTTTATTTGCAGATTTCTGCAAAAGTTGCAACACATTCGTTGTATAAACAGTCGAATATAATCGTTTGCGAATAATATGCCTCGGCATTTTGATAGAGCGCGCAAAAAACACTGGCTCACATTGTTCTCTTCAGAATCAACTGGTCAGATTGATGAAATTTAAAATGATGCGTACAACAAAATTCATTTATAATTTAATATAAAAACCACGGGTTCCCAACCTATGGGTCGCGACCCCTAATGGGGTCGCGAAAGGTTTTCTGTGGGGTCGCCAATTGAAACAGTAAACTAAAATTTTTTTGTGAGTTATGGCGTATGGATGTGAAACGTGGATGCTAAATTCAAGAATGCAACGTAAGAACCAGTGCATACAGAGAAGCATGAAAAGATGTATGCTTGTAAGATGTAACAAGAAGAGATCGTAAGAGGAATACATGGGTAAGAAGTATGACCAGTGGTAGATATAGCAGAACGTGTGAAAAAGTTGAAGAATCGATGGCAGATGGACGCGAGAAATACTGGAATGGTGTCCGAGAGGATGTGAAAGAAAGCAAGGAAGACCGAGTGGACGATGGGCTGATGAATTGAGAAGAATGTGTAGAGTACACATGTATGTATATGTATGTATGTATACATTTATAAAAATAAAGTTACACTCCAAGTGAGATAAATTTGTTTTTATATATCAATTATATGTAGTTGCAGACGCATTTAGTGTTCGTAATTAATTAACGTTTAAATCCAACATTCCGCAAAAAAAAAGAAGTTATGACGTATGACGGAATACATGGATAAGAAGCATGACCAAAGTGGCAGATATAGCGGAACGTATGAAAAAGTTGAAGTGGACACATAGAATGGATGGATAATGGACCCGAGAAATACTGGAATGATATCCGGGAGGATGAGCTGATGAATTGAGAAGAATGTGTGGATTTGGATGCAGATTGCTCAAGACAGTCAGGAATGGAGGAGGTTTGGAGAGGCCTTCATCCAGCAGTGAATGTTGAACGGCTGAAAACGATGATGAATGCAATTTTCTTGTGTCTTAATGTTTGAATAATATTTTTCGCCTTTTTAAAATATATCGGGGTCGCGGGTCACTTGGCTTTTTTAAAAAGGGGTCACCACTCGACAAAAGTTGGGAACCTGTGCCTTAAACGCTTAAGAATTGTATTTAACATAAGTTATTTTTCCAAACGCGTAAAGTACAATTAAGTAATTGAACTATGCGCAGTAGAATACAATGTAATCCACATACGTTTTTCTGCATCGAGTATACCTAAATGGAAAAATTGTACAAAAATTATTATTTTTGCGATATTATGTATGTACATTACACTTTGACGATGGCCGTAAATAAACGTATGAACTCTGAGCTTTACTTCGATGCACATTCTTCGATGCTACTCGCAAAAGATTAAATTGAAAAAGCACACGGGTACAATAGGTGGATAATGTTTCCACGTGTGGTGGAGTGTAAAACGCCACTTCCGGTCGGCGAAAATTCATCTAATAATTTATCAATCCTAAAAGCCGACGCGAAAACCGTAATAAAACAGCGAGATAACGGAGCTAAAATAATAACGACACAATTTCGAATAACCTTTAGGTGACACGATAACAATATGAATATTCATATCGTCAATGTGTTTGAGACGATGTGACTGTGCTCGTTCGCCCGGAAACAAATAAGTTGGTAAATAATTTAAAATCCACAACGAAAAATTCACCCAAATATACATACATACATACACGAGTATAGGCGTCTATATAATGAATACAATATCGTCGCGGCGAAAAACCCGTGAAAATATACGCAAACACATACGTATATAAATAAAACCGTTACGAATGAATAATTGACGAGATGTCGCCTTGCGGCACTCGGACAATATTCACAACCGGAATTTACATTTTTTGTTTAGAAAAACTATCTTTGCCCGCCACCACTGGTACGACATTTTATGCGAGAGAGTAACGTCGTACATTTTTAAACTTTTCCCCGTGTGTGTGTGTTTGTTTGTTTGTTTGGCTGTGTTTGGTTTTTCCGCGCTTTCACGGTTTTTCCGGGCCACTTTTAATTTTTTTTTATGTTTCCACCGTTGTCCCTGTACTTATGCTCGACAATGGTATTCGTTTAAACGGCGAGTTTCAAATTAAATTACAACCGAGGAGGATAATAGTGACGCGTCTATTTACATTAACGCCGAAGCTCGCTGGGTAAATGTACACATATTTATTTTCTGCATGAAACATTAGATAATTTTCCATTTGAAAGTGTTCCCTCACTCGCGGGTCTCACGCGATAATTAAAATGTTTTCAATTCAACGCGGGATGAAGTTTCACTCGGAAAAATCCAGGAAAACTCTACCGACTGCGAAGCGTTTAAATTCATAATACTGTTGATGTCTGCGATGTTAAATCGTGTTGAGTGTAACATACACACTATGAGAGTGTTTTGTAAATTTAAATATTTTACGTGGATAATATGCTTTATACATAAATACATAATACATGTTTATACACGTATATGTAGTGAATAGGGTTCGATTATCTTATTGATTAATATATGTACATACATACTTGACGCAACATATGTAGATGATGTTTTTTTTTACTTTTTGAACCAATGAAGTTTGAGCCTCATTATTATTTTGATACGACAACATTTTAAACACAAACGTCCAAAAAATTCCACACTTGGACCAAATTGCAATTAACTTTTATTGGAAAATAGTAAATACAATACATAAATATCAAATCTGTCCGTTTATCCGCCAGGAAATATGGATTGACGAACTAATTATTATTTTACATGTATTTTCTGTCGTAAAATAAATTGTATCATCAACGGGAAATAATTGGTGTAAATACATATGTATATATGTATGTGTATAAAAGCGAAAAATGTGGCCTATATAATAAACCTTCGCAATACGAGGCGTTTACGAGTTAAATACGAGCGAAGCGAGAAAACGTCGTGTACACACTATACCGTCAAATCATCAATACGCATATAGTTAATAATGTTAATAGGTATATTAGATGAGTTGGACTGGTCGAGTGTAAGAGAGAATGCGAAATTTTGTATGCTAGCGTTTATTTACATATAAGTTAGACAAAAAGTTGTTACATACATATGTATGTATGTAGTTATAACACTAAGATTTGACTAACGTCGAATCATCGAAAAAGTTCCTGGCGGCCTTAAAACGACACTTCCATACAACTAGATTAAATAAATACATACATATATAATTTTAAGAAATATATGTAAATAAAATTGAAAGATTCCTGGAAGCCTTAAAACAGCACCTCTGTACAAGCGTAGGAGATAAGTTTATTTTGTAATTTTAGCTTCAAGTAATATTTACTTGAAGCTAAAACTTTTTTTTTGGAACTTTTGAACTTTTTTTGAATTTTTTTTTTTTGATTTTTTCAACTTTTGACCCCCTAAAGCCATGCCGGCAATCTAACCACCCCCAGACGCCCCTCCTACCCCGGCGGCCCCTTTTTTGGACTCCCGAAAAACAATGTCGGCCCCTTACCACCCCCCAGACCCCCCTCCTGCCCCAGCGGCCCCTTTTTTGCACTCCCGAAAAACTATGCCGGCCCCTTACCACCCCGTCACACCCCCCCCTACCCCAGCGGTCCCTTTTTGGACTCCCGAAAAACTATGCCGGCCCCTTACCACCCCTTTTTTTGACACACATAAAGCCGTGCCGGCCCATCACCACCCCAGAGCCGCCTTCTACCCCGGCGGCCTCTTTTTTGGACTCCCCGAAAGCAATGCCGGCCCCTTACCACCCCACAGACCCCCCTCCTACCCCGGCGACCCCTTTTCGGACTCCCGAAAAACTATGCCGGCCCCTTACCACCCCCCAGACCCCCCTCCTGCCCCAGCGGCCCTTTTTTTGCACTCCCGAAAAGCTATGCCGGCCCCTTACCACCCCCCAGATCCAAAAATACAAATATTAAAAATTCAGCGGGCGTTGATTATCAACGGGCAATAAGCTAGTATATTATAAATAGCCTCAAATTAAATAGTCCGTTCGTCGAAATATTTTGTTTTCATTGATAATTTGAACTGTTCGCTATAATTACCGCTGTTCCCATCCCACTTATAAAATAATAATCGATTCATTCATTCATTCAGTCGTTCATTGATTCAATTCTAGTACTGATGATTGAATTGAATTGTATGAAATCACACCCAGCAGTATACACCAGGTATCACCGAAGGCATTTCCTCGAACACCTAAATGCATTCTCCCATCTAGCCGGTAATGTTATAAGCGTTTGGATTAAGACTACGCCCTCGATCAGCGTCTCCCAAACTGTTAATAAAATAAGAGGGATGCCACCGTAAAACTGAGATGATTTCGTAATGGGGCACCCCTCTCTTTCTCCATCTGCTATATATGTATCTTATTCTTCGTATCTATCCGTGTATCTCGCATTCTCTCTCTCGGTTTTGTGTCTCCGAAAGACCGGCAGCGTCTTTGACAGTTTAATTTATTCAAGGGGGCCTCGCGCGCCTCGTAAACGGAATTATTAATCGGAAACGGAAACTAATTCCGCGGTTTTAGAGACTATATCGAAAAATCAATCTTGCGACAACGAGTGCGAGAGACGCGTGTGCCAACCCTTAAATGCGTTCCACATAACCCCTACCCCCAACTTTGCCATATTTTCATCGGCCCTGAGAGCGTTAGTCGCTTTCCGGAGAGATTCTTCTTAGTTGAAGCGCACTTACTTGTACACTATCCACTTTGGATTAATTATTAAGTGAGACGTTCGCGAGCGAAAGCTCCATCTCCCTTCTGCCCCCGCGCTGTTCGTCATTCCCCTACTAATCTTTAAGCTCGCGAGCTTAAAGTTTTCTTCTTCGATGACGTGCCGACGATCATCCGATATTAATTGCAGCGATTCGCTTTAAGCCAGAACTTTTCTGATCACACTCACTGGATAGTTTTTTGACGTTCACCAGTTCGGACAAGAGCTTTCGCCAATTCATTTCACCGTTCAAAAATGTCAAATTTCAAAAAATTCAGTTTTAATATATACTACGTATATTTAATACGTATGTATTGCGGTTCATTGTTAAATATCTAATATATAAAACACTTAAGTTTGTATGTATGTATGTACGTATGGGTCATTCGTCAATTACCAGGCGTTGCTCGGATACGATTAATAGAAACGTCGAAGTACACACGATAGTAGATGTTTTCGGCAGATTTAAGTACGTACGTCCCCGTCCCCCCCCCCCTTAACCCCACCCCTCCACATCCCCGCATCCCTCCTTTATTACCCGGCTTTGCCCGGGGTGTAATTAATATAATGCAATATAGTGTTTTTTTAGTAAATTATTTCGGGAGCTCAAAAAAAGTGGCCGCCGGGGCAGGAGGGGGGTCTGAGGGGTAGTAAGGGGCCGGCATTGCCTTTCGGGAGTCCAAAAAAGGGGCCGCCGGGGTAAGAAGGAGGGTTTGGGGGTTGGTAAGGGGCCGGCATTGCTTTTGGGGAGTCCAAAAGGGGCCGCCGGGGTAGAAGGGTGGTCTCGTGGGGGTGGTAAGGGCCGACATTGCTTTTCGGGAGTCCAAAAAAGGGGCCGCCGGGGTAAGAAGGAGGGTTTGGGGGTTGGTAAGGGGCCGGCATTGCTTTTTGGGAGTCCAAAAAGGGGTCGCCGGGGTAGGAGGGTGGTCTGGTGGGGTGGTAAGGGGCCCCCTCCTGCCTCGGCGGCCCCTTTTTTGGGCTCCCGAAATAATTTACTAAACAAACACTATATTACATTATATTAATTACACCCCGGGCAAAGCCGGGTAATAAAGCTAGTGTTAGATAAGTCAACTAGACTGCAGCGGTCGCCAAACTTACGGACCTCACGGACCACTACCATGATTTTTTCCAAAAAAAAAATAACGTTCTAAATATGAAAAGGTAATTCTTGTACATATTTGCACACCAAGTTATTTGCAAAAAGTTATAATAGCCGAAATCCGTCTGTCTGTCTGTCTGCTGATAACGCTCGCTGAGGAAAAATTATTAAAAAAACCAGAAAGAGTGGTGGGGGGGATCGAACCCAGGACCCCAGGCTCGAGAGAACTCGCACTAATGCTATTCGCTATCGCCCTTGGTCAATTTAGTCCTTTTTTTTTTTTTTAAACATTACCTATACAAGGGATCGTGACTACATAGATGGCGCTATAAAACTATTATAAAGGTTTTTTTTTTTGTCACTCTATTAAAAGCGCTTTACGTAATTTAAAATTCAGCGGGTGTTGAATTCAACGGGCTTACACTAGTGAGGTATAATAGCTGATTGGACCGGAGTAACTTCGCTGGTGTCAAGAGAGAAATTCGGAATAATAGCTGGAGACAGTCGATGGAACCAGAAGCAATTTTTAAAAGGAATGTTACACTGAAACGATCGAAATTAAATATAAAATTAACAACGTTGAAAATTTTTCAAAACATCCATATCCGTTTGGGTTTTATTTCAAACGACAATGATTTAAAAACCTAAAATAATTCAATTTTTCCAAAGTGTTATCATCATATTGAAACATGTAATAATATTGAACATGATATGCGACGTAAAAAGACAAAGATCAAGGTTACACGTAGGACGTTTTGTCTAATAAAATAATATTTTCCACAAAAGGATCGTCACATTGACATGTTTTCGCATTTTGAAACAATACTTGTATATTTTTTTGTATAGAAAATTGGTGATATTATTTACAATACAATACATACATTAGCGGCTCTAACGCAAACATATCAATGACGTAAATAGACCCAAAAATGTCAATTTAAAATACATTGGACCAAAACAATTTGTTATTAATTATTTCACAAACAATATACATTTTGGATTGAAAATTACATTCAAAATTTGATTAAATGTTACTCATTAATCATTACTGAAATGTAAGAAATAAGTTGTCCTCATCGAATTTCTTAACGTCCGACAGTTTATTACTAAAAAGTATTATAAAATTGAATCTGAAAAACGATCATAAAGCATTTTATAGCCATGATGTTGTGGAAATGGGAATCATTTTGATCATGTGTAATTTGTGTGTCAACATTTTGTATTTTACGCAAAACGTTGGATGGCACTAAGAGCCGCGGGTTTTCATACAAAGAGCCGCATGCGGCTCCGGAGCCGCCGATTCCCGACCACTGCTTTAGAACGTTGATGACTGATCTACAACAACGATGACGGTGAAATTTAAAATTAAAACAATGACTCGTATTGTACTATGCATTGAAAAATGATTTAAAAAATCAATAGAAATCAAAATGATATTCAACGGGCTTACACTAGTCATCTTATAATGATAGAAAAATAAATAAACGATAGATATATTCATTATTCATTATGAAAACTGCCAGTTATGACGTATGGATGTGAAACTTGGATGCTAAATTCAAGAATGTAAGATCCAGTGCACAAGCAGAAGCATTGAAAGGTGTACGCTTGGTATAACAAGAAGAGATCGTAAGAGGAATACATGGGTAAGACCAAAGTGGCAATGGGCTGGACACATAGCGAGAAGAATGGATGGCAGATGGACGCGAGAAATACTGGTATGATATCCGAGAGGATGGGAAAGAAAGCAAGGTAGACCGAGTGGAAGATGGGCTGATGAATTGAGAAGAATGGGTGGAGTCAAGTGGGTGTAGATTGCTCAATACACAGGAATGGAAGAGGATTGGAGAGGCCTTTATTCATTAGTGGATGATGAACGGCTGAATATGATGATGATTATGAAAAATGCGAACCAGCGAAATTCTCTCGCGGACCACCGGTTGGCGACCGCTGAACTAGAGATATATTACAAATATTAGAAAATAGAGGTATGAGATGTATTTTAAATTTTGATAAGTATGCTGGTATAAAAAAGATGATGATTGAATTATGTACATAGATTGGTTGAATGTGAATGATACTTTGAGGATTTGTATGTTGGTATTTATATTTAAGTTAGATAATAATATGTCACCATCATATTTTAGTAAATTTATTGTGATAGGAATGGATGTATGTGAATAAAATTTAAGGTATAAAAATGATTTAATTATAAAAAATGTTAGAGTAAATTGAAATAGGAGAAGCATCTTGTACAAAGGTGTTTTGGAATATGTGTAATAGACTGCCGGACGGAATTAGAAGTTCCAAAACTATTGATAAATTCCTGGCAGTCTTAAAAAAACATCTCTGCATAGGTGCTTAGTTAAGGATTATGTAATTAGATTTAGCAACTATATTATATAAATAAATACATATGTATGTACATCAACTTGAAACTTAAATGAAGACTTTGAAAAAACAGCATGTCCATTTTTTTCCAAATCGACTTTATTTGTTGCAAATGATAGTCCCCGATCACGTGCTACATGCTTACTTTTTGTTGGACGTGAAAAAAATGTCTTAGTCACCAAAAATTAGCGTCAAAAATTAGCCACTTGGAAAAACAACACTTGTCAAAGCATTTTGTAAGAAAAACGACAAATTTTTATTTTTTACGTGCATTTTTTGACTTTTATTTTTAGTCTATTCTTTTTATATGTACATATATTGTATTTTTAAATATAAAATGTATTAAATAAAGTATTTTTTCAATAATTGCGCAATTTGTGGAAAAACGAATTGGTTTGTATTTTTAAACTATTCTCATTACATATTGTATTTTTAAATATAAAATTAAGTATTTTTCAATAATTACGGAAGATAAATCGTTTTTTTTTTTAATCTCCTGTAAAATTCGTATTTTGTGACATGTGCTGTTTTTCAAACAATGTCCTCAGATGCATTTCGTATTCTTGTATACCTATTACGTGGAAAATGTACAAATGTGCAAAAATCATCAAATCTTCAATGTTGAAAACAAGTCAAGATTCTTCTGAATCTTTTAGTGAAATTTTGATAAAAATCGACCCAGTAGATTCAATCTTTACGATGATTTATTTATGTAATGTAACATAAAGCTAAAATTAAATAATTAACACATTTATGTATATATTAGCAATTGTACAGAGGTGTTGTTTTAAGACTACCAAGAATCTGTCAACTTGGTTAATTTGTCTTAAACTCAGTCCATTTTCATCAACAACACCCCTGTACGAGATACTTCTTCTAGATATATTTAATTTTAAATTCATAACTCTTAACTTATTCTTACCTCCAGTATTATTATTGTGAATATTATGTTCTTATTATTATTTATCGTTCCTTTTACATATGTTAATATAGATCATAAGATTATTCCCAGTAGACAAGTGTTTATTATACATACATTAGTGAGATATTGATAGCTCTAACTATAAATTAAGTTTAGTAGTACTTAAGCACAGCTTCAAGAGTTCCGGACGGATAAAATGGCCAACTAACAGACGGACAGACTTTAAGTATATAATAAGATGTTAAATGACACTGAAGCTCATTTAACGCAAAAAAGTATATGTGCAAAAAACTGAGTCATTTGATAATTTTACATTGGCTCTTTTAGAATCGAACCAAATTGTGATGTAAATAAAATTAAAACACCCAAAACACGAGCACGTCAAAGTGGTCAAAATGGTCAAATTGAATCAAAAAATGGTCACACACACTTGGGCCGTTTGAATCTTTTAAAAATAATTAAATAAATAAAAAAACAGTGTCTTCTTTATATGTGAAAGTTTTGAACGAAATCGAACGGTTATTTTTAACGTGAAAAATAAACTACCAACGCGTGTACGATTTCCCGGTAAAGCTGATTACGTAACCGTGTGTGAAATAAAAACATTACCTTGAATTTCTACGAATGGAATGCTAAATAATCCGCAAAATCAAAAGCGTCACTCTATTTATGTAATCGATCATCACTGCGTTTGTAAATTCCATCCCAAAATAGCAGTGGTATTGATTGACATTGGAACTATTTTAGGTACATGCACAGTGAAAGTAATTTGAATTGTACGTTAAAAGGTAATGGAAAATACTACTGTGCTAAAATTAGCATATGAGTACGTTTTGCGTATTTTACGTCACAGGTTTACGTTTATTTGTACAGTGTTATTTTGAAAGTCGATCATTCAAAATAGAACGAGGTTGAAAATTCGATAGGTCAGTTACACTGTTCTACATTTTATTGTATATATGTTTTATTGTATCTGCGATAAAATGTAACTTTTCTTCTAGAACTTTGCCCGCTGAACACGAATATGACAGTAAAAAATGCTGATTAGCCCTAGTTTCTAAGATTTTTGGTGACTGGATAATGTAAGATTTCAGCATGTTTTAGCAAAATGTTTAAAATAAATATCGGAATCTATGTATAAGACTAGTGTAAACCCGTTGAATATCACCGGAGCGCTTTCTCATCACCCGTACTGAAAAATAATATTAAATTTAATAGTTTTAATAGTTGTTGCATAGATGGCGCGTTATAATACAACAATGTAACAATTTTGCAAAGTCGCGAGCGTATTAAGATATTAATATACATAGTCAAATTGAAGCAGGCCCGTTATTATCTAGTTTGGAACACAGCGTAAGCGCTCAATGTTTCGAACCAGTGATTTCGGGTTCGAGCGAGCGTTATCAGCAGACGGATTTCGGCTATTATATACATAGGTAAATATAATATTTTGTCTTTCAATATTTGCATGAGTAATCGTCATCATAAGAGTGGTCGCCAAATCGTCGATCGAGTGAGAAATATTTTCTTTTACATAAATTTGTCTCTCAATATTGGACTCCAAGATCGAGTGACAACATTCCGCGTAGCGAATTGCCGAGTTTGCGAGAACAGTTTGAGCTGCGGTTTAGCGACTTCAAAAAAGTTTAGCTGCTTGCACAGTTTGCTTCAGCTCCTTTTGCCAATGTTGACATTGAACAACTATCCAGCTGTATCGCAGAAAATTTTCAAGAAACAGAGTTGATGGATTTTCAATGTGATTTGTCGCTGAAAAGTGTTGCCTCAACTGTAGAATCTGTATGACCTTTCGTCTCAACAGAAAAGTATCCAATTTTGGTTCGAATAGCGCTCCGAGTAAAGGCATTGTTTTGTTTTACTTACTTACATATGTGAGTCTTCGATTTCCATCATGAAGGTGGTTGAACACAAACATAGAAACAAACTCGGATGTACATCTTGATAACTGCATTTGAATGGGAGTGACAAAGTATCTACTCACCAAAGATTAAAAATATTGTGGAGGAAAGTGAACGCCATTCTAAACCACATTCATTATTTTACAGTAATTTTGTCAATATGTGAAATGATAAAAATTGTTTAAGTAAATAGGTATCTGTACATATGCATGTGTAGCTTACTAGATAATTTAAATTACAAATGTAGCTTCCATGCTCATTGAGTTTGGAAACTACTGGGTTAGATTAAAAGTTAAAAATATGTATTTTTTATACAGGTTATATCGTTGTACATACATATATGTATATAAACACTTCAATGAGGTTGCCCTAGTATGAATTTTTTTTTTTGTGATTTATAACTTACAAATTAATACTGACTATTTATACAAAAGCCAGGTCATAGCTCAGTGGTTAGAGCGTTGGTTTTTTTTTTTTATTAATAATAGAAATTAGTACAATTTTATCAACGTTGATATATTATTACTATATATGACAATGCTTAAATTAAGAGACTTGTTTTGGTTTACTGAATCATCATTCAGTTCCTATTTAGTACAAGAGTGTTGGTGGTCTACATTTCAGTATGTTGAAAGGTTTTCTCTGCGGTTTTCGACCTTAACTATCATCATTTGCAAGATATAGATTTTACTGTATTTACCGTCTTCCGTTAGAATTTGCCAATGTATCTAAGTTAGTTATGTGTGAAGTTTCCACAGAATTGGCACCATTCAGATTATTCCTACCTGCCAAATCATAATCCGCACCTTGCGCGCATTCCAGAAGGCAATGGAGAGTATCTTTTCATAATTACTTCACTTCATCGAAGTGGCATCGTTTATATTCAAAAGAAGAAATTATTATCATATGTACACTAGTCTAGTGAGCCCGTTGAATATCAACGGAGCGTTCTCATCACCCGTACTAAAAAATAATATAAAATTTAATAGTTTTTATACGTAGTTGTGGCATCTATGCAACCAAGCGCCACTTATGGCGCGTTATAATAACGTAACAATTTGGCAAAGTCGCGAACCCTTTAAGGATAAATATTGGCCAATTAAAGCATCGCCTCCGTTTCCTCCCAACCTGGTGATCTCGGTGATTCAAATCCCACTCGTGCGACGTTCTGGTTTTTTTTTTTATTATTTACCTCAGCGAGCGTTATCAGCAGACAGACACACATACAGACAGACGGATTTCGGCTATCTATATACATATATAAAAATGAATGTCTGTCTGTCTGTTTGTTTGTTTGTTTGTTTGTTTGTCTTTTATAGGCTCCTAAACCACTCAACCGATCGCGATGAAACTTTCAGAACTTATTGTGATCATGCCGGGGATGGTTCCTGTGAAAAAAAAATCGGGCTAAAATGGGAACGGGAACGGGAACGGGCCTGCTCACGCGTCAGATAACGTACTAGGAACGGGATCGGGAACGGGAACAGGATCGGCAACGGGAACGGTATCGGGCATTGCAACGCATGCCGGGTCAGCTAGTTATATATATGTATGTATGTATGTATAATGCGACTGTCATGTTATGTTTATTTACTACTGTATATGTATTTGAAAAACTACATATACTTTTTCGATTGCGCAACTGTAGTCAGTAGACTTTTCTGCAATGGTTTACTGGTGGTTGAAACTTTTCCTTCATTGGCATTTTTCTAAGAGATTCTTTCAAAAAAAAAAAAACACATTTTCTTCGTCCACAGTAGTAGGTATCGCTTCAGAATCTTGAGATAGAAAATCCTTTGCGATCGACCGGTTGGTTACCTCTGTTGTTGCGGGCGTGAACTGAACGCTGGCGAACAACGAAAGAATAAACTCGACGGATCGGAATTGTTTTTGTTTGCGCAGAATAATACCTAATATTATAATTCGCAATTGTTCCGGCAAATGGCCGTCCGTCGACGTGGAAATACTGCGATTCGTGTTTTTAAACAATTCGAATTCAATTCGAATTTATTGTATTGTATCCGTGTACATATCTGTGTACATATGTATGTACATACATACGTATTGTGTGTGTGTGTTTTTGCATCGCGTTAAATGGCCCGACTCGGGGCCAATAAATTAATGTCGATTTGACACACCGCCACTTCCGGAAAATTGCACAAAGTTGCGCAACAATCGATGCCGATTTTCCGCCATTTCCACCCACTTGAGCGACCCCTTTCAACTTTTCAACAGTGAAACAATCGCGTCTGGGTATAATTGACACTGATTGTTGTTATTGTATCGAATCGTGTCGAGTTCGAATAATCCATTTCAATATTTGGGTTGTTGTAAAATTTACGCGAGTGCTTCAAACTAAACAGCCAATCGAAATGTGTACATATACATACATAGATAAAATAGTACCGATATTTAGTGTGTTTGCTGAGACTTTCAGATCAACTTGACTTACTTTCGGTAAACTCTCAAAGTCACTTCTAAGATGTGATGATTTTTCAATCATCACATCTTAGAAGTGACTTAGTAAAATCATCACATCATCAAATAATTCGATCGAATTATTTGTGTTTGTATATGTATGAAGACCGATTTACATTTTTTTTTTGTTGGTTGCAAAGTAATCAATTAGATAAGCCCAAGAAATAGCATGCACTTTAAATCAAGTTTTGAATACAATAAATGAATATGTATAATGAAACTTTTTAATTTAGTGTCGAAAAAATGCTATATACGATTTTATGAATGAAAGTATATTATATCATTCACTTTCGTGAAAAGTTAATAAATTATATGTGTAGGTACATTATAATAAGCTGTATTCGAATATATGTAGTAAGATGATTAGATTTGGACCACTTTGAATGTAAAGTTTATTGACTAATGGGATTGCTCGTACTTTACTACAGAAAATCCGTATATTGTTTTAGCATAATAGAAATGTTTATACGTATGGTTCAAATCTAATAGGGATAATGTCAGACTAAATTCGATAAAAGCTTCCAACTTAAATATATTATCAATTCAGTAGGCATTTATAGAATAATAATATTTGACATGTAAATTCAATATACCACTTAAAATATAAAATTGACCCTATTAGAATCAAGCTATTCAAATAGATATTAATCCGATGTGTCACTGATATAAATTGCATTGAAAAAAATGAGACGGAAAAAATGTACAAATCCCGAGTTGAATCTGCTCGTACAGATTTAATACGTACCTACGATGTATGAAAAAAATGAAAATAAAAAATAATAAGTTGAATCCGCTCGTGCAGATATAAATATGTATCGTTCTTAAATTCATAGAATATTCTGGGAGATAGTTTTTCCGAGTTTTTTCGCACACAATTTTGAATTAAGCTCTCCGCGAAAAAATGTATATAAATAATAAAGGGCCGGATTTTGAACCGCTCACGTTGAGCCGATCTGCCGTGAAACTTTTTCATTCAATGAAAATTTCAATTCGAAAAATACGAGTGAGAAATTATGTATTATGTGCCCACGAGACTATTGTTTCACGTTTAATTGTTGCGGTATGGATGAATTTATTTTTCATTACTGTATTTAAATTGAATGTACACATTTACATAGTGTTATGTGTTCGATATCGATATGTGTTGAAAATTTTCTGTTTGTATTGTCAACGTTAAGCTTTTGACTCGTGGTCTGCGGATAAAAATATAACCCAGTGTTGTCGACAACATTTTTATATATTCAACCGGAAGTGGCCCTTACCGGTCTCTGAGCTCGTATGTTATGGAGGACTCTTTCAATTGCTTTATATTTAAATTATGACGACGAGAGTTAGCGGCTTACTTTCATATCAAATAAAGTTTGTAATATGTGCAAAAATAGGATCAATTTATAAAAGTGACCGATAAAATAACTCTTTCAGTCTTAATTTATTGGAAATTTTGAACTATTCTGTTAGTTTGTTAGATATATAAGTATCTGTTGCTTAGATCTAAAAGGGACTATATTATTATACATGCTATAGTTTCTAAATAGGGAAAAGTCCACGTCATACACGCAACATTTGGAAAACCATTTTGATACTTTTGTTGTGAAAAACAATTTAACACACAGCTTAGTGGATAATTTTCAATATAATTATTAACACTTATGATAAGTCATGCATTTAAGTACCAATTTCAATCACAAATATCGTTCAAATTAAAAACATTAAGTGGTACTTGAAGCAGTTAAAAACAAAATCGTTTTGGTATAATTAAAAAAAATCAAAAGTAGAACTTTTTTTTTCAATGTTCAAAGAATACGCAGAATATTTTCGTCATGCACACAACTTGTCAACATTCGCACAGATTAGAAAGCGTGTATTTTGACATGCGTATAAATCAATTCGTCTTGAATTTGTCATTGGTCCTTTTTAGGGGAGACACGCGCGTGATACTTTGGTGTCTGAAACTTAAATATACGTTTCACAAAGAACGTGCACGTTAACGAAATGGCAAATTTCAGTTTCGGCCGACCCTTTTTCGGTTAATGGCACTTTTGTTCGAATTGCGAAGACATGTCGAGCGTTTCCTCCATTTCGATTCGTATCAGGAGTCGCTGAACGAAAAAAAAAAATACGCTGTTTGCAAAACAAAGCGAGACGTAGCTGAGGGTTGGCGGAGGTTGTTGAAGGAAAAGAGTAAAAAAAAAACTTGTTAGAAACAAAAAAAGCTCGTCGACGATGTGACATCTACATATTTAACGCTGTCGAGCAACCCTTGACCGATTTAAAAACGTTTCAAAACGTTCGTGTGACATTTGCGCCCCTGTCATTTGTGTCGCGGATTTGTAATACCGCATTTTTTCCAGTAGAAAAACAACGGGAAAAAAAAATGAAAAAAAAAAAAAAAACCCGGAACTCGTTCGTTAAGTTCGTTTCCGCTATTAAAATCCAATTTAGGAAATATCGCATTTTGGTCTAAGCACGCGAAATTCACCATAAAAAAATATTACTATCGTGTCATTAGCACGCCGTTTGATGTTTTTGTTTTTAAATTATGTTTTCGATTCATTTTAAACGTGTCTGCAGTTGACGCACTCGATCATCAATTTTATTGTAATTTAAAAAAAATAAATAAATTTAACAAGATTTTAAGACGTTGATTGATTGAATTTAAATTGTTGTATATATGTATATATAGAGGTGGACATAATTGTGTTCTGTAGAATTCAATGACTTAACTTTTTTTTTCATAACTTTTAAAAAGTTTTGAATTTGTTCAAAAAAAATTTAAATTTTAAAATTATAAAAGTTTTCAATGACATCTAATAATATTTTAGAAAATATTTTAAATTCAAAAGTTTATTTGGAATTTATGGTTTTCTTAGTGACATCTAATTGAAAATTTTAAAAACTCTTGATACTCGATCTGATAAATCACAGGCTCCCAACCTTTAAAGCCAAGTGACCCGCGACCCCGATATATTTTAAAAGGCAAAAAAATATTATTCAAACATTAAGACACAAGAAAATTGCATTCATTATCGTTTTCAGTCGTTCACCATTCACTGCTGGATGAAGGCCTCTCCAATCCTCCTCCATTCCAGTCTGTCTTGAGCAATATGCATCCAGTTGACTCTACACATTCTTCTCAATTCATCAGCCCATCGTCCACTCGGTCTACCTTGCTGTCTTTCACATCCTCTCGGACACCATTCCAGTATTTCTCGCGTCCATCTGCCATCGATTCTTCAACTTTTACACACGTTCTTTCATGACGGACAACAGTCTTTGACCCATTGGAGTTTTGCGTCTCCACCTCTTTCCCACCTTCGTATATAGCGACGCCTAAGGGACTACGCTCTGCCGAAGGGACTCATGAGTTTAAAACTGTACTTTAAGCTGCGCCACGCGCGAGCTCTCCCTCTATGCGGAGGGTGCTCGCTCGTCACGGTATTTAATATGTAGAGGGGGGGGGCTTTGCAAATACTTCCCCAGCCTCATTGCAAAGAGTGATTTTAATAGACTGCCGGGAGGATTCCACCCTCGGAGAACGAGCGGGCCGATCTGCGAGGACGGAAGCCTGCCGGTCGCGGGTGTTTAGTGAACTATATTTACGGTTATAACTAGGTTAGTTTAGTCTAACTACTTATTGCTAGGTTAAGATTTATTGTTAAATTAGTCTTAAGCTAGCGTACAGTGGTGTTAGTAGTCCTGACGTCGACCGCTATAGCCGACGACCTACTCTTATTGTTTATGTTATTGTTGTGCACTTACAACACCACGCTTAAAGCTAGAATTATGGAAGAGGCGGGACGGGGAATCCTCGCCTCGCTACGTAATGGGCTGAGCCCGGAGCGGGCGGTTTTCGGCGGAGTTCGGCGCCGGGAGGTTGGAGACTAAGTCTCCGAAGGAAGTCGCGAAGCGACGGAAGGCCCTGAAGGCCCGCGGGGAGGACACGAGGTCCTCGTGGTTGAGCGACCTCGCGCCCGCTTCAAGCTTCTCGTGCAAGACCCTCCTAGGCTCGCTCAGGAGCGGGCACACCCACACCATGTGGTCTGCACTTTGCAGGGGTGCCCGCACTGACAGGCTTCGGAAGGCTGCAATTTGAGGCTTAAAAGCTTCGCATTGAATGCCCCGTGCCCGGTCACTAGTTGAGATACCCAGTGATCGGGCTCAAACCAGCTGGCCGACAATCGCTTCTCGACTGTCGGGAAAAGAGGCGGGTGTGGTGACCCGTCTCAGAGGCCAGCCACCGCCCCCCAGGCGGCGATGGCGGCCCCGTTGACTGCAGTCTTGAATTTTGCCAACGTGTATCCCGTGAGATCGCACGTGACGTCGAGGAGTTGTAGCGGGCGAGAGTTCTTATGATAGAATCTCGCCGCGACAACGGGAATTTTAGGTCTAGCGGGAGGGTACCGGCGATTATTTGAAGCGCGTTTGTAGACACACTTCTGTATGCCTTGGTCAGGTTGATTAGAGCTCTCCTCTGACCGGTGGTCAGTGGGGATCTCAACCTGAAGAGGTGACAGCGGTGAGCCCAGCAGCCTGCTGCGTTGGCCACCTTGCTGATGAATATCGCCTCGTAGGCGAGTTTACGGGCTCGCCATCCGAGGCCCCAGTCAGAACCCGCCAGACGAGAGATGAAGCCAAAACCGCGGGTCGCCGCGTCGGCCGCAATCCTCGCGTGGCGGGCAAAGCTGCCCTGTCCGTCGAGGTGGAGGCCGAGGAGTCGAACCGGGTCTTTTAATTCGACACGCAGTTTGACTCCGTCGAAAAGGATAGAGGGTTTCCGCATGGTAGCGTTGCCCCTTTGAGGTAGGTAACGAGGGTTTTGTTGGCGGCGAACTTCAGTCTCTTCCGCTCGCTCCAGTTTAGTAACGAGATTAGAGATTGGGAGGCCTTCTGCTCGAGGGCCTTCCTGGTGTTGGCCTGAACGACCAGTGTCGCGTCATCGGCGTATGCATAAAGTTGGCACCCCTCCGGGACGTCGATTGTGAAAATATCATCGAACAAGACGTTCCACAGGAGGGGCCAAGAATCGAGCCTTGCGGGCAACCCATCGTCATCGGGCGTGTTATCACCCGCTGACCGATGTCCACGCTAATCGTTCGGTCGGAAAAGTAACTCTGAAAGAGCTGATAGAGATTGTCGGGTATCCCTCGGAGCTTCAGCTCGTTCAGGACACCCGGCCACCAGACGCTGTCAAAGGCGCCTGATATATCTAGCATAATGGCTGCTACGTATTTATATTTGCTATCCTCGACTTTGGTAAGGATAGCGGACAGAAGGTCCTCCGTGGACTTACCTGCTATAAAACCGAATTGATTCGGGTGCAGAGGGCGGTTGTTTTGAGGTGTAGTAGCAGCCTATTTGCCATCAGCCTCTCCAACACCTTGCCGAGGCCGGGGAGGAGGGTGATGGGTCTATAAGCCTTCGGGTCGTCCGGGGTTTATCGGAGCCCTGCTTTGGAATGACGGTCGGGAGACCGTTCTTCCAGCAGGTGGGAAAGATGCCTCTTTCGACGCATCTTTGAAAAGAGTGAGGAGTTCCGGTCCGGCCGCCGACCACGACCGCCTCAACGTTTCATTGTCGAGGCGGTCGGGACCAGGGGGCCTTACCGAATTTTAGTCTGCCGAAGGCGGCCTCCACCTCTCTCCTCTCTGGAAGAGAGCAGCGGACGCCGGTCCGCGGGCCGGTGAGAACCTCCGACCTGATTTGCCTGTGCTCGATAGTGTCCGTGGACGTATCGTCACTCATCGTGAGGGCGTCCACGTACGTTTCCGCTATCTGTGATGCGGAGACGGGCGCAGGGCTCCCGGCTGGGGTTCTCAGCATTGAGAGGACCCGACAGCCCGTCCTGTTCCTGCGCACCATGTAGTACGCAGGTACCCACATTCCTCCGTCCGCCTGTAGCGAGACGAAGGAACGCCAACTCTGTGTTTTGGCGGTTTTATACCGTTGAGGTAGGCTTTACGCTTCCCTCGGAGCTCCGCAGTACGGACGGCAATCAGATCGTCATCCGGCCCGCGAGTGCGCCGCGCTTTTGGAGGGCGTGACGCGCCCTCCTGAAATCTCTGCAGCTCGGTGAGAGCGGGGAGACCACCATGGCGATGGGGAATCTTGGGGGCGACGGGGACGCCGACGGCCCAGGCAGCTTTCGGCGGTATCTGTCAGGTATTCCTGAACAGTCGCCGCTTCGGCGTGTGGGTCGTCGGTTTGGGAGTTTAGAGGCGCATGTTCCAGGAGCGCTCCGAGTCTACGACTGAAGCTCTCCCAGTCAGCGCCCCTGGTGTTAAAGAGCGGAGGAAAGACGCTGGACGCCGTCGGGGGGGGGTTCGGCCTTGCCGATTGCGAAGGTAATGAGACGATGGTCGGAAGTCGACGCATCAGCGTGCACCTCCCACTCGCTCGTCGAAAAGAGTAGGTTGCGAGAGGTGAGGCTCAGATCTATATGTGACGTGAAGCCCGCGTGCCCGCTGAAAGTCGGCGGGCCGTAGGGTCGTTCAATATGTTTAGATCAAAGGATGCGATGAATTCCTCCATCGTTCTCCCTTTAAGGTCTGTGGGGCCGGGGCCCAAAAAAAAGTCAGAGTGAGCGTTGGAGTCGCAGCCAATCACCAAGTGGCGTCCGGCTAAGCGGTCCAACGCAAAAGCTAATTGCTCAGTATGCACAGTGAGGTCGTCCTCGTACTGGCAGTACTGGGAGATAAGGCATATCGAGCCGCTCCCCAGGATACGTCCGCGCACACGAGATGGTCCGTTGAGATTTCTCGCAGAACCACCACGCGCGCGCCGGGCACCGCAGAAACGACCGCCGCTTTTGGTTGGGGCCACCGACCGCGACCGTGACGTCGCCGTCCAGACCGCAGACGGTGGCGCCAAAGCGGTACGGCTCCTGTATAAGCAGGAAATCCAGCTTGTGCTCATGTATGAACTGCCGCAATTCCTGCGTCGCCCGGGCGGACCCACCTAGGTTGAGCTGCCCGATCCTAAACTTATTATTTTGTGACTGGCCGGCTAGTAGTGGGGAAAAAAACCCAGTGCTGAGGGGACAAAGCCCAGGTGGGGCGCTTGGCACAGGGGACGGAGCCCTATGGGGCGTACAATGGGGCGCACGGGTCGTAAGACAGGAGGCAGGGGGCGAAGCCCGAGAGGGGCGCTGCGGCGGGCGGAGCCCTACGCGACGATAGCTGTCAGCGGGGCTGAAGCGGGGGCTCGGTGGTGCGGGGCAGGTAGCAGCTAGCAGGTAGCAGGCAGTGGTCAGCGGTGGGAGCGGTCAGCGGAACACGTCCGCTCGCTGCGGCTGTCAGGGCCGAACTCCTTACACACGTTCTGCTATATCTGCCACTGGTCATACTTCTTACCCATGTATTCCTTTTACGATCTCTTCTTGTTATACCAAGCATCAGTGGCGGACTGGCCATACAAGCGACATTGCCTGATGGCAAATGGGGCCCCGCTATCTGTTAGAAAATATGGGCCCTCAGTAAAATTAAATAACTTTTTAACTATTTCATTTTACGTGTGTAAAAATTTACAGGATATTGCACTTTGGATATTTCAACAAAACAAATTTCTTACGATATACATACACAAAAAAAACTAATACTTGTTTTTACAGCCCAAGGATCGGTTAACTTTTTTTGTAAGGGTCGAAATGTAAGTTTTCAACATTTGCGTGGGCCCATTTCCAACCTCAAGATTATGTATTTTAAATTATAAATTTCGATTGCCAGTAAGGCGTGTAGTACGTGCATATTCTAATTAATAAAAAAAAAAAAATTGCAAAATATAATTGCACTTTTAATTTTTGAATCATGCATTTTTGAAAATTTTATTTATTTTTTACCCTTGATTTTTAGCGTGATGAAAAGAAGAAAATTTTATTAGTGGGGGGGAGACAAATTTTTTTAACCCTGGGTGGGCCCCCTTTGACTCAGATTTCAGTCTCAGTCCGCCACTGCCAAGCATACATCTTTTCATGCTTCTTTGTATGCACTGGTTCTTACGTAGCATTCTTGAATTTAGCATCCACGTTTCACATTCATACTCACAAAAAATTGCATTATAGTCAAAAAAAAATTTAGTTTACTGTTTTAATTAGGCGACCCCGCAGAAAATCTTCGCGACCCCATTTCGGGTCGCGTCCCATAGTTTGGGAGCCCGTGTGATAAATAATGTATTTATATGACTTATTTCAACGCAAATAAATTAAATTTATTTTAAATAATTTTCATTAAACATAATTAACATATTCTTGAATTTTTTAAAAATATTTTAAATGAATTTTTATTGAATAATAAGTATACTTTTTAACGTCATCTATTGAAATAATTTTAAGCAACTGTAATTGTAGCGCTGAACATAAAAGTTTAACGAAATTTCAATAGATGTCGCAAAATAATTCAAATATTTAATATTATTAGAATATTCAGTGCTTCACTGTCGTTGTTAAATGTATAATATTCATAGTTATATTTTGTTTTGATTATCTAGCCGTAATATATGCTTTCAACCATTACTTCTCTGTGGTAGAAAGACTAGAACGTTCAAACGTGTGTATTTAGTTTTTATTTTATAGTTAGTGTGCAGGGAAAAAAATTGCATATGTATTTTTTGGCACATGCTTTTATTTGATCTTTTTCAATAAGTATACATACGAAACATAAAATCCATCGAATAGGTGATGTAATATTGAATTTTTAATTATACATAAATCGAGAACACATTTTTTTTCTTTCTTACGAATGAATAAGTAGTGACGACATCGTTCAATTCAGTTTAATATAATCATTAGTGTACATTAATTCAACATGAGATGATTATAGACAATGGTATTGACTTTTTTCGACAAGTTTTTTTAATGATTCTCTAATTTATATGTATGAATATGTTTATTTTTTTCAATTTATTATTTCAAAACAACAATTACCTTATGCATACTGGAGAGTAAAATGAAACATTTCAACATTTATTACACTTATTCTTGTGATTAGATAGAGTAAAACACACATATATTTTTTATTTTATTTAATCTATTGACTATTTTTCAGAAATGTAAGTGTCTGTGGAAACATCATCTTATTTTTATTTATTTTTTTAATATATTTTTTCAATACATAATGTAGTAATCTAGTGTAAGATATGATTTTGTCTTATTTAATAACATTAAAAAATCATATGCAATTAAACTTTCAACAACAAATCAGAGCTCATTGATATTCAAACAATTTACATTCCTAATCCTATTCTTTTTTAGCTTAAGAATATAATGTTTTGAATAAATGGAAAATACCAATGAAATTTTGAATTTATCAATCTTAAAATATACCATTCGAATGTTCCAAATTTTCGCATAAATAACAAACCTTCTACAATAAGAACAATAAAATAAAATATTAAGAGGCGATTCATTGAATTCAACATTTATATTTAATACATTTTACACATATAAAAAAAAGTTTTATTTAACATATTCCAATATAAATCATTAGCTAAATAATAATAACATTCTCGTCCACTCTCTCTCTCAATACATTGCAATACTAAAAATTATAATTTTTTTTCAATTAAATTGATTTTATTTCAATTAGGTATATCCGGATATTTTGTGATATAAATGTTACAATTTTTATTATTTCGAAGTAAGATCGCATTTTTTTGTTAGTGTAATGTATGCATTTAGGATTAACTTAAATTTTAACACGTCATGTTATTTAAATGAGTCGATGAAATACGAAATAACATGCGAATCTTTTTATAAAAATGTCGCGCGATGATTAAATAAAAACATTACTTTTAATTTAAAAAATTAAATTTTTTCTGCCAAACGTCGCGCAATAAATTTTTCATTATTTATTCAATAGGCATATGTATTTTTTTCTATAAAATTTATTATGTTTGAAATAAAATCGATATACATATATGTACGTATATAAAAGTACATATATATTATATTTTTTTATTGAATGAAAATTGAAATTGTTTAATTTTTCAAAGTAATTATATTTTTACGAATTATTTTGGAATGGAATTCCTTATAATTAAAGTGTGATGGCGATCATTATTACTTACTAATATTTAGAATATTTTTTAATTTATTATGTTTTAGCTATTTCATAATATCAAAAATGGCATCGTTCAGTTGTTTGATTTAATTTTAACTTTTTAAAAAAATCTAATTTAAATTTCAAGCTTTTTAATTTTTCTTAGCCCACTCTTCACCACAATCGTGTCAATAAACATACTTTTTTTTGTAATCGCAAATAATAATAATAATAAAATTATAATAATTCATATATTTACACATACTTATACTTAAAACGAATTGAGCCAAAGAAAATAAAAATACAATTACATTGTTTTTAATTATCATTATTTTTATTATACATACATTGATGATATTAATAAGTGAAAGACCCATCATTGAGTATCACGAATTGTTCGAAAATTAAACGGAAAAATTTCGCAACAGTTGCGTACACGGGTCAATGAAAAGTACATACACAAATACAATGATTTTTTTTTAAATACATAGATAATTTACTTGTTAATTCAAAAAGGTCGACACTTATTTTGACTGCTTTTTTTATTTATTTAAACATACATACAATTTTTTTTTTTTTTTTTGTTAATAGCAATCACGTACATTATACTGCGAGTTATTTATATTTATATTCATAATATGTATTATTTAATATCTATCGAGTCTTTACAACCTTGATGAAATCAATTTTTTTTTTCCTTCTGTTAAACGTTACTTTTACATACTCGCTATTGGCAGAACGTCAATTTATTAAAAGTACATTACATCTAGACAAAAAAAAATTTTTTGATCGTAATACATTTATTATATTTATAAATATTTTTTTAAATATATATATATATATATATATTTTACAATTAATATATTATCACATGCCAATTTTCGCCCAGTCTTTTTAAATTTTTTTTTTCAATTTTGATAAGCGTTCAAATTTTGAATCATGACGCACCCGCGCACTAATATTTCATATATATATTAAAAAAAAACACACATCGATCAAACTTCACATGTCAAATTGGCAATGGAGCTATATGTGGCAACCCAATCATTGATTATACAGATATATATTGGTAGGATTTGAAGGATTTCTCTTTTTCTTGGTATAGGAATGAAGGGATCTTGAGTATACATTTATTAAGTATATAAGACGACACATTTAGGTATTTGGTACCATTTTAAACTAAGAAATGGTACCAAATCGACTGATCGGTTTATTTTTCGTTATGGCCGGGAAGTCAGGTTGCAGCTGGTCAACATACAGCTGGCCAAAAGTCAGCTGGTCAATTTACAGCTGATAGAGATCAAGCATTTGCGGCTGCTTGGGAGTGGGACGACGAGTTGTCGACGACTCCCGGGCCGCGGATCAAACTTGCGTATGGGTGTTTGCATGTAATGGATCCTGTTCAGGGTTGCCAGAGATCTGGTTAGCCGGTGTGTAATACTGAAATCAAAATTAAATTAATCCCCCGTGCCAAAATCTCAAATCGAACGGTCAAAAGTGTTAGGATTCATGCGTGAAGTCGGACCACCTATGTATACTAAATCTTGATGCAAAGACAGGATGAAATTCTAAAAATCATGCAATATTTCAATGAAGTAAATTTGTCATAGCACACTTGAAATCATCCTTTTCAATACACTCAAAAGGTATACGAGTGAATTTATAACTTTGCCCGGCAATATTTTCAATTTTCAGTGAAGATATGTATGTTTGTAGAGTCACATGGTAGCGCTAATGGTCTTAACCCTACAGTGCATGATTTTTTATATTTAAAAATAAAACATATGGGCTAGTGTTAAATCGTATTTAGATTATGGGAAAAATTATTTAAAAAATCGTGTTTTAATTTTTCATTGTTTTTTATTAGAAAAAGTGGATGATTCATATATGCATCATCGTGCATTCGTTATGGTTTCATGAATAGCTTTGAAACAATTATTATCCTTATTGAACACAGTTATTGCCGTATCAATATTTAAAATATTGATATGGCGTTTCTAATTTTGTTATTGAATCTGGCATCACCGAATTTCCTGTAAATGTCGATGGTATATTTGAAATTTTATCTTTTTCCACAACAACTCTCTGACTTTGGAAGATGCTGAATTAGGTTTATTTTGTGATGTAGTAGGTTCTGTTGATTCTACTTGATCATTAGGATGATTGTTTGATATTGAAGATTGATTCTATTTGAGTAATATTTAATGGAGGCACAAGAATTGTCAATTCAGAAATATTATGATTTTCTAAATAATTATCTAACAATGTCTCCGAAACAATAAGATTATCTTCCTCGTCGCTCGCGTCATCTAATTCATCATCACTGCCGGCAGGTATGTTTTCGATTAAGTCGAAAAAGGCATCGCTATATAATATATAAAAATACGTATTCTAGCTAAAGTACTAAATATATGCATATACAATTGCATGCTGATTCATATTCCAGTATTTGTCGTATAAGAGAAATAAATACAAATCAATTCAAGATCTAAAATCACGACATAATTCTGTAGGATATATACAATACAATTAAAAAAATTTAGAGATATGTATGTTGAAGACGTAAAGGAAGATATTTCTTTGCAAAGTAGCACGAAGTCACTACCCGTGTTGACCAGTCGAAAGATCGATACAAAATGGACAGTACAAGTTTAGGGATTATTTTTTGAGTTAACATCTGGTGGGTGGTTGGTTCACAATTGAATCGCCATGCATTCAGGTAAAAAAATCTCTTCCTCACAAAGTTATATGCAAAAATGCACAGCGGTTCATATATGAATCACTATGCACTGTAGGGTTAATCAGTGTTTCTCAACGTGGGGCACATGCCCCACCAGGGGAGGGGGGGGGCGGGGTCAATGAGCAAATCATTAATATTCACTACATTTTTTTTTGTTAAAAAATCGCATTTGTCGAAAATATTTTTCGTTATTATAGTTTCTAACCCCCGTGCGCAAAATATGTAAGTAGTGAAAGCAAAAAAAAGTTTGTCAGTTTTCAGATGATTATTTGAATTTCAGTTTCATACCAGCTACTCATGATGTTCGTTTACCATTCTGTCTGTTGTGCGAACACTGTTTGACCAACGAATCTATGAAAAAGGGCATTTCAAGATGAAACATAGCACTTGTGTGAAATATGATTTGAACCAATTTAAGAATATAAAGGAGAAATTTGAAAAAAGATCAGCAATAAATTCATCGTCCTCTGCACGAAATCCTAACAAAAGTTGTAGGTACTATTGAAGCTAGTTATGAAATTTCTCAGCTCATAGCTAAATCTAAAAAAAATCATACTGTAGGAGAGGATTTAATTAAGCCAGCTATATCAGTTTTTCTCAAAAAAGTTATACATGTAACATAACATATGTATGTACCATATTTACTAACGAATTTGGTTAACTAAAAAAATATTGAATTTTTGAAGCGTTAAAGTGGGACATGACACAGATAAGGTTGAGAAACACTGGTCTTAATGGTGATGTTAGCGTTTGTTGAACATTTGAGAAATCGGTAGTTATTTAATTGAGTGTTAATCACTATCCAGTGACTTCCCATTACTTTCTGAAGGGGAGAGAAGGAATTGATAATGATTTAGTTGGTGGGAAGGAATTTCCGATGGTGCTAATTGTCGTGGAACCATCTAACAATCAAGTTAAAAAATTAAAAAAATTATAACAAGAAACGGCTGATCGAATACGGTTGTGTTTTAGTGAAATCATAGCAACTTGCACTATTTATTGCAATCTTGCAACTTTAATGCACGGTGCCGCCTGACCTTACTTAGATGAAATTCCACAACAAAGAAATCAAATCAACCAAATAAATCAAGGAAACAAAACTCCAAAACCAAAGACTCCACCTCCTGTCTATGTAATTAACCAGGACTTCAATGAAATTAAAAAATTCACTCGTCGATCGTGGCCTGAAAGGGAAAATTCACATACTCCAAACAAATAATCAATTCAAAATCAACTTTACTGATCATGAAGAATACAGGAAGATCACACAATTTCTTAATAAAAGTAACATTGAATGGTACTCTTTCTCAGACAAGCAGAATAGACCATTTAAGGTTATGGCTAGAGGACTCCACCCCAAAACAAACAGAAGAAATTATTGAATACCTGAAAAATAAAGGCTTGATGATCATGGAGGCTGTCAACATTCTCAAAACTCTACGTGAAACAGATCCCGAAGACGAATCAAAAATAACTAAATATAAAACCCCATCCAAATTATTTATGCACACTTTCGACAATAAAGAGAAAGCTGAAAATATATACGGCATCAAAGAAATATTATATCAAGCCGTGAAAATCGAAGCAGTCAAAGAAACCTACCTTTCTGACTCAGCAGAATGTCGAAAAAATAACAAGGACAATCCACCGAAATTTATCAATTGTAAGGAAGACCACACGGCCAATTATAGGAATTGCTCTATAGCAAAAGAACTACAAAAAAGAAGAAATTAAATAATGAATAATCAAAAAAAAAAAAAAAACAATCTTCGGCATATATTCAAATGGGAAAAACTTGGGTATTTTGCATTTTGATCAAAACCTTATCAACTCTTAAATTTTATATGGAAATTATAAATATAAATTTTCGTCTTGATCACCGGAGCAGTTTCGGAAATATTCTGTGGTAACAAGATTTTTGAATTTTCTACACGAAAAAAAACCCTACTTCCGAAAACCCGAAAGTTATTAAATTGCAACTTCTTATCGGGAGGCCAACCTACATACATATGTATGTACATACATACTGGCCTACTGACAGAGACAAACAACCAGATGTTGTTGACTTTTTCATCCTTAAAGGACTATCAACAAATTACACGTGTGTGGAAAATAACTATGACCTATCACCAGATCACTCCCCAGTTATTCTCACACTAAGTGAAACTGTATATAATAATGAAACCAACTCCAACCCTCACAAACAAACACACAAACTGGGATGGCTTCAAAGCAGAGATAGAAAATGTGACTGTTCTGAACACTCCACTTAAAACTCATCAACAAATAGAAAATGTCGCAAAGTTATTCATTGAACAAATGCAGATGGCGGCCAAAAACAACGCTCCAACAATAGAAAGAAAAACACCTGGAAAAAATTATCTCCTAGAAGTTAAAGAAATGATAAAAGAAAAAAGGAAAGCACGAAGAAAATGGAAACAAACTCGTCATCCAGATGATAAAACAATTCTCAACAATCTTGACCAACAACTAAAGAGGTATATTAAAGAACTCAAGAATGAAGGAATATCCAAATATCTTCGAGAACTGACTGATGAACACGAGACTAACTCTCTGGAAAGCAACAAAGCGAATAAAAAGACCAATCGTTCATATACCACCAATCCGACGAATCCGACAATCCAGAAGTAATGACGAAAAAGCTCTTGTTCTCGCAGACCACATTGAAAAAGTGTTCCAGCCACACCCCAGTCAAACGGACAATGAAGATATCACTCCAGTAGTCAACAATGACAACGTCATAATCAAACCAGTGTCACAAAATGAAGTAAAAAATGTGATAAAATCCCTCAATTCAAAGAAAACACCTGAATTTGACCTTACAAAACAGATGTTGAAAAAACTTCCTCAGAAGGGAATAATGAAGCTGACTCATCTCTTCAATGCTGCATTCAGACTTCACTTTGTACCGGTACAGTGGCAGACTGCCCAAATTATCACACTCCCAAAGCCAGGAAAGCCACTGGAAGAAGCACCATCCTTCAGACCTATATCTCTTCTTCCAGTGAGTTTCCAAGGTATTTAAAAAATTTCTATTAACAAGACTAAAACCTATGATCTAAGAAAAACAACTAATACCACCTCACCAATTTGGATTCATAAATAAGCACTCAACAATAGATCAAGTACATCGGATCACTGCTGATATTGAAAAAGCTCTGGAAGAAAAAAAACGTCTGTGCTGCAATTTTTCTTGACATAGCCCAGGCGTTCGATAAAGTATGACGCGAAGGACTTGAGTTCAAAATTCGGAAACTCTTACCCAGATCATTTAGCGCACTACTAAAATCATACATCTCAAATCGATATTTCCAAGTAAGATACGAAGATGCCTATTCAAGCTCCAGGAAGATATCAGCGGGGGTTCCACATGGCAGTGTCTTAGGACCAACACTGTATTTATTATACATTTATATACACAGAAAGTAAACTGCAATCATGTCAATGGGAACAAATACAGAAGAAGCAACTGCCAAACTACAAAATGCAATCAACCGCATCAACAACTGGACGAAGGGAAATCTCAACACATAAACTTTAAAAAAAAAAAAGGTGATCCTTTAATATCAATCAAAAGACAGTTCCTTATGCTAATACAACAAAATACCTAGGAATGACACTCGATGCCAAACTTCGTTGGAGTGAACACGTAAAAAAAAATCCAAAGAACTGAAAATCAAAAAAAGAAATATGTACTGGCTGATCGGATCCAAGTCTGAACTGTCTCTATACAATAAACTATTAATATACAAACAAATCCTGATACCGGTATGGACTTATGGAATACAACTCTGGGGCTGCACCGCAAAATCCCACATTAAACGCATCCAAACCTTTCAAAACTCTGAGACAAGTAGTAAATGCAAGGCTGTACTGTCGAAATGCTAACCGTAGAGCAGGAAATTTAAAAAAATGCTGAGAGACATTGAGTCTGTCTCCTCAACCGTCAGAACATCGAAGTGGTGGGTCTACTTGAAACAAGAGGGCAAACGAGAATACTGAAAAGAAAAAAGCCAATAGACTTATTTAAAAAATAAAATAACTAAAATGATAACTCATTGGAGTGGCATGAGCGGTGAACGGAAGCAAGTGGATGAAGAAAGAATTATATATCGGTCAAAACTTGACCGGATTAATAGAAAAAGGAGAGAAAAACAAAAAAAAGATTTAGTAATATTTAGTAGATCAGTGATCGGGAACCTTTTTCTATCTAAGAGTCAAATCAAGGAATAGGTCGCAAAATTGGCAAGCTTGGGGGCGGCAACATATTATTTTCGGATAATAGATTTAAATTTAAATAAATGCTACTCATTTGACCGGAGAGTTTGATTTAATTGGTTATCATCGTGATATTTATTAGTGCTAGACAATTTATTGTAAAGTTTAAACTTAGTAACGACTTTTAAGCTTTTTAAGGGCATGAAGGTTGTATGAGGTTATAGATGGAGAAAAGTTGGGATATCTTGATTTATGATTCAAACACCCCTTATTTATTTTATTTCACGTAAACGTTGAGTTACAATGAGAGCCGCGTGCGGCTCCGGAGCCGCAGGTTCCCGCCCACTGGTTTAATGCAATTTGTCTGGGATTCTCAACGAGTACAGATGTACATACATACATACATACTTACATAGATGCTTACGTGGAAACAATGTGTCGGATAAATTAGCTATCGAGTCTAGACATTAAAAAAAAATGTCTGAAGGATTCAATCTTTTGTTGCTGATACAAAGAACAAAAAAAAAAAAAAATAGAAAGGCTTAAATTTTTTTTAAATGCGTTGTGCTGATTTTTTTCCTCGCAGTAAAACGCAAATAAAGAACGAAATTTTTTTAACGACGAGAGCAGTAATTTTCTTCTTATTTTTTTTGCGTTCTTTGTTGTTCAAACAATAGGAGACTGAGAAAAATCCGTTTATATTCTATATTCAGTGTTCGGGATTGTTAATTTGCTTAAGAATATATTTTTTTATATAAACGATGCGCTAGGTATAAAATAGGCTGATGCTGTGCGGCATGGCATATTCAATATGTATTTAAATACATATGTACATATATCATAAAAATATAAATAACACTGAGCAACAAAAAAAATACCCAGAGCGGAGATTGGTCAATATTTACTAAATTGAATTCGAATTCGATAATGATTTAAAAAATATCCATTTTTTTGGCTTTTGCCGTCTATAACTCAAAATTGCTGTGCCCAAAGTGAGTATTGAAATCAATACTGAGATATTTTTTCTATTGATTGTGATTTTAAGTAAGCGTATGTGTTTGTGACTTGTTGATGTTGACTTATGTCAATAATGTGTCATCCTACAAGTATGTTTTGAACGAAACAATGGCGTTGTTATCTGAGAAATCCGATTGCATGGTCATACCCACCCAAGTAGGAACAATACTACTATGTATCGAAACCAGATTATAAAAACCGTCTCATTGCGACTTTAAATATAAGTCAGCTGTTCAAATATTCTCAATTGTTATAAAATCAACAAACACTCATTGAAACTTTAATTGATTGTAATCGCGTGAAATTTCCTCCCAATTGTTTGTAACGTTTCACTCGTATTAATATATGTAATTCGATATAATTCACATTGGTGCGAATGAACCACGATAGAGGAGGTCAACTTGACGCAGCGAATCCGCTCGGGCTTGTGAGGGCCTTAATCTTGTAAGGGTAGCGCAACACGTGCTCATTTCTTCTTAAACCGACCATTATAAGTCAATTGTTATAAAATCGACAAAGACTCATTGTAAACTATAATTGGTACTAACCAGTAAAAGCCTACGCCCATAGATATAGAATAACAGTTATTCTATATCTATGCCTACGCCTGAACACGGGCACGGCACGATAAGAAGAAGAAGCGACAAAATACATAACTAGGATTGAATATTTCAGCAGATTATATGATTCGATTGGTCATTTCACAACTGTCAAATTTAGTTTCAACGACAGTTCGGAAACGAATGTAATTTCACCAGTGAGTATCTGTTAAAGTATATTTTCACTAGTAGAAATATATATCTACTGGTGAAAATGTACTTGGATATGATTTCACCGAAACGCCAGTTAAAATATTTTTCACTTGAAATATGCTTTCGCTGTAACATATCTATCTGTCTATATATATAAAAAAATGAATGTCTGTCTGTCTGTTTGTTTGTTTGTTTGTCTGTCTCTTATAGGCTCCTAAACCACTCAACCGATCGCGATGAAACTTTCAAGACTTATTGTGATCATGCTGGGGATGGTTCCTGTGAAAAAAAAATCGGGAAAAAACGGGAACAGGAACGGGCCTGCTCACGCGTCAGATAACGTACTAGGAGCGGGAACGGGATCGGGAACGGGATCTGGACCGGGATCGGGAACGGGAACGGGATCTGGAACGGGAACGGGATCGGGAACGGGCCTGCTCACGCGTCAGATAACGTACTAGGAACGGGAACGGGAACGGGAACGGGATCGGGAACGGTATCGGGCATTGCAACGCATGCCGGGTCAGCTAGTACATATATAAAATTAAATCTGCCAATGCGTCTGTCTCTATGCTCATTTAACTTTAGGCCTAACTGCCTGCCTGTTTATGTTTGTCTGTCTGTCTCTTTACTTCTCTTGTCTGTCTCCATATCTGTCTATCTGTATTTTTTTTCTTTATCCTAATCGGATAAAGTATTGTGATCGTGCGAAAATTCGACTTCGAGATTTTGACTGATTTGGATCAAGTATCATCCCCTGATCACGTTTTCATGATTTCTGGAAAATGTCTGTATGTCTGTGTACTATGTGTGTGTGTGTATGTCTGTATGTTTTCTCCGAAACTATCAAGTCTATCAAGCTGAAATTTCATATCTATTATTTTCACGTAAAGTTTAAAAGCCATAAGGAATTTGGTCAACATCAGTCAACCGGAAGTAGGGTTTTTTTTTTTTTCGTGCAGAAAATTCAAAAAATCCGGTAAAAACCATAATTTCATATCTATAGTTTTCACATTAGCCTTAAGAGATACTGTGATTTTAGTCAACTTCTGACTACCGGAAATGGCAGTTTACTCTTGAACGATTTTTTGTTTTTTTATTTTTTCGACCTTTTAAATATGTGGTATCGTCACAATATTGTAATTTTGTAATTTTGAGAGAAATTTATATTTTAAAAAAATAAATTAATAAAATTAGTCAACCGGAAGTAGGTTTTTTTTTTTTGTTGAAAAGTTTACCGCAAAATATTTCCGAATCTGCCTCATCGATCAAGTTGAAATTTCATATCTATAGTTTTCACGTTAGCCTTAAGAGATACTGTGATTTTGGTCAAAATCCGTCTGACAGAAGTGGCAGTTTACTCTTGAACGATTTTTTTTTTTTTTTTTTTCGGCCTTTTAAATATGTAGTATCGTCACCATATTGTAATATTGTAATTCTCATAGAAATTGCTATTTAAAAAAAAAAAATTATTAAAATTAGTCAACCGGAAGTAGGTTTTTTTTTTTGTCGAAAAGTTTACCGCAGAATATTTCCAAAACTGCACCGGCGATTTCGTCGAAATTTGATATCTATAGTTTTCACGTTAGCCTTAAGAGATACTGTGATTTTGGTCAACATCTGACTACCGGAAATGGCAGTTTACTCTTGAACGATTTTTTTTTTTTTATTTTTTTCGGCCTTTTAAATATGTATTATCGTCACAATATTATAATGTTGTACTCCTGAGTAAAATTGCTAGTTACGAAAAAATAATCATTAAAATCAGTCAACCGGAAGTAGGGTTTTTTTTTTGTCGAAAAGTTTACCACAGAATATTTCAGAAACTGCCCTATTGATCAAGTCGAAAATTTATATTTATAATTATCATATAAAACTTAAGAGTTGATAAGGTTTTGATTAAAATCCGCCGACCGGAAGTGGTAGTTTTTCTTATTTGAATATATGCCGAAGATCGTATTTTATATACGCGCGCACTCAACACAGTAATTTCATGATATGTATGTATGTATTTTGATTGGTGTGGTGGTGGTGTATGCGTTTTATTTACTTACGTACTTAAAAAAAAATTATTTCGTTACTCTTTGTATTCCTCAAATATATGGATAAAGTCATGGGTTGGCTACACGAATTTTTTTTTTTCTAACTGTCTGACTGTCGCTTTATATAAACGTATACATGTTTGTCTATATGTACATACATATATCCATTATTTACATATACCCACATTATTTGACCAAAAAGTACTAAACTTTGCAGACAAACTTCTTACGACCCTGCTGCTATAATATTCAAACATACCAACAAAAAAAAACGTACCAAAGCTTGAGAACCACTAGGCATTGTTAATTTTTACAAAAATCAATCTGAAACGAGCCTACAGAATATATATATATATATATATATATATATATATATATATATATATGTATGTACATACACGCCGTACAATATCTACTTATCGGATGCGTATAACCCTTTGACTGTCGGTCAGAGTTTCCCGAAACGTGACACAATCAAAAGAGCGATCTCAAACTTCAACCGAGTACGTCTCGCGTTGACAGGGCCGCATTAGTGAATCCCCACACTATTATATATATATATATTTAATATTGTATTACAATAATAATACGGGTCGCGGCGAAGTGACACTGGATAAGAGCGAGTGGCACTATCAAAAGCTGCGTATCAAAAAGTTCTCGGAGCTCCTACACGAGCGGGCCCGGTGCGGCAAACTTTTCGACCCACCCTGTATTAATAGTAGTAGCAGTAGTAGTGGTAGTATTGGGTACACGTGCGGGATATATACGGTCGTTGGAGCGGATTGAGATTAGGCACGCTATTTTCGGTTCGACTTTTCGACGTATACGTGGTAGTTGTATGTATGTATGTATATATAATGGGTACGCGAAACAGAATATAAAAAGGCTAATCCACATAATAAAACGGGCATTTGACCCACCCTTTCGCTCGCTTGCCTGCCGACGGAGAAAAGACTCGCGTCTTTTGTTAGTTTTCGCATGGGGGCCAATCTAGTCAAATAAAACCGTTAGATAAAAATGAAAATAAATATAATAATGCGATGTTAATATAATAAATAAAACCCGCTCCGTGTGTAAGTATAAGTACAAGATGGTATTGAGACGAGATCAAAATGCGCTATTGTCGAGGTTTAACTATTAAGACGATCCCCGTTCTTTGTTTTTTTTTTTTCCAACAATTTTTTGTATGATGTAATTTTTAAGTAAGAATCTTAATTCAATTTGTTTGGGAAGTTAATTTGTACCATTTTCAAAGAATTCGGTACAAATTATTGATTGATAATTCGTAAAATATCTATGTATACTACTTGCCTCTATAAATAACTACATATGTATGTTACAAGCTAAGTATGAAATCGCTCATTGTATTCAAATGCCTAAGCGTTTTTGGCAAAGTTTGAAATAAACGAATGTTCGAATTATTTTTCATCGCATTAATCTGAACAGCTGATCTTGGAAAACAATTTTAACCAATTTTTCATACGTGCTTTTTCTACATATTTAAATTTATGAAAAATAGTACAGTTTACGCTTTGTCTGGCCATTTTGAACATTGTATAAAATTTCAAAGCATTTTATGCAATGCAGGGTTTGACACTTTTCCTGCAATATCTCAACTGATTTTAATGATTTGAAAAGTTTCCTAGAAAGTACGTATAATATTCGTCGACGTTAATGACGTTAATTCATTAAAAATGTATCAACTCTTAAGCACATATGAAATTCTTAAAGCAAAGATCAAAAGTTTCACTTTCGATCAGCTGAAAATAATGAGAATCTTATTCAATCATAGCAGCTGACATTAAACGTATACACATGAAGATTCAAATCAACAAAAAATAACGACTTTCTGCACTTTGAAGTATTGGTTTTAATTAACGATTCGCATGTACGTACATACATATGTATGTAGATAGAGTATGGCTTAAAGAGAGACTTATTAATCGCGTTCGAATACCTCGTTTAAAATTATTATTATGAAACAACGAATTTTGGACAATATTGAAAATGCCCGGAATGCTTTTATCGAATACCTCCATTGTTTTGCATTCCGCAATGTGCGTTCGCCGAAACGCTTCAACTATGTTCTTAATAAAGTAGACAAAAATATGTAAATAAGATCGACGATTGAAACATTGCCAAATCGAAATTCGATAAGTTCTCAAATACATTACTATTTTATCGTCTTATAATAATAATATAAGACACACGGTACATTTCATACGCGTACATATGTAGTAGAAAAGGGTATACATTTCAATTTTCGGTTCGATGGCCTATAAGTACGGTGACCATATTTTTTTGGAGAAAATAAAGGACAAATGAGAAATTGTTTCATAATAAAAAAAAGTAGGTAGCGTTTTTTTGTTTTCACTACAACTAAAAAGCTTCATAATATTTATTATTAAATATAAGCATAGCATTTCAAATAATCATATTATAACTTAAAAAAATTTAATTTTGATACTTTTCACAAGAATTTACTTTTTTTAATAGCTCGGGTTTGTGTTTTAAGAATTCATAAAACTGTATACAATTCATGTCAAAGTTGCGTTTGGTATAAATGCATGCTTCCAATGTTTCGATTTTCAAATGGTTTTTTTTACTGGTTCACTAATGAAAATACTCATTCAGTGGGGACCAGTGAGATTTTTAAAATGTATTTTAAAAGATACGTGTTTATCTGTGAAATATTTAAAAATTTCAAACCATCTACGTTGGCAGAACTCGTCATTCTTCGATCTTTACACTGGTGACGTAACTTTTAATACACGAAATTTCATGAAATAGTTCGCGGTCATTCATATTTAAGTTCCAGTGACTGGAAATTAACAAAACGCTTTCCTCGATTTTGTTGCATCTTTAATATGTATTAGATTTTTTCAAAATCTAAAAACCCTTGATTTTTTCGATCAATTAACTTTAATATATATTGTTGAAATGTTGAAGCTTGGCTGTGAATAAAAAATAATCATGTCTCAGCAAACACATCATTAAAAAGTTTTTTCAGAATCGTGGGACATTTTTCCATTTTCAAAAAGTACGATTTTAGTGACCCGAGTAGTTATAATATTCTCTCTAAAGCTGGTAGAAAAATTGCCCATCGCGTTTTGCTGTAACCCACATCATCGAAAAATTCTTTCAATTTTTTCACTCTGATTGTGTAGATGTAAAAATGTGAATATTTTTTTACTAATATCACTTTAATATCTAATATGGGTTTTTTCACTGGTTCACTAATGAAATCATTTTTCAGAAGTGTGACTTGATCCAATATTATAGTGAACTCCTATATACATAGCATACAAAGGACCAATAAAACAATCTGATAATTTGAAGATATTATACTATCATCATCATCATTTTGAGCCGTGCACCATCCACTGCTGAATGAAGACCTCTCCAATCCTCTTCCATTCCTGTCTGTCTTGAGTAATATGCATCCACTTGCCTCCACACATTCTTCTCAATTCATCAGCCCATCGTCCGCTCGGTCTACCTTGCTTTTTTTCACATCCTCTCGGATACCATTACAGTATTTCTCGCGTCCATCATCCATCCATTATATAGGTATGTGTCATATTATTCCTATTATGATCTCTTATTGTTATACCGAGCATACATCTTTCCATGCTTATCTGTGTGCACTGGGATCTTACGTAACATTCTTGAATTTAGCATCCACGTTTAACATCCATACGTCATAACTGGCAGTACGCATTCGTCGTATGCCTTCGTTTGTATAATATGTATTTAAATTGTATAAATATAACTTGAATGTTATTCTGCTTAGTATTTGTGTACAATTCTTATACAATTTCTTAAGAAGTCCGCTTTTGCGCAAGTGTGAATGTTCAAAGAAGTATTTCTTCGGCGTGCCATCGATTTATTTCCCATAAATATTACAAGTACAATACTTTTACTATTTGTTTATATGAGTGAGCGTGTGTGTGGGTGTGTGTGCATAAGGAATGAACATTGTGCATATAAGGTGTCGTGAATATGAATGGTGATGGAAAACAAACGGAAACGGGAAAACAAAAGCTCTGAGTGCGCCGCGTTGACAAACTTTCAGACAAAAGAAAAATGAGAAAGAACACAAAACGAAAACAAAACAATACAAAAAAAAAAAAAACAACAAAACATAACAAGAAATGCAAAAAGGAGAACACAAATGAAAGAAAAATGTTACTCACTATTTCAGAACAATAGAGAGGATGCGAATTTGACGATGAAACAAATTAGTAGCTTCTATACGTGTTGCTTTTTGCGTTGCTGATGTCGCCGTACTATGCAAATTAAAAAATATAAAATAATAAAAAAAAACAAACAAACATTGACGGATAAACTACACTCGAACACAATGCGGGGGATTACATATATTCTCCAGCGGCTTGCTAGATAAAGTAGAAGACGCACGCGATGGCATTCGTCAAATTAATAATCTTAATATGGTACAGTTGTTTCGTTAGAGAACTTTCGAACTATAAATTAAAAAAAAAAAAAACGACAGACGCCACTGCGTGATTCATCCACTATAAATTAACATAATAATGAGTGGGCACATGAAAACAGATGGATTATTTTGCTTATATGTACAATTTGGATTGCAAGATCCTGTAAAAGTGATATTATTTGAAAACTACATATGAGTCGCCTAGTTCCAAATCCCGATAAGTCCACAATATATAAAAAACAAGGATAAAATATTTTCTGGTTCTAAGAATGTTTTCAAACGATGCCTTATACTTGAATTATTCCAAATACCGCCAAGTGCGCCGTAAAAAAATATTGAAAATCAGTGTTAGTTCCAAAAACTGACAATTGCACTATGATAAAAGCCATATTTAGAAACAAACAACGATAAGTCCATGTTTCTAATCTCAATATTTTGTTTAATATCAACAAAATTAAGTTTAAATGAGTTTAAACGCCATCGAGCAAATAAGTCTGTAGCAGAAAAACCGCGTTTGCGTACAAGTGAGTTTTATGGACTTATCGGGATTTAGAACTAGGCGACTCATATATTGCATTGACTTTAGTATATTGACAATATTTTTTAATGAAGTGGTAGTTGTGGCAACAATAATTTTAGTCCGTTTGAAAAAAAAACTACAATAGCATTAAAAGGAGGATTAAACGAACCATAGCGTTATTTGTTTCAATGATATAAATTTTTAAAAAGCAGGTATCGTTTTTTAGTGTCCCAGTATAGGAAAATGGGAAAATTAATGAAAATTTGACTTACTGTAGTAAAAGCACCATTCCAACCAGGACGCCCATCGGCATCAGGATCCCTGGCTACATTTTTTCTAACAGTGGCTCGTGTACCACCGGTATCGAATTCCGCCGAACCGGCTACTGTAAGTCTGGCTTTAGCTTTCATGGCATCAGAAAGTGGGATTTTGGCCCTTGCAGCCTCCGTGTGACTCTTGTAACAGAACTCAATCAAAGCTACGGCTAGAGCGACCAGAAGTCCACCGATCAGTATATAAAATATACCGGCAACGTTACTCAAAGACAATTCGTTCCTGGTCGTATCCTGAAACACGTAATCGATCACATTAATACTAAATATAAAGAAAAATATAATTAATTTTATTTAAAATACATGGGCAGGTGACATAGTCGATGGAGCCCACCGGTCTGTTATAATTTGTACATACAATTTTTAATCATTTATATTTAAAGGATTACAAAACAAACTTCAACCACTCTATTTGAAAAGAATGATCTAACAATTTTATTCGATTTGTCTTTTAGGAGTCTCAGTGTATGACCGCTGAGATGTGCGTTTTTATTGAAAGTGAGGTATTGTGTTATTGGGCATTTATATTTATTATTTGTTATTTTATACATCTTCTCGTCTACAAAGATGTGAGACTCATTTTCTGCAACCTTTCATTACGGGATAGTGATCCAAGTTCAGATGGCATTTTTGTAATCCTTCTGTGGACCCTTTCTAAACATACAATGTATTTTTTGAAGTTAGGGCTCCAAACATTTACTTCAATTACTAATTTAGGTCTAATATAGGATTTATAAATTTTTGACAGCAACTGGATACTAACTTTCTTAAATACACGTTTGATATATAAATGAATAAGACTTATTTACTAAGCAGTTAATATGAGTTGACCGTTTAAGGTCTTTTGAGGGAACAACACTTACATAATCAATTACATAATCGAAACCGTATAACGAATCGTTGTATTAAAGTGACACATTAGAAAGTTAAAAGCGATTCAAAGTCAGTTAACACAGAATGCCAGTGAGATTTTGATTCAAGACCAACCGTAGAACAATCATTCAAAGCATTTTATCTACGATATATATTTATAAACGTGTTAAGCAGAGTATACATGTAAGCATAACGGTATATTTACGTTGAAAATTTTATTATTCATACAATAGACGTCGATTTTTGTGATCGTTATTTTAACTTGACAAACATTTTTAGCGTGACTACTTCTCAACGAAAAATACACATTGATTCGATTGATCACAATAAGCGACGACTATTGAATTTGAACGAGAATTAACCTGTTTATCTCCGTGTTTGCATTCAGTTCTATCGTACCACCACTTATTCGTGAGCTTAGTCAACTCCCCGTTCTCTTTCAGCGACAATACGGCCAAGTTAATCGAATCTCTGTGAAATAAAGTTTCAATATTTTTTGAAAACATTTAAATAAATATAAGCATAGAATCGCTTGCGATACAAAAAAAAAAAAAAAAACGAATTTGCCACGTTTTCAAAGCGAAAAAGCTTAGTGGATAATACATATGTTTACATACAGCGCATACGCTAGCGCGCGCATACATTTTTTTTTTTAAATATTTTTCACATATCAAATAATACAATAAATACGCAAGATTATCATGTCATATCAATTATAAGGGTACGCGCTTTACAATGATATATAAAAAACGTGTAAAAATACAATTTTACAGCATCCAAAGTCGCATTGTGTAACTGAAATCAAATTAGTGTACTACCTGAGTGTCGAGCCTAATGGGGTTGCCACACCGAAACCTTTCGCGTCCAGGTTTCTGCCAACTTTCATCGTATCGCAGGGTTGCCTCTCGTTTGTGTAATCGTTCTTTGGAGATTCCATAAGTAGAGCGTATTTGCCTTTGGATGTGCGAACCCTGCGTATGCCTTCGTCGTACGATCTAACGAACACGTGCTTCCTCGAGTTCATGTACTCCCACATTTTGCTGTACAGGGTTATCTGTGAACGCTGAAATCACACAATTTCGCATTTTAATCCATGTTCGTGGTGTAAACAAGCATTTGACTACGATACAAAATATATAACCAGTCGTTACATAAGTTCTGTTACAAAGGTTTGCGATCGCGTTGCTTGTAAACATGGAATTCTAGGATTTTTTTAATGTTGAGAATACTTTTGAGAATAGAATAATGAATATAGAATAATGTCGAGAATACTATTGAGAATACTTGTGTCCTTTAGTTTTACATAATTTTTGGTTGATCCTTCGTGTGGTTAAGACGGAGTGGGGAGATTACGAAAACCGTGTGGCCGTGGTTGCGCTAGCGAAATTTTTAAAACCTTGCAAAAACTAAACACATCGAGAAAGTTCGTATTTCAAACGATCAAATGATTCACTACATCTCACACAATAATTGATACCGAAAGGAGTGGCCTACTAAAAAGAGTTCGAACTTAAAACGCGATTCTTGCAATTAAAGAACGTATTCGTCGAAATCCCCTCCGAAAACGGAAAATTCTGGCACGAGAAATGGGAATATCACCAGGATCGATATCTAGGATTATTAAAACTGACCTTAACCTTGGTGCATAGAAAAAACGTAAAGGACACCTATGTACTTACGACATCTTTGAAAACAATGAGACCATTAAAATCAAAGGAGCTCATTCGTCAACACGCCACTGGGAGCTACCGAAATATTTTAATTTCTGACTAAAAAAAATTTTACTTTCGAGGAGGAATTTAATAAACAAAATGACAGGGTGTATGCAAAAAGTGCTCAAGATGATTCTCAAGTAATCGACAAAGTGCAGCGAGACCATCATCCCTCTTCAGTGATGTTTTGGTGAGGGGCGTCCTACGAAGGGGTGACAAAACTGCATTTCTGCAAAAAAGGACTAATAACATCAGACAAAGTTTACCAAAAAGATATCCTAGCACGAGTGGTGAAGCCCCTTAATCATAGCTCAATGCCCTTAACATATCACTATTCAATGACAAGCATGGATATTCCAGCAGGACTCAGCATCCGCCAACAAGGTAAAAAGTTGGCTAGCTGCGAATGTACCTGCGTTTATCAGCACGTCGAAATGGCCATCTGGAAGTTCCGACCATAATTCTTTGGACTATAATTTATGGGCACATCTAGGCTCTATACGTCACAGTTTATTAGACTACTTAAAAATTTCGTTAAACAAAGCAGTGGACGAATTTCCAATATAAGTGGTGCGTGTAACGATAGACGCGTGGCCGAATAGATTAAGAGAATGTATTAAAAATAATTGGCACATTGAATAGTTTTTTGTTTTTTTATAATCTGTATAGATATTTCTAATAAATAAATTTTATTTCGTGTAAATATGTCTTTTAGTTTTGTAACAGAACTTATGGAACCGACTAGGTAGTATTTCAAATTTATAAAGAAAATGCTTCTTCAATTTCGTTTGATTTATTACTAACACAGTAGGCACCTGATCACGCTCGCAAAGTGCTATAATAAAATTAAACTATTCATACCGTACAAAAATGAAGATTTTGATCACATAAATAAATTACATACTCAATTTTAAAAGAAACGATTAATTTACACTAATTTGCGTACTTAAAATTTAAAATAAAGATTGCTTTTGATGCAATAATCAAAAATTTTAATCGGTTTGCACAATATATGTACATATATCCTGAACCTTTCGTTATATTCATCATTTTCAGCCGTTCACCATCCACTGCTGGATGAAGACCTCTCCAATCCTCTTCCATTCCTGTCTGTCTTGAGCGATCAGCATCCACTCGACTCCACACATTCTTCTCAATTCATCAGCCCATCTTCCACTCGGTCCACCATTCCAGTATTTCTCGCTGTGTCCACTTCAACTTTTTCAAACGTTCTGCTATGTATATCTGCCGCTTTGGTCATACATACTTCTTACCCATTTATTCTTCTTACGGTCTCTTATTGTTATACCAAGCATACATCTCTGTGTGCACTGGATCTTACGTAGCAATCTTGAATTTAGCGTACAAGTTTCACATCCATACGTCATAACTGGCAGTACGCATTGGTCGTATGCCTTCTTTTTGAAGCATAGCGGAATGCTGGATTTAATAACTATGTTCATTCTTCCAAAAGCACTCCATCCTAGTTTTATTTATTCTTCTTTACATCCGGTCATATTCACCAACTGTCCTAGGTATAAATAACAATCAACTATCTCTACAATGTGATTATCTACTGTGAATACGCTTTGCGTGCAAAATTCTTTCATACTTTCGTTGTTAATCTACTTTGTAAATCAATCAATATATCGAATGGTTTCACGCCTATTTATCAATATTGTTTTTCTCGCATACCGAATATGATATATTATTTTCGAACAATGAATCGGCAGTCGAGTCACTTTCGTATTTGCATTTCCCACGGGAACATTTCTGTTTATCGGCCATTCCTCTCCCATTACTAAACTCGACGATAAAATGACCCCATTGAAACATATTTACAATGTCGATGCCATTGTTAAAGTCACCTCTGTAATATTACTATGTAAATAAATCAGCAGAAATTCAATATCGTCTGGGTCTTATCGCTGGACGGGCAAGCGAAAAAAAACGAATATACCATGACGTCAACATTTGAATGTGGAGCACACGTCCCCACTTTTCCCACGATATAGCATTTTATCGTCAGCAAATTTATAGTATATAACACCGACCCAGCGTTGGTCTCATTGAGTATCCTTTCTACCATACACCAGAGTGGACCTGCTCTCTACGCCTTAGTGTCTTCGTCTACATACACCTGAGTGTCTCTACCACTGTGCACCTGTACACCTGTGCCTACTTCATCTGCATAGACCTGTGCTTCGACTGGATTGTGCTTTGACTGGATTGTGCTTCGACTGGATTGTGCTTCGACTGGATTGTGCTTCGACTGGATTGTGCTTCGACTGGATTGTGCTTTGACTGGATTGTGCATGACACCCGTGTGTGTGTCTCTAATACTATGTACATATGTGCTTCATCTACATATACCAACGAGAATGTCTCTAATACTGTGCGTGCTTCATCTATGTACATATACCAACGAGTGGAATTGTGCTTCGACTGGATAAACGAATATTAAGACACGATGAACGTCTATATAACGGGGATAATCACCCGAATAAACATTCGAGTGATTATCCCCGATAATACAAATAATAAAAATATACATCAGTATACCAAGATGAACAAAGAAAAACAATGAAAACTCTAAAAAAAAAGTGCTTTAATATGTGAACACGCAACTACATACATACACAGTGAAGTGAAGTGATTGACTTATCGCATCCTTTTATTTTTTAATATGTACATTCGCCTAACCATTGGAAGTTATTTTGTGTAATGCTCTCTACACCTTAGTGTCTTCGTCTATATATGTACACCTGAGTGCTTCGTTTATAAACACCCGTGTGTGTGTGTCTCTACAACTAATAAACACATGTGCGTGCTTCATCTAAGTAGACCAACGAGTGTAATTGTGCTTCGACTGGATAAATGAATATCAAGACACGATAAACGTCTGTCGTTTATTCGGGTGATTATCCGCGTTGCAGGGAAATTGGGGAAACTCCTTCATAAATTGAATGAGAAAAGACTTCAATTTATGTAGAAGGATCGCCAGAACGTGCATCTATGTATCATCATTGGTGAGGAGCAATTTTTTTCGCAACCGACTGAGGACACATGTATGTAGTTCCTTCAAAACGCGCTTCATCTTAATCATACCCGAGCGGAGACCCAAAAACTATTATTAATTGTGACCCATTGAATCCGAATAAGATAGTGAAATTTGTATGTTAAATCTGGTTCTTGACAAACGGTTTCACGACAAATGTTTCCGGGAAAACGTCGCCAGACAAAACGTTTACGCTGAAATGTTCACGAAAAAAGGATAACTATAAAATGCCTCCAGACAAAATTTTCTGTTCTGTAATTATGGACATTCTGTATATATAAAAATTCTGTAATTATGGACATTTCATTTGTGGACGTATTATCAGAGTCAATTTGTCGTTCGACAATTTGACCGTAGACATATTGTCGTGGAACCGTTTGAACCACTGAATCAAAATATTTTAATGAAATTTGTCGGTTGGCTCTCGTTTTTGAGAGATACGCGTTTAAAAAAGTGGGCAACTTTTTCATCGTTTTTTTTTTTACGTTTGTGGTCTTTAAGTCAACTTTGAGTGATTCAATTTTCAAAACGAGTATTCGACTTAACAGCAGTGGCGTAGCGACCGCGCCTGCAGACCCCGCAATGCGGGGGCGCCTTGACTTGAGGGGACCTTTTCACCAATTTTTACATTATCTTAACCGTATAAAGTATTGCGATCGTACAAAAATTCGATCTTGAGATTTTGACTGATTTGTATCAGGTATCATCCCCTGATCACGTTTTCATGATTTCTGGAAAATGTCTGTAAGGCTGTGTGTCTGTAAGTTTGTGTACCTGTGTGTAGAATCGCCAAAAACTCAAAAACCGTTTATCCTATTACGTTGAAACTTCATATTTATATGTTTTTTCCCGGCCATTACAATCCATAAGGCTTTAAAAAATTTTCGCCAACCGGAAGTGGTACCTACTTACCTTAGAAAATTACCTTTCATATGTAGTACATACATATGTGTAACGACCCTCAAAATAATATAATAAAAAAAAAAAAAATTCCAACCGGAAGTAGTACTTTTACAATTGGTTTTTGGTGTTTTTAAAATTTTCTCCAAAACTATCAAGTCTATTATGTGTAAAAGATTTTAGAACGAGATTTAGTTTTTTATTTTATCGGCATTTTACATATTTGGTATCTTCATAATATTGTAATATTATAAAACTTAAAGCAATACCTAGTCACAAAAAAATAAATCATTAAAATCAATCAACCGGGCTGGTTTTTTTTCATGTAGAAAAGTCAAAAATCCTGTTACTACGCAATATTTCCGAAACCACTTAGCCGATCAAGTTGAAATTTCATATCTATAGTTTTCACATAACGCGTAAGAGTTGATCAAAATCCGCCCACCGGAAGTGGTAGTTTACTCTTGCATGATTCTTTGGTTTTTACATATTTTGAATCTTCGTAATATCGGTTTAGTAGTAGTGACAGTTTATCGTGTTTCAGTATAGGTTAAAAATTGTTTGTTTCATATTATAACGCATTCGTTCGTTGCTTGCTACGTTCGAAGTCATGAATTTTTAACTTGTGCTGTAATTTCTTTCTGACTAATTTTTTAAAATGTTCTACCTCTCTTATTATTCAACCTATTTGCATCTCGTTTTATTTTATTTAACGAAATAATCGAAGTGTTTACCAATGCGAAGTCCAGAAGTAAAAAAAATTCTACCTAAAAAAGGTATGTAATATTATTTTGGGAAGTTACTTTGCTGTAAGGAAATAATATGTATGTATATAGAGTGGTGGAGTGGGGGGGGCATCTTAAAATATTTTGCGGGGGGGCGCCTGGAATTCATTAGTATTCACCAATTAGTATTTCAAAGCTTTCAAATATCATAATTAATAGCAAAAATATATGACTGTTGATTCGAATACTCGTTTTGAAAATTGAATCACATTAGGGACCACAAATGTAAAAGGACGATGAAAAAGTTGCCCACTTTTTCAAACGCTTATCTCGCAAAAACGAGAGCTTACCAACAAATTTCATTGAAATATTTTGGTTGATTGAGTCAAACGGTTCTACGACACAATGTCTACGGCTAAAATGTTGAAAAACAAATTGTCTTTGACAAAACGTCCACAGACGAAATTTTAAATAATTTTTTTATTGATTTTTTATGAAGAGTTTTAGTTTAAAAACAAAATTTCAAAATTTTGTATTGATTTTTTATGATGAAAAAGTAATTACACAAATTTACAACTTTAGATTAGAGTTTTCAAAAGTAGTGTTTCTAAATAATGTTTGTACCAGTGACTTCAGAAAAGGGTTAAAAAAGAAATTTTAAATAATTTTTTTATTGATTCTTTATGAAGATTTTAGTTTTAAAACAAAATTTCATAATTTTGTATTGATTTTTTATGATGAAAAAGTAATTACACAATGTAATTACAAATTTACAACATTAGATGAGTACATTAGAGTATTCAAAAGTAGTGTTTCTAAAGAAGTTTTGTACCAGTGACTTCAGAAAAGGGTTAAAAAGAAATTTTTAAATAATTTTTTTATTGATTCTTTATGAAGATTTTTAGTTTAAAAACAAAATTTTAAAATTTTGTATTGATTTTTTATGATGAAAAAGTAATTACACAATGTAATTACAAATTTACAACATTAGATGAGTACATTAGAGTATTCAAAAGTAGTGTTTCTAAAAAAAAAGTTTTGTACCAGTGACTTCAGAAAAGGGTCAAAAAGAAATTTTTAAATAATTTTTTTATTGATTCTTTATGAAGATTTTTAGTTTAAAAACAAAATTTCAAAATTTTGTATTGATTTTTTATGATGAAAAAGTAATTACACAATGTATGTAATTACAAATTTACAACATTAGATGAGTACATTAGAGTATTCAAAAGTAGTGTTTCTAAAGAATTTTTGTACCAGTGACTTCAGAAAAGGGTCAAAAAGAAATTTTTAAATAATTTTTTTATTGATTCTTTATGAAGATTTTTAGTTTAAAAACAAAATTTCAAAATTTTGTATTGATTTTGTATGATGAAAAAGTAATTACACAATGTAATTACAAATTTACAACATTAGATGAGTACATTAGAGTATTCCAAAGTAGTGTTTCTAAATATTTTTTGTACCAGTGATTACAAAATATTTTATTAAAAAAATTGATGAATACATTGACAAAACGTCCACAGACGAAATGTCTACAGATTAAACGTCAACGACAAAAAGTCTATGATATAACGTCATCAGGCAAATCTTTTACGACAAAATGTAAAAAATAACGCTTTAAACTTATGTACCTATACATACATAAGTTATTATAATCTTTTAGTATGTACATATAAACTTCTAGTAAATTTATTGTGAGAGGAATGGATGTATGTGAATATAATTTAAGGAATAAAAATAATTTAATTATAAAAAATGATAAAATAAATAGAAATAGGAGAAGCATCTTGTACAGATGTAGATCTTGTTTTGGAGTATAATAGACTGCCGGATGGAATTAGAAGTTCCAAAACTATTGAAAAATTCCTGGCAGTCTTAAAAAAACATCTCTGTACAGATGCTTTATATAAGGATTATAATTAATTAGCTTAAGTTACTACATTATATAAATCAATAAAATAAATAAATATATGTATGTCCGCTCTGGTAGTTTTGTTTTCTTTGCACACTGTTATTTATCTATGTTTTAATGAACTACTTTCCAACACTCAATTTTGTACATGTATATGTTTAATTGATTCAGATTATTATGTTAAATTTATCACTGATGACTACTTAATTCAAATACGAGTGTAATTGTGCTTTTATTGAATAAACGAATATTAAGACAAGATAAACGCCTATAATTTATATCCCGCTAAATGTATCCTACTTGAAAATTGCTACTATACTATAAACTATATACATATACAAGTCTCATTATTATATAATAAAAAGTTAAGCTATATTTTTATCAAATTAATTCAATCTTTATTTTAACTATGTATATAAAACTGCACGCAGGTATTATAAAGAGATATTGATTACCACAAGTTGAACGCAATATAGAATAACACCTACTAAACGTTCAAACTTTCATATGGTTTTCCATAGCTCATATAGCTCATATAGCTCTTTCATATGGTTGTCCATAGCGTATGAAAATATGTACACAACAAATTTCACCGCATTCAGACAAAGTTTCATAGCACACTTTCGCTTCACTCTCCACTGTAGACAGACGTCTAAGTACTTCTGATTTCGAACGGACACACACTCGAACCACTTTAAAAATACTCACCCTGAAGAAGTCCCAGGTAGATCCGTGGTACAGAGTACCATACTGCACTTCAGTCTGAGCGGCCAGATCTTCGGGAGAGTTGATAGGTGCAACCATGCGTTCAACGGTGAGGAATGCTGCTAGATTGGCAGTGTACGAGGATATGAGGATAAGGGTGAAAAACCACCACACGGATCCGACAATCCTGCCAGATATAGACCTGAAAACAAAACGAACGATATTTGCAACAAGTCCACGGGTACATTTGCAATAATCCAACGGTGATTTAGACTCCCCCGAGGACGAAACATAACGAGCCGACGCGACGGCGAAGTCGAGGTTAAGTTCAGACGCAGTAGTTATGGCGAAAACAAGGGTTCAAAACCATAAACAACCGAATAAACACAAAACGCAAACGCAGAATTAATTTATGTATTACTTACCTGGGAGAAATATCGCAGCCCTGTTGCATGAAAGCGCCCAGGGAGAACCACAGCGAGTTCAGTATGCTGAAGTCGTTCGCCATCGTGTTCTGAACAAATTACGAAAAATATCTAGGTGAGTAATGGCATCGTATAGCACACACATACATACGTGTGATAATATGAAATAACAGTTCGGCTATTTTACAATGCTGTCGTGTATTATTAAATCGTTCTAACGATAACCTTAATAATAGTGAAATGCTCTGCGAATTGGGTCAGCGATAAGCGTCAAGTAGGCGAATCCTAAGCTAAGGCTTCTTAATCTGTCTGTAGTTAGCTATGCAACTTATGTGCATTAGGGTGGAGTGTTATGTTTTTCCTCGTGACTTTGATCGTTTGAAGAAGCTGCTGGGCGACGTTCGACGATCTTCATCCCCCGTGTGTGATTGTTAGTATGATGATTGATAGTACATCAGATCGGTCCTATCGAGATGGACGATGACGATGTGGAGGATGGTCGAAGATGAAACATAACTTGAAAATAACGACGTTTGCGACATATGCATCTTTTTGATTGTAGTGCTTGTTTATGAATTGTTAAGTTTTGTGGTTCAAAATGATAGTCGATCCATTTAATAGTTAAAACTTCTTTTATTTATTTTAAATTGAGAGTACAAGTGACGTAGTGTACGTCTATTAGAATAGTGAGTTTAGACATGGCGTATGTCTATTGGTTAGTGAGCAGTGCTGTGTTGTCCACTGAACAACTGCCCTGAACTGAACTGATGTGTCGTATGTCTATTGATGAAAATGAGATTTACTATACGTTAAATACTATTTTCAATATTTGGGAGAGGGGAGATTCTATTCTCGATTGTATATTTTGATTGCATCACAGCTGCATCTCTTAAATTAAAACTTAATTGGTCTATAAATTAACATTGAGAGAGACACTTTCTAATCTCGTTTACATTACTTTTATCTCGTATTTATAAAAGATTGTTTCCATATTTTTGATGGTTAGTTATGTGACAGGGGTTATCCGTCTATAATTTAACGGTGGTATAGACGCTTTCATCTTATTGTTTACATTTCTCATATCTCGTATATACAAGTGATCACATTCATATTTTTGTTGGTTAGTTATGTGACAGGGGTTATCCGTCTATAATTTAATTTATCGCTTCGATTATTGGTTACTTGAATAGACGTAATTAATGTGAATTGATAATAGTAAAGATATGTATAACAAGGTACATATTGTAAAGTTCATTTGGTAGATTCGACTCTTCGTAATTATTCAACTAATGTGAATTGAAAATGGTCAGAACATAACAGGAGCGACATTGCAAAAATTAAAAATCGGCATTGCATAATACCTACCAAAAGTTTCGTTGTATCATCCGTATTCTCGTAAAAATACTGAAATAAACCTGTCAATATGTCTTCAGGCCTCTATCCGAAGGCGAAAAATGAAAATTTGCATATTAATTTCGAAATCTGAACACACAATATAAAATTTTAGATAACATGCTCATAAAGTTACCCTAACTTTATTGAATATTAAAAGTACTTTTTGTGAAAATCTAATTTTTTTTACGTATTCCTTGAATTATTAAAATGAGTGTGAATTTGTGAGCGCGGTGGAGGGAAGCATACAAGTATATAAGAGTAAAGTAAGTATGTATAGTAAAAATAAATACTAATTTTCTAATTAAAATTGCTATTTATAGAGATTGAAAATTTTCATTCAAGTAAAAGTATTAAGATCAGTAGTGGAACTATGTAGGTAGGAGCAGACCCCGCAGTGCGGGGGGGGCCATTCATACATATAAGTATGTCATGATTACTGTGTTTTTCTCCATCCACCATGTTTTAGGTTTAAATTGTACATATATAGGGGGGAAGGGGGGGAGGGGGGGGCAAAATTTGAAGTTCCGCCACTGATTAAGATAAAAGTGCTAGTAGAGACCAGAAAAACTTTTTTAATTAAGCAGATTTTTTTGGACAGGTATGATGTATGTACATACATATGTAGAGGCAACTTTTTATAACTATTTCAAAACGAATATCCCAAAAAAAAAAGTTCCATACATCGACGCTCCACCCTAATGCACATGTACATATATGTACACGTTAATTAGGCATTTAACTTCAATATAAAAAGTTAAAGAAAAAATAATTTCTGTAGAACATACATACATATGTATGTATAACTTGACTAAAAATTATAATACATATAGAATTTTGAGCAATTTAGTATCATTTTGATTTAAATCATTCTAAAATTTCTTATTCGTACATTTGTACGATCTTCCTATGCTAATAATATAAGTCCAATAATAAAAAAAAACCGTTTCAAAATCTGCTTGCCTATGATTTTCGTCAAATTTGCACTCGATTAATGTAAAATTTAAACACGAAAGAGACGAAGTTTATTCACCGTTTCATCTTTCGTTTGTCGATGCTCGTTTATACAATATAATATTTGCAAAGCACAGCGTTTTGCGATAACGATAATCAAAGCGCGCCACTTCAATCGATCCTTTTGGTAATTATTATAATATATGTACAATTTTTTCCATTTCATTATATCTACATATATGTAGTTATAACTCTGAAAGTTTACAATCACAAACCGAAGGTACGTTTAACCGTAAAATATATATATGTAGGTACATATAATATAATACATAAAATAGGATCCGTTAAAAGTGGGCAGGTGTCGATACCATAAATTCTGGCGGACACGGATATATTTTAAATCGCGGCATGAATCATTTCCATAATATCGATTTTATTTTATTGCCTAACGGTCGCCGTAACTCTTCCCACGCATGCTTAGAATATTTTTTGAACGTTTTAGAACCTGTGTGCTGGTTAATGAGGACATTTGCTCGGGTTGTCCGTCCGTCATGTGGATGAGACGCCATTCGTATGGGGAGAATCGAGAAACCATGAACAACACTATGCTGACACCTAAATAGCTGAAGATCACGCAAACCTGTTGAAAAAAGAAAACGGAAAATTGTCAAAAAAACTATTCATACATTTGCCTGTAATTAAAAATAAACGGAAAAATTCCCGTACGGTCGGAATTGAATTTTTTTTCATTCGATGTTCAACAACGTAAGTCCATTAAAATGTATTGGCCTCGTGTTGTTTGTGTACGGTCGAATTTAATAAAGTACAACGATAGTGCAGGTTGAAAAAAAAAAATTATTGAGTGAAAAATTTTGTCGACGATCTGAAAATTTCATCGTCAATCACCGAAATTGTGCGAAGTGTTCAAAAAGTGACGCAACCCACGCGTACTTGCGTGTGTGTGCAAGAACTTCTAACGTTCGTTAATTAATTACGAACACTAAATGCGTCTGAAACTATAATTATTATATTCATCATCATTTTCAGCCGTTCAACATCCACTGCTGGATGAAGGCCTCTCCAATCCTCCTCCGTTCCCGTCTGTCTTGAGCAATCTGCATCCTCATTCATCAGCCCATCGTCCACTCGGTCTACCTCGCTTTCTTTCACATCCTCTCGGATATCATTCCAGTATTTCTCGGGTCCATTATTCGCTATATCTGCCACTTTGGTCATGTTTCTTATCCATGTATTCCACTTATGATATCTTCTCGTTATACCGAGCATACATCTGTGTGCACTGGATCTTGCGTAAAATTCTCGAATTTAGCATCCACGTTTCACATCCATACGTCATAACTGGCAGTACGTATTGGTCGTATGCCTTCTTTTTTGCGGAATGTTGGATTTAAACGTTAATTAAAAATTACGCTTTAAGAAAGCTAATGTTTGAGAATCAATGGCGTGAAACAAAAATTCCAAAACTAGACCAGCCGTTCTCCAAGATATGCTAATTGGATTGGCAAAAAAAATAGTGGTTTCAGTCAGTCAAAATAAATGTTCGACATGCGAGTTTTAATTGTGATATTTTAAAGCTTTAAAATACTTATAAAGTAATCGTCTAGCGGATTCAGTTTTTTTTTTTGTTGCACAGTGTTATCAATCGCTGAAAACGTATAGGCTGTTAAAAAAGTGACGCAACTCAAAATGTAATAAAAAGTTCAAGCTGAGTTTATTTACATTTTATATGAAATTTCAATTGACTGTCGATTAAATATAAACGTATTAATTTAATCGAATCAAAAACTAACAACACTCGCTATCTATGTACGTATAATATACATACATACATATGTATGTACTTAAACGCTCGTCAAATTAGCTTCATACGATGAGTAATCAATCTTTTGAGTTACGTCACTATTATAATACACAAGTTGAAACATTATCTGATACGTTGATTTATGAACGCGGAAAATATACGTACAATAGGAAATGTACAATAGAGTCCATTCCAAGATGTTTATCTTATTCGGGCTTCATGTTCCACTCTATTGTATGTATATAATAAAATATATATATATATATATGCATGCATGTACGTACATACATATATACAATTATGATATATGTATGTATAGTAACGTATGACGGCCTGTTTGTCCCTGTATAATCCTGCGACCACACTGTCGTAGAAATTAGCGGGACAGTCGTCCAATTAAACGACCAGGTGTCCCATACACGTATAATTACATTGTGTATGTACGCATTGAGTCATCCGATGGTTATCTGCGATCTGGTGGTCCACAGTGTACAGACACAGAGAGATCGGTATATTAATTAATTGAGCATTGTGTATACGTGCAATGTAATGGTCACCGAGATGTCTTAATTATTCATATGCTCTATGTGTGTACTGAAGTTTTAATCATTGCGTGTATGAATTTTAGCTGTGGTGTATTTTGGATGGTTAAATTCGCACTTTGATGCCAGTCCCAGGGTATATGTATACATATATACATACATATGTAATGTAAATGAGTAAGTTGATCGGTTTACGGTACTTGAGGATTACCAACACTGTAAATGTATTGGAAATAATTATGCTTTCGTTAATGAATTGGAAGTAAAAAAAAATTATAATATTATGCACTTGATTTGATAATTCGATGCCATTATGTAGAATGCATTCAAAGAGCTTTCTGTCATAAATGAACTATCCGTTTTAAATTTTCAATGCAATCAATTTTCTGTACTAGATTGATTATAATTTGTTTATCGCACTTTTATGGTCAATTTTATATGATCAAATTTTTGTGATTTGTGACTTTTATGGTCAATTAATTGTATTTTATCAATTTACTTTTATTAATTTTCCTCGATTACTATCTTGTGTGAATAGTTATTTACGATCGAATAATAAATCTTATGAAATGCACATTTCACAAATATGAAATTTTTTAAACTAAAATAGGATTCTTAGATTCGTCGATCGCTACAACGATAAATTGTTGTAACACTGTGCAACAAAAAATCACGTTTTTGAGTTATGTAGTTACCCGAGCGAAATTCCGAAATTTTCTTTTAGTGTTTAATATGATTCCAATTTTGTTGTGTTTTAATGACAACCATGTGTAAGAATCGAAAGGCTCCAGAGAATACCTATATTGGTATATTCGTTGGGAGGGGGGCCTCATATGAGGGTCTCGAAGAGAAAGGATGTGCAGGTGTTTCTCCTCAAGGCGGCTTATATTTGAATTATTCCAATTAAATTTGAAATTGTATATACATATATGTATAAAGCGAAAGCAAAAGGCTAAACCCGCTAACATTTGAAATAATGGTGGTCGAATGACATCGATCAAAAAATTTTCCCCGGCAACCGATAATTATTGCTACTGTTAAAAATATACTCTAATTACACTGTTCGACAAATGACGACTTTTAAAATGTTTCTGAGACGAGATATGACTTTTCTTATAGATCTATGCCCAGTGAACACGAATCTGGTAATAAAAAATGTTGATTGGCTCGAGATTCGGAGATATATGTGTTTTTTAAATCACGCGATTTTTCTATTTCTTGGTGTTGTTCGTTCGATGTCTCAAAATTGGTCAATTTTTTGTTCAAAATGAATATTGAAATCTATAGTCGGGTATTTTATCTTTCATTTGTAGTACTTTTCAGCTTTCATGTATTTCTAAGTAGTCGTCCAGTTCAAATCAAAAGTCAAAAGTATGTATTTTCACTTGGGATTTTTTCCCACTGTTAATACTATTTTATATTGAGTATTTTCTATTGAAACACGTTTATTGGAATAGTGTTCTGGCCCCACTATTTTTTGTTTTCGTTTAAAAGGGTTAATTGGAAGTGTGCTGAATTTTTAATCGGTAAAATTGCGTAAAAGTATTTTAAAGCTTTCAAATATCACAATTAATAGAAATAACATTTGCAATGCTCATTTTTAACACAAAAGTACAAAATTTTAAGTTACAGACCGAAAAAAAAAAAAAAAATTAGTGAGTAAATTTTAGTATTTAAAGATTGACTAGTCTCCGCTCTGGTAGTTTTTTTTTTTGTTGCCCAGTGTAATTCATAAGAAATGGTGTCGATCATCAAAAATTTTGATTTTTGGTCAAATTTGATGAAATTTTCAGTCGCAGCTGTAAGAGTGGACGCTGAAAAATCAGCGAAAATAAATTAGAGAAAACCTTCGAACAAACGATTACCCATATCTCCTTGGAGAGCGGATTCAGAAAGCTGAATACGCCCGGCTTCTGCTTCACTGGTTTCTTGATCATGATGGATATGCCCAGCGACATGAAAGGCTTGCTGAAGTCTATCACCCGTTCGCGTTCAGACGTTATAGTCATCGATGCAATCGCTATGTCGGCTTCCTGAAACGAGAAAACGGCACGTGTCGCAATTTATACAAGAAATAACACACAAAAACACCTTATATAATGTACATATGGTAAAAAAAAAAAAGCACGTGAATGTTATCTAACTGAAAGGAGGGACAGGCTTCGGGAAATCATTTTCATACTCGCTTAAATTTTTACAACGATAAAATAATCAATAAGCAGTCATATAAATTCACAGTTTACGGTACACGTATGTATGTACACACATATTATACAGAGGTGATCTATCATTCATAACGATATGTTTTATGAGCCACGAACCACGCTGTATGTATATAAATTAAACGAACGACATTGAATTTGAATTGAAACGCACACGTTGACGTTTGCACATTGCAACATTAATCATATTTTTGCATTCAAAATGAATTGCAAATTTAAGTTGTTTGCGAACAATGCGTAGTTTTATAAATTGTAGACCGATCTCCCACGCGAAGTCTGTAATTGTAAAAAACTAAATTTGACCTGTTTTTCGTTGTGCAAATGTATAAACTTTATTTATTTAAATGAAACATTTGTGTGACCTTTTTTGGGTCAATTTTTTTAAAATGTAAAAAAAACAATGTTTTCACTGTATTCTTTGTGTTATTTCATTTAAAAACCGACTCTATTGCTTCTCACAGTTTACAAAACCAAAAATTCCTCGATTTTTAATTAATTTTTTTAATAACAATTGAACCACTTTCTGATTTGGCAACATCAATAATATTAATGGCTGTAACCTTAAAAAACAATATGCGTTGCCGAAATGCGGTCTTCATATTTTGTAAATAACAAACTTGGGTATTTATAAAAGTATTGAGAAAAAATATGTTTGTACAATTGTACATTTTACGCGCAGTTTTATTGATTTTAGATTAAACTTTTTATAGTAGCCTATTAAGATTTTCGCATTCATTCAAAATAAGCTTGATACATTTTGTACAAAATACTATTCATGTACGAGAATATTGGTTTTGATGTTATGACATTTTAAACACAAATAGGTCCATTAATTTTGTATGCAGGCTGGTGACTTTTTTCTGAATTTTTTTAATGTGCTTATGGTCAGGTAATTAGTTTTTAAATAATTATCCATGCCACGTCACTATCCCAAAGTTTACCAAATTGCTTTTAAAAGTATGGCAACCTGTAGGGGTCACACGATTTTAATCAAAATTACTCGGCACATCGTCTCCTCACAAAGGACTTCAATATAAAAAATTCCGTCGGGTTATTTAACGCGGACGGACAAGTCGCGTGAATGCGTCTAAAAACGGGTATTAAAAGTGTGCAGGGGGTGAGTTTATGGGGTTTAGGGGTTGATGAAGGGATGGGGATGGTTTTACGGCCATCGACGAGGGATAATCTACGACGCAGCTTCTCAAACAGATATCCCTTTTATGACGGCGAGCTTTTTTTTTTTTTTTTTTTTCTTCTTTTTTTTCTACCCTGGAAGACGATCATCGTCTGAAAATATCACACGCGTACGTTTTTATTTGTTGGCCGAAATATAAAATGCGGATGAAGTTATATTTGTATAGGTATATAATGTATAATAATATATATAATATAAATACGTTCGGCAAAAGCTCGCTTCCGGTTGGGCCGAATTGATGGAATTCCAACACGCAACGATAGTCACGAATCATTTTCAATCCGTTTATTATGCGAAACTTTTATTCGATTACATTTCAGGTCAAAAAAATAAACAAACGGTAAATTAAAAATCGGTGGGCTTTTTCAAGATTCAAATCTCCGAAACTAATCAACAATGATGAAAATAAAAGTATATTTAGATTATTGTATATTATCTTGCCACACCTGGTTTATTGTGCCACTGTACTTAATTTAATATGTTCAATAGTCAAGATTTAGATAAAATGCAAAGGTTACAAAATTGAATTGAATGTTGGTAGGCTAAAAAGTATTAGAAGTATGTTAGATGAATTGGGATGGGTGACTATTAGAAATTGTTTAAAGTTAAGCACATTGTCTTTTGTTTATAAGTTATTGCCAAATTATTTTAAGAATTATATCATTAGAAATAGTGATATCCATATTTATTCTACTAGAAATAAGAACCAATTAGTTGTAGGTAGAGTAAGGAAAACAAAGACAGCTGGTGGTGTTTTTCACAGGGGTGTATTAATATATAATGCCCTCCTGGAGTGTGGCAAGTCTTCTAAGACAATAGATGCATTCTTGAAAAGTGTGAGGAGACACCTCTGTGAGAGATAGTAGTTATGTATAAGTATAGTGTATAATGTGAAATTGATTTATATACATAGTTGTTATGAATATGTAATAGATGTAAGTTAAATTAGCTAATTAGCTATTATTATATAAAATAAATCTGTACATATTTATGTACATATATGATGGTTTTTGGCAAACGGATTATTTGTGTACAGCTTGACAATTTAATTAAATGTTTAGTGTGATTTAATTCGCGTCTCTTCATACACTTGTTTATATAAAATGTACATATACAAATTTTGGTAATTGAATATTGAAATAATTTTAATATCGAAACGTTTCCCTTTGAGATACGGTCGATTTTCTTTTGTTCCACTACACATACATACATATGTACATACACAGATTCGTGTGATAGTTTATTGAGGCGAAATTTAACCTTTATCAAATTGACTTATGCTTCGAATATAAAAGGCCAACGCATAAAAACAAGTGTAATAATATTATATTCAGTCGATTCGACCCTTTTATCACAAGTATAATATTGACTATGGAAAATGTTTAAAAAGCACCGTTTTAATCAACTTGCTCAATACTACATATGTACATAGTTTTGAGCCGTTTGCATTGATAAAATGAACTGTGTTGACTTATTGTAAGGCGTAATACCTAAATGATACAATTTTTATAACTATAAATGAACGCAGTTTACTGTGCAGTTATCTTTCTAGTTTCAAGTTATGTACATTGAGTTTTGCGTATCAATTTGCTTTGTTTACTGCAACTGCATTTTGAACTTGAACTTGAACTGCATTTTGTAATGCAACCCAGTATGTCCAGTATATATGTATATGTTATAATAATATATCAAACACAAACTCTGTCCATTATATTCCTTTACTATTGACATACGATATATGCATATTTGTGGATGAAAACATTGTTTTTAATTGAGACAAAGTGATAAATTCTAGTTCACACAATGCTGAAGTAAAATGTAACCGTATAAAGATTCCCGTTTTAATTAAAGGTTCTACTTTAACCTCAATTCAAAATTATGACAAATTTATTTGCTGAAAATTATTCTTCAGTGTAAATTAACTAATAAGGTTTTAAATTTCTGCACTGGATAATATGTAGTTATCAATGGTTTGGGATAGAAAAGTAAGATGTGACAATATCTCGAGTTTTAAAACATCTTCATTGACAATGTTAAACAATGATGGTGGAACTGACCCCATTTTATTTATTTTGCGACCCACCAACGGATCGCGACCCACAGTTTGAAAAACCCCGCCACACGCTGAAAACAAACGGTTCAATATTATTTCGCTGAAGATTACGTTTGACGTCTTTGTCTTTGACAACGTTCGATTATTATTTGTACGACGAGTATTCCGAAACTTCTCGCGAGCGTTTAAAAGCATTAAAATTCACAAGTTAAACACCGAACGCAAAGCCGAAGAAGCTTTTCGCATTGACGACGAAAGGGAGATAGGGAGAAGGGAAATAAACTGCCGGCTAACAGTGAAAATATTGAAATTTTCGTTATTTAAACAACGATTGCATTCAACGCAGTTTAAGTCAACCAAACCAAAAGCGAACCGGGCGAAGCATGAATATGGGGGGGAATCGGCGATTTTTCCCACTCGGTACATTTTAAAGAGAAAATCCTCCCCATTCCAATGGGGAATAGCATGGGGATGGGGATGATCGAGCCACCGTGACAGGGGACGATTGAAACAAGTCGCGGAAGTGGACTCGCTACGAAGGTAACGTTAATGGCGTGTAAGGAGCCAGTGGGGCCCGGATTAGGGGCACGAATCAATTTGTATTCGGGTCCCATTTTTACGTTAAAAGCTTACACAGCTGTTATTCATTGCGGCGATTGCTTTCGTGGGTGGAATTGTCAAATATTTTTTGGTCGAAAAACCCCCCCCCCTTTTCCCCACCCTGGGGGTGTCTCTTCTCACGTACGAATTAAATAGGTTATATTAAAGTATATCTGTTCTTTTTTGTCGGAAAAAAAATTTCCCTGTCCTGGATAAAAAAAAATATCCAATGCCGGCCCTGAAGTTCGCCATACGCCTATCGATGGATCATTATCGTGGTTGAGTTGTATTTTTTTTTTTTTTGTTCGTTTGGATTACTGTCGCGAGTGGTTCAATTTTGACCGTTGAATTGGTAAAGAATCAAAGAATGGTGTGCTTTCGAATGTAGAGTTTTCGATTAATGCGAATTTTCATGAATAACATTGACTTTTTTGGAGTTTGATGCGAATTTTCATTATAATAATTATGGATTGGTTTTTGATTATATGTACAATTTAAAAATTATGCTTTAAATGCACTGCAAGTTTGTATGGGTGGTTTTTGAATTTATTGTCACACAGTGGAAATTCGTGTAAAATTAATTTTATTTGAAAACTGAAGCTTTTAAGTATTGCAAAACAAAACAATCAAAATATTATATATCAGTGCACAGATATAGTAGGTCCAGTTTGAAAAAAAAATGAATGAGTATTGTATGTCCAAATGGTATATTTGAGAAGATATTGCTTTATTCAAATATATAATATGTCCATTTCGTCCATAGTTTTCGTGCAAAAGAGATGTATGTCACTTACAATATTTTAAAACAAAACTGGACATACAATATCTGTGCACTGACTAACCCATCGATATGTAATACAAAAATACTTGCATATAATTTTGATTAAAGTGTGAAGTGATGCAGAAAATTTGCTATATCTATTATAAATTGTATTGGAATATAAATGTAATGTACGTGATGATATATGTATAATGTGAGGCATATTAATATTCGACTTCTCGTCATCGTGAACAAATTTATTACTTTTTGTGAGATATTAATAAATATAACTTTTTATTAGATTCATAACAATATTTTAATCGCATTTGAAGATTCTTTTCAATAACATTTCGACGATGAAATTTTCCATAAAAAAATGTTAATATTTTTCCGTACAGAGTTCTGGGAATAATATCTGAAAAATCAACTCGAGATACTCGCTCGCGTGCTTCAGTATACTTCAGTATATGTCTGTAGAAAAATTTTCAAATCAAATTATTATTACTATTCATTGCTGAAGGATCGAATTGTTTGTATCATATAATATAATAGTATACCTATAATACAGGTACATAATACAAATCGTCGTAATTATTGTTGAATGATATTTGTTCGTATTTAACCGATACGCTTTAATACACTGCATTTCAATCTCATTTCAAATATTTACTATCCACGTTAATCAATTGTTTACGTTTCAATTTGAAAACTGAAATCACCTTCTATCGAACGAGTATACTCAAAAACAATCACGTATGCCAATTTCCTCAATTGCCAGCAAACGAGCATCGATAGAGACATACGAAATTAAATAGACGACTCCATGTGTCGTCTGACTGTTTCGTTTTGATTTTTTCAATGCAACCGGTAACCGGTTCGTTAAATCTGTCATTAAGGATAATGTGTATGTAATTGATTATAACATTATTTTTAAATTTGACTGTATTTTTATTATTATTTAATATATACCAAGTTTCCATTAGTTTATTACTTTGAGGTGAATGCTAGGCAAGCTTGGCACTCAATTATATTTAATATTATAATCATCATAGAAGGAGCTATCGATTGAAAATTTCCGTTGTGATTTATTACTATAATATAATGATTCACACACTTTTCGATGAATTCCAGCATTCGTCCGTGTGAATGAGGAAAATTTTAATAATAATAATAAGAGAGAGAGAAAATTTTTACGCGTAGTTACCAGTGAAAATCTCAGTCGTTTCACATTAGGAATATATAATAATCGCATTAGGCGCGAAGGGTCGCTCTTTTGTTATACCCTCGGTCTTCCCTTCACCCCACATCTCTTTCTCTTCCCCTCACCCCCCCCCCCCTCCCTTTATAGCATGGATTCTTAACCAGTGGCATAACCTTAAGGCTTGTTCTGAAACGTTAGTCAAATTAAACGCAAATGTCAGACATTTAAATATAAAAAACAATGCATTCTCAAAACAAGCGTTTTTTTTTTATTACTTTTTGACAAACATTTTACTGTCTGTCATAGCGAATAAGTTAGGTTACCACTTTTCCAGTAGTTTTCCATAGTTTTCCTTCTGAAGGGAAAATAAATTAGTCAACGATCCGAACAACTAGCATGTAACTACACTTGGAAAATTCTGACAGATGACCAATCTGCATTTAAAAAACATAAACTTTGCCAACAACCATAGTTGCAGTTCAGAAAATCTTTCGACATTATTGGTGGTGACGCATTCTTTAATCGGTTAGAAAACGCTCTCTTATCGTATTAGGTAATGTATTTTACACACACTCAAAAAGAGGACGTGATGCAGTTTTAATTGTATTACAATCATAATAGAATAGTGAAAAACATGCTACAATTAATACATAACCGGAAGTTATGCTAACCTTGTTGAGACTATGCTTGGGTTATAAATTTTTTTTTTTTTTTTTTTTAATGATTCAAGAGCTATTTTGCTTTTGCTTTTTTCTTTACAATTTCTTTTTACCTTTTTTTTTAACTTATATTTCATGTTATTTGCCTATATCTTCCATTTCAAACTTTTTATCAAACAAATGATCTGTAATGTCATGCAGGATGATTATGTAAATAAATAAATAAATAAATCCCATAATTCCCATTCCAAAACGGGAGAATATGGCACCAAACTATACATACATACATATATATGTACTAGTGTAAGCTCGTTGAATATCAACGGAGCGCTTTCTCATCACACGTACTGAAAAATAATATTAAATTTAATAGTTGTTGCATAGATGGCGCGTCATAATAACAACGTAACAATTTAGCAAAGTCGCGAGCCTATTTTTTATTACATAAATAGTCAAGTTGAAGCCATCCCATTATTATCTGGTTAGACTCAACGCGTAAGCGCTCAGTGTTCCGAATCAGTCATACCGGGTTCAAATCCCACTCGCGCGACGTTCTGGTATTTTAATTATTTACCTCGGCGAGCGTTATCAGCAGACACACAGACAGGCAGACGAAATGGGGCTATTATATACATGACTAGTGTAAGCGCGTTGTATATCAACGGAGCGCTTTCTCATCACACGTACTGAAAAATAATATTAAATTTAATTTAGCAAATTAGCAAAGTCGCGAGCCTATTGAGATATTATATTGTCAAATTGTAGCACACCCGTTATTATCTAGTTTGGTTGAATGCGTAAGCGCACCCTTTTACGAACTGCTGATGCGGATTCAAATCCCACTTGCGCGACGTTCTGGTATTTTAATTATTTATCACAGCGAGCGTTATCAGCAGACACACAGACACACAGACAGACATACGGAATAGGGCTATTATATTGTATACTAGCTGACCCGGCATGCGTTGCAATGCCCGATTCCGTTCCCGTTCCCAGTACGTTTTCTGACGCGTGAGCAAGCCCGTTCCCGATCCCGTTTCCATTCCCGATCCCGATCCCGTTCCCGTTTTATCCCGATTTTTCACAGGAACCATCCCAGGCACGATCACAATAAGTCCCGAAAGTTTCATCGCGATCGGTTGAGTGGTTTAGGAGCCTATAAGAGACAAACAAACAAACAAACAGACAAACAGACAGACAGACAGACATTGATTTTATATTTTTATTTAGACGCCTAAAAAAGGCTTTTACAAGAAATAATATAAACAAAAAAAATATAAGAATACAAGAGTAATGTACATATGTATAAATAGAAACAAAAAATAAAAAAAAAATGACTATAAGAACAGTAAAATTTAATTGAACTGAGAAGAGAAACTTCTTAAAGAAAGCAGCTTTACCAAATGAATGCTCATGCAGAAATAATCCAAAAGATTCCCATACTCATTGCCGGTCCGAATCAACCTAGGAATAGGAGATTGTACATAATAGTTGGTGCATGAATTACCTTCATCAACAAACAATAATTGAGATCGTGTAAAACGTGCAGGAACCTTTAAACGTAAAATTGACTCAACAAGAGCAGGACAATCAATTAGAGAATTTACAATTTTATAAAAGAAGACCAAGTCATTCACAACTCTTCTATCAGATAATTTATGCATTTTCAAACTAAGTAAAAGAGAGTCATAACAGATATGTATTATCAATAAGATACATGAATTTATACATAATGAATCTTAAGAATTTATTTTGAACTCTTTCTAAAGAATATGAATCAATAAAATAAGTAGGAGACCAAACAATAGAGTTATACTCTAACTCAGCGGTTCCCGAATGGTGTTCCGCGGAACCTTGGGGTTCCGTAAGAGGCTCTCAGGGGTTCCATTCAAGATTTCCATATTGTAAATCGTTTTGACAATTTGACAAACCTGACAACGTCTTTGGAGGAATATTTTCCAGAAGAGAAGTTTCAGTTATGGGAAATCGAATGGGTCCGAAATCCATTTAGGATTAGTACCAAACCTTCAACATTGACTGTATTGGAGTATGAAAATTTAATTGATATTAAAAATTCATCCACACTCCAACAACTTTTCGAATCAAAAGCTACCACGAACCTGAGCCAATTTTGGTTTGGCCTGAAAAACGAATACCCGAGCATCGCTGAAAAGGCTATCATGGCGTTACTCCCATTTGTGTCAACTTACAGATGCGAGGCTGGGTTTTCAGCTTACGCCTACACGAAAAATAAGTTTAGGAGTAAGTTGAATGCTGCACCAGACCTCCGCATCCAATTTTCAGACATAAAACCTGACTTCAATGTTATTTTAAGGAAAACTATGAAAAGATTTCATTCATCACATTAAATAAATATCTTTTTGTTCCAACTAAATAAATATTTTTATCTTAAAAAGTCAAACTATACTTAGAAGATGCGGACACCAATCCAAAAAGCCTCAGTATGGTGTGATTTCACGTAAAAAAACAATGTTACGGTTAGTTTACTTCTTACTTAAGCTAGGGTTCCGCCCAAAAATGGTAAACCAAAAAGGGTTCCGTTGCCAAAAGAATTCGGGAACCGCTGCTCTAACTTACTTCTGACAAGTGAACAGAATAATAATTTTAAGGTATTAATATTTCTAAAACATTTAGTAACTCTAAAAATGAAACCCAACAATCTATTCCCCTCCCCAGAAATACAATTAATATGCTCATTAAAAGTGAGACGCTCATCAAACAATATACCTAGGTCCTTTATTTTAGAAACAAACTGGAGATTCAATCCATTAATTGATTAAATAAACTGAAAAGAATATATATATATATATATGTAGATGATGTATGGATAATTGAAATGTTATATTTAAAAAGTATATGGATGGTGAACATTTTTAGTATGGAGTCCATAGCTTACTTTCGATTGTGATAGGGGTTTGTTGGCCGAAAAAAAGGTTCAGGAACCCTGCCCCAGAGGGATGTGTAGGAGCAGAGCAAAGTGGGTGCCATCCGAGACGTCACTCAATCGGAAGATGAAATGATGTAAGAGGTCGGAGAGGGTTGGTCCAAGAGGCACTAAGGGATGGGTTCGGTGGGATAGTAGGGGTTGGTTTTTCTTACTCACCTTGCGAACCAGCTCTCCCACCAAGCCATCCCAGCCACCCTTGACATCCGGATTCTCAGCGCCGTAATTTCCGTCTTTCACAATGCGCAGCTCGTCTGTGCGAAACAAAAAAAAAAAAAAGCATTAGAAAAACTCCCCTCATAGTGGTTCCGTGGAACATGGAAGTTTTCAACTGTGAGAGAGAAACGGTTACGTGTAAATTGGGCTAATTTCCCTCCACTCCCCCCTTTCCGTCGTTGTGCATCCGTCTTGCGACGCATTACCCAGACTCCGAATGGATTTTAGTGAATACTGCTTTTGCCAGCGAGAAATTTGTTTTCTCTCGCACGAGTATACACGCAAGTACGAAACTGTATGCAATTCGCCCGAGCACGTAAGAATGGAAAGATGGGGGGGGTTCAAATAATTGTGCAGTTTCAGACTGAAAGTGATTTTAGTTTGTTGAAAATGTAAACGTATTCAATTCAATCAATATCGCGACACCCCTAAATATTACGAATTCTCGGAATTTCTCGCTAGAAATGATCCCTAAGAGCGATATTACATTGAGCAACAAAACCAACATCAGATTTTTTTTGGCGGTGGCGAGCATCTTATTACATTGCACCACTTTTCACTCACCAAGCTACCTGCTCATCTCACAATCTTCATACAAAAAAAAATAGGTCTAGGAAGACGTCTATAAAAAAGAGGTCTATGTAGACGTAGAAAATATATCAAATTCAACCTCTCGTATTTCTTTCTAAATTTCATTGTTTTCGAAACAATTGCGTTGACGTTGCGTTGCGTTGACAATTGAGTACGACGATGCAAAAAAAAGGTCAGAAAAGGGTTTTTTCGTCGAACAGTGACTTCCAAGAAATTTTCATGCAACTCAGAATCGCATCGTCTAATACATCGTAATACTTACCATTGGAACCAGTATATCTATCCGGTCGCCGAGGTTCAAAAAAAACCTGGTGTTCCGTTTTGTTGCTCAATGTAATATCAGCCTAACTTTCTGAAATACTATTTTATTATCAAAGGGGTAGTGTTTCGAATATTTTTCGAGAGCTTTTTATTTAGTTCGTGTACGGCTTTCGAGTGAATGACTGCGATCTTTAAAAACATGCCAAATTGTTCGAAACTTGACGTGTCGAAACAATGGCAGATAATTTCGTTATCTTCAAACGGATTATCATGCACGTGCAGTATGTATGCGAGCGATCCGCGGCTAGATAGTACTAAATATAGTAATGCATACTTCAAAGTTGACAAATGAATAGAGTACTGGGCTTAGTATTTATTTTTAATAATAAAAAAAATAATAGTTTTTAAATGGCGCGTTATAATACAACAACGTAACAATTTAGCAAAGTCGCGTACCTAATACGTATGTAGTACGCTCGTCATTGCCTAGTTTGGATGATAATGCGTAAGCGCGCCCTCTTCCGACCTGGTGATCTTCGGTTCAAATCCCACTCGCGCGCGACGGTTCGTGTCTTTTAATCATTCACCTCAGCGAGCGTTATCAGCAGACATACAGACGAAATAGGGCTATTATATATATAATGTATGTATGTACATATCGCACACCTATGTACATATGAGTCGCCTAGTTCCAAATACCGATAAGTCCATAAAACTCACTTGTTCGCAAACGCGGTTTTTCTGCTATAGACTTATTTGTTTGATGGCGTTTAAACTCATTTAAACTTAATTTTATTGATATTAAACAAAATATTGAAAACAGACAGACGCACTTGTGACTTTTACACACAGTGATACTATTCAGGACTAATCATATCAATTTTGACGGTTACATTTTAACCTTTTGCTATTATTTTATGTTGTCGAGATACAAAAAAAAAAAATTGTAGCCTAATTTATGTAAAGTGTTTTTATTTATGTATTTTTGTGCTGTTAGTGTGTGAAAACTGAGGATACCATTGAAGACTATTATACATACAATAGGTACTACATATGTAAGTGATGGATAATGATTATTCTGGTAGGTTTGTTTCGTGCAGTTTTGTACGTAGAGAGTTTATTATTTTTATGCGATATACATACATACATATGTATGATATTGTTTGTTTAAATTAATCTCAGCTTTGTGTTTTATTTGAATATGAACAAATTTGCGCATGTTTCGAATTGAAGTTTTCAACTTTGGTAGGGGGGGGGGCGCATAATTACGATCGAAAGTTTTAATGGGTTCGATGCAGTCGCATGTAAACTTTTCACAATTACACAAAAGACACGTTTCGAACGCAAATATTCATTAAATTTGACTCAACGAATACGCGGATAAATACGCGAACGAACCATGAGATATGTATGTATTTATTTGAACACCCACTAAAAGTATTTACAAGTTCATATCTTATAACTCGGAACTATGTATGTAGAACAGGCCACGAAATGTACATATACGTGTCAGTAAATTAAAATTTTCAGTGTCTGTTTGTTCCTTATGCATTCTTGCAGCGATTGACTAATTTGTGTTAAACTTTGTAGCGGTACTTTATATGATGCTGCTGGTATTATACGGTAGTTGTGTGCGATGGAACATTTAAAGCTTTGATTTGACGACTCTCGCTTATCACAAATGGGGTGTTTGTTGCCAGTCGAAACAGATTGAGTGTCTCCAGTTTAGGAAGAAGCAATAAACGAGAAATAAGTGCAACTTATTGCACCCGTGCGACGTCAATTACTTATAAATATTTACGATGGAGACAAAACTGCGCGTGCACAAAACAACTTTTCCGAGTTTTCCGCAATCTCAGTTTCAAATTGTAAGTTCATTTCCGTCACGGCAGTAGGTAATATTAGCCAACTTCGAACCAGTAACGTTTGGATCTCATTTCGGAGAGCTCGTAAAAATGAAGATTTCATTAGATTTTCGCGCCTGCTTCCACGCTAGTAGCTACTAGCTCGACTTTTCCGACAAATTTTCCCGTTTCCCGTTTCGCTTTTTATTTTTTATTTTATTTTATTTTTTACCTCTCCGTCTCACTTTGTAGCAACCGCTCTAACCTTTACGGCGAGTCTCTTCTCCTATTCGATATCGACATTCTTACGAGTGTGCCCTAGGAAACGTTATTTGATAACTTTCATTTCTCAACGTGGACGCCAAGGCGAAAAACGTTCGAAAGTCAAGTGAATCAAATTGGCCTGTCTCAAATCATATAACAAAGATCCTCTATTTTCCCCAAATCCCCCCCTCCCCTTTTCTTCCAAACTTCGATAAGAAATAATAATTCGAATCCACATACATTATTGTCTCACATTCTGCGACATGGACTGAGTCAAACTCTAAAAGTATTAGTAAGAAGTAAGTAAAATGTAACTTGACGTAATACGCACTAAGATTTGGGTCAAATAAATGTCCACGTAACGATGATTTCCAATCCATTCCTTTTATATTTATTTTTAAAACTGAATTTCTTAAAAAAACAACCAAAAAAAGATAAGGTAGTTGTTATTTATAACTTTGTTTAAATTATTCGGTGTAGAAGTCAATTTCGAATTGGTTTCCCTACTGCAGTTTATACCCATGTATACTAGTGTAAGCCCGTTGAATATCAACGGATGTGTGGGTATTTAATAGTGTTTATAGTTGTTGCGTAGATGGCGCGCTATAATACAACACGTAACAATTTAGCAAAGTCGCAAGCCTATTAAGATATTAATATAGTCAAATCGTAGCAGGTTCGTTATTACCTAGTTTGGTTGAATGCGCACCATCTATAAAACTGGTGATACCGGGTTCAAATCCCACTCGCGCGACGTTCTGTTTTTTTTTAATTATTTACATCGGCGAGCGTTATCAGCAGGCAGACAGACAGACAGACGGATTTCGGCTATTATATGTATGTATGTACATATATATATTATAAAATCTCGAGGTTGAATTTTCGCACGATCACAATACTTTATTTGTACTATGTGTATGAGTTTTTCCCACCCATCAATGATAATTGATTTTTATTATTATTTTTATCGATTAACCTAAGCGGTTATACGATGTCAATTGATTATAATATTGATAATATTACGATCATATATTACATAATTATATGTGTACTGGTGTAAGCCCGTTGAATATCAACGGTGCGCTTTCTCATCATCGCCCGCACTGAAAAATAATATTAAATTTAATAGTTTTTACAGTTGTCGCCGTAGATGGGGCGCGTTATAATACAACAACGTAACAATTTAGCAAAGTTGCGAGCCTGTTGAGAATTAACATTGTCAAATTGTAGCAGGCTCGCCATCGCCTCCGTTTGGATCATAGCGTAAACGCTCACTGTTCCGAACGCTTGCACGCGTACGGTACGCGCCTTTTAATTATTTACCCCAGCGAGCGTTATCAGCAGACACACACACAGACAGACATGATATTGATAATATAGCAACGATTGGAATGCCACGCCGTTTATTATATATATAATAGCCGAAATCCATGTCTGTCTGTCTGCCTGTCTGCTGATAACGCTCGCTGAGGAAAAATTATTAAAAAACCACTAGAACGAGTGGGGGATCGAACCCACGACCTTAGGCTCGAGAGTCATCACGCTAACGCTATACTCTATCGCCCTTGTTCGGTTTAGTCCTTTTTTTTTAAACATATCGTGACTCGGCTTTATTTACAAAAGGGATCGTGATTCTGCTAATAATACATAGATGGCACTATAGAAACTATTTTTTTTTTTGTTGTTTGATTTTTACAAAATTATAATTATTATATATATACATACATAGGTATAATAATTAATAATTATAATATAAATAGTAAAGTAAAAAAAATATTATTTTTTTGAGTGGGTATCGAAAGCGTTCAATTAGTGGGGATTGCTATAATGCATAGATGGTGCTATAAAAACAATTTTTTATTGTTTTCGTTTTTTCGATCAATTAGTAGGGATTTCTATTAAAAAAGCGCTTTACGATATTTAAAATTCAGCGGGCGTTGATATTCAACGGGCTTACACTAGTTGTTATATAACAGCCCAAAATTTTACATTATATATATAATAGCCGAAATCCGTCTGTCTGTCTGTCTGTCTGCTGATAACGCTCGCTGAGGAAAAATAATTAAAAAACCAGAATGAGTGGGGATCGAACCCGGGACGCCAGGTCGGGAGTAATAATACGCCATACGCATACGTGGGCCACGGCCAGTTGTTGATTTGGTCCTTTTTTTTTTAAACATTACCTATACAAGGGATCGTGACTCTGCTTTACCTACAAAGGGGATCGTGACTGCTAATAATACATAGATGACGCTATAACAACTATTAGTGGGGATCTCTATTAAAAAAGCGCTTTACGTAATTTAAAATTCAGCGGGCGTTGACATTCAACGGGCTTACACTAGTATATGTATAATAGCCCTATTCCGTCTGTCTGTCTGTTGATAACGCTCGCCGATGTAAATAATTAAAAAACCAGAACGTCGCACGAGTGGGATTTGAACCCGATATCACTGATTCGGACAGAGCGCTTACACAGTGAGTCAAACCAGATGATAATAAGCAGGCTTCAACTTGACTATTTATATAAATTGTTACGTTGTTGTATTATAACGCGCCATAGATGACGCATTGTTGCATAGATGCAACAACTATAAAAACTATTAAATTTTATATTATTTTCCAGTGCGGGTGATGAGAACGCTCCGTTGATATTCAACGGGCTTACACTAGTTTTCATATAATATTTCAATGTGAACGCGTATAAAAGTTCTGAAAGCGACAAAATATAGAGACCATCATCTTGTCGTAATCTTTGCCGACAATCTGAATGAATGCCCCGAAAACTTGGCACACCGTATACGTACGTACATTGTATGTACATACGTCTGAGACGTAAATCGCACATGCACGATAGATAAAAGTCACGCATCGACACTGTCGCCAGATTTATTCGATTTAATTACATATATGTACATATGGCGAATAATAAAACGGCGAACGATTCTGGTGGCAAAATCGTGATTGTGCGAAATAGTTGGGGGGGGGTGAAATAGTGTCGGTTTGTTTTTATGTGTATTGAAGGCACATCGGAAAATGTTTTCAGGGACAACACTATGTATGTAGTATACAGCAGTAGTGTCTAGTCTGAATATGTATGGACTTGTGGCTGTACGTTGGGGAGACAAAAATACAGATATATATATATATATATATATATATATACAGATACACATGTAGAAATATACACGGGAAGGTTTATATCCTTACAATTGATGCCGAGCTTCTTGGAGATGAGGTCGGCGAGGTCCTTGCAGTATCCCTCGAAGCGGTCGTTCCCCTCTAGGGTCTCCCCAGGGTCTGCAGACCTCATCATGATGTAGGGCTCCTCGACTATAGTAGTCACTATGTATGTCCTGTTCCTTTCTATGTCCACACCGGGCTTCAGCCGCATGTACTTGGCGGCTACAGGATTCAGCCCGCTCTCGTCCGTCCACTCGGCCACCTGAATAAAATATACAATCAGTGGATATGTTACGGGCAAAGTGTAAAATCCCCGCATCGTGTGTAGATTCTATTCTGGGGTTTTTCAAACTGTGTGACCCACAAAATAAATAAAGTGGGGCAGTTTCTGAAATATTCTGCGGTAAACTTTTCGACAAAAAAAAAACCCCTACTTCCGGTTGACTGATTTTAATGATTTTTTTTTTTAAATAGCAATTTATCTCAGAATTATAACATTACAATATTGCGACGATACAACATAATTATGTAAAAGGCGGAAAAAAAAAAAAAAAAAAAAAATCGTTCAAGAGTAAACTGCCATTTCCGGTAGTCAGATGTTGACCAAAATCACAGAATCTCTTAAAGCTAACGTGAAAACTATAGATATGAAATTTCGACAAAAAAAAAAACCTACTTCCGGTAGACTGATTTTAATGATTTATTTTTTCGTAACTAGCAATTTCTTTCAGGATTACAACATTACAATATGGTGACGATATTACATATTTAAAAGGCCGAAAAAAATCGTTCAAGAGTAAACTGCCACTTCTGTCAGATGGATTTTGATCAAAATCACAGTATCTATAGATAAGAAATTTCAACTTGATCGATTGGGCAGTTTCGGAAATATTCTGTGGTAAAAGAATTTTAGAATTTTCTACACGAAAAAAATCCTACTTCCGGTTGACTGATGTTGACTAAATTCCTTACGGCTCTCACACCTTACGTGAAAATAATAGATATGAAATTTCAGCTTCATAGACTTGATAGGTTCGGAGGAAACACACATACAGACACACACACTCATCAGTACACAGCCATACAGACATTTTTTAGAAATCATAAAAACGTGATCACGGGATGATACCTGATACAAATCAGTCAAAATCTCGAGGTCGAATTTTCGCACGATCACAATACTTTATCCGATTAGGATATAGTAATAAATAGCAATTTCTCTCAAGATTACAACATTACAATATTGTGACGAAACTACATATTTAAAAAAACGAAAAATCGTTCAAGAGTAAACTGCCACTTTCGCTCGTCAGATGTTGACCAAAATCACAGTATCTCTTACGGCTAACGTGAAAACTATAGATATGAAATTTCGACAAGATCGCCGTAGCCGTTTCGGAAATATTCTGTAGTAACAGAATTTTCGAATTTTCTACAAGAAAAAAACCCTACTTCCGGTTGACTGATGTTGACCAAATTCCTCGTGTCTCTTACACCTTACGTGAAAATAAAAAAAAAATGAAATTTCAGCTTGATAGACTTGATAGTTTCGGAGAAAACACACACACATAAGTACACAGACATATAGACATTTTCCATAAATCAGGAAAACGTAATCAGGGGATGATACTTGATCAATACAAATCAGTCAATGAGGTCGAATTTTCGCACGATCACAATAATTTATCCGATCGTTGCTGGTATTGAGAATTTTATGATTTCGTTGAATTTATGAAGGGGTCGTTCGCATGACACCGAAATGGTCAGTTCCTCTATCATTGTTTAACATTGTCAATGAGGATATTTTAATGGAATTTTAAAACGCGAGACATTGTCACATCTCACTTCTCTGTGCCAAAGCTTTGATAACTATTTTCCAGTGCAGACATTTGAAACGGCAAAAAAAAAAAAAGATAAAAGAGCCCCGAATCAACAATTGAGTTAAACTTTGATCCTGAAGAGGAGGCACTTTATTATGTAGTTCATTTACACCGAAGACTTTGGATTGAGGTTAAAGGAGAACTTCCACTTTTAAGTAAAAAAAAAAGGAATCGTTGTACTATTAAATTTTACTTCAACTTTGTGTAAACTAGGATTTTCCACTTTATCTCAATTAAAAACAAAGTTTATAATTGAAAACTAGTTTCATCCGCAAATGTGCATAAATCATGTGTCAATGGTAAATAAAGGAACACAATGGACATAGTTTGTGTTTGACTAATTACACTGAGCAACAAAAAATCACGTTTTTTAAAACCCAGAGCGGAAATTGGTCAATCTTTACTAAGTTTAAGCCACTGAATTCGAATCCGATAATGATTTTTGTTGATATGCTCTCGTTTATGAGATATTCGCATTTTTTTGGCTTTTGCGGTCTATAACTCAAAATATAGTATCGCGTGCTCAAAGTGAGTATTTAAATCAATAGTCAGATATAAGTCAAAAATATTTTTTTTCACACATTTTTTTCCCGTGTCAAACTTAGTAAAAATGGACTAATCTCCGCTCTAGGTATTTTTTTTTTTGCTCAGTGTTATTATATGGGCATATTGGGTCACGATACAAATTGCAGCTCTTGCAAGTGGGTCGTAGTAAAAAAGTTTGAAAAACGCTAGTATATGAGTCGCCTAGTTCCAAATCCCGATAAGTCCATAAAACTCACTTGTTCGCAAACGCGTTTTTTCTGCTACAGACTTATTTGCTTGATGGCGTTTAAACTCATTTAAACTTAATTTTGTTGATATTAAACTTAATATTGAGATTAGAAACATGGACTTATCGTTGTTTGTTTCTAAATATGGCTTTTATCAGCTTTTATCATAGTGCAATTGTCAGTTTTTGGAACTAACACTGATTTTCAATATTTTTTTACGGCGCACTTGGCGGTATTTGGAATAATTCAAGTATAAGACATCGTTTGAAAACATTCTTAGAACCAGAAAATATTTTATCCTCGTTTTTTATATATTGTGGACTTATCGGGATTTGGAACTAGGCGACTCATATGTACATATGTACGAATGTGGAATACCTTAGTATTTCTGCGATGCCCAAAATGGCCAGACAAAGTGCGAAATATAATACGCATCATAAATACCACGTAAAAAAACTATACATATGTAGTTTAAGTAAGTGCCTGAAAAAAATTGGTTCAAACTATTCTCCAAGATCAATTGGTCAGATTGGTGAGATGAAAAATTAATAAATAAATAAATAAATTTTATACTTAGGAATCGTACTTGAAATGTTAATGAAGACAATTTACATATTATATACAATGCGTGGATTCACACTTTTATACATAGTATACTCGTTTGTCTGTTACATTTGTAGGATATCTCTTCGTTTTATATATTTTTGTTAATGTTCGAATTTGGAATGCGTACCTTGACCATAGCGCTATTGACGGTCATCTCGACCACTTGCAATGTGTAGTTTTGTCGTCTGCCTTCGTCGTTGAATCGCACATCGCCAGTCAGTCCCTCGATTTCCACCTGAAAGTAATAATAAAATAAATATTACATCCAGTTATAAAGTGTTATAATTAGTACAATATCGATTAAACATATAAAGTAAACTGTCATCATTGAATATCATTTGGTATAGTGAAGAGTGCAGTCACTAAGTAGAGATACTCTCCAATGGTTTCCACATTGCCTTCTGGAGGGGAGAAAGGGATATAAGGAACGTGCAATGATTTGGTAAGAAATTGTTTCAGTGGTGCAAATTTCATCATCGTCATTTTCATCCGTTCACCATCCACTGCTGGATGAAGGCCCGTGCAATCCTCTTCCATTCCTGTCTGTCTTGAGCAATCTGCATCCAGTTAACTCCACACATTATTTTCAATACACCTACTAAACGCTCAAACTTTCATATGGCTTTGAGCTGTGCTAACACAGTAAATAAATAAAATAAATAAGTGCTATAATAAAATAAAACTATTCATACCGTACAAACATGAGGATTTTGATCACATGAATAAATGACATACTCAATTTTAAAAGAAACGATTCACTTTCACTAATTTGCATACTTATGTAAAATTCAAAATTAAGTTTGCTTTTGATGCAATAATCAAAAATTTGTAAAAAAAATACATATATCCTGAACCTTTCCTATTTGATTTTTATATTATTGTTATATTCATCATTTTCAACCGTTCACCATCCACTGCTGGATGTAGGCCTCTCCAATCCTCTTCCATTCCTGTCTGTCTTGAGCAATCTGCATCCACTCGACTCCACACATTCTTCTCAATTCATCAGCCCATCGTCCACTCAATCTGCCTTACTTTCTTTCACATCCTCTCGGATACCATTCCAGTAGTTCTCGCGTCCATCATCCGTCCATTATACATATGTGTCAACTTTTTCACACGTTCCGCTATATCTGCCACTTTGCTCATACTTATTACCCATGCATTCCTCTCATGATCTCTTCTCGTTATACCGAGCATACATCTGTGTGCACTGGATCTTGCGTAAAATTCTTGAATTTAGCATCCACACGTCGTAACTGGCAGTACGCATTGGTATATGCCTTATTTTCTTCTTACGATCTCTTCTTGTTATACCAAGTATACATCTTTCCATGCTTCTCCGTGTGCACTGGATATTACGTGGCATTTTTGAATTTAGCGTCAAAGTTTCACATCCATACGTCATAACCAGCAGTACGCATTGGTCGTATGCCTTATTTTTTATGCATTTGACTCACGACTATGATTCAAATGTTGAATTTAAAAACAATGTTCATTCGTCCAAAAGCACTCCATCCTAGTTTCATTATTCGGTTTATTTTTTCTTCTGTACAACCAGTCATATTCCCCATTGTCCTAGGTATAAATAATTATCAACTATCTCTACATTATGACTAAATTATGCGTTTCACATTTCAGTTAGATAAATTGCAAAAAAAAAGCAAATTGTAACAGGTAATGGCTGATCTGAATGATGTAATATCCAGTGACGATATTTTTAAGGTTGAAAAACTTTTTTCGACATGCGGTGATGTCGAACCCTAGACTTTTCGCTCATGAGACCAACGCTCTAACCACTGAGCTATCCCCTGGCTTTATAAGTACACGTTCTCTTTTTATGAAATAAAACCCTCGGTTTTATGGCGCTGAAGAGTTTTGTCAACGTCTCCTGACACCTTCGTCACGTCACGACCATACACTGGCCTCAGTCCTAACCAAACATGCATTATTATCGTTCGACTATCCTTAACAAGTTTTTCCCGAGACTCGGATCGGGAGCGATTCACTTTTTTTTCTTTCCCCCCCCTCCTCGCAATCGTACTTTTCTCGATTTTTTATTTTATTTTCATTTTTCGCCCTGTTTTTAACCGCCAGACCGCACATTTTTACAAACCAATCGGTACGTATACGTAAAGTGGCAAAGCCTATGAAGGACAATTACGAAAATTTCAATATATGTACATATTAGTAGTCACGATTTACAATAATAATCGTATTCTCCTCGAATGTGTCAGGCGCGAGTTTCAATCAAATGTACATCATCATCATCATTTTTAGCCGTTCACCATCCACTGCTGGATGAAGGTCTCTCCAATCCTCTTCCATTCTTGTCTGTCTTGGGCAATCTGCATCCACTTGACTCTACACATTCTTCTCAATTCAACAGCCCATCGTCCACTCGGTCTACCTTGCTTTCTTTCACATCCTCTTGGATACCATTCCAGTACTTCTCGCTATGTGTCCAGCCCATTGCCACTTCAACTTTTTCACTCGCACTGCTATATCTGCCACTTTGGTCACACTTCTTACCCGTGTATTTCTTTTGCGATCTCTTCTTGTTATGCCAAGCATACATCTTTCCATGCTTCTCTGTGTGCACTGGATCTTTCGTAGCATTCTTGAATTTAGCGTCCAAGTTTCACACCCATACGTCATAACTGGCAGTACGCATTGGTCGTTTGCCTTATTTTTTAAGCATAGCGGAATGTTGGATTTAAAAACTATGTTCATTCTTCCAAAAGCACTCCATCCTAGTTTCATTGCTTCTTCTTTACATCTAGTCATATTCACCAACTGCCCTAGGTATAAATAACTATCAACTATCTCTACAATATGGTTATCTACTGTGACTACGTTTTGCGTGCAAAATTCATTATACATAATTTTAGTTTTATTAAAATTAATTTTTCGGCCTACATTCATACTCTCGTTGCTTAATTCTGTTAACCTATTTTGTAAATCTACTGAGTTACATGCAACCTATAACTATGTCGTCAGCGAATCTTAGATGTATGATACATATGTACATACATCATATATGTATGTATCTAAGATGGTTAAACATCACACATCATAATTATTGAGACACGTTTGCGAATCCATTACTAGAAGTTCCCACTTCTGATTTTTCTCGTTACACAAAATGTTCCCGTTGTAGGTATCCACACTTACGTACGTATGTAGGTTCAAATTTGGCTCTCCTCGTTATATCCGATATAAACTTTAATAAGTTGGGTAAATGGAACCGGATCTAGCAATTCTCTCGCCATAGTTCCCCACTTGGAAATGTGTTCTGAAAATCTAGTGCGATGTTAGATTTAATTATTTCAAACCGTGCGTGTTTGTATGTAGTGGGCGAGCGCATATTTCGGAATGCGTATACAGAATGTCACAAAATACTCTCACTGAAAATATTGAGCTGAAAGCCCCAAATAAATATTACCCATTCACTTATATTCTTGTGAAGGTAGCGTAGCGTAATTGATATCAAACGTTAGCTATTCCCTATTTGACAAACATTTTACCGTATGTCATATGGAAATATCTAGGGAAATATATGTACATACATACATTCCAGCAGTATCCCATTGACTTTTTTGGGGGGAGAAGAAATAGAATATGATTCTATTTGGGTGGTGGCAATTTTTTTAGAACTGTCTCATTTTACGATCTTGAATTAGTAACTTGCCAATGAAGATATTTAAAGTCGAAAACCTTTCGACATACGGGGATCGAATCTCAGTCCTTTGCTCAAGTGAATAAACCAATGAGCTTATTACAGTAAAATATTAAAAAAATGCAGAGCGGCAAACTAAACAAAAACAAAAAAGCTAACCGATCAAGGTCAAATCTCATCCAAAGCGACACCATCATCATCATCATCATCCACTGCTGGATAAAGGCGTCTCCAAACCTCTTCCATTTCTGTGTGTCGTGAACAAACACCATCCACTTGACTACACGCATTCTTCTCAATTCATCAGCCCATCGTCCACTCGGTGTACCTTGCTTTCTTTCACATCCTCTTGGATACCATTCCAGTATTTCTCGCTGTGTATCCCAACTACGTTTTTCACACATTCCGCTGTATCTGTCACTTTGGTCATACTTCTTACCCATGTATTTCTTTTGCGATCTCTTCTTGTTGTGCCAATCATACATCTTTCCATGCTTCTCTGTGTGCACTGGATCTTTCGTAGAATTCTTGAATTTAACGTCCAAGTTTCACATCCATACGTCATAACAGGCAGTACGCATTGGTCGTAATGCCTTCTTTTTTAAACATAGCGGAATGTTGAATTTAAAAACTATGTTCATTCTTCAAAAGCACTCCATCCTAGTTTTATTTCTTCTTCTTTACATCTAGTCATATTCACAAATATGTACATATTTAAATTCGAACTCTGCAATCTGCATCCACTTGCCTCCACACATTCTTCTCAATTCAACAGCCCATCGTCCACTCGGTCTACCTTGCTTTCTTTCATATCCTCTCGGATAAAATTCCAGTATTTCTGGCATCCATTCTCTCTTCTTCATCGCATTCTCTCGGATACCATTTCATCATCCATCCATTCTATAGGTATGTCACTTCAACTTTTTCACACGTTCACTTTGGTCATGTATTCCTCTTACGATCACTTCTTGTTATACCGAGCATACATCTGTGTGCACTGGATCTTGCGTAACATTCTCGAACTGGGCATCCACGTTTCACATCCATACGTCACAAGCGCATTGATCCTTCTTTTTTAAGCATTGCGGAATGTTGGATTTAAAAACCGTGTTCATTCTTGCAAAAGCGCTCCACCCTAGTTGTATTTCTTCTTCTTTACATCCAGTCATATTCACAGTATTCACAGTCCTAGGTAAAAACAACAATCAACTATCTCTACAATATGATTATTTATTGTGACTACGCTTTGCGTGCAAAATAAACCGACACAAGTAATATAATATCTTACACAAACGTGTAAAAAATTTAAATTATATATCATAATAATAAAATGAGTCTACTTTTGATACATCCTATGTACTAGGTACTTGGTATATGGACTAGGTACTAGAACGTAGTCCATATACTGGGTGACTGGGTCGGTGACACGTGGCCCCAGTGTGTCAGGGGGTGACGGAAACAACGCTCTATATGTTTGTCCCGTTTATCGACGTGTCAACAATTAACCCTTTGTCGCCGTAGCCCGTTTCTTATATGTACATATTGACTGCTCGGAAGCGTTCGCCTCGCAAAACCCTGCGGTTAGGGCTCACGCAACTCATAGCGTATTATTTATTTATATTATTATACACACATTGAATATACATATGTACATACACAGTATAACATTGTACATATGTAGTTCGATCTGTAGCGCGAAATTTCGAAAACAGCAATTATTTTGCATTGGGGTTAATTATTACAACGTTGCGGCTGAGCCTGATCAATTAATTGATGAGAAAAAATCTTTAAGCTTTCCTCTGTTGCCGAATACAATCCTCTTTCATATTAATGGCGAAATATTTTGTACACAAATAACTTTTGGCATGGGATTATTTTAGTAACATCAGAAGCTGCTCTTTTTAACACAACGCCATAAAACGACAAGAGACAATTTGGATATGTTTTTGTGAGACGACAACCGTTTTAGCTCAATTAATTTAACTATTTGGTAATTAATTATAATAAGATTAATAAAACTGATTTTCGGTTAAAAGTTGGTGAATGTAATATTGAACTAGTTAATAATTTCAAATATTTGGGTATAATATTGGATGATAAGTTACACGGTCAATTTTTAATAAAAAAAAGTAGGAATATTATGTCGGCTAAGAAAATTATTATGTAATTGTCAGACCTCATTTTATGTATTGTGATTCATTATTAAATATGTTGGATAAGTCAACTAGAGATACAGTACAAATATTACAAAATAGAGGTATGAGATGTATTTTAAATGCGGATAGGTGTGCTGGTATAAAAAAGATGATGATTGAATGTGAATGATACTTTGAGGATTTGTATGTTCGTATTTATATTTAAGTTAGATAATTATATGTTACCATCATATTTTAGTAAATTTATTGTGTATGTGAAGATAATTTATGGAATAAAAATAATTTAATTATAAAAAATGTTAAAATAAATAGAAGTAGGAGAAGCATCTTGTACAGAGGTGTTTTGGAGTATAATAGACTGCCGGATGGAATTATATAAAAGTTGCAAAACTATTGAAAAATCTTAAAAAAACATCTCTGTACAGGTGCTCAGTTAAGGGTTACATATATAACTAGCTTAAGCTACTGTATTATATAAATATTTTATTTGTATAATAACCATCAATGTATTGCCATTTTAAGTGAATATTACTTGAATCAAAATATACATGTTTTTTTTTTCGTATAAATACGAGAACGTTAGGAGATATTTTTCCAAGGAAATTTTCTGATACATCGTTCTCGAACGCAATTTTTGTTGGATTCGCCTGTCATTTTTGTGACAATTTACGAATAGAATAAATAAAGGAATGGGAATAGCACAACGTTTTCCGGTAACCTCTAATCTTACAGTTCCAATTCAGGATCAGAAATCGATTTATCCAGATTAAAAATAAACTCCGTGCACAGTTTAAATACGGTGTGTTTCGGACTTATAGTATCAAACTTCAAGGGTTGGTGTTCTTCTTGGTAATTATCTCCCGCAGATTGCGGTACAAATCGAAAGCTCCGTAAGTCTGTATATCTACATACACCAACCCCATTATTCTCAGATGTTGTGAATCTTCAAAAGCATACCTAACATCCCCTGTCGATCGAATACGCCAACGGATTAGCGAAAATATCCTATTTTAATCATTAAAGCGTCGCTTACGATTACCCTATAAATAGATTTTTCCTCGCACTAACTACGCATAGTTAACGGCGGCTCTTCCTTTCGCTTACTAATAATAACCTATTGGGAAGCTGTGGGTTCACCCTCGGCTAGTACCGAATTATAGAATAGACCTGTTCGGATTATCCGGCTATTAGATTTCAAAGCTTAATCCAAATAATGGTAGGATTGAATATTCGCTTCCATCTATCTACTATGTATATACGTCTGAATTTGGGGGTATTTTCGATCGGTACTTACTTACATACTAACGTTGGGTCGTTTTGTTGTTTTGCGCATCGATCCGTGGCCATAAGACTCATAAATATTTACATCGCGATGTCCGGTATAATTTATCTTCTTTTGGCTTCGGCAAAGTGTGTTTAAACATTGTTGTACTGTATTTATTATAAGGGGAGAGAGAGCTTGAAAAATGTGCGCTCCGATTCCGAAGCCGACCGATCGAATATTAATGTATGTATAAACTCATATACATACATACTTTCCGCTCTTGCTATTATATTATACCATACACAATATATAATTTAACATAATTTAAAATATATTGTAGAATATCAGCGGTTAATCAAATGCGAAAAGTTTTACTTTGCACGTTGCGATATATAACTATAAAACTATAAAACTTTGCGACCTGTGCTGCGAATTCGAAGCCTCTGAGAACTTAAAACGAACAATGTACTTGCTAGTTATAAAATAATAACATCAAACTTTGCGTCAATCGCGATGGATAGTTAAAGCGGTTAATCTAATCGTGCAATAGTTAAATGGAACAATTTAGCGCGTTTTACAAAACTAAAACGCCCAACAGTACAGTTTAATTTTACGTCGACGGTGAGTCGTTAATTTCATTGTAATACTAAACTTTCGTGATGTAATTCCAAATATCAAGTCTGTTCAAATATCAAAGGTGAATTATAAAGGACGTGTACGGGTAAAATGGCGTATTTTTGAATTTGTCAAATAAATACACGTAATCCTACGCAAAAAATTCCAATCATACATTCGATACGCAGTAAAGTGACAAGGCACAAATAATTATAAACAATTCAATCAATCGTAAGACGCTTAAAATATTGCCTTGAATAAATTTAATCCTAAAAGTACACACTTTAAACCAATACAAATAATCGGATCTAGGGCCACGCTAACAACACTACAACAAAACGATCGAGTTCAAAACCGCGACGAATGTGATAACATAAAGTTGACGCATTTATTAGCGCGAAACTTAAAAAGTCCAAGTTATATTATCATAGAAAATAGAGCTACACTGCCGTCCTAAGTCCACTTAACGTAACTGACAAAACAACAATATCGAGATAAATGGACTTGAAAGTTTTATTCAAAATTTGTTTTTTTCTTCATATATTACTTGATTTATTTAAACTTTTTTTTAGTGCGTGAGGCTATTTTCTATTGTGTTTTGATAATTCTAAAGAAAAATTAAAAAAAAAAAAACAATGAATACTTTAGTAGTTACGTCACTTAATTATTCATTATTAATGTATAAATATGACTATTCCAAACTTCAACCACTCTATTTGAAAAGAATGAATCTCTAACAATCTTATTTGATTTTTCTTTTCGGAGTCTAAGAGTATGACCTCTTAGATTAGAGAGGATTCTCATTGAACATAATGAGGTTGGTCATTTCACATGAATAATGATTATTTATTATTTTGAACACTTCAATTAAATCACCACTTAATCTCCTCTTTCTCAGATTCAGTCTTTTCAATATTTCATGATAAGGTAGTGACCGAAGTAAATATTGGTGATACTATTTCTCTACGCATGCAGATACGTTAGATTTAATAGCTTAAAAAAGTCACTTTTGAATGAAGATAGATTAATTTTGATATGAAAAATCGCAAAAATACACTCCCATAGATCACTAACTCATTTTTGTCAGTTACGTTAAGTGGGCTTAGTACGGCAGTACAGTTCGGATGAGTATCGCACGTTTTTTGCGATTTAAACATCAGCCGAAATACGCACGTATGATATTTTATTTCGACATAGCACGAACTTGTCAATCGTAAATAATTGAAGGCACACATATGGTGTATACTTTTTTAAAGATAAATTTCTCAAATAAGGAATCGGTATGGAAAAATCCGAAAGCAACTCTAACGACATGCCTCGCTTAACAGTATCCCGCTGGGCAATCGTTGGAAGCTGTCCTCCTTTCAGAGCGATTTGTCACAAATATACAAATAAATAGGCACGTATACGTATACATACATATATATGTATATAATGCGAATGCATGCAAGCTTCCTCGGAGGCTTTTACATAGATGGTGATAAATGAAGTAAAAGATACAAAATAGACCTCAAAAAAATAGCCCGACACACTACATACATCTCTCTACTAAACGTCGTATAATATACAATATGTGTGTGTGTATTGTACGTGTGTATACATTGTCTCCAGCGAGTTGCGATAATGGCGAAAGTGTGGAGAGTCATAACGGCGTATCGATCATAATACGACGGTGACAAGAAAGAGTTATGACTTTTATCCGATGACAAGTTGCGCAAAACTTGCGGCCTGGCCAACAACTATGTACATACACGTATGTACATATAACCACACTACATATTTTCGTATATATGCGAAAGCGCGGAAAGGGGATGCTCACTTTCCCGGAGGGCACGTGTGAAAATTTTATATGCTCATCTGAATACGGGGAACGGTTCGGGATGGGGGAAAAAAGTGGACCAAGTACCGTGTCGAAAGAAATGGTGGGCCCGAAGCGTAAGCGAGATGATGCAGTGTGAAAAGTAGGCTATGTTTATTTTTGTTTGCATGCGATCTGTATGTTGAGTTGGGTTGTTGTGTAATAATTTGACCGTGGTGTTTTCGGTGTATGAGTGTACGTATGTAAGTTCATATCCCAAATACCATACTATGTTGTTTTCAACTTTTATTTACACAACGTAGTCACGGTAGATAATCATATAGTAGAGATGGTTGATAGTTATTTATACCTAGGACAATTGGTGAATATGACTGGATGTAAAGAAGAAGAAATAAAACGAAGAATGAAACTAGGATGGAGTGCTTTTGGAAGAATGCCTAAAAAAGAAGGCATACAACCAATGCGTACTGCCAGTTATGACGTGTGGTTGTGAAACTTGGACGCTAAATTCAAGAATGCTACGAAAGATCCAGTGCACACAGAGAAGCATGGAAAGATGTATGCTTGGCATAACAAGAAGAGATCGCAAAAGAAATACACGGGTAAGAAGTGTGACCAAAGTGGCAGATATAGCAGTGCGAGTGAAAAAGTTGAAGTGGCAATGGGCTGGACACATAGCGAGAAGTACTGGAATGGTATCCAAGAGGATGTGAAAGAAAGCAAGGTAGACCGAGTGGACGATGGGCTGTTGAATTGAGAAGAATGTGTGGAGTCAAGTGGATGCAGATTGCTCAAGACAGACAGGAATGGAAGAGGATTGGAGAGGCCTTCATCTAGCAGTGGATGGTGAACGGCCGAAAATGATGATGATGATTTATTTACATATAAAAAATACTAATAAATAAATTATCATTATGATTTTCAGCCGTTCACCATCCACTGTTGGATGAGAAATCCTGCTGACTCCACACATTCTTCTAAATTCATCAGCCCATTGTGCACTCGGTCTACCTTGCTTTCTTTCACATCCTCTCGGATACCATTCCAGTACTTCACGCGTCCATTATCCATCCATTCTTTGTGTCTTTTTACACGTTCCGCTATATATTTTACGATCTCTTCTCGTTATACCGAGCATACATCTGTGTGCACTGGATCTTGCGTAACACTCTCGAATTTAGCATCCACGTTTCACATCCATACGTCATTGCGCATTGGTCGTATGCCTTCTTTTTTGCGGAATGTTGGATTTAAACGTTGGTTGTGCTTTTTACGCACGTATTCCTATTACGAAATCTTCTTGTTATACCAAGCATACATCTTTCCATGCTTCAATGTGTGCACTGGATCTTGCGTGACATTCTTGAATTTAGCATTTAATTATATTGTTCTTATTTTCATATATTATATTTAAGATCTTATTCTTTGTACGTTTACAATTATAATTTTTCCAAGGTCGTAATGATTACACTTTTTATGACTTTTGATAATCAAAAGTCATCATTTTAGTGTAATTTTCGTTATTGTATTCTATCCGTTAAAATTTAAACTTTAACTTTCAAATTTTCATATATCACTTAAAAATTGATTGTTAAATTTTAGTATTGGTTTTTTTTGCTTAATGAAACATTATTAAACAGTGCTTACGTGCATAATTTTCATGGCGATACATTTTTAGGTCAAAAAAAAATAGCTAGAAGTGTAATTTTACTGTCGTATCAAATTTAATAAAACAGTTTAATTACTATTGCATTATAATATATTATCATGTCATATGAAAACACAAAGTCGTTTTTGTTGCAAGTAGCGCGCTTGTTACACGTGGCGCTTTCCTTGTGCCATTTTTTTCGCGATATGTGTATATCTATGTATGTATATATATGTACCTATATATGTCAATTTGAATTTCACAACATGCACCGAGAATAAATATGAGGGCACGTCATTCACATGTGTTCGTCGCGCGACTAGTATTAAATTCTTCATACGTCGAACGGAATTCGATTCGTTTCCGGAAAAGGGAGAATGGGGTTTAATTCTTGAACGCGAAGTTTCATTTTTCATATTAAAACGTAATATTGTTTGTTACGCGCGTGGCTCTTGGGCTTTTTTTTTTTTTTTTTTTTTTTTTGGGAGTGTTTTATATTGGGATCGTGTTTTGCGGGCACTGTATTATTATTGTGTATTGTATTGTTATTCGGGGGACTTTCGGCAATCCACTTACGTCATCTGAAAGTCAATTTTATGTTAGAGGGCCGGACATGTGTGCGAAAGATTATTTTTTTTATGTAAGAAAACAAAGCATGTTTATATCGAAATCGTTTATAAGATTTGATTGGACGTTGAAAACGACCACTGTTTGTATGTATGTTATTTTCATACAATGCCATTAAAGAGAATCGATGGAAGCGTACACTGAATTTCTTGTATTATATATTATGTGTATGAAAATTTGAAATATACATTTATATTGTATATGTACATACATACATATAATATAAGATTCTGCCATCCTTTCAGTGGAACAAATACGTTTCTGAAATACTTAACTATGAGTATCTACGTTGATGTGTTCTGTTACTACATGTATTTAAGATATACATATGTATATGTACATACCTATGTCAACTGTTAGACAGATACAGTAAAGTTTTAATTTCTATAATTTTATGTCCCGACAGGATTTATCGCATTTAAATCATATAACGCGTACATCACATAAATAAATAGAATCTGTATAAATATATTTGTGTATATTTACATATATTGTATAGGTAATCTTGAGAAAATTAAAACAAAGTCTTCTTTTTTTATCAAATCCTTGAAATCCTCCTCTTTTCGCTCAGGGGCATAAAAAGACATAAAGTAAACACCCTTGTCAGAATAAATACAATATTTGAGTAGCTTGGGTTCTATAAAAGTGAATTAAGTTTAGCAGAAGCTTAAAATTCCGTCTGTTGTATAATGTAATATAACTGGTGTTGTCGGGTAGTTAAGCTCGTGTCGTGTGTGTGTGTGTGTGTGTGTGTGAATAAAATAATAAGCCAATAACTGATTGGTACAAGTTGATCTTAGTTCAATATTATAACTAGAATAATTTATATGTAACTATGAGAATCAGTTCGAAAACATATACAAACGGAAAGTTCATCCAACTATGTACATACAATGGAATGAATCCCTACCCATCATTTTTCAAAGGACCCACCCAAAAAAAAAACGATGAATGCCGAAAAACGACGAATGCGGCAAAGTCTCAAAACCCATAAAAAAAAAAAAAAACTTGTTTAATCATCAGAAAAATTTAATACATATGTATGTAATAATCAATTAATAATAATTACATGTACATTTAATCAAGAGAATCAGAACATTCATTTTTTACAAAGAAGTCTTTTTTCAGTCTGGCATTTTAATTCAAGCAATTATCTCTCCAATTCGCTCACTTTTTTCACAATAGATTCGTCTATCTCAGTGGCAATTGAATTCAATGCAATTGAAGAACACTAAATACGATCCGAATTTATGTAAATTGTCCGAAAATGTACCAGTTCAAAAGACGCATTAGCTTTTAAAAATAAAATTAAAATCCGTATATGTATGTTATATATTTTTTTTTTATTAAATAATATGTGGCGGCTCTGAAAATTTGCCATTTTTTGGATTTTTCGCTGATTTATCTCCGGGCTCCAAAAAGGTTGCCGACCACTGGTCTATCTCATAAGAATAGAAAAATGATTTCCCTTTTTCGAATGCCATCGATGCTTCTGCGAATGTCGTAACAAGTTCATCATCTTCGGTTTCATTCGGTTTTTCCATCGTAAGAATTTTTTTTCCATTCATTCGGTTTTTCAATTTTTCACGACAGCGTTTGGGGATTCACTTTAATCAATTTAATCAGATAATCGGTGACAATTTTTGTGATTAATCATTCAAAAACTGTACTAACCCTACAAAATTGTCATCTCTTCCTTCTGTTGTACACATGTACATATGTATGTATGTATGTATTTTCACTCACGATATTATGTATCGTGAATTTTGATTACCGTGTACATAATAAGGATTTATATATAGTTGTTGAATTTCAACATACATACATACATAGACGACATTTCATAGAAGCGATTCAAATAGTAGCGTACATAATTGAGTCGCCTAGTTCCAAATCCCGATAAGTCCATAAAATTCACTTGTTCGCAAACGCGGTTTTTCTGCTACAGACTTATTTGCTTGATGGCGTTTAAACTCATTTAAACTTAATTTTGTTGATATTAAACAAAATATTGAGATTAGAAACGTGGACTTATCGTTGTTTGTTTCTAAATATGGCTTTTATCATAGTGCAATTGTCAGTTTTTGGAACTAACACTGATTTTCAATATTTTTTTACGGCGCACTTGGCGGTATTTGGAATAATTCAAGTATAGGGCATCGTTTGAAAACATTCTTAGAACCAGAAAATATTTCATCCTCGTTTTTTATATATTCTGGACTTATCGGGATTTGGAACTACTCATATGTATTTTCACTCACGATATTATGTATGGTGAATTTTAATTACGGTGTACATAATAAGGATTTATATATAGTTGTTGAATTTCAATATACATACATACATAGACGACATTTCATAGAAGCGATCCAAATAGTAGCGTACATGTGTTTGTACATATATCGATTCGTCGAGCCCTACAAATGAATGGGGCTGGTAATATTAGCGTAGAATTTGAAGAGTTTCTTTGAATTGCGGGGGACTCATCTCGCAATGTCAATAGCTAATTACAAATTAATAAAGACGGGCACAACTCTCGTCTCTAGTCCTCTTGGATACTTGTGGGTGCGCAGATGAAAGGAAAGGGTTTTCCAGGGGCCTCGAAAGTTGCTCTTTCTCTCTCTCGTCTATCTAGTGAGGGTTAGGGCTCGTTAGCCGGACGAAACTTTCGCGGAGAAAGTGCCACAAAAGGCAACCATCCTGTATACGGTATCCTTGCTCTCTTACCCGTCGGCTGGTAAATAATAATCTTTTGCTCACAGCGTATCGATAGACCTATAAATTATCTTCGGCACGTAAAGCTAACACGGCCCCGGTTTGCTCAGAGCAGGCTCTCGAAAGTCAATAGGGACGCTTCTTCCCTCCCCGTCGACAATATTGATACAACACGAAACGAGTTTGCAATTATGCCCCCGTCGAAAAGACTGAAAAATCCCACCCAAAAAAGCTATCCGGTGGGGAAATTACCGGGACAATGGTGTGAGGGTCTCAAATTTGTACCAATCTCTCTATATAAGGGTGTGGGTTTTGGGTTGGTTTCGAGCTCGACCCGGGGACACAAAAGGTGAATTTTAAACAAAACTGTCTCCGAAAGGGGTTAACGGTGGATCCGAAACGTCAAACTCGTCCCGAAACAATAAGACGAATCCAGATATTAAAGCCTAATCCTCGGACTACGAAGCAGTGCGATATTATTTCCCTACCCCTTCCGAAGGTCCACACTTTCGACAGTTGGAATTGTTGTGCGCTTAAATTTGTACGCGCTTCGTGTACAAAATTTACGATTGATTAAAATATATACAATATATACTAGTGTAATTTTTCCTACTTGAAATTCCCTCCGGTTGACGGTTAGATTACATTTCCACGAACATAATAGTAATTTATTTATTTATTTAATTAATCATGCAACAAACAGCTTATAGTATATGTACAATAAAATATAAATACAAAATAATATTAATATCACACAATACACTACAGCCAAAATAGTTTGCAAACGAACAACAGATTAAAATAAGAAAAGAACTTAGGAGTTAGGACTGGAAAGGAACTTAAGCAAAGATAATTTAAAGGAGGGCAAAGAATAGAGAAAAGGATCAATATGTGCCGGGATTTCGTTAAATGACGAGCAGGATCTATAAATGAAGGAGTTTAGTGAATAATTTGTGGAACAAAGATTCAAATGAAACAATGGAGGATTTCTGACAGGCCTAGGGGACAATGTAGAAGTATCCTACTTAGTAGGTAAGGGCTATCTAATAAATTATTTAAAAGTTTAAATACAAAGCAGAGATCCGAGACCGTCCTCCTGGTTTGCAGGGAGATGTAATCACGGGAATTTGCAGAAGAAAGACAAAACCTGGAAATGGAGTACGTATGGAACTTCTTATTAATTTTTTCCAATTTATTAATGGAATCTTGGTAAAACGGGTTCCATATAGTACTAGCAAATTCCAGGTGACTTCTCACAAATACATTATATAGTAAAGACACTGTATCAAAGGACTTAAAGGGTTTGGATACTCTCATTATGAATCCCAAATTCCTATAAGCCTTATTGACAGCCACATCAATGTGGGAATTAAAAGATAATTTACTATCTAATAAGACACCTAGGTCTCTCACAGAGATGTATATTCAATGTATATTGTGTCAAAAGGCTTTTCTATGATCGAAACTAAACTTGACATTTACATTATTGATGATGAAATGAATATTGTGCGGGAAATTTTGGTAAAAAAATCTGTACAAAGAAATATGTACTACAGTCGTCGTGAATCGATTAGAATAAACTAAAAATTTACGCGTGTTAAAAGTGTAGGTGCAAATAATTAGTTAATTTTACGATGGTAGTAAATATTACTTTAAGTAGACGATCGTCATTTTCATCCACTGCTGGATGAAGGCCTCTCCGATCCTCTTCCATTCCTGTCTGTCTCGAGCCATCTGCATCCAGTTAACTCATAACACATTCTTCTCAATTCATCAGCCGATCGTCCACTCGGTTTACCATCCTTTCTTTCACATCCTCGCGGATACCATTCCAGTATTTCTCACATCCATCTGCCCATTTCTCACGTCCATCCGCCACATCTACATATACATACATAAACTGTGCTATTTTCATAGTAATTGAGAGGAAAGCGCAAACATCCGTATATAATCTATGTAAGTATGCAATTTTATTACGTATTGCAAAAGTTACAGGATACAATGCATCCTATCCTAAACGATGAATGAATTTTGCTATCCGAATCAATTTTACAATCTCACCAATCTGAGCAGTTGGTATTTAAGAACAAATTGAACTATATTTTCGTGCAGTCTTGATCTCATACTTCAATTTATGAAGCGTAGTACACTTTGCACTTTATCGGGCTGGTTATTTCACACTTTGATATCATCATCATTATTTTCAGCCGTTCACCATCCACTGCTGAACGAAGGCCTCTCCAATCCTCTTCCATTCCTGTCTGTCTTGAGCAATCTACATCCACTTGACTCCACACATTCTTCTCAATTCATCAGCCCATCTTCCACTCGGTCTACCTTTCTTTCTTTCACATCCTCTCGGATACCATTCCAGTACTTCTGTCCATCTGTCATCCATTCTTCTCGCTATGTGTCCAGCCCATTGCCACTTCAACTTTTTCACACGTTCCGCTATATATGTCACCTTGGTCACGCTTCTTATCCGTGTATTCCTCTTACGATCTCTTCTCGTTATACCGAGCATACATCCGTGTGCACTGGATTTTGCGTAAAATTCTCGAATTTAGCATCCAAAGTAAAAGATATATGTACACCCAAAAACTTTCATTATCTAGCTCGTTACACGGAACAATGCAACATTTCCACATTTTTCCGTGTCCATTTCACTGAGGATACAGCTCTATCTATTTATTGATATATGTATACGAGTATAAAATCGAATTCCTTTCTGTTGTTCTGTTTTGCCCCTCATACATTCCGACAATGTTTGACCAATCTGTAGCGAGCTTTTTTGCGAATTCCTATCATACAAATTTTCATATCAAAGACTTCGTATCGAACTATTCTACATACGTATGTACATATGAGTCGCCTAGTTCCAAATCCCGATAAGTCCATAAAACTCACTTGTTCGCAAACGCGGTTTTTCTGCTACGGACTTATTTGCTTGATGGCGTTTAAACTTATTGAGAAATTATTGAGATTAGAAACATGGACTTATCGTTGTTTGTTTCTAAATATGGCTTTTATCAGCAACACTGATTTTCAATATTTTTTTACGGCGCACTTGGCGGTATTTGGAATAATTCAAGTATAAGGCATCGTTGGAAAACATTCATAGAACCAGAAAATATTTTATCCTCGTTTTTTTATATATTGTGGACTTATCGGGATTTGGAACTAGGCGACTCATATGTATATTGACTAGATGCATTTTATACGCAGACGTATTTATTGTTTACGCGTATTCGCGTTGTTTTTTTAGTCGATTACAAGGGAATCTTGAACTTTTCAATAAAAAGCTTTTCAATCGGCGCTTCTCAGACTCGATTCTGCAACGGAAGAAAGTCGACAATTGCCCACTTGAAAATTTCTCAGCCGACGAATTCAAAAGCTAAAAATAACGAACCGAGAAGAAGAAGCCAAAAAAAAGAAAAGAAAAAAAGCCAGCACAATCATTTGGCATTCAGCGTTGCAAAGGTTCACCACCTCTGCCACACTGCCAGAGCTTATATACCTGCTGAAAGGAATTTAATGTACCCTTAACCTTTCACACAATCCATGAATGTGTTCGCTCCCATCCATTCTTGATCTCGCCACTTGCCCCAAACCACCGCTTCTCAAAGGTCCGCACGCTTATTCGCCTCAAACCCCACTTACTACATATAAAAAAAAAACCCCAGACCATCTCATAATTTATTCTTTATTGACGAAAAAGCTCCGCAGCGGAATTCACGTGCATTTAACGCTTCCGAACAACGCGCGGTTCGCGACCCCTGACCCGTGAAAGTATTTCGATTTATATTTATATACACGCACACGTACATTATATACGTACGCTTCAATATATTCCGCATCCGTACATTTTATATGCGGTTTTTTTTACATTTTTTTTTTGGTTGGGTTGTATCCATTCCCGCATCTTTTCAAATGTACAGCTGATAATTCCGGCTCCGGCTCAATCTCGATATATTATTCTCGTTACATTTTATTACGGACGTTTTCGGCGTTTGACGTATGGGTATAAAATGCGAATCGACTTCGGTGAATTAAACCGCGCTGTTCGAATTTAGACGAAGTACGTATTGTGTTCAAATTATAAATACACATGAAAGGCACATATGTACAGCGTAATGTTTTGAATGAACCGAGTCAATACATGGGCCAAAAGTCTACTTCGATGCGTTAAAATTAAAATGCCAATAACGTAAAGCACTTATGTATATTCAATTGTTGTCAATATCGCATACCTATGTACATACTAAACCAGCGGTTGGGAACCGGTGGCTCCGGAGCCGCATGCGGCTCTTTGTATGAAAACCTGCGGCTCTCGCTTTCATCCAACGTTTTGTTTACACAAAATCAAATTTCCACATCTTGATGGCTGTAAAAAGCTTTATGATCGTTTTTCAGATTAAACGTAATGAACGCTAATAAATATCACGAAATTAACTTACTTTTTACAGCGTTCATTTGACGAATAACATTTAAATTCATTTTGAACATATAATTTGAAAATAATATGATGCGGCTCCCAAACTTAACAAACAGTATCAACACTTTTTTCAGGAACGATGAAAAACTTGTTGTCATGTCGCTACAAGTGATAGGAGTTTACTGGTTTTTTTTTTTTATATTGAAAACAAGCATATTAAAGAAAGTTCAGATTAAACATTTCATTTTTTTTTGTTGGTTCATGTAGCTTCGTTTGTAGAATCCGAATAAATGATCTAAACTAAAAAATCTTAATTTTTGAGTTGATACTGTTTTGATTTGGGTGTGCGGTATGTTTTGATCTATGTAATGACGAATTTTAAATAAAAGTATCAATTGAAGAACTGAATTTTACAATAGGTACATATTTTTCTTTGTAAGATTGGTATTTTAAGAAAAAAGTACAATTTTTACAACAAAAAGTCAATATTTTAACTAGAATAATTTATAACTATGAGAGTCAATTCGAAAACATATACAAACGGAAAATTCATCCAACTATTGTAAAACTGTATAATTTGTCGAAAACATTATGTACCTACATACATACATTATGAACAATATGTACAAACATATGTAGATTGAAAAAAAAAATTGATTTATTCATATAATTCGAAATCTCGAGGTTGAATTTCGGAATGACAACTTCGCTTCAAAATGCAAATATATAAAGTGAATAAACAGAATAATAGAAAATAGAAAAAGCAACGAAAACTTTCTCATTTTTTTTTATACTTCATTGAATAATTTCGTTATCGCTTCTGAGTTAACTTTGTACCCATAAATATTATATATATTTTATTTAAATTCACACAATGAAAAGTTTTACTTCAAAGCACTCAAAAAAAAAAAAAAATTATGTACCTTTACACGACTTAGGGCGTTTTTAGCGTATGTAAACTTTTACATACATATTTTTGTGTAATATAAAAATCATTTTTTTACGTGCACAATATGCAGTACATTTCTAATGCGGTGGCGTTCTCCGATTGAGATCAAGATCAGATACTGTATTCAACAACTTCGGCATAATAGACACGTATGTATGTAGTTTGGCTTAAATATTTAGCGTGTGCCGTTGACGTGCTGACGTTCATCGCAGTTAAACGAGATGACTTTGAGCGTTCTAAACTCACACGTTAACCTCCATGAGTTCGAAATAACAATTTTAATATAACGTAGATTGTAATTTTCAATGTCAGTGCACGTCAAAGGTATCGAAAAGAGAGCACTTGTGCTTGGAAACTTGGTTGAAGGAGAATATCGTGGTTGAAGTGCAGGAAAATTTCATCAACCAAACCAAAGTGTTTAGTAAGAAAAATATGCTGGTAAACGGATTGAAGATCGCTATTAAAATATTTGGACGAAGAATACTTAAAAGTTTATTTATTATTAAGTAGCAATTAACTCTTATATTTAAGATATTTATTTAGAGTATAACTGTACATCAGTGTGTATAATATAATAATCGGATTTATCAAGACAAAAATGGGAATTTGTATCGGCTACGCTCTGCGTTCAGATGAAATTTTAACCAAAATCATAGAGGGAAAGAAAGAGGAAGACCCAGAAAATAATACACGAGCCAGATAATACTCTGACTCTACCAACTATGAGGTCATGAAAGGAAAAGGGTATTAGCTGAAATAGTAGAGTTTAAATGGCTCAAAAGCAAAAATCTAATCCTACAGATGAAGAAGAAGAATTGTGTCACAATACCTTTCTGAGCAATCTAGAAATTTTGTCTCCATGCTCCCAAGGAGTGACCCATCCTTTGGAAGTGCAATCCAGGGACCTCGAAGTGTTGCCGAAGATCTGAGCCCTCCTCGAATTGGTTCTCATCGACTCCTGACGCTTCCTCATCAGCCTATTGAAGGCTTCGATCAGTACGAACACTGCGTCGTACATCAAAGCTGCTTGAGCCTGCGAAAACAAATCATAAACTAGCATCAATAAGATTTAACATTTTTTTTTTTAATACATACTCCTACATACATTCGTTAATTTGGTTTCCTCATGAACAGTCGTACATTGGTATGTTGGAAAGGGTAGATAAAAAATTTGCCCGTTACATATATAAAAGGATGTACGGCTACTACCCTTTTCTCTTCCCAACAAAATTCGTTAGGGGTATGACTGGCATGAGGTCTTTGGAGTGGAGGAGGAAAGTATCCCTGTTGAAACATGTGTTCATGGGGAGATACTAGAGCGTCTCCAACTTTACACTCCGGATTTTTATTGTCGTGCACGGGGTCACGAGCTATTTGTGGTGCCGGGGTACAGAACAATGCTTATGGGGTCCAGCCCGGTGATTACTGCTCTTAAATTATTTAATTCATTGTCGACTGATGTTGACATTTTCAACATCAGCCTGGCGCAGTTTGTAATCAAACTAAAAATTTGTAAATTCTAGTATTATTTTGTTTATTTTTTTTTTTTTTTTTGTTTGATTTTCTTATGTTTTCTATTATATTATATTATATTCTGTGTAACTTCTATGTATCTTTTGATTACCTTTTAAAACCGGTTAATAAATAAATAAAATAAATAATATAAAATAAAATAAATAAAATACGATCCTAGGTGTGATAGTTTGAATAATAGCTATAGACTGGTTCTTTGTGTTATTTCTCATACAAGTTAGTAGCGCGTGAATTGTCGTGTCTTAAGCCGCGTACTCATTAGCGAACGTGAGCGTGTAATGCAACAAATTTTGTAAATGTGTACGCGTTCGCGAGCATACTTTGCGCGCGCTCTGCAACGTTCTTGTCGCGAACACAAAGGGGTTCGCGGTTGGTTGCACGGCAAGTGTGTACATGGCGTCCACATTAGCGAGCGTTACATTACACGCTCGTGTTCGCTAATGAGTACGCGACCGTACAGCAGCGAGTCCACCCCTAAAGTTTAAAAGTCTGACTACCCCCTATACCTACATATGTGAGTACAAACGGTTAGTAGATATAATATAATCTAGTATTTAAATTTTATTTTGCGTCACAGTTGACGAGTTGTCGCATCGCCGACTAATTTAACTGGGAAATTCGAACCGCGAGCGACCCGTCACGTCTGACGGGTCGCACACTACGAGTGCGGTTCGATATATATTGTATTGGAAAATTTGAACGTCGCCATCGATATTGGTCCACGTCTACATATACCTACATATACGTTTTCCGCGAAATTGTGCGTGAATAGGCGTCGATTTTTTTTCACTCTTTTTTTGACGGCGTCGCGACGCCTCCCGTTATCGACGCTAGACACACCCAAACCACACCAACAATAAGTAATTGACGTTTGACGAGACGCCTTTCGGTCCACATCCGCCAAATTGCCTTTTCTATACACCCCACCCCCCCTAATATTTCTCTAGCTTAACAATGACATATCACCGATAGCGTTATCATTTTTTGTAACTAGCTGTAGTGCACGGCGTTGCTCGTGTGTATGTTTTGATTGAAAATTGTCAACGGATCCGGTATTTTCGGCTGGTCTTTAATATAAGCAATCGAGCCAAAACTTTGAAACCACTGGATCATAGGAGATACCTCTGCAAATTTTTGAATTCACGAGCAACAAACAAACTTGCCGACAAGAGTTGTCAACTGTCATTAGTCTGATGTTCCGCTCGTGATCTTGGTAAAGTGATATTAAAGTTTTGCGTGCGTGGAATCTTCCTACGATGAATTGTTCTTCGCGATGAATCGCTCGCGGTTAATACATATATTTCGCGATGAACCGTCAGCGTTTAACTTTTCGCGGTTAATAATAAATTTACTGTCAGCGGTAAATTTTTCACCTTCTTTACTTGACTATGACAGACGTGGAAATGTTTGTCGATTTGTGAAAATTACTATATTATGTATGTAGTGGAACCGAAAAATGCCACAACTCTCAACAAATGAATATTTGTATTCACATTTTACAAAACGACTTCTAAAAACACCTTTAAGTAATTTTGGTTGTTTTTTTTTTATATTTTACTGTATTTTTTCAAAATTATTGCAATTGACTTTGAACCATGAATAAATAAATAGAGGCGACGATTGTCAAAAATTTCACTGACCAGGTTCACAGGTTCCCAACCTTTTTAGATTAGCGACCCCGATACATTTGAAAAAGCAAAATATATTATTCTAAAATCAAGACACCGATTAAAAATACGGGTATACGTCTACGATGCATTTATGACCTTGAGTTGGCCCCGTGCATGTGCGGGGCGTATCTTTAAACGACTTGTTATATCCTGAACCTTTCGTATTTGATTATTCATATTTAACTAAACTTCATGATTGATTTACCTCAGTGCAACTTTTTATTAACCATTGTTCAAAATGTATTTTTGTTTGCGCACGTGATGTCGTCGTATGCACTTTCTCACGTTCGAGAGTATTTTGTCTAAACCAATTTACGACTCCATTGTTCAAAAGGTATTTTCGTCGCACATGTGATGGTTCGTCAACTTCTACTTTCTCACGTATCAATGTATTTAGTCTAGAGGACCAATTTAACGATCCATTGTTCAAAATGTAATTTTGAACCAATACAAAATAAAGTTGCACGGATGCTATAAATCAAATACTTCGTCCCAACAAAATACGTCATAAATTATTGTTCAAGAGTATTTTGTCTGGACCAATTTAACGACTCATTGTTCAAAATGTGTTTTTCGACCTTGCCAACGAAAAGCGCAACCCTTTCCAGTATCCCCTTCAACATGCATTTTGGCATCTATATAAGACGACGTCCGAACTATAGAAGATGGAAATTATAAACATCACATATCAAATTGAAGCCGAGCGCTGGAATCCTAACATATTTATAAAATTGATTTTCGATTCACACATACATAGATAACATTGTAGCCAAGGCCTATAGGGCCCTAGGGTTTATAAAGCGTTGCTCTAAGGAATTTAATCGTATCAAAACACTCAAAATTTTATATTGTTCACTTGTCCGTAGCAATCTGGAGTATGCCACCCAAATCTGGAATCCCAGATACGATACGTACATTTCGCGTATCGAGAACATCAAAAAAAAATTTATCCGCTATTTGTGTTATCGTAATGATGACATACTATATAACCATGATAACTACCTTACTCTCTGTAGGATTCATCATCTACTTCCCTTAGAAGTAAGACGTGAGGTTGCTGACTTAACATTCCTTCTAAAAATTGCTTCTGGTTCTATTGACTGCCCCCAGCTATTATCCCGAATTTCTCTTTTGGCACCAGTAAAGTTACTCCGGTCCAATGAATTATTGTATCTCCCATCGGCTTGTACAAACTACAGACAAAATGCGTTTCTTTGGCGGGCAAGCAAGAATTTTAATGAGTTGTCTAAAAGCTTCATTGATCTTGACCTCTTCTGTACTAGTGTTGCGTCGGCCAGAGGTTTTTTAAGTCATCGTTTTTTTTCTTCCCCATAGTAGTTCTTGTGACAATTATGGGATGTTTGCATTATTCTGGCTCTGTTATTTTATTTTATTATACATACATACTCTATACTGTTATGCTTAATTAGCTACTGTTATTTTATTTTTCTGTTACTTTATTTTATTTACTATACCACCTGTGCATTTTACTAGTTGTTGTTATTCTATTCTATTATTCTATACTATATGTTTTCTTACTATACTATTGTTACCTTACATTAATTTACTTTTGTACTATATTGGTTGTTGTTTGTGTTCTTTAATTCTGTTGTTTTGTGTTCTTTAACTCTGTTGTTTTGTGTTCTTTACTCTGTTTTTTTTTATTATTGATTTTGATTTTCTTTTCTTTCTTACATTGTTACTATTTGTGGAGACCTGTTATTGGCTTTCTGTATTTATAAGTTTCTTACTTTTTTTCTGTTGTAACATAGTTGTTGGTCTTCCTAAAATAAATAAAATAAAATAATAAAATATTAAATTGTTGACCAGCCCTGGATCGTAACATATAAATTGGTGTCCGAGCGATGGGATTCAATTCAAATCCTCAACATCGACGGATTCATAACAGACTATTTTGAACCATTTATCGATCAGTACCAAAATGTCTGTGACGAAACGAGTGAGACGGTATCGGGAACATCGGAAAGTCAACGCGGCGCGAGCACTTCGACCTGTTTACCACAAGCCAATGATAACTAAAATTGCAATCGATAAGACATTTTTCGTTGTGCTAAATAAAAATATATCAATGTATCCATTTCGGTGCTTTCGTTTCATTCTCACATTGCAAAAATAAAATACTAGCCGCTAACGCAGACGCATTCGCGGAAAATCCACGGCCGTGTTCGACACAGCCACACCCCGAATTTTTGTATCGAAATTTATTTGTTCGTACTGCTGTATACGCTATGTTTATAAGAATGTTATTTCTACTTGTTGAAATTTCAATTTCAGCACTTGTTGCCTCTGTCTATCCAATGGCTTCGCGGTCGACCGGACGATCATCGCTTTGGCTATCCCTAGTGCTTATACATACATATGTACATCGAGGCTTTTACCAACTGGCAACATTCGATGTGCACAATTTTAATTTGGGAATCTCCCAAAACGCGACAGGGGCTTTGTCGCCATTTTCTACGAGAGCAACACGTGTAGTGAGCTAACCAACAAAAGCGAAATCCCGCGAGACGATAAGCCTGAGTTATAGCCACGGCTGCAATAAGCCAGTAATGGGGCTTCACCGGGGGCTAAGCCCACTTCCCCTCCCTTCCCCCCCTTTCCCCATTTTACCCTCCCCCTGTCGGCGAAAAATCACCGCGAAATTTGCGCCGCGAAACAAATACGACAATTTTTCAACTTGTCGCGATAATTTCGTTTTTATACGGTTCCCCCCTCCCCTCGGTAAACGTGATTTATTCGCGACCGAAACACGCCGCATATTATTGTTGTTATTTATTTATTTCAGTTTTTCTGCACGGAAATTTTAAGGTGCATTTGATAAGCCACTTGTGGCGTTTGATAAAACAAATGCTTCGACGCCGTGTGGAAATGTATGTTTTGATCACTTCTACGAGTATATGTATGTATGTATGTATAACCATCGACATTAAATTTTACAAAAAATCCATTACACATTACACTCCACGGCACTGTAATAAACACATCCAGGAAATGTTATAAACTAAAATAAGTCAACTAAATGATGTTATCTACAGGTCGCGCATTCAGAGTTGAAGCGAACCAACACACACAAAATGTGTGTCTGTGAATAGTGAGTAATATGAATTTTCACTAAATGTAACAATAAAAACGCTCCATTATAAGTATTTCAAAGCAATAAAAAATCACAATCAATAGGAAAAATATCTATTGATTTCAATACTCACTTTGAGCACAGCGATACTATATTTTGAGTTATAGACCGCAAAAGCCAAAAAAATGGATGTTTTTTACATTTTTTAAATCGCAAATATCTCACAAACGAGAGCATATCAACAAAAATCATTATCGGATTCGAATTAGTAAAGATTGACCAATCTCCGCTCTGGGTTTTTTTTTTTTGTTGTTCAGTGTAATTGGCCAAAATTAAATCTTAAAGTGTTGGCGACTTTGCTAAATTGTCACGTGTTGTATTACAACGCGCCATCTATGCAAAAACTATAAAAAAAATTATTAAATACACATATACTCATCCACGCGCGCACATAGGTTGATATTCAACGGGCTTACACTATGTAGTATGCATACATATAATAATAGCCGAAATCCGTACGTCTGCTGATAACGCTCGCCGAGGTAAATGATTAAAAGACACGAACTGTCTACGCGCGAGTGGGATTTGAACCCACGATCATCCAACGGAGGCGATGACAAGCCTGCTAAATTGTCACGTTGTATTATAACGCGCCACCTATGCAACGACTGTAAAATCTATTAAATTTAGCCGAAATTCGTCTGTCTGTCTGTCTGCTGATAACGCTTGCTGAGGAAAAATTATTAAAAAACCAGAAAGAGTGGGGGATCGAACCCATGACACCAAGCTCGGGAAGTCCAAACCAGTTGTCGGTTTGGTCCTTTTTTTTTTTTTAAACATTACCTATACAAGGGATCGTGGCTCTGCTTTACCTATAAAATAAAAAACTCTGCTAATAATACATAGATGGCGATATAAGAACTATTATTTTTTTTTTTTTTTTTGATTTTTACAAAATCACTTACAAAATTATAATTATTAAATACATATATAATAATTAATAATTATAATATAAATAGTAAGGTAAAAAAAAATATTTTATGATTTGGGATGATACCGTGCTCGATATGTCGATAGGTGATCTCTATAAAAAAAGCGCTTTACGATATTTATGTAAAATTCAGCGGGCGTTGACATTCAACGGGCTTACACTAGTATACGTATAAGCACGAACGAATATACACTTTTCATATTAAAATCGAAAGTAATAAAATTTCTAATTAATCAATGCTAATCCTCTTATGCAAAGGCCTCCTTTCCACACGTAATCTTAAGTGCCGGTCCTAAATCATCAGACTACAAGGCATATGTACCTATACAACGAGCACAATGCTAATTTTATGTATAATGAAAATACAAAAAAAAAATTCAGTAAGCAGCAGACGGAGATTGTTTTTCTTTCTTTCCTTTATTACCTTAATATATATAAATAAAATATAGGCAAACACGAGGTCAAAGAGGTGTGTGTGTGTGTGCGTTTGGTGTTTTGGGGTCCGAGTTGTAATTGTAGCCGGTGGCACGTGTTGCTCCCGTTCGCCAATTTGAGCGAATATATGTGCAATTAAAGTGGTATGGCAAAGGGATGGGGTTCGGCTAGGGGAGGCTTGGAAGCGTTGACACGTGCGGTGCCCACTTGTGGCCCACATTGCGCTATCGGGAAATTCCCGAGCCGGCCCTGCCCTGGCAAACGCTTAATTGAATTGCGCCAGGTGCGCCCAACCGCGGACAAACTCGCACTCCTTACCGCACACGATACACCAACTTGTACACACACACACACGTGTACATGTTATACTGGCTGCTGTAGTACCAGGCGTTGCTCGTGTCCATTTTACATACATAGATTGGAAATTGAAAAGGATGTTATCATAGTAAAAATTCAGCCGTTTATCATTCACAGACCTCTCTCCAATCCTCTTCCATTCGTGTCTGTCTTGAGCAATCAGCATCCACTCGACTACACACATTCTTCTCAATTCATCAGCCCATCTTCCACTCGGTCTATCTTGCTTTCTTTCACATCCTCTCAGATGCCATTCCACATTTTCACACGTTCTGCTTTATCTGCCACTTTGGTCATACTCTTACGATCACTTCTTGTTATACCAAGCATACGTCTTTTCACGCTTCTCTGTGTGCACTGGATATTACATAACATTATTGAATTTAGCATCCACGTTTCACATTGTCATAACTGGCACGAAGATTACACATGTATCATCATTTTCAGCCGTTCAACATCCACTGCTGGATTGAAGGCCTCTCCAATCCTTTTCCATTACTGTCTGTCTTGAGCAATCAGCATCCACTCGACTACACATTCTTCTCAATTCATCAGCCCATCTTCCACTCGGTCTATCTTGCTTTCTTTCACATCCTCTCAGATACCATTCCACATTTTCACACGTTCTGCTTTATCTGCCACTTTGGTCATACTCTTACGATCACTTCTTGTTATACCAAGCATACGTCTTTCCACGCTTATCTGTGTGCACTGGATATTACGTAACATTCTTGAATTCAGCATCCACGTTTCACATTGTCATAACTGGCACGAAGATTACACATGTATCATCATTTTCAGCCGTTCAACATCCACTGCTGGATTGAAGGCCTCTCAATCCTTTTCCATTACTGTCTGTCTTGAGCAATCAGGATCCACTCGACTACACACATTCTTCTCAATTCATCAGCCCATCTTCCCTCGGTCTATCTTGCTTTCTTTCACATCCTCTCAGATGCCATTCCACATTTTCACACGTTCTGCTTTATCTGCCACTTTGGTCATACTCTTACGATCACTTCTTGTTATACCAAGCATACGTCTTTCACGCTTCTCTGTGTGCACTGGATATTACATAACATTATTGAATTTAGCATCCACGTTTCACATTGTCATAACTGGCACGAAGATTACACATGTATCATCATTTTCAGCCGTTCAACATCCACTGCTGGATTGAAGGCCTCTCAATCCTTTTCCATTACTGTCTGTCTTGAGCAATCAGGATCCACTCGACTACACACATTCTTCTCAATTCATCAGCCCATCTTCCACTCGGTCTATCTTGCTTTCTTTCACATCCTCTCAGATGCCATTCCACATTTTCACACGTTCTGCTTTATCTGCCACTTTGGTCATACTCTTACGATCACTTCTTGTTATACCAAGCATACGTCTTTCCACGCTTATCTGTGTGCACTGGATATTACGTAACATTCTTGAATTCAGCATCCACGTTTCACATTGTCATAACTGGCACGAAGATTACACATGTATCATCATTTTCAGCCGTTCAACATCCACTGCTGGATTGAAGGCCTCTCCAATCCTTTTCCATTACTGTCTGTCTTGAGCAATCAGCATCCACTCGACTACACACATTCTTCTCAATTCATCAGCCCATCTTCCACTCGGTCTATCTTGCTTTCTTTCACATCCTCTCAGATGCCATTCCACATTTTCACACGTTCTGCTTTATCTGCCACTTTGGTCATACTCTTACGATCACTTCTTGTTATACCAAGCATACGTCTTTTCACGCTTCTCTGTGTGCACTGGATATTACATAACATTATTGAATTTAGCATCCACGTTTCACATTGTCATAACTGGCACGAAGATTACACATGTATCATCATTTTCAGCCGTTCAACATCCACTGCTGGATTGAAGGCCTCTCAATCCTTTTCCATTACTGTCTGTCTTGAGCAATCAGCATCCACTCGACTACACATTCTTCTCAATTCATCAGCCCATCTTCCCTCGGTCTATCTTGCTTTCTTTCACATCCTCTCAGATACCATTCCACATTTTCACACGTTCTGCTTTATCTGCCACTTTGGTCATACTCTTACGATCACTTCTTGTTATACCAAGCATACGTCTTTCCACGCTTATCTGTGTGCACTGGATATTACGTAACATTCTTGAATTCAGCATCCACGTTTCACATTGTCATAACTGGCGCGAAGATTACACATGTATCATCATTTTCAGCCGTTCAGCATCCACTGCTGGATTGAAGGCCTCTCAATCCTTTTCCATTACTGTCTGTCTTGAGCAATCAGGATCCACTCGACTACACACATTCTTCTCAATTCATCAGCCCATCTTCCACTCGGTCTATCTTGCTTTCTTTCACATCCTCTCAGATGCCATTCCACATTTTCACACGTTCTGCTTTATCTGCCACTTTGGTCATACTCTTACGATCACTTCTTGTTATACCAAGCATACGTCTTTTCACGCTTCTCTGTGTGCACTGGATATTACATAACATTATTGAATTTAGCATCCACGTTTCACATTGTCATAACTGGCACGAAGATTACACATGTATCATCATTTTCAGCCGTTCAACATCCACTGCTGGATTGAAGGCCTCTCAATCCTTTTCCATTACTGTCTGTCTTGAGCAATCAGGATCCACTCGACTACACACATTCTTCTCAATTCATCAGCCCATCTTCCACTCGGTCTATCTTGCTTTCTTTCACATCCTCTCAGATGCCATTCCACATTTTCACACGTTCTGCTTTATCTGCCACTTTGGTCATACTCTTACGATCACTTCTTGTTATACCAAGCATACGTCTTTCCACGCTTATCTGTGTGCACTGGATATTACGTAACATTCTTGAATTCAGCATCCACGTTTCACATTGTCATAACTGGCACGAAGATTACATGTATCATCATTTTCAGCCGTTCAACATCCACTGCTGGATTGAAGGCCTCTCCAATCCTTTTCCATTACTGTCTGTCTTGAGCAATCAGCATCCACTCGACTACACACATTCTTCTCAATTCATCAGCCCATCTTCCACTCGGTCTATCTTGCTTTCTTTCACATCCTCTCAGATGCCATTCCACATTTTCACACGTTCTGCTTTATCTGCCACTTTGGTCATACTCTTACGATCACTTCTTGTTATACCAAGCATACGTCTTTTCACGCTTCTCTGTGTGCACTGGATATTACATAACATTATTGAATTTAGCATCCACGTTTCACATTGTCATAACTGGCACGAAGATTACACATGTATCATCATTTTCAGCCGTTCAACATCCACTGCTGGATTGAAGGCCTCTCCAATCCTTTTCCATTACTGTCTGTCTTGAGCAATCAGCATCCACTCGACTACACACATTCTTCTCAATTCATCAGCCCATCTTCCACTCGGTCTATCTTGCTTTCTTTCACATCCTCTCAGATACCATTCCACATTTTCACACGTTCTGCTTTATCTGCCACTTTGGTCATACTCTTACGATCACTTCTTGTTATACCAAGCATACGTCTTTCCACGCTTATCTGTGTGCACTGGATATTACGTAACATTCTTGAATTCAGCATCCACGTTTCACATTGTCATAACTGGCACGAAGATTACACATGTATCATCATTTTCAGCCGTTCAACATCCACTGCTGGATTGAAGGCCTCTCAATCCTTTTCCATTACTGTCTGACTTGAGCAATCAGCATCCACTCGACTACACACATTCTTCTCAATTCATCAGCCCATCTTCCACTCGGTCTATCTTGCTTTCTTTCACATCCTCTCAGATGCCATTCCACATTTTCACACGTTCTGCTTTATCTGCCACTTTGGTCATACTCTTACGATCACTTCTTGTTATACCAAGCATACGTCTTTCCACGCTTATCTGTGTGCACTGGATATTACGTAACATTCTTGAATTCAGCATCCACGTTTCACATTGTCATAACTGGCACGAAGATTACACATGTATCATCATTTTCAGCCGTTCAACATCCACTGCTGGATTGAAGGCCTCTCCAATCCTTTTCCATTACTGTCTGTCTTGAGCAATCTGCATCCACTCGACTACACACATTCTTCTCAATTCATCAGCCCATCTTCCACTCGGTCTATCTTGCTTTCTTTCACATCCTCTCAGATACCATTCCACATTTTCACACGTTCTGCTTTATCTGCCACTTTGGTCATACTCTTACGATCACTTCTTGTTATACCAAGCATACGTCTTTCCACGCTTATCTGTGTGCACTGGATATTACGTAACATTCTTGAATTCAGCATCCACGTTTCACATTGTCATAACTGGCACGAAGATTACACATGTATCATCATTTTCAGCCGTTCAACATCCACTGCTGGATTGAAGGCCTCTCCAATCCTTTTCCATTACTGTCTGTCTTGAGCAATCAGCATCCACTCGACTACACACATTCTTCTCAATTCATCAGCCCATCTTCCACTCGGTCTATCTTGCTTTCTTTCACATCCTCTCAGATGCCATTCCACATTTTCACACGTTCTGCTTTATCTGCCACTTTGGTCATACTCTTACGATCACTTCTTGTTATACCAAGCATACGTCTTTCCACGCTTATCTGTGTGCACTGGATATTACGTAACATTCTTGAATTCAGCATCCACGTTTCACATTGTCATAACTGGCACGAAGATTACACATGTATCATCATTTTCAGCCGTTCAACATCCACCGCTGGATTGAAGGCCTCTCCAATCCTTTTCCATTACTGTCTGTCTTGAGCAATCAGCATCCACTCGACTACACACATTCTTCTCAATTCATCAGCCCATCTTCCACTCGGTCTATCTTGCTTTCTTTCACATCCTCTCAGATGCCATTCCACATTTTCACACGTTCTGCTTTATCAGCCACTTTGGTCATACTCTTACGATCACTTCTTGTTATACCAAGCATACGTCTTTCCACGCTTCTCTGTGTGCACTGGATCTTACGTAACATTCTTGAATTCGGCATCCACGTTTTACATTGTCATAACTGGCACGAAGATTACACATGTATCATCATTTTCAGCCGTTCACCATCCACTGCTGGATTGGAGGCCTCTCCAATCCTTTTCCATTACTGTCTGTTTAGAGTAATCTGCATCCAGTTGACTTCACACATTCTTCTCAATTCATCAGGCCATCGTTCATTCCAGTATTCCATCAGCCCAGTATTTCTCACGTCCATCTTCCATCCATTCTTTTCGCTATGTGTACAGCTCATTACCACCAACATAAATCTTTTAAATATATTTTTTTAAATATATAGCTACGACACAATCAGGACCATACAAGGACCTCTGCAAAATTTGATTGCGATTAGTCAGTGTGGAAATGTGCGAGACAGACAGACAGTTACGCATTAATTTTGTTAATTATTTTACGGTTATAAATACATTAATACGGTTTTACATGAACCGTTCAATTGCCGAAGTGATCAAGTTGATTTTGGCATCTGAATATTCATTTTACTAAATGAAATCAGGAATCGACAAATAATTTCATTGATCTCATTGGCAACTGAACGATTCCTATATGTATCGATTGATGTGTAGGTATGTGTAGCTAAGTTTATTAAGCATTGAAACTATAAATTAAAAGTTCATAGTAGAGTTCCTGATACGGTATAGGTTTATTCAATTTTATCGAAAGTTAAGAGCTTATACTATAACAGATAGAGAGAGGGAGAAAGCTACAATTACTATAGCTGCTGGAAAGGATAGGATTTTATTTATTCAATTTGAAGTGAGTCAGAAAGAAGAAGATAAGCAGCTAATGCGTAAACAAGTAAATAGTTATGTACAATGGAAAGAAATACAAATAAACTATTTATCATAAATTAGACAAGAGAAAAGTAAATAAAGTAAGAATGGAGATTGAGTTATGATTCACTTTTCAATCTTATTATGATAAGATGAATATCAACGCCAGCTGAATTTTAAATATCGTAAAGCGCTTTTTTAATAGAGATCACCCATCGACATATCGAGCACGGTATCGAATCCCAAATTTTTTTTTTTACTTTACTATTTATATTATAATTATTAATTATTATACATATAATAATTATAATTTTGTAAGTGATTTTGTAAAAATCAAAAAAAATAATGGTTTTTATAGTGCCATCTATGTATTATTAGCAGAGTCACGACCCCTTTTATAGGTAAAGCAGAGTCACGATTCCTTGTATAGGTAATGTAAAAAAAAAGGACTAAATTGACCAAGGGCGATAGCGGATAGCATTAGTGTGAGTCCTCTCGAGCCTGGGGTCCTGGGTTCGATCCCCCACTCGTTCTGGTTTTTTAATTATTTTTCCTCAGCGAGCGTTATCAGCAGACAGACAGACAGACAGACTGATTTCGGCTATTATATATATATAATAGTTAAATAGCTATTATACTGTATCCATACGAATTCCATCATTTGTACATATATATGTCAGTCAATGAAACCCGTCTTGCAACTTCGTACGAAATCTTCTTCACACACGTAATGCAATCGAACGTGCATTCAAATTAAATGTACAAGTTTGAATTTCCCCATATTAAACGGTCGTTGAACAATGCCAGTTAAACTATTGTGTTTGTGCAAGGGATTATTTTGTCATTCGATAAATCCGCATGACAACGATTGCGGCAACTACCAAATAGAGTGGTGGACCGCAACGTGTTTGCGTACCGCAGATTTAACATACCTGCACCATAGGTATCCCACTATAGTGTTGTATCGATGAAACCAATTTAACCATGGAATATGCTTACCCTTGGTAATATTTAAATCGGTTACTACCACCGAAATCATAGTGTGGTAATGAAAACAGTGAAAACACAGGGCGGTCGTTAAAAGACCGGCGTTGGTTTCTCCCAAACAAACAAGTCTATTTTAAACATCATAGTAATCATCTGATTGTCAAAAATTATAATATCACTATAAAGAAAACGATGTGAGCTTTTAAGTACTATTTTATCCATCGCCTTAGCGTTGCTAGCTTCGAAGCTACGTACATATATGTATAACACTAGTGTAAGCCCGTTGAATATCAACGCCCGCTGAATTTTAAATTACGTAAAGCGCTTTTTTAATAGAGATCCCCACTAATTACTATTAATAATACGGTTATTATACGGTTTATATATATATAAACCCTATTAATAATACGGTTGTAAGTGACAAAAAAAATAAAAGTTTTTATAGCGCCATCTATGTATTATAGCAATCCCGTAGTATCGATAGTATCAGATTTTTTTTTTTTACATTACTATTTATTTTTTAATTATTAATTATCTATATATATGTATAAAAATCAATGTCTGTCTGTCTCTTATAGGCTCCTAAACCACTCAACCGATCGCGATGAAACTTTCAGGACTTATTGTGATCATGCCGGGGATGGTTCCTGTGAAAAAAAATCGGGATAAAACGGGAACGGGAACGGGCCTGCTCATGCGTCAGATAACGTACTAGGAACGGGAACGGGATCGGGATCGGGAACAGGATCAGGATCGGGAACGGGACCGGGATCTGGAATCGGTAAAAAACAGGAACGGGAACAGGAACGGGCCTACTCACGCGTCAGATAAGGTACTAGGAACGGGAACGGGATCGGGATCTGGAACGGGAACGGGAACGGGATAGGGAACGGTATCGGGCATTGCAACGCATGCCGGGTCAGCTAGTTATATATATAATAATTATAATTTTGTAAGTGATTTTGTAAAAATCAAAAAACCAAAAAAAATAACAGTTTTTATGCGTCATCTATGTATTATTAGCAGACTATTGGTAAGTATTAACTTGTATAGGTAATGTAAATCAACAACGGGCCGTGGCGTATGCGTTAGCGTGATAACTCCTGACCTGGCGTCTCGGGTTCGATCCCCACTCATTCTGGTTTTTTAATTATTTTTCCTCATTTCCTATTTATTTTAATTATAGGTAATGTTTAAAAAAAAAAGGACTATATCGACCAAGGGCGATAGAGTATAGCGTTAGCGTGATTACTCTCGAGCTTGCGGTCCTGGGTTCGATCCCCCACACTTTCTGGTTTTTAAATTATTTTTCCTCAGCGAGCGTTATCAGCAGACAGACAGACAGACGGATTTCGGCTATTATATATATATATAATAATATGTAATTGTTTGTAAGTAGCACTGCTTTTTTTCATTGAATAGTAATTTTAGTCAAGGGTTTCTACTGTATTGTGTAATTCATTGGGTGTGTGAATTGTAATATGAAATGGTAGTTCATATTGAATTGAAGCCTCGTATCCATAATTGAATTTAAAGTTTTGGTCGCATGTGAAAGTTTTAAGTGGGTTCCGGTCTATTTTGAGCGCGAGCCACGGATTGAGCGGCGCCGAATTGTATTCCATAAACCGGCACAAAGGTCGGATAAACGAGTGCATGGCCACAGATTAGGTCCATAAAAACGTGAAAGAAGAGCCGGCAAAATAGTCCAGAGACCCTAAACGTTGAGCCGGAGCGCAACGCCATTAGCTGGAATTTAAGGGCGGTAATCTAGGTTGAAGATTATTTTTTTTTTTTTTTAGTAACCACCGACTACCCCTTTTGGGGAGTTTTATTTTGTATGTGAAAATTGAAAAACATATATGTGTGTTCATACAATACACAATTTAATATAATTTATTTTGTGTCGTGTACGATACTTTTAATAAAAGTAATATAATGAAGGAAACGTTCGTTAAAAGTGATGGCGTGATAAGTTTAATATTACTATTTATGTACATTGTACATACATAATGTTCTGTATATATAAAGTGCTAAGACTGTTTCATATTTTGACCAACTAGTCTAGTAGTACTAGAGCTGAGTAGGATGATATTAAAAAAAAATTCGGAAACCGTTAATATTTTAGTAAATAATGTAAGCAGTGTTAAACAAATCCAAGCACAAAACAAAATATATGTAAACATACATACATATGGGTGGGCAAGAAGTATTACATCTCCGAAACTAATAACGTTATGGTAATGAAAAATAAATCAATTTATAGTTCATTTCATCGTCTTTTTATGTTGGTATTTGCAAAATTAATGTTGTCAAAATTGGCGCTTGAAAAAAAAATTACAGAAAAAATGCACTTTACAAGGGAATTTCACACAATAATACATGTACATATCGATAGGTTAGTGCACAGCTAGTTTTAGCAAAATTGTGTCATGATACACAAAACGTCCATCTGCATCAAATGTATGTCCAAATATTATTGGACATACAATTATTGCCGTATATATGTATAATATAATATGTCCATTTCGTCCATATTTTTCATGCAAAAAAGATGTACATATGTATGTCACTTATGTACAATATTTTAACACAAAACTGGACACACAATATCTGTGCACTAACCCATCGATATACTATATATATATATATTTAATTTCCAACGGATGAAAAGTTCAATATTGGCCCCATTACAACTTTGAAACATAAGTTAAATTGATATCATTTATTTTTGCCCAATTTGTATATATGTATGTATGTACACAATACGATAAAGTGCATACACTTGATACGAAAGCAACGCCATTTGCAGAGACTACTCCAACGACGTGTCGAACTAAGCTGTTATCAGCTCCGACTCTCAATTCAAGCCCCAAAGTTCACTTTCAAGCTTGTGAAAGCTTTTAACCTAAAATTATATGTGTACTCGTGTGTACGTATACATATGTAGGTACATATTTATACGCATAGAAGGCAAGATATAGTCGCGCGCTATATTATGCGGGCGGACAATTCCTTGACCGGCGACCGTCGTTTAAGGGTTAATGACGCACTAGTATATATGTATATATATATATATATATATATTTACATGTATATGTGTATGTGTATGTGTGTGTGTTAAGCGACTAGCATTACTCTATAGCGCTGTGTATCAGAGGCTCGACGGTAATGGCGAACGGTCGAGCTCTTTTGAGCTTCACAGCGAAAAAGGGGAGGGGTGGTAAAAAAAGCTCCGGAAAAAGCTCTCCTCTCAGCCGGGGAGTGGCGGGGAAGGAGAGGAGATCTCTGAGGCAGAAATTCTCAACCGTTTGCAGTTGACGCACCTCTAAAGTGGATTTTATCAGAATATTTTTGTAACTTTTAATAATTTTATTGCATATTGTTGAACCCTATAATACAAAAAAATAGGTGGTTTTCCAAGAGAAGTACCACTTCCGGTTGACGAAAAAATTTTGAAAGCCTAATGGATTATAATTGCCGGCAAAAAACATATAAATATGAAGTTTCAGTGTAATAGGATAAACGGTTTTTGGTACACAGGTACACAGACGTACAGACACGCAGACATACAGACATTTTCCAAAAATCATGAAAATGTAATCAGGGGATGATACCTGATACAAATCAGTCAAATTTTTGGCACGATCACAATACTTTATCCGATTAGAATAAAATGAGGTGAGGGCGCGTAGTAACTGTCAAATAAAATACAGTAAGATGAGGTAAGGAAGTGAATTAACCAATTAGCGTTAACCTTTACTCCACTTGTATTAGTTGTGGCAGTGGCATAGTAACACTGACCTTAAGTGATAGAATTGGACAAATTAACTATTTCCGATGCGATTGAAAGATTTCTGGCTAATTCGTATAGGCCATTTGTCGATAGAAGTTTATACGTGTAGTTCAATACGACGAGTTTCAAAACTCGTTTAGATTTTGCTTTAAATTTTGATAGAGAAAATCCTCTTTGCAGTGTCTCGGCTCAAGACACAGATCTTACTCAAACAGCTTTATGCATACACATGTGTTATGCTGCGTACACACCGACGAACCGAACAGCGAACGATGAAGGGTTGCTAATTGTGAGGACGTTCATAAATCATCGCACGTTATTGTGTGGAACGGTCCACACAATAACAATTCGCCTTCGTCGTTCGCTGTTCGGTTCGTCGATGTGTACGCAGCATTGGGACTCGCCCCGCCCGCACTGTGACCGTGGCGATTTCAATACACGCGTTTAAGCCAACCGCTCCCCGCCCCGCTCTGCAGCGTGGCACCGGCCTTAATAATCGCTCCTAATGCAATCGTTGATATTTGCTTGCTCGAGGGTTCCGGATAAGTCATCAAGACTGCCGTCCTAAGCCCACCTAACGTAACTGACAAAAATTACGAAAATGAGTTAGATGTGTTTTATGTATCTTCATTCAAAAGTGACTTTTTTAAGCTATTAAATCTAACGTATCTGCATGCGCAGAGAAATAGTGTATCACCAATACTTAGCGAAAATGACGTATCCAATATTTACTTCGGTCACTACCTTATCATGAAAGATTGAATAGACTGAATCTCTCCACATTGGAGACGAGACGATTAAGAGGTGATTTAATTGAAGTATTCAAAATAATAAATAATCATTATTCATGTGAAATGACCAACCTCGTTATGTTCAATGAGAACCCTCATCTAAGAGGTCATACTCTAAGGCCCGTAACGCACTTGGCAGCCTGGCTGCGCGGCCATAGCCGCGGCGGCCACAACGATGTTAGGAAATGTATGTGGCTGCCTGTTTGACAACGCACTGAGGCAGCCAGGAAACTCTGGCCGCGCGGCCACAGATACCGGCTCCGATACGCAGCAGCCAAACAGGCAGCCACTGGCCGCCGCGGCCAACACGAGATGTATTTAACAAAGCAAATGTATGTGGCTGCCTGTGCGATGCACGCACTAGCAGCCTGGCTGCTCGGCAGCCAGTCAATTCACGTTTGCCATTTCTGATTTTCAGCCGCTTCGGCTGAAAATCTGAATAAACAATTCCAATTCCATTATAAATTTTACACTAAATTCAACGAAAAAGATAAAAATAAAAAAAAAAAAAATCTCGCTAATATTGCGCGCTGGAAATAATGTATATAAAACTATTTTCAACGAATTATTTGCATCTACATATGTACATATGTACAGTACAAAAGGATCCGAGATCCGAGATTACGAACCAAATATTGCATTGAAAATAATATGTTGTATCGCTGTCCATTTGTGAGCATCTTTTGTTTGAGAACTTGCCGCTAAATTTCTGAGAAGCCAAATAAATAAAAGGATTTTTTTTGAAGATGCACATGAGAATGTTCCCGAGAAATTTTGTTGAAAATGTCAACTAGCTTGCACGTGCACACAGTAAATAATTTTGCCTTCGGAGAAATATAGATAGCTATCTATTATTTTAACTGATACACCTAGACTGACCAACTGGGGAAGACCGGCTTGAAGTGTGCACCGTGGGAAATTTTTCGTAAAAGAGCTGTCACTTGAATTTTTTTTTGTTCTTATTATTAGTTGGTTCGATAAAGTGCTCCGAATATAATTTAGCTTTGACTGTTCGTCAGCCAGTCGAGTCACGTTAGCCCCGCGGAAAGAACAAATTTTTGTTTTCGGATGTTCAAATTTTTGCTCGGATGTTTTCGAAGATCTTTATAGTAAGTATGAAATAAGCCTTTTGATTGACGTTCCCGAAGCAGAGGATGAATCCAGTACTTATTTTTTGCTTTACGTTTCTTTTCATTTAGAAAATACAAAATAACTGCGTCTTCGACATCCATCTTTCGCGAATGAATCACTGACACTGGCGTTCTGGCTGCCGCTCTGGCTGCTTGAACTGGGTGCACGTTTTTCTGGCCGCCGCGGCCATGGCCGCGCAGCCAGGCTGCCACGTGCGTTACGGGCCTTAGACTCCGAAAAGAAAAATCAAATAAGATTGTTAGAGAATCATTCTTTTCAAATAGAGTGGGTTGAAGTTTGGAATAGTCATATGTATACATTAATAATGAATAATGGAGTGACGTAACTACTAAAGTATTCATTGTTTTTTTTTTAATTTTTCTTTAGAATTATCAAAACACAATAGAAAATAACCTCATGCACTAAAAAAAAGTTTAAATAAATCAAGTAATATATGAAGAAAAACACAAATTTTGTCCATTTATCTCGATATTGTAGTTTTGTCAGTTACGTTAAGTGGACTTGGGACGGCAGAAGAGTTCCACGTACGCCACGTTGAGCGCCACTGCCTACAAGTTAGGGGTGTGGGTAGTGAAAGCTCGCCGCGCGACCCTATGATTGATTCGGCGCGCGTTGCGATCAGATCATTTCGGGATTTCGGTGATTTATCTGGTGGTCGTAATGTGTTCCAGGGGCTTATCAGGGTCAAATCCTGGACAGTTTGGACCAGTGGTGCGTGTGGACGTGGCCTTAATGACCGCGGTCGAGATGTGCCGCTTATCGCGAAACACACCCCCTTTCTCCCCCATACCACACATAAATCACATTTTTCAACGCAGACTTTCAATTTTCATTCATACACCCTCCCCTCCCCCCCTCCCACCCCCCCCCGTGGACTAATGTGGCGGATTTGTGGATGCGAAACATGGCCAATTAGCGCAAAGCTGGGCGGGGGGGGGGAGAAAAAAAAATCGAGTACATCATACCGAATTTGCGTTGCAAAGTATAAAGAAACGTGATTTTTCCGTATATAATTGGCAGCTCTGGTATTAGAGCAGCAACTACTAAGGCTGATATTACACTTGGCGACTCCACCAACACCCGATTTTATTTTGACCATCTCATTACATTGCACCCCTTTTTGCTCTGAATGATCCAGAATCAGTCGCGCTCGTCTGTGGTGTGAGGTTTTCCGTTTTGATTGCAAGCTGATTGTGTGTTTGACTAGTGTGCAACCAGTTTGAAACTTGAGTTGCAAACCAGTCGCTCCGTGTGCGGAGGGCCTTAGAGCGATATAACATTGGGCGACGACACCAGCACCAGATTTTTTTTGGCGGTGGCGAGCATCTTATTACATTGCACCACTTTTCACTCACCAAGCTACCTGCTCATCTCATAATCTTCATACAAAAAAAAAATAGGTCTAGGAAACTAGGTACTCTATGTAGACGTAGAAAATATATAAAATTCAACCTCTCGTATTTCTTTCTGAATTTCATTGTTTTCGAAACAATTGCGTTGACGTTGCGTTGCGTTGACAATTGAGTACGACGATGCAAAAAAAAGGTCAGAAAAGGGTTTTTGTCAGAAAAGGGAAAAAAATTTTTTTCGGCGAACATTGACTTCCAAGAAATTTTCAAGCAACTCAGAATCGCATCGTCTAATACATCGTAATACTTACCATTGGAACCTGTATATCTATCTGGTCACCGAGGTTCAAAAAAAACCTGGTGTTCCGTTTTGTTGCTCAATGTAATATCAGCCTTAGGCTGATATTACGCTTGGCAACCACACCAACAACCAGATTTCTTTTGAACCTCGGCAACCAGATAGATATACAGGTTTAGATGGTACGTATTAGACTGTGCGATTCTCTGTTGCATAAAAATTTCTTGGAAGTCAATGGTTCGATGAAAAAAACCTTCACCAAAAACTCCTTTCTGACCTTTTTTTTTGCATCGTCGTACTCAATTGTCAACGTAACGCAACGCCAACGCAATTATTTCGAAAACAATGAAATTCAGAAAGAAATATGAGAGGTTGAATTTTATATATTTTCTACGTCTACATAGAGTACCTAGTTTTCGTATAGCTTGCTAGACCTATTTTATTTGTATGAAGATTATGAGATGAGCAGGTAGCTGGTGAAGTAAAAGTGGTGCAATGTAATAAGATGCTCGTCACCGTCAAAAAAAATCTGGTTGTTGGTGAAGTGGCCAAGTGTAATATCGCTCTAAGGCTGATATTACACTTTACCACTCCACCAACAACCGATTTTTATTGACGGTGGCCAGCATCTTATTACATTGAACCACTTTTAAAGTCACCAGCTACCTGCTCATCATCATACCAAAAAATAGTGCTAGGAAGCTATTCGAAAATTACTCTATGTAGTTTAGTGTAAAAAAGACGATTTTCAGGTAATTATCATCGTTTTCGAAACCATTTTGGTTAAGAAAAATGGGTCCGAAAACACATCTATCACACAGCACGCGTTCTCGAAACAATTGCATTCGCGTAGGACGACGCAAAAAAAAGGGATTTGGTGTCGATTTATACTGCGAACCTTTGACTTTCAAGAAATTTTTAGACACCGGTGAATCGCACAGTGTAATATGTGCCATCTTAACATATATATATATATCTATCTGGTAGTCGAGGTTCAAAAAAAAAACGGGTGTTGGTGGAGTGGCCAAGTGTAATATCAGCCTAACCGTGTGCTGTGAAAATACATTTGATGTTGCAAACACGCCAATTAATTGGCGAAATATATCCGAGCTATTTTTTAACACACAACGCTCTATCGGTGCATTTTTGTTGTTTACTTTGCTTTTCTACTGCTAAATTTTCAGTGAATTGAATCGGATGAATGAATGTAAATGAAACCTTAAAAGTGTGCATGTTAGTATATGTATGTATGTATATTTTTCAATTAGATAAGAATTTACCACCAAGATATTTCAATAAGCATTAAATAAGGGGATATAATATACATACAAATGCTTAAAAAAGAAGGCATACACGACCAATGAGTATTGGTGCAAAATTACAACAAATAATTCGCTAGTTTTTTACTAGGTTAATAGAATTTAAAGAATTTAAAATTATGTAGGGCGAGGAGAAGTATCTTGTACAGGGGTGTTGTTGAATACAATGGCCTATAATATAAATAGAATTGATAGATTCCTGGCAGTATGTTCATAAGTGCTAATATATAATTAAGTTTATTTTGTAATTTTAGCTTTAAGTTCAGTGTTTGATTGTAATTGGCTTCTTAAGCTACATATGTATTTTAAATAAATAAACTTCTTCTAAGCGTGTGTGCTTAAAATAAAACTGACTATGATTGTCATGCATGAGGCTCGAGGATAACTTGTCGCAGTCGTGTTTGCTAGCAGTTAATCTTAAACGCCCATTTACTTGCGAGGACTCGGCGGATCCTTTTCATTGTTTTGGAGTTTAGACCAGATTATTAATATAAAACATTTACGGCAAACTAGGGTGAATTAAAGTGCGCAATTTCGCACCGTGTCGTCGAAAGCTGCATTATGTTGCAACGCGTGTGTAGGAAGCCGTGAAATCACTTGCATTGTTCGCTCGTTAGCGGACAATTGTAATGAAACGAACCGTGTCGCAATCGGCCACCGCACAATAACTCACCTATAGGCGATTTGAGAGCCTTTTAACCAATAAAAAAAATCTATATACACATTTGGTGGCGTTCAGCGGCTTCATTCATCAGAAAATGTTCTTTTAAATCCGAAGAATGCAAGCTAAATGATGAAAATATACGAAAAAAAAAAGATGGCATTTTTATTGAACACTACAGTCCAGAAAGCGTTCTAAGAGTAATTAGTCCACGTGGTTTCATTTAGCAACAATCTAGCTAGGCTAGAGGTTGGACTGATGTTATAAAAAAAAATTAAATTTCAGTGTGATAGGATAAATCGTTTTTGAGTAGAGCGATACTATATACCAGTGGTCGGCAACCTTTTTCGAGCTAAGAGCCAAATTAGGGAAAACCTTGCAAAATTGGTAGGTTTGGGAGCCGCAACATATTATTTTCTAATTATATACATATTCAAAATTAAATTAAATTTGAGTCATTAATCATTAATAATAGTAAGAAATAAGTTGTCTTCGTGATATTTCTTAACGTTCGAAAGTTTATTACTAAAAATTATTATTAATTTTAATCTGAAAAACGATCGTAAAGCATTTTATAGCCACGACGTTGTGGAAATGGGATTCATTTTGATCTTGTGTAAACTGTGCCAACATTTTGTATTTCACGCAAAACTTTGGATGACAGCGAGAGCCGCAGGTTTTCATACAAAGAGCCGCATGCGGCTGCGGAGCCGCCGGTTCCCGACCACCGCTATATACATCAGCTCAACACACAGACACACTTACATACATACATTTTCAAAAAATTACGAAAAGGTGATCGGGGAAACGATACCTGATAAAAATCAGTCAAATTCTCGAGGGCGAATTTTCGCACGATCACAATACCTTGTCCGATAGGGATAAAGTAATAAAAATAATAAAATTGCATACTTGGAACGTAAGATATCGTTTTTTTTTTTTCCCACTGTAAAGTAGCTAACAAACAGTTTGTTTTTCTTCATTTAATTGTTTACATTATTGTGTCATTCCCTTTGGCAGTACACAATTTTCACTATTGATGTTATATGTAAGTAGGTACACATTTTTCACGTGAGAATTTTATGTTTATAACACTTAATTTATTAGTTCGAATGGTTTGACCCTTTTTTTTATCTCCGCACCAACTTCTCTGTATTGTGGAGTATTTGGAGAACCTCATCATTCGTGTGCTGAATGAAGCATATTTTGGTGTATTTTCGCTTGCTTCCTTATCCATTTTTAGCTCTCTGTGAACGTCACTGTTGCAAGCACACCAGGGAGCATTGACTATGTTCCGGAATATCTACTCTGTTCTGGAATGTCTGTATGATTTTAGTACAGCCCCAAAGCTGGATACCATACACCCATATGGGTTTTAATATCTGCTTATATATAAACAGTTTATTGTTAATTGAAACTTTGGAATTTCTTCCGAGGAGCCAGTATAATTTTCTACATTTAATTTTCATTTCTTCTCTTTTTTTTTTGACGTGCTCCTTCCATCGCAATTTGGCATCGACGGTCATGCCGAGGTATTTTGCTTTGTTTTCATACGGAATTGTGGTGTTGTTTATCTTTATAGGCAGATGATCAACATTTCTGTTTGTGTTGCACACATGTACTGATTTGCTCTCGTTTAATTTGATTCTCCATTTTGACGTGAATATGTCTATACGCGGACCAGTGTGGGGGTACCAGTACGGAAACGGCGGTGTTACGTTTGAATGGGCATATGTACATTCCGACACTATAACTTCGTTACTAATAGCACGATTGAAATGAATGTCATTTTATTCGCTCGGGTATACATCAACAATGCATTTATGACCTTGAGTTGGCACTGTAGATGCGCGAGGCGCGGAGGAGGGGGCGTATCTTCCAACGGCTATTTTGGACGATTTTGGAAATTTCCAAGCAGTATATCTTGCGACTCTGATGTGCTAGCGCAATAATTTTGCTATTAAATAAAATATCTCTTTAAAATATGTCATTTTAAGCCGTAAAAAGTGAATGAATTAAATTATTTGTGGGTGAAAAATCAAAAACAAGTCGAAAAAAAATCTAAAATTTCTCTATGTCGGCTCATACTCGGCGAAAAGCCAATAGGAAATACAAAAAAGTATATCATCAGAAAGAGGGTCTAATCATCTATCGCTCAGTACCAAAATGTCTGTGACAGAACGAGTGAGACGGTATCGGGAACATCAGAAGTTCGACGCGGTGCGCGGCGGGAAAACAAAGACGCGAGCACCTCGACGGCCACTATTTACCACAGGCCAATGATAAACAAAATTGTAATCGATTACTAGTCAAGTCTTTATTCGTTATGCGAAATAAAAATATATTAACGTATCCATTTTGATGCTGTCATTCTCATATTCCAAACAAAATATTAGCCGCTAACGCAGACGTATTCGCGTAAAACCCACGGCCGCGTTCGACACAGCCACACCCCGAATTTTGCTTACAATGATTTGCATCGTATAAAATTACACTTCTGCAGACAGCGAAGATTTAACTGTGTATTTAAGACACACTTGAGATATCAACATCATTGTTTTTTCAGTCCAGTTGTGCAGTTTATCAATAGTCTGCTGTAGTTTATTGTTCAACTCTTCGTCACTGTTTCCAATCGCTAGAATTGCTGTGTCGTCAGCAAATGTGGCGATTCTAATTTAATCTCTTTGTGGTATGCCACTAGTACCTATAGTCTTATACACTATACATACGGTGACCATACGTCCTTTATTTAAGAGGACAGTCCTTTATTTCACCGCTCTGTCCTTTAGATTTATTTATTTTCTAAAATTGTCCTTTATTTTGTGAAGCTGACTATCGCCGTTTCACCGCAGTTCAATATGTACATAAATCACAACTTCTGGATCTAATGCTTCTATTGAACGAATATTTTCATTAGTGAACAATATGTGGACCAGTGAAAAACCCCAATTAAAAACAGACACATTGGAAGCATGCATTTATACCAAATGCAACTTTGATATGAATTGTATACAATTTTATGAATTTTTAAAACACAAACCTGAGTTATTAAAAGCAGTTCATTCTTGTGAAAAATATCAAAATTAATGTCATTTTAATATCAATAACGTGTAATAAATATGATTGTTTAAAATCCTTTATACTTGTATGCTAATATTTTATAATAAACGTTATAAAGCTCTTTAGTTTTAGTGAAACAAATAAAGCAACCAGCTTTTTTTTTAAATTGTGAAACAATTCTTTATACATATATCCTTTATTTTCTCCAAAAAAATATTGTCACCGTAACTATGTATACAGCAAATACACAATCGGACCACCGTGTATTGTTTGTCCGTCTGTTTATTTGTTAGACTTTGCGTCACCGTTTGACTAATCAGCACGTAACTTTTATGGCACGTACTTCAGTATACATAGGTATAATCCAGAGAGTACCTTTTGGGTACTTAATGCTAAATGACACTTTTCTTTATAAGACTATATAAAGTTTCGTTTCATTGGCTCATCTTGCGACATTTGAACTATTTTCAATCTAATTAATGCGCCCGTGGAGAGTACGGTTATCACAGCTAGTTAAAAATCACTCCGCACAACGATATCATAAACAGACAGACTAGACGTATGTACATATGTACATACATATGGTATTCAATGTACATACATACATACATACATAGACGATATACAATCACAGCACCACTGGGAACGGTGACAATAAACGTCGACATTATCGCCCCGTGTAGCGTTCTCGTTAACGGTTGAACCGGTTGCGTCAGTCAGCGTCAGCAGTCGCGAACCGGTTAATTGACGAAATCAATTAAAGCCAACCCGCCGATTGAATTACAGTGCGAGGTATGTTTCGAATCGGGTCGATTTTGCGGTTGAAAAGATTGTCGATCATTGATCAGCGGTCGCTTGAACCGATTGAGACTATTTTTACGTTTCAAAGCTGTGGAGCGAACAAGGGAACCGTTCGTCTGATGTCAATAAACAATTAAGTGGAGTGTTGTATAAATTTCCCTTTACTTTGGAATTAATAATCATATTTTTGTCAACAACCATTATACCATTTAATAAAAGAAGACAACACGTACTGCAAAACGCTCTTTTTTTCATTACCATAGCATAATTAGTTTCATAGTGAGGCATACGACCAATGCGTACTGCCAGTTATGACGTATGGATATGAAACATGGATGCTGAATTCAATAATGCTACGTAAGACAAAGAGAAGCATGGAAAGGTGTACATACATATGCTTGGTATAACAGGAGGAATACATGGGTAAGAAAGTGGCAGATATAGCGGAACGTTTGAAAAAATTGAAATGGACACAGCGAGAATAATAGATGGCAGATGGACGCGTGAAATACTTGAATGGTATCCGAGAGGATGTGAAAGAAAGCAAGGTATACCGATGGGCTGATGAATTGAGTAGAATGTGTGTAGTCAACTGGATGCAGATTGCTTAAGACAGACATGAATGGAAAAGGGAACCGTTCATCTGATGTCAATAAACAATTAAGTGGAATGTTGTATAAAGTTCCCTTTATTTTGGAACTAATAATTATATTTTTGTCAACAACCATTGTACCGTTTGATAAAAGAAGACAACGCGTACTGTAAAACGCTCTGTTTTCATTACCATAGCATAATTAGTTTCATGGTGAGGCATACGACCAATGCGTACTGCTAGTTATGGCGTATGGATATGAAACATGGATGCTGAATTCAATAATGCTACGTAAGACAAAGAGAAGCATGGAAAGGTGTACATACATATGCTTGGTATAACAGGAGGAATACATGGGTAAGAAAGTGGCAGATATAGCGGAACGTTTGAAAAAATTGAAATGGACACAGCGAGAATAATAGATGGCAGATGGACGCGTGAAATACTTGAATGGTATCCGAGAGGATGTGAAAGAAAGCAAGGTATACCGATGGGCTGATGCATTGAGTAGAATGTGTATAGTCAACTGGATGCAGATTGCTTAAGACAGACAGGAATGGAAGAGGGAACCGTTCATCTGATGTCAATAAACAATTAAGTGGAATGTTGTATAAAGTTCCCTTTATTTTGGAACTAATAATTATATTTTTGTCAACAACCATTGTACCGTTTGATAAAAGAAGACAACGCGTACTGTAAAACGCTTTGTTTTCATTAGCATAGCATAATTAGTTTCATAGTGAGGCATACGACCAATGCGTACTGCTAGTTATGGCGTATGGATATGAAACATGGATGCTGAATTCAATAATGCTACGTAAGACACAGAGAAGCATGGAAAGATGTACATATGCTTGGTATAACAGGAGGAATACATGGGTGAGAAAGTGGCATATATGTATAGCGAAACGTGTGAAAAAATTGAATTTGACACAGCGAGAATAATAGATGGCAGATGGACGCGTGAAATACTTGAATGGTATCCGAGAGGATGTGAAAGAAAGCAAGGTATACCGATGGGCTGATGAATTGAGAAGAATGTGTGGGAGTCAACTGGATGCAAATTGCTCAAGACAGACAGCAATGGAAGAGGATTGTATGTAGAGGCCTTCATTGGATGGGGAACGGCTGAAAATGATGATTTAGTTTTGGAGATATAATTTTTTGAAAACAGCATCGGTTTTTTTAACGCCCCACCTGTGCATACAATAATTTCACATTGCTGGCATTCGACTATTATTATTATCATCACATACTATGCGTATACGTGAAATGGAAAGCGTACAGGTACCATAAAATTATTCGGGGTCCGAAACAGCTTAGTTGGTAAGCTTTTCGGATTAACAGGGTTCCACTATACAATTACCGCAAATCAGTTTCGCAACCACTCTAGTTTGGGAAATTCATTTCAAAAGGGGTGAAATTATCTACGACACGTGGGTACGTGTACCTACTTGATACGTACACACACGCGCGATTATTAAATTCAACTTGCACGTTCAAACTTAACCCGTTGGCTACCGACGAAATTTGAATAGTCTCAGTTCGACGCGATCGACAGAAAAATTCGTATAACCGCTCACGTGTAAAATATTGATTTTTTTTTTTTTTGATTCAGTGTCGGTATGGTTTGTGGGCTCTTTAATTTAATTTGACCAATCTTGCGGGTCGACGGTTTGGCACCACTGGCCGGTCTTATCGCAAGTGTGTGGCCGCATGGGGGTACTGGTGGGAATATCACACCATAGAATACGCGGTTTAGATATGAGCGGTGGGATTTTCTCAAAGCGTTTAACTTGGGGGTGGGTAATTAAGCATATTAAATTTTAACTACACGCGCATTAGTCTGATTTAACTGAACGGTTACTGTTGCCTCTGCAACGTGACGACGGCTAGGGAACTCACGGCAATGATTTAGCGACACATTGTCGGCAAAAATTTGATATGTACATATGCTGTATAACAAGTGGCATGCGGGGACTTTGGATGCTTTGAAAATATTTTTTTTTTTAATACAATATATACATACATAGGAAAAATAAAACTTTCCGTGATCTATTAACCGCCTCGTATTGAAGAACACTAAATTTATTCCCTCGCGTTGAATTGAAATCTTTACCCAAACGATGAATAAACAATAACAATAGTAGTCTCGAAAACTAAAAGAACAAAAAATGAAAACATAATAATCGCGCCCCCGCCACCCCTTTCGCCCGTTTCAATACAAACTAAAGTTTTCACCACGCGGTTATGCCAAAATATTTAGAGGTTAAATCCAACTTTGCTGTCACGCATAGTGTTGTAAAATTCTCAGGAATAATCCTTTTTTTGGCATAAAATTGTAGTACATAATGCAATGTGCCCTGGGCTTCATCGGCCACCATGTATTTTAAATAAATAAATACTCTTACTGTATTTGTTTAAATATACGGTAAACTCCCTCTAATCCGCGCTAATACTTGGGAGAGGTGATACGGATTACACGAATAATATTAGTTGACAAAAACTAAATTTGATGGGGCGTGAATATGACAAATTTTTTACGATCTTTTGTGCTAAGTTTAAATGAATGATTATATCAGAAGTTGGAACAATTTCACTGGAATATCACAACCAAAGCAATGAAAATATGTATACATAATTTATTGCTTCCAGAGTTAATAAGCATTGTATGCCTGTGAGAATTTCGCGGAAAACATTCATGCTAGTAGTGCGTGTGTTAAAATGACGAAATAGGTTCTGAAAATATTCTAAAATCCTCTAAAAAGCTATTAAACTATCTAGAGATGTTTTATAATAACCAAGAAAAAAGAATATTCTCGGAGAATAATCTTTTGGAGAATATTCTCGACTTACAATACTAATGGTGCATACACACCGACGAATGATGTACAGATGTATGCTCGGTATATCAAGAAGAGATAGTAAGAGGAATGCATGGGTAAGAAGTATGACCAAAGTGGCAGATATAGCGGAACGTGTGAAAGAGGCTGGACACAGCGAGAAGCAAGGTAGACCGAGTGGAAGATGGGCTATTCTCCTATTACTCCTATTAGGTTCTGAAAATATCCTAGAATCCTCTAAAAAACTATTAAACTATCTAGATATGTTTTACAACAGTGGTCGGCAACCTTTTTGAAGCCCGGAGCCAAATCAGCGAAAAATCCAAAAAATTGCAAATTTTCGGAGCCGCCACATATTATTTAATAAAAAAATATATGTATGTATATACATATACATATAGGTATATATATATATATAAATAAATTTTACTCACTTGCAGGCTGTAGAGATATTACTTAACGTTACACAATTCAGCTCTAAAAATAAATGAATAATTTGTCTGAAAACGGATTTTAATGTTATTTTTAATGTATTTGGTGTTCTTCAATTGCATCAGTGCATTAAAACTTTCGTCACTTAATTGATTACGGTACAAATTTTTCACAAATTTCATCGAAGAAAAAAAATGTTCGCAATTGTATGTGGAACCAAAAAGCGTCAAGACAGCAAATGCAAGCTTCCTGACGTTTGAATGGAAAATTTTGGAAATGATTGCCAACATTTGAATATGGTACCACTTGCCGTGCTCTCTTTGGTGGTTAGATTTATTTCCACTAGGTCTAAACATTTCCGTTAGTTTTTCAGTCCGAATACTTCTATTTTTAATTTCTATAAGACGCGAGTAAATTTAGGGTCAAAAAAACTAATTTACAATTTTTTTATTTTATTTTACGAAAAGTGTTGGATTATAAACGGAGCCACCAATTTTTGCGCCCGGAGCCGCCGGTTCCCGACCACTGTTTTACAACCAAGAAAAAATATTCTCGACTTACAACACTAGTCACGCACTCTGTATGCTATGAAGCGGCATACCTACCGAAATTCGCTAAGTTTTCACGCGCGATTTCGGAGCCGTGCCTTTAATCAAGTACGCTGCTACCTTCAAAAAAAAAAAAAAAAAAACGAAAAGATTTATACAATTTCGAAAAGGGCCCCACTTATATTATAATACATTGACCAACAGTTTAAGGGTCAAATTTTCCCGGTCGAGAGACAGCGGATGGGACGTTCGGTCAGAACGGGTTTGGCCATGTTTATTCATCGAGGTGCGCGAGAGAAAGGGGCATTTTTGTATTCAAAACGGCAATAGCGCAAAGTTGCTCCCCTCCCCCTACCATCCCCCCCCCCCTACCCACCAACCCCTCGCCATCACACCAACCCCTCTTCACCGCTTGTTGTTGAAATATTGGCCTTCTGTTCGTGAAATAATACTCGAGAGCGCTATGCGGGTTAAACGGGAGAGAGGGATGGGGAGGATGCTAGCACACGAAACAATGGTACACAGTGCCATTTCCCACCCACACTCTCCATCCCCTCATCCCCTATTTATTCCACTGGGGGGTTGGCACGCAAGTGACGCTCTCGACTCCATTAATTACCAGGCTAACAAAAGTGGTGTCAATCGACGCGCCATGTTAGCCGATGGCCTGATAAAGTTTTTATTGGCACAACGCTCGCGGCGACAACCTCCCCCTCCCAACCTTTCATTTTTCCCCTCGATTCGATTAGGGGTGAGTGAGAAATGGGACGTTGAGGGTTAATGGGGGGGTGTGGGTGAGTGTGGGGTGGTAGTTGACGCGCCTAACGCGAATCCACAACGAATATAATTAATATTTTATTGCGACGGGCTGCGGAAGGGTTAAAAGCCGAGCCGGATCCGAACAATTAACGCCATTATTCAAGATGGCAGACAAAGTGCGTTCCGCCTAAAAATAAAAAAAAAATAAAACAGCCAAAAAAACAAAACAAAACGTTAATAAATCGTATGAAATGCGGGCGTGAGTGTGTTTTAGATATCCATATATTATACGTGCATATATGTATATGTATGTATGCGATTGGTTAGGTTTTTAAAAACGGAACAATGTGTTAAATTTTTCGCTGAATTGAGTCGTATGTATGTATGTATAGTGACGAATTTGTAAAAATAAATAAACATGTGAGAACTGGTGTGCTGTTTAACTCGCCCATCGCCAAAGTCATCCGGGGACTAAATGACGTTGTGCAAGATGTTGACATTTTTATTATAAAACCTCAACATCTCGCCACATTCCTTCAACTTTTTAATTGATTTTTTTTTTATTTGCTTTTACTATATTAAAAATTACCCGTTCCCGTTCCCGTTCTCGTTCCCGTTCCTAGTACGTTATCTGACGCGTGAGCAGGCCCGTTCCCGTTCCCGTTTTTTCCCGATTTTTTTTCACAGGAACCATCCCCGGCATGATCACAATAAGTCCTGAAAGTTTCATCGCGATCGGTTGAGTGGTTTAGGAGCCAATAAGAGACAAACAGACAGACATTGATTTTTATACATATATATATATATGTAGATATGTTATTTTTTGATTATTATTATTATTCTTATTATTTTTTCCTTTTGCTGTGTATTTATTTATTTATTTATTTAAAATACATGGGCAGGCGGCATAGCCGATGGAGCCTAGGGGTCTGACATAACTTATACATACAATTCTTAATTATTTATTAGGATTACAAAAATCCATTTGTGTTCAAAAACTTATCGAGATGATTTTTAAATAGATTTGTATTTTCGGAAGTTACTAGCTGATTTGGCAGACGGTTCCAAACTTTGTCTCTTAATCTTCTCGCCTCCAAAGATTTGAGACTCATTTTCTTAAACCTTTCATTTAATTATAGGATAGTGATCGAAGTTCAGATGGCATTTTTGTTATCCTTCTTTGATTTTTGTTATTTTTCTAAACATACATATCTATATGCATCTGCTTTTTTATGTATTTGCTTTGTATGTATCTGCCGCTGTGACGATTTGGGGAAACCTTGAATGCCACAGCGCTATATTTTTTATAAATAAATAAGTATGTCAAGTGTATGCGTTCAAAGTTACACGAGAGTTTTTCAATGTTTTAGTATTCCACCTTTAGTGCAGACTCCCAAGGGTAGTCTATATGTAAAATATGAAGACCGCATTTTGGCAACGGATATTGTTTTTAAACGTCACAGTCATCAATATTATTAATGTTGCCAGATCAGAAAGTGGTCCAATTGTTATTAAAAAATGCGTATGGAAGTTGCCATACGTAAGGTGTAAAATCGAGGAATTTTTGGTTTTGAGAACAAAAGAATACAGTAAAAACATTTTTTATTTTACATTAAAAAAAAAATATATTTTTTTGACCACTTTCTAACCTGGCAACATCAATAATATTGATGACTGTGTTTTTTAGAAACAATATCCGTTGCCAGAATGCGGTCTTCATATTTTACATACAGACTTCCCTTGGCAGCCCGTTCTATTTAGTAGTAATTTAGTAGTAGTAGCCAGTTCTATTTAGTAGGTAAAGCCGACTTTACACGGTCAATAATACTGTCATTACTCCATTAGTGACAGTATCCCCTCCACTCGCCAATGCTGATGCCTCGATATCAAAATATCCGAATTCGCGTCATTACTTGCCCGTCATTCCATCAATATCGAGTTTACACGATCAATAATACATACAGTATTACTGACCGTGTAAGGTCCGCTTAAGAGTCCCAATTAATGTACATACTTTTATTTTATAAAATTTACAAGCTCTATTACAATTATTGAAATTTGCAATTGTTTATGAACGATAAAGTGAGCAGATTATATATTTTTTTGACGCTTGACGCTCGACATATTTATTTTATTTTCGTTGAAAATTTTAATTACTACTTTTTCCCGAAATAAAAATCCTATATTTATGTTTGTCAATTAAATAGAATGTTGAAGAATTTAAGTGCCATCTTATTATTTTTTTTTTCTACTTTTTAAAGAGCGCGTTGGAGCTTTGCGAGGAAAAGTTTAAAATAAATTCATTTGACATTTCACAGTAACTAAGGGAATCTTCAGTAATATGATTGGGTAGTTAATGAATTTTTTGTACAACAATTTGAGAAATTCTTACGAATTTGGTAATGTCCCGGTCTTGTAACGTTTCGACATATTATGGGGATCGTGTACGCTGGACCTTCGCTCAAGATACTAAAGGCGCTGACTAACCCGAGCGAATAATTTGACGCTTGGCGTCTGCGACTGACGCCCACTATCGTCGTTGATTCGCGACCGATGCGAATTATATCGGTGCGAATGGGACGGAAAAGTGTCATAGCGCTAAATGGTTTGATTAATATTCCGAATCGCTTCAACTCATTCAACTGTAATTGAATTTCAAATAACCAATGATAAATTAATTGTTTTGTAAAATTACACTTAGCACGGCCATTCATAGACCGTGAACGCATTTGAATGGCCGCTTAATTGCCATCAATCACGCATAAACCGGAAACGTTACAGATTGCACATAATCATATCTATGAATTGCCAATTTAACTATCGATACACCGTTCAAATTAAACGTCTCTTATCTGATACGTCTATAGGTGTTCGCATAAGCTATATAGTATATATGTATGTATGCACATATAACTACAGGGTACGAATGGGCGATTTAAATATTTAAATTTACCGGGTGGGTCAAGTTAGTATCGATGTGATTTTTGTTGTTTTATTACATATATCGACGTGGATACGTACATATGTACTTGTGTATTGTACGGAGCACATGTGTGCTGCGACAATTTGAATACGAAACGAGTGCGGCGAAATGGGCGAATAAAAAGTCAACCCCTGGCTTGGGGGTGTCTTTTTACGTTCGCGCCGATTTACATGTTTTGAAGCAACAGTTTGAAACGTTCAGGCGGTAGTTTTTCCGGACGAATTTACACGGAAAATAAAAGGAAAAACGTATGGAAAAGTCGGGCCGAGTTGCGAGTTTTGTCGCGTCAAAACCGTAAACGTGGAATATCATACAAGTGTACGTAGAACTATTTTTTTTTGTTTGTGTTTTTCGTTCCGGTTTGTATTATTGTTTTTAAGCGTTTCAAGTGCAGTGAATTGAAGCTGCCTTTTTTTTTTTCAATTGTACTTATGTACATAATCATCATCATCATCATTTTCAGCCGTTCACCATCCACTGCTGGATGAAGGCCTATCCAATCCTCTTCCATTCTTGTCTGTCTTGAGCAATCTGCACACATTCTTCTCAATTCAACAGCCCATCGTCCACTCGGTCTACCTTGCTTTCTTTCACATCCTCTCGGATACCATTCCAGTACTTCTCGCTATGTGTCCAACCCACTTCAACTTTTTCACGCGTACTGCTTATATCTGCCACTTTGGTAATAATTCTTAACCATGTATTTATTTTGCGATCTCTTCTTATTGTGCCAAGCATACATCTTTCCATGCTTCTCTGTGTGCACTGGATCTTTCGTAGCATTCTTGAATTTAGCGTCCAAGTTTCACATCCACACGTCATAACTGGCAGTACGCATTGGTCGTACGCCTTCTTTTTTAAGCATAGCGGAATGTCGGATTTAAAAACTATGTTCGTTCTTCCAAAAGCACTCCATCCTAGTTTCATTCTTCGTTTTATTTCTGCTTCTTTACATCCAGTCATATTCACCAACTGCCCTAGGTATAAATAACTATCAACTATCTCTACAATATGACTGTGACTACGCTTTGCGTGCAAAATTCACTTATGTACATATGTAAATAAAACCTTGTTGAATGCATTTAATGTATTTTGATGTAAAAGTGCACTCGGTTATTTGATCGGGTATTAAATGGGCTGCGGCGTAATCCATTTAAGGTTTAAATTACCAAAAACCAATCAACCAAAATAATATGACATTGATGAATATTCTAGTATTTTATGAAAATATTAACATGTTAGTCAAATTATTTGATACAACTACATATGTAGATAAAATTGGTCAAAATTAACGGAAAGAACTTGAGCGACTTAAAAATTAATTTTAATAAAGCTAAAATTATGTTTAATGAATTTTGCACGCAAAATGTATGTACATAGTCACTGTAGATAAGCATATTGTAGAGATAGTTGATAGTTATTTATACCTAGGACAATTGGTGAATATGACTGGTTGTTAAGAAGAAGAAATAAAACGAAGAATTAAACTAGGATGGAGTGCTTTTGAAGGAATGAACATTGTTTTTAAATCCAATCTAATCTAATGCGTACTGCCAGTTATGACGTATGGATATGAAATGTGGATGATACATTCAAGAATGTTACGCAAGATCCAGTGCACACAGAGAAGTATGGAAATATGTATGCTGCTCGGTATAACATGAAGAGATCGTAAGAGGAATACATGGGTAAGAAGAAATCTGATTTAAGACGCTGATTTTTTCATTATACACATATTATTTTACAATTTAAATTTATCATGCAAAAAAGCAATCGAATCATCTGTACCTATCTAAAAATTTCATTCAAATTTCCAAACGGAATATGAAAATTTTATATATTCATACAAACGCTCGCATTCTAGAGATTCTACATAAATGTAATAACAGACATACTATGTACGTATGTACATATGTATAAAAATTCGAATCCATATCGTGATGAAATGTACGTCGACAACGTGATGCACATTAACTGGAGTGTAAATATGTACGCGCATTCACGAGACGAGACGAATGCATTAGCTGCAGTTATATGCAATATTATTACATACTAACCACCGAGACGCAGCGGTCCTCAAACTGTCGCCTCTCGAAATAAATCACACGAGTCTTTAATATCAAAACACAAAGAACCGACATATACATACATACATAGATAAATTTCCAACGGAACATCACATTAATCATAAACTCTACACATGACAGATATGAATCAAGTTCACAACCGTATCAAAAAAATGTCACAAAATTAAACATGATGGTTTTGAACCTTTTTGGTTCGCTCGTTATTAATTGCATAGTAAATGCACTCGTTCGGGCCAAAGTGATGATTTTTCGCGCCAAATTGATGAAATTGCGAAACTTTTTTGTTTTTTTTTTTCTTGTTTATTTACTCCCGCAACCCAGTCACGTATCTGCATATTATATGATATATATTATTAGGTATATCAGTGTGTGTGTGTGTGTAAAGTTAGGGGCGCGCCGTACGGCACTGTAATTAGTCTCGGTCGTCTGTTTATGTTTGCACACCGGAACGATACACAATTATTTCAGCTGAAAGCGACACGAGCCTTGGAATGTGTGTATGTGTGTGAGCTTTTGCTGAAAATCAATATGCATCATTTCGTTTAAAAATGAAAACGAAAGAGCGCCAGTTTCACTTTCACCGTTGAAATAGTTTGCACGTGTAAATGAATGAATAAAAACAATGAACGATGACGTCAGGTAGCATCAATGAACTGTTACATTTCATTGACAATCGAACACTGAATGTAACAGTGTATGAGAATTTTAGACACGTTTGTAACATTTGAAGACGTTTACATTATCATTTTATTTGCATTCGATCACTCGAAAGTATGAAATAAATTAATTGGCTGTCTGAATCATTTCACCTGACCGGGTGATCCCGAAGAACAATTTTAACTCTCGTACTTATGTACAGTTTTGCACAGCCTGGCAATTTTGGACATTGTAATGAAGTTAAAATTAAACACACATACGTTTAAAACAGTAGTCGGGGACCGGCGGGTCCGGAGCCGCATGCGGCTCTTTGTATGAAAATCTGCGACTCTCGCTGTCATCAAAAATTTTGCCCGAAATGCAATTTATGTACACAAAATCAAAATAAATCCCATTTCCACAACGTCATAACTATAAAAAGCTTTAAAGTCGCTTTTTAGTAAATAAACTGTCAAACATTAAGAAATATCACGATGATAACTTATTTCTTACATGAATTAAATTAAATTAAATTTTGAAAATAATATGCTGCGGCTCCCAAACTTACCAATTTTGCAAGGTTTTACCTAATTTGGCTCTTAGTTTGAAAAAGGTTCCCGACCACCGTTTAAAAGCATCCAATTTTATTATTTCGTAAGGTGACTTCCTTCAGTTCAAAACTCCTTTTCGATATTCCTAAGTTGCTAAGTGAAGCATTAGCTTATTAGCTATATGAGCTATTTGACTTTATTTCTATATGAAGTTATTCATACTTTTACTTTTTCACATGCGCATTGGTGAATCAAAAGCTTTGTCTGTTACATTACCGGCATCTACATTATTAAAAGATAGAATCACGTAGCCTGATGTAACAATTGGTAATCCTACGAATTTCCAGGAAAAGCTTGGGGCTAAAGGAAACCGCCTTGCCGATGTAATCTACCATAAAACAATTAAATTTAATACTTTGAACACGTTTCAACAAAAATTTGAATAAAAACATTTAAAGTGGTATTAAATTATAATTTGATTGACATTCCTATATCCCGCACCACTCGGAAAGCAGAGCGGTGTGTAACGTATCAGTCATCCAGGGCCATCTCGTACGTATGTACGTATAAAAAATTAATCTTTCACCAAAATCGCAACACTCGCCCATAAACACACAAGCGCAAACGCACACATTGAGAAAGTACAACGGCGAAAAACCAAAAGCCAATTTTGCAAGCGTTTGCTTTTTTCCACATACATATACATACATAGGTACTTTGTATAGGTACCCATCTAACGTACACATTATATTGTTATATTATATTTCTTCGAACGAGTAAAATAAATACCTACATATGTACATACTAGCGGGACCGTCCTTTTCGCTCGCTCGAGCCGCGCACATTGCAAATATTTACCGTGTTATTAAATGATGACATTGTAAACATCGATGCGAAATTTACGTCGGGGACTCCACGTGCTTTCGCTAACCAAAATGGCGCAATAAAGAGACCCTTCGATGGGGGAAAACACTCGACTTAATAATAATTGTTCACGGGAAGTGTAGCATTTGTAGATAAGTGGCTCAATAAGAACTGTACTGTTGCCTCTATGTATTCGTGTCCTTATTGCATCGTGTCTCGTCAGATTGATACGTAAGCTGTTTTCGTATCACGTGTAATATATGTATGTATATGTATATACAGGATGATTTGGGGTTTGTAGTGTGCTTAATGTAAAGATGATTTGAGCGGTGATCAAAAATCGCGAGAACATACATACATATGACTGGAAATAAAACCTTTATCAAATTATGCGCAATCAAACAATAGCAAATGTTTGATTATTCTGATGTACATACATACATACATATGACACCTTCAAAGTAACATTTAATTTGAATTATTTACTGTGTATTATGTCAAAGTATGTATTTACAACAGAATTAAGCAACGAAAGTATGAAAGTAGGCATAAAAATTAATTTTAATAAAACTAAAATTATGTTTAATGAATTTTGCACGCAAAGCGTAGTCACAGTGGATAATCATATTGTAGAGATAGTTGATAGTTATTTCTACCTAGGACAATTGGTGAATATGACTGGTTGTAAATAAGAAGAATAAAACTAGGATGGAGTGCTTTTGGAAGAATGAACATAGTTTTTTAAATCCAACATTCCGCTATGCTTAAAAAATAAGGCATACGACCAATGCCTACTGCCAGTTATGACGTATGGATGTGAAAATTGGACGCTAAATTCAAGAATGCTACGAAATATCCAGTGCACACAGAGAAGCATGTTGAGACGTATGCTTGGTATAACAAGAAGAGATCGCAAAATAAATACATGGGTAAGAATTATGACCAAAGTGGCAGATATAGCAGTACGCGTGAAAAAGTTGAAGTGGGTTGGACACATAGTACTGGAATGGTATCCGATAAGCAAGGTAGACCGAGTGGAAGATGGGCTGATGAATTGAGAAGAATGTGTGGAGTCAAGTGGATGTAGATTGCTCAAGACAGACAGGAATGGAAGAGGATTGGAGAGGCATTCGTTCAGCAGTGGATGGTGAACGGCTGAAAATAATGATGATGATATCAAAGTATGAAATAACCAGCCCGATAAAGTGCAAAGTGTACTACGCTTCATAAATTGAAGTATGAGATCAAGACTGCACGATAATATAGTACAGTTTGTTCTTCAATACCAACTGGTCAGATTGGTGAGATTGTAAAATTGATTCAGCGTTTAAGATAGGATGCATTGTATCCTGTAACGTTTGCAATACGTAATAAAATTGCATACTTAGATTATATACGGATGTTTGCGCTTTCCTCTCAACTACGATGAAAATAGCACAGTTTATGTGTATGTAGAACTTGATCGATTTGTTCAACTTCTGAACGTATATTTGTATGATATTTTTAATCCGAAAAGTCTATGGTTTGTGTGTGTGTGTCTGAATTGTGAATCAACCTATGGGTATTATACGTAGATGTACATAAAGAACCGCAACAGGCTTTTAAGTGATGCGAATTATAATATGAAAATGTATATACGCGAAAGCCGAAAGCCGTAATATCTATCATACAGAGGAAATATTTTCCTTTTCCATTTACATACGCTCTTATTGCTGAAAATCAAGTCGGCACTCGAATATAACTGGGTAAATTTCGCCGTCGTCGTCGTCGTTTTTTTTTCCTCCCCTCCGTTTTACATATTGTATTCTATTTGTTATGTGAGTCGGTTTTAGAATATTTTCCATAGGTACTTTGATATATTTTTTTCTCTCCACGTCCCCCTTTCAGCTTTTTTTTGGCACCTCCTTTTCGGAGCGCGTCAGTCATACCTGTATTTATTATGTGCGCGCATGAAAACGTAAAGTGTCTCCTGTCATGGCGTTTATATATCCTATTTTGAATTTTATTATTGTGACCGTTAGTTTTTTGACATTATCCACATCGGATAAAGTCGTTTTTATTAATAATTTCGATACGCCTATTGGTTATGCAAATATCAGCCACCGTGACTGATTTTATTCATATTTTTAAACCTTGCCAGTATTATACTAAATTGTTCTAAAAGAAAATTTAGCAAACGCTGCTATTGAATTGTATCATCATCATAATTTTCAGCGGTTCACCATCCACTGCTGGATGAAGGCCACCCTAACCCTCTTCCATTCCCGTCTGTCTTGAGCAATCTGCATCCACTTGATTCCACACATTAATTTTCAATTCATGAACCGACGGTCCACTCGGACTACCTCGCTTTCTTTCACATCCTCTCGGATACCATTTCAGTATTTCTCGCGTCCATGTGCCATCCATTCTTCTCGCACATTCCGCTGTATCTGCCACTTTGGTCATGCTTCTTCCCAATGTATTACGATCTTACGATCACTTCTTGTTATACCGAGCATACATCTCCGTGTGCACTGGATTTTGAGTGACATTCTTGAATTTAGCATCAACGCTTCACAACTGGCAGTACGCATTAGTCGTATGCCTTATTTTTAAGTTGGATTTAAAAACAATGAACATTCCTTCAAAAGCACTCCATCCTATTTATTCTTCTTTACGGTCAGTCATATTCACCAATTGTCCTAGGTATAAATAACTGTCAACTATCTCTACAATATGATTGATTATCAACAGTGACTAAACGTTTGCGTGCAAAATACTATTTTATTAAAATCGATTTTTAAGCCCCAAATTAAGTCATTCAAGGTATTAAATAACACAATCGAAAACGTCATATTTTATTATTTCATACAAGATGTTGAAAATTGCCAGTATACTAAGAATAGATTGACTTGGAGACATTTTAAGAAATTTAAAACGCGTACGTATTTTTAATGGCGGCAAAAAAACATATTTATTTACATTTATAATAAAAGGTTTAGAGCACGTATGTTTAATTTCGCATCGTTCGATGCAAATCATCATTTAAATTAAACAATGAAACCTTTGAGAAAATTGTTATATTGAACCATATTGTTATATGTACGCTGTTTTATCACCCGATAACGGAGAGTCACAATCTTAAACGAAAAAAAATCCACCATTGTTTTGTTGAATAGAATATTGAGATTAGAAACGTGGACTTATCGTTGTTTGTTTTTAAATATGGCTTTATTTTTATTTTTATTTACTTTTATTTTATTTATCAGCTTTTATCATAGTGCAATTGTCAGTTTTCGGAACTAACACTGATTTTCAATATTTTTTTACGGCGCACTTGGCGGTATTTGGAATAATTCAAGTATAAGGCATCGTTTGAAAACATTCTTAGAACCAGAAAATGTTTTATCCTCGTTTTTTTATATATTGTGGACTTATCGGGATTTGGAACTAGGCGACTCATATGCACAAGCACGATACGCGCGTCGGTCGATTGGAATAATAATTTTCAAAGCAATACGGCTGAATATATCACCCTGAAAGTTGAACATTCGCCAAGTGTTTAATCGAAACAATTAAATAATCAAAAACTCACCGATATCGAGTCACGTCCTGCACCCTGAGTGATGGCAGGATCGAGCCGCTTCCAAACTTCCAGAAACTCCTTAACGTGTCTCCTATTCGTATCGACGATCCTGAATCCGGTGATATTGATAGCGCCAAACTCGATCACTTCGGCTTCCCAGCGGTCGTCCATAATCTGCAAACGAAAGGGGACACTGTAGATACGACTTACATACATACCCATGTACATATATGTATGTACATAATATTTAACGATGAACCCTGGGCATCAATTAAATTTGAATCGCAGATATTCCACTCAATCGGCGGTGGGGATATCTATCTGCGCGGCTCGTTATAATTCAATCGGCGTTCAATCACCCGTAAAATTTTATTATTCATTTCGACGATGGTTATCTCGTTTGAACGGCAACAATAACCGTTACGGTCAAAGTGCGTAGGTACATATATATATATATGTATGTAGAAATGTATTGTTGTATAGGTACGGACATTATTATCAATGGGAGAAAATTGGATAAAAACCTGCGTATTTTCCGACAAATTACACCCGAGTGTGCGGCGAGTTGTGGCCAAAATTTAATTTAACGCGGTTTTCATTCAACGGTCTAGAACGGGACTTTGTATACGTATGTACATACATATAAAGAGATTTTTGTATACAACTATAATGTCATCATCATTGTCAACCGTTCACCATCCAACGTTGGATGAAGGCCTCTCCAATCATCTCCCATTCCTGTCTGTCTTGAGCAATCTGCATCCAGTTAACTGCACACATTCTTCTCAATTCAACAGCCCATCGTCCACTCGGTCTACCTTGCTTTCTTTCACATCCTCTCGGATACCATTCCAGTATTTCTCGCTATGTATCCCAACTACGTTTTTCACACATTCCGCTGTATCTGCAGCACTTTGGTCATACTTCTTACCCATGTATTTCTTTTGCGATCTATTCTTGTTGTACCAAGCATACACCTTTCCGTGCTTCTCTGTGTGCACTGGATCTTTCGTAGCATTCTTGAATTTAGCGTCCAAGTTTCACATCCATACGTCATAACTGGCAGTAGGCATTGGTCGTATGCCTTATTTTTTAAGCATAGCGGAATGTTTCATTCTTCAAAAGCACTCCATCCTAGTTTTATTTCTTCTTCTTTATATCTAGTCATATTCACAAATATGTACATATTTAAATTCGAACTCTGCAATCTGCATCCACTTGCCTCCACACATTCTTCTCAATTCAACAGCCCATTGTCCACTCGGTCTACCTTGCTTTCTTTCACATCCTCTCGGATAAAATTCCAGTATTTCTAGCATCCATTATCCATCCATTATATGTGTCCACTCCAAATTTTTACACGTTTCGCTTTATCTGCCACCTTGGTCATGGTTCTTACCCACGTATTCCTATTACGCTCTCCTCTCGTTATACCGAGCATCTTACATCTTTGCATGCTTCTCTGTGTGCACTGGATCTTGCGTAACATTCTTGTATTCACCATCCACGTTTCACATCCATACGTCATAGCTGGCAGTACGCATTTGTCGTATGCCTTACTTTTTAAGCCCATGCAACTATAAATTATGAAAAAAATATGATGTATTCATTGTTTTTGAGCAATTTAATCCGTACTTTTCAACTAGGTGGAATGTTATATACAATTATGTTTCAGCTGATGGTTGAAATGCTTTTGCACAGTTTTGTTCATTTTATATTGAGTGATTTGGATAAATCGTACATTTGCTCCGTCGTTTTTGAACCTTTCAGACTGTTTGCCGTAACAAAACACGCACATTCTAAAAATGTGCACCGAAATGTAACGATCCAGCCAAACTACATTTTTCTGGTTTGGGTGAATAAATTCATCAAAATTGAACCGTCTGTTGAAAAGCGAGCATTACGTTTAAAATCGTATATGGTATAATGCTTTTTCTAAAGCGTAGTATTATTTATGTCTCATTTTAGTTTTATTATAGTGAGTGAGTGAATGTTTGAATATATATTTACCAATCCACTGAGCAGATAGTGATAGGTCCTCTTGCCGAGAGCCACGTCCCTCACGTGTCCTATGACCACATCCTTTGCCATATCGGTGGGACAGTCCAGGACCACGTACTTGTGCCCCCATCTGTCCAGATCCTCGAGAGACCTCAGAAAGTCGATGGCATCCGTCGAATTTATGATTCGCTTAACGGACTCCACTTGGAAAGAACCGTTTCCCGGCCTCAGCGTTTGGTAAATGTTCTGCAAGCGGAGCAAACCTGTCGAAAAGAAGAAAAAACCAAAACGTAAATAAAAAACGGTGAACGAGATTCGAACTGCGGACCAATGCGGAACATTAAATTTTATGAGAAACCTTCAAATCGACCGCCATGCCATTGCGTTCGATGAAAATTGTATACATATATATAAATACTGGAAAATTTTCGATACTCTCGACCGATACACGTATATTTGTATGTATGTACGTATGTACGTAGAGAACGTGAGTAATTTTCTTTACGCAAGATTACACTTATGGTCGGTCTTGAACTGCGACGATACTCGAGCTTTTATGGAATTTATATTGCAGGAATTGTCGATAAAAATGTCGAAAGAATTGATCAAATATGACATAAAAAAAATACCAGGCAAATTGAATTTAAAACTAATGGTATGAATTTGAATCCGATTTCGCGCTCGTATTTATAGCGTAGTTTTATTACACACTGAAATGATTTGTTTCGATGGAAAATTTTCAATGAAAAATCGAATAGTCAAAGAGGAGTATTAGCAAACTTTAGCTAAATGCGGGATCTCTCCAGGTATTAGAGAAGATTTAATATACAACTAACTTTTGATCCTTGCTTTTAAAGGAATAGTTCGCTTAATAAGGTAAGAGAATTTCCTCGCTATATTGTTGGCTGCAACTCAAATTTACATTGTTAATATAAAAGCACGATAGATTATATTCAAGGTGGATTCTTTAAAATTTGTTTTGAATAGTAAGAAGTTCAATGAACTGTTCAATTTTTGATACAAGATTTTGCAATTGAAAATGGAAAAATAAATGTGCGTTTGATTTTAGTTTTATGAAGAAAATATCCTATTAAATAATGTTAATTTGAAAGTTAGCAGAAAAATTAAAATAGTGGCAGTATAAGAAAATTCATATGATGCTACTCATATTTATAATAAATACACCAAATAATCTATAAAATTTTATCTTCTTATGTGAAAAAGCTCATTTATTTGCGTTGCTATTTTGTATATGTATATTTAAATGTCGAGCATTGATTGTGTTATAAATCACATGCGAATATCGCTTAACTAATTAAATTAATTTGATTGAAGTATTATAAGTATATAAAATATTCACAGACACAGTGTATCATCGTTTTACACCAAAATTGTTTTGTGAAATTGCACATTATTGGCGTGCGATCAAATTGAAAACGTCATATCTGGCGTGCGATCGCATCAATGTTGAATTGAATAATTAATTTGCGACCAAAAGCAAATAATAAAGCGGCTAATTGAAAAATGCAACGGAATAAATTCGGCGAGCGGTCGTAATAATTCAAAACCCAATTTGCGGTCAATTTTACGCTAATAATTTAGCGAATCGCGCCGAGTACAATACGCCATTTGTCGTTCGACTGAATATAGATTAAAAATTACACATATCTATGGTACATTTATACGTAATATACGTAACGATACCGAGAGTGGATTGTTTATGTAATCGATGAGGTTTTTTTTAACAATACTTTACAAATACGTTGATTTTTAGCGAGATTAAATATTAATGTATTCGATCGAGTATTTCCGGACGCTCGGGTTTCGGGCTTATTTTTTACTTTTTATCCGACCGTTTTTTTTTTTTTTTTTACATTTCTCCTCCGATCTTAAATTATTTCGCATTTTCTTCGTCGACTTATTGAATTTCTAATATAAATTATTCCAATATATATTTTTCGGAATAAAATAGAAGACTGACCCCAATTTTTTAATCCGAATATACAAAAATCGACGCTTATTAACATTTTTAATTTATTTTTCGTTAGGTTAATCGTTATGAGCGTATTTTTTTTTCTCCATTCATACACTTAATCACTTCGCCTAAAATCGAGACTCTTAAATTAAACGCACAAAAACATCATTGTTTTTCTACTGTATGTATGTATAACATATATTTTTCAAAACGAGCAGACGTTAAACTATCTAGTTTTTAAATATTAGGGTTACAAAGTTCACAAAGAAAATATTTTACAAGACTTTTAAATTTCGGGTCTTCATTTCTACTATAAAAAAGTGACTTATTAAAATCTTGTTTATATTCCACATTCCGCTAAATTTCGCTGTGAAAGTTTACAAATAATTTGTTCAACAGATTCAACATTCTCAGAGACTATTTTATTTACTAATGTAAGTTCAATTAAAATTTCGTTTCTTTTAGTGTTATTGTACTTAATAGACGTTTATGTCTAGAAATACTATTTCAGTGTGTGCAATGTGTGTTTATCTCTTTTATGTAGTGATCGATTTTTATTATTGCGAGTCTCCCAGTGCCTACTTGTGTATTTAAACGCATTTCTTGATAAAAATGGACCATTTTACATCGCTCAAAGATGGATTATGAGGTTCAAAGTTTGTCGAATAAAAGGAGGATGAAACGAGGGGTGTATTTTGAAAGACGCCTTGCCACATTTTGGATACAGAGAAAGGAAGATTCGAAACAAGAGCACAAAAAAATGAGGAGAGATTAAAACCCTCCCTACCCTACGGCCTGTCTGTCCTTTCCGTGACCGCGCTCCATTACTGGAATAATATTTTCACTGAAAATCTTTTCATTCTAATATAATTTTCAATTTTTGGCCCCCATTTCACGGTTTTCATAGCCCCGAGCGCCTTCAGATCATTTCACCGACATAATTTTCTGGGGTATTTACCCTACAGACGTGTATGCGCCGAAAAACGACAAAATAATCTTCACAGACTCACTTTTCCCCCACGAGAATAAATAACCTTTTTACGTTTCTGCATAACGTTGCGTTTAAACAAGGAGAGTGTTATATCCACGCCGTGTTTTGAAAATGTACAGTGACCAATTTTTGTGAGAATCGAATCATATTATCCTCACAAGTTAAACCCAATAACATCCAACCGCTAAAAGTGGAGAAAATATCCGATTTTCCAAACATACACACACAGACAGTAATTTTAATACTATACGGATATATTTTTCATTTAATTACATCAAACATATAGTAAGTATAGTTAACTAAAGTCAAATTGGCTTCCGTAAGGAAATATGTATGTAAAATGTTTGCTTTTCATAGAAAGCACACATTAATTATTATTAAACTAGCGACCGTAAAAAAATATGTTAAATTTTCACATTCCATTTTGTACGTTTGTTCGTTAGTTTAAGTGCGTGAGCGACCCAATTCAATGCGATTATTTTGTGTATATTTGCTCGTTATTGGCAATATTCGTTATTAGCTCGAAAGTAAGAAAACGTGTACACAAATGACACACACTTTAACAACGCGAGTTTTCTCGTAACGAATTTCGAAATTTCCAGTCGCCGAAGTGAAACAGTAAACATTCTACGCGCAAAGCGTTTAATATTCAAAGTAAACATTATCTCAACGTTGAGAATTTTGCAGAAGATTTCATATGTTAAAATATTGAGACCTTCAACAACAGTTTGCTTTAATTGATATTAACATACAACTGTATGTTAAGCACGGGCTCAATACTGGTCATTTATAATACTATCCACGCAATAGCTTCACTTGGTAAATAATTCGGATATATAGTACATACATATGTATGTAGCATAACGCTTAACCTCGAGTTTTCCTTAAAAAACTATCACGGATGTTGACATATTTATAATATCAACGGAGCGGTTTCTCATCACCCGTACTGAAAAATAATATTAAATTTAATTGTTTTTATAGTTGTTGCATAGATGGCGCGTTATAATAATACAACAACGTAACAATTCCAAATCGGTGATCTCGGGTTCAAATCCCACTCGCGCGACGTTCTGGTATTTTTTTTAATTATTTACCTCAGCGAGCGTTATCAGCAGACAGACACACACACACACACACACACACACATACAGACATACGGGATAGGGCTATTATATATATGATGATGTAAAAGTAAAGTCAGGCGATTAGAGCAAAAGTTCCGGGGGCTCGATTGCCGCATGTCGAAAGATTTTCTCAATTAATATCTCCATATTTATTAATCATATTGTAGAGATAGTTGATAGTTATTTATACCTAGGACAATTAGTGAATATGACTGGGTGTAAAGAAGAAGAAATAAAACTAGGATGGAGTGCTTTTGGAAGAATGAACATAGTTTTTAAATCCAACATTCCGCTGTGCTTAAAAAATAAGGCGTACGACCAATGCGTACTGCCAGTTATGACGTATGGATGTGAAACTTGGACGCTAAATTCAAGAGTGCTACGAAAGATCCAGTGCACACAGAGAAGCATGGAAAGATGTATGCTTGGCATAACAAGAAGAGATCGCAAAATAAATACATGGGTAAGAAGTATGACCAAAGTGACAGATATAACAGTACGGGTGAAAAAGTTGAAGTGGCAATGGGTTGGACACATAGCGAGAAGAATGGATAGCAGATGGACGCGAGAAGTACTGCAATGGTATCCGAGAGGAAGATGGGCCGATGAATTGAGAAGAATGTGTGGAGTCAAGTGGATGCAGATTGCTCAAGAGGCCTTCACCCAGCAGTGGATGGTGAACGGCTGAAAATGATGATGATGATGATATATTATTACATCAAAATCGGCCTTCTACTATTTATTTGAGTTTAAAAATTTATCTGACTTGTTTCGGAGACGGTTCTAAAAATTCCTTCATACCTACCAAACCATTGGAAATCCAAAACAATAGAAAACCACTTGTATATTATGTATATGTATGAACTACAAGTGACTTCACTTTGATAAAAATGAAGCAGCTCGAAATAAATAATTGTCGTGTATGCTTTTTAAGAAAAAGTAAACGAAACCATACATACGTAGATCACAAAGGACACAGCTCACAGTTCCAGACATTCATAAATCAAATTAGACTCATTAGAGGAGTACGTTTACACATTGGGCATCGAGCTATCGTGCGGTGACCAAATTGACCACAGATTCCATACACAACAATTTAGCCTGTTAAAAATTAGGCCTACATTTATTAACTGCTTGATTTCCTTTGACTGTACTATGTACATATGTATGTATGTACATACATATATTGACAAGAAGGAAACTCGTCGAGGCCACAATCTGCCGAAGCTGAAAATTCGTCCAATCACTTTTCGATCATCCGACGAAGAGATTCGGCCGAACTTTGAGATTCTCAAACTGTGGCCCCATTCCCCCACTAATTACACACGTACCCCATATATTATACAACAACATTCGATCGTTCTTCTATAATAATAATTTATACGCGAGCCTTTCGTGCGACCGACCTAAGTATCCGCGCGATGCGAAGCGGCCATTATCCAAATTGAATATTAACATTCAAAGCGAAATTCGGGTCGGTTGGTTGTTCGGTCTGTGTCGGATATATATACATATATATATATATATATATATATATATATATAGGGGATGAAATAAGGCGAATGGGGGGGTGGGTGGGTGGGTGAAAGTAAAAAAAAGAAACAATTACTCTGCGATGCACGCACCTGCTCTCGTCGTCACACCCGTGTCAAATGCTTATTTAAAATGTGTAAATTTCCCCTGCCTTAGACGAAATCGTTTTAAAATCGAACACAATTATTTTGGGAGAGTTCGAATTTAAATACTATATTTATTTGTGAATATGACTGGATGTGAAGAAGAAGAAATAAAACTAGTTTCATGAACATAGTTTTTAAATTCAACATTCCGCTATGCTAAAAAAAGAAGGCGTACGACCAATGCGTACTGCCAGTTATGACGTATGGATGTGAAACTTGGACGCTAAATTCAAGAATGCTACGAAAGATCCAGTGCACACAGAGAAGCATGGAAAGATGTATGCTTGGCATAACAAGAATAGATCGTAAAATAAATACACGGTTAAGAAGTATGACCAAAGTGGCAGATATAGCAGTACGGGTGAAAAAGTTTAAGTGGCAATGGGTTGGACACGTAGCGAGAAGTACTGGAATGGTATCCGAGAGGACGTGAAAGAAAGCAAGGTAGACCGAGTGGAAGATGGGCCGATGAATTGAGAAGAATATGTGGATGCAGATTGCTCAAGACAGACAGGCATGGAAGATGATTGGAGGGGCCTTCATCCAGCAGTGGATGGTGAACGGTACATATTTACAATTGTACCTACGTACACACTACGTACAAAAAATATTCATTTTATCCCCATCTATCGACTCATAAAGCTAAGTACCACTTGCTTGTTGCACCTGTTTGTTTATCTTTTTGGACTAAACTACAACACAGTTAATTTCGACCGGTTAATTAAACATAGTTATATATGTATGTATGTATATAAAATATTACAATTGTAAAAAAAAATATTTGACTATAGATTACAATACTCATGTTTTGTACATTTTGAGTAAAAGATCACGCTTTAATTAATCTAATATATGTACATATGTATGTACTTCAAAATAGTGTTTTTCTTCGTACAATACAAGTACAGGTTGATTTACAGTTCATGGAAAATATTATAAATAGACACGAAGTCGCGCGAGTGGGATTTGAACCCGCGATCACCAGGTTGTCTGAGTTAGTGCTAACGCGTTCATCCAACGTCAACGATGACGAGCCTGCTACAATTTGTCAATACTAATCCTCAGTAGGTTTGCGACTTTGCTAAATACGTGTTTTCACAACAAAAAAAAAAAAAAAAACACGTCCGTTGATATTCAACGGGCTTACACTAGTGAAGGGTTATAATGACAAGCATTTGAATCCGAAATGGTCGTATATGAATGTACATCGGGAAATGTTTGCGTATACTAAAAGTCGTGAATTACGCTGTATACGTAAATTCTATGACTGGATTAGAAATTTGTTATTTTCGGATATACATAATAGGACATTTTTTATTTACATAGGACGGTAGTAAAAACGGTATAAGAGTAAGCAAAAATGTGAATTTTTTTTTTCATATAATAATATAATGCTCTGTGATGCGAATTCAAATAAATATAAATTTAATGATAAGCTTCCCCCCCCCCCACACCCTTCCACACACACACACAAGTCCTCTCCCTCTTCACGTCCCGTTCCCTCACTTCCGGTCCATTTTTGCTCCGGTTGAAGGATGCGATGTAACGTGTTGAAAATATTTTTATTACATAAAATTTTCCCTCGGCTACCTTTTGCTTATTTCGCACATTAAATCTTCATAACGAGCGCGTAAAGTGACCATTCGGGCTATAAATTAAACGCGGCAGGCAAAAAAAAAAAAAAACGTAAAAATGGAACGATCTTCGCTCGAGTTACGCGTTTCGCGCTCAAACTATTATTATACTGCGTAACATCACTTTCATATAGTGAGATAAGAAGCTGACGTAATGTATACGTGTACCCACATATATGTACATATTTTAGAACATCAACAACGCTTATTGAACGCCACTGTGCGGCGGTAATAACGGGGCGTTTCCCGAGACCAATTAAAATTTTTCGATTACTAAACACACTGTATATTAGGCTAATGGACGCGCCAAACAAAAGAAAGATTCACAGAAATACTTTCAGAACACTCTTTTATATTTGAATTTTATCCATATATTTGAGGAATACAAAGAGTAACGAAATTAATTTATTAAGTACGTAAGTAAATAAAACGCATGCACAACCACCACACCAACCAAAATACATACATAAATATCATGAAATTACTATGTAAAATACAATCTTCGGCATATATTCAAATACGAAAAACTACCACTTCCGGTCGGCGGATTTTGATCAAAACATAATAATTTTATATGGAAATTACAAATATAAATTTTCGACTTGATCAATGGGGCAGTTTCTGAAATATTCTGTGGTAAACTTTTCGACAAAAAGAAAACAAAAAACCCTATTTCCGGTTTTTTAAATCTTAAAGCTAAAATTACAAAATAAACTTATCTATCTATTAGTACTTGTACAGAGGTGCCGTTTTAAGGCTGCCAGGAATTTTTCAACTTGGTTTATTTGTCTCAGACTATCTGGCAGTCCATTATATTCAACCACACCCCTGTACAAGATACTTCTCCTAGATCTACTTAATTTTAAATTCTTAACTATAAACTTATTCTTACCCCTAGTATTATAACTATGTACATATGTATATTAAATCCTCTTATTAAATAGTTATCAAAATATTTTGGTAATAGACTCTTATCTAGCTTTTCTCTCTTTCAACGTATTTGCGACTCTTTCAACGTATTTCTTACACTAGTTAATCCAGTGGTCGGGAACTTTTTTCAAGCTAAGAGCCAAATTAGAGAAAACCTTGCAAAATTGGTAAGTTTGGGAGCCGCAACATATTATTTTAGAATTAAATATTCAAAATGAAATGAAATTAATCATTAATGAAATGTAAGAAATAGGTTATCCTCATGATATTTCTTAACGTTCGACAGTTTATTACTAAAAAGTATTATAAAGATTAATCTGAAAAGTTTTTCACAGCCACGATGTTGTGGAAATGGGATTCATTTTGATCTTGTGGAAAGCGTGTGTCAACATTTTGTATTTTATGCAAAACGTTAGATGACAGCGAGAGCTGCGGTTTTTCATACAAAGAGCCGCATGCGGCTCCGGAGCCGCCGGTTCCCGACCACTGAGTTAATCTATTCACATTCAAAATACTTCGCATAGCTCTCTATTTTGCAATATTTGCATTCTATCTTTAATTGACTTATTTACTAAATTTAAAAAAGAGCCACAATACATAATATGAGGACGAGGTTGACTGATTTTAATAATATATTTTTTCGAAAATAGCAATTTTTTTCTTGATTACAACATTACAATATTGTGACGCTACTACATATGTATGTATTCAAAAGGTCGAAAAAAAAAATCAATTGAAAACAAACAATACTTTATCTACACATACTACGTACAGGCATATGGATAAATTAAAAAAAAAAAAAAACAAACTTTAAGTGATGGATGCCCGAAAAGGGTATATTTTTAGACACCACAAGCAAGTAAGAGCCCATTTGCTTTGACTGACCGTGCGTTTGAATTTGGGGGAGCTTATCAAAAGCACAGCTTTCATCAACCATTCACATACCAGACTTCGTAGTTCGGTTACTATTGACCCCAACTTTAGCGGAGAGGTTGCGACTTCCGCAGTTCAATTCGATAATGCAATGTTTAATCGTGAACACACGGAATGCAATACGAGAATGATGTCAGCGTTCAAAGGTATCGTTTTAGTTTTATTTTATTTTTTTTTTGGCGAGACACCCCTTTGTGTGCTGGGCAAATAAAAGAGTTGGAATTTCTGTGGCCGACACTGGGTAATCTGATTTCAGAAGAGGGATAAACCCGTCACGGGGCACTCCTCACAATATAACCCCTGAGGCTTTGACGCACGCCCCTGTACTGAAGCCTTTTTCACATGCCAAACAACTAATCTTCCCACATATACATTAATATAATATATAATATATACTATATTGGACCCTGTCGACGTGCAAGCTTCGAATCGTTAATGACTATCCACGAAATCGAGGAATACAAACAGTAAACAAAAATTGAAACCAACAAGTAAATTTTGCTCATTAGCGGTTTTGGAGGAAAAACTTCTCAAAGTTTTTCCTCAAACTCAAAATGAAGTGAACCACTTTCGGTTGACGAAATTTCTTGAAAATCTTATAAATTGTAATGGTTGGAATCAAATTTATATTTATATAAAGTTTCAGCGCGATAGGATTAACGGTTTTTGAGTTACATAGCAATTCTACACACATACATTTTCCAAAAATCACGTAAACGACGACAATACTTGATACAAACTAGTCACAATCGCAAAGTCGAATATTCGCACAATCACAATACTTTTATCATATAAGTATATACATACATACGTATGTATGTATGTATGTATATAAATATAATAATAATGCTCAGACATTGATCTTTTGAAAAAAGTTGAATCAAATTATCTCATGCTTGGCATTTACACATGTATGTACATGGTGATTTGATTCATTGCACTTGTTGATCATCAGAAATTAATTAGATATTGCAATAGAAAAACAAAGTTCTATAAATTACAAAACATAATATTATACTTTTGACTTTAAAATGAGTTGGATTATTAATTAAAACTACATATTTTAAATCAATAAAATATCTAAATTGAATGGAAAACAGCAATGTTTATTTAGCTAGAAACTGTACAATCGATAACGGTTCATTTCAAATCAAGCTTAAATACAGAGTGGGACACTATATTATTATATACATATATAATAGCCCTATTCCATATGTGTGTCTGTCTGACTGCTGATAACGCTCGCAAGTGTTCGCGACTTTGCTAAATTATTATTATAAAGCGCCATCTATACAACAACTATTTAATTTAATATTATTTTTCAGTACGGGTGATGGGAAACCGCTCCGTTGATATTCAATCAATCCGTCTGTCTGTCTGTTTGCTGATAATGCTCGCCGAGGTAAATGATTAAAAGACACGAACCATGTTGGAATGAGGTCGTGCTAACACTATCATTCAACGGAGGGCCTGTGCCTGTTGCGATTTGACAATATTAATTGTCAACAGGCTCGCGAATTTGCTAAATTATTACGCGCCATCTATGCCACAACTATAAAAACACATATGTACATATAATCACCAGCACAAACATCCGTTGATATTCAACGGGCTTACACTAGTATACAATGCTCTTCTATTCGAGGAGTGGTGGAAAAAGATGGCAGTACGCGTGTATAATGTATAAAATTATTTTAAATCTGAAATGTAGAGGTGCGTAGAAAACATATGTACAGTCAACCCTCTTATAGCGTTGAGATAGGGACCACGCTATAGGAAAAAACGCTATAGAAAGTTAGGCACCCATACAAAATTTGGGGTTAAGTTTTTTTAATTGTATTTTGGGATTTGAAGCAAATCAAACATTTTAACCATTTTTATATTTCCAATGACCTTGCATGTGTTTAGTTTGATAACAATAGCTCGTGCCTACACGCGCGACGGACATTGCATATTTAGTCCAGTTTATTTTGCTACTGATAAATATTTTCCAAGTGCACATACATATTTAAATGCACATTAATAATATATTTATGAAAATTCTAATTTGACCTTGAAAATATTGAATTTTTTAAAATGTACGCTATAGAAGGGACCGCTATACAAAAAAACCACCGCCAACGCTATAGAAGTGTACGGCTATAGGAGGGTTGACTGTATATTTAAAGAAAGGTGGCCGCCTTCAGCTCAAAACTTATTCTGAATACGTAAACATTGAGATAATCAACAAATGTTACTGTCATATTCAGACTTAAGGTACCTAATACAAAAAAAAAGTACAAAATTGTTACACGTTGTTATTAATAACCACGTTTACAGTTCTTTAGTAAGCCAACACATTATTAAGTCGATTTATAAAAGTAGTCACACTTGTAGACAAAAGATTCGTCTGAAATGTATCAGTGAACTCGGCGCCAACACTTTCCATTCAACTCCTCGTCACATTTGACGCGAAAAGCTTATTCAAGAAACGACGGAATCCACATATGAAAATTTCACTTGGCAGCACACACTACTAAGGGGCTATTTAAATTATTAGTTTACACCTTTCTACATACATATAACGTAAACTTGACTGGACCTATATCAAAAGTCACGAGTGCACCCATATCCATCATCTCACCTTTGATACCTGCTTAAAATACACACGTTCATACATGTACACATGTACTGTAGAGTGTAGAGGTGATCGAATACAAAACAAAACCACTACACATTGATATTGAACGTTATTTTATTACTTTATCCTAATCGGATAAAGTATTGTGATCGTGCGAAAATTCAACCTCGAGATTTTGACTGATTTGTATCAGGTATCATCCCCTGATCACGTTTTCATGATTTCTAAAAAATGTCTGTATGTCTGTATGTGTGTGTGTGTGTCTGTATGCGTGTTTTCTCCGAAACTGTCAAGTCTATCAAGCTGAAATTTCATATCTATTATTTCCACGTAAGGTGTAAGAGCCATAACGAATTTGGTCAACATCAGTGAACCGGAAGAAGGGTTTTTTTCTTGTAGAAAATTCTAAAATTCTTTTACCGCAGAATATTTCCGAATCTGCCCCATCGATCAAGTTGAAATTTCATATCTATATGTAGTTTTCACGGTAGCCTTAAGAGATACTGTGATTTTGGTCAAAATCCGTCTGACAGAAGTGGCTGTTTACTCTTGAACGATTTTTTTGTTTTTATTTTTTTCGGCCTTTTAAATATGTAGTATCGTCACCATATTGTAATATTGTAATTCTCATAGAAATTGCTATTTAAAAAAAAAAAATTTATTAAAATTAGTCAACCGGAAGTAGGTTTTTTTTTTTTGTCGAAAAGTTTACCGCAGAATATTTCCGAAACTGCACCGGCGATTTCGTCGAAATTTCATATCTATAGTTTTCACGTTAGCCTTAAAAGATACTGTGATTTTGGTCAACATCTGACTACCGGAAATGGCAGTTTACTCTTGAACGATTTTTTTTTTGTTTTTATTTTTTCGGCCTTTTAAATATGTACTATCGTCACAATATTATAATCTTGTACTCCTGAGTAAAATTGCTAGTTACGAAAAAATAAACCATTAAAATCAGTCAACCGGAAGTAGGGTTTTTTTTTGTCGAAAAGTTTACCACAGAATATTTCAGAAACTGCCCTATTTATCAAGTCGAAAATTTATATTTATAATTATCATATAAAATTTAAGAGTTGATAAGGTTTTGATTAAAATCCGCCGACCGGAAGTGGTAGTTTTTCTTATTTGAATATATGCCGAAGATCGTATTTTATATACGCGCGCGCACTCAACACAGTCATTTCATGATATGTACATATGTATGTATTTTGATTGGTGTGGTGGTGGTGTATGCGTTTTATTTACTTACGTACTTAAATTAATTTCGTTACTCTTTGTATTCCTCAAATATATGGATAAAGTCATGGGTTGGCTACACCCGATTTTTTTTTACCATCGGTCCACGACACGTGTTGTCAATACATAGTTGACCGAAACGATCGTTTCCGACATGCACGCGACACTCGTCATACATACATACATACTTATGTATGTAGCCATGTATGTATGTATGTGGTTGTTGAATATTCAAATCTGGGATTGGACAATGTCGGTCAGTTTGAAATGTGGTGCAGTGTGTCAATTGGCATGTATGTAGATATAAATATGCGCATAAACACAGATGGATTCGGTTGCGGTTCCGATGATATTGAATGAAACAATCATTGCTGTATTGTGTAAAACATGTGATATAAAGTGACTTTTTGTTGTTGTTATTGATTGAAACATCATTTGTGTGATATATTTGTTGATTGGTCCAAAATTACATAGATTAAAATTAAAAATCACTTGTACAATACTATCTTGCATACTATGCCGATTTGAATTTTTGGTCGAAAACTGTTGGTTTTAAGCATAAAACTACAATTATTATGTTTAATGAATTTTGCACGCAAAGCGTAGTCACAGTAGATATTCATATTGTAGTGATAGTTGATAGTTATCTATGTATACCTAGGGCAGTTGATGAATATGACTGGATGTAAAGAAGAAGAAATAAAACTAGTATGGAGTGCTTTTGGAAGAATGAACATAGTTTTTAAATCCAACATTCCGCTATGCTTAAAAAAAAAGGCATACGACCAATGCGTACCGCCAGTTATGACGTATGGATGTGAAACTTGGACGCTAAATTAAAGAATGCTACGAAAGATCCAGTGCACACAGAGTAGCACGGAAAGATGTATGCTTGGCATAACAAGAATAGATCGTAAAATAAATACACGGTTAAGAAGTATGACCAAAGTGGCAGATATAGCAGTACGGGTGAAAAAGTTGAAGTGGCAATGGGCTGGACACATAGCGAGAAGTACTGGAATGGTATCCGAGAGGATGTGAAAGAAAGCATACGTACATTTTCACTTTGAAAGTTCTTCAACTCCTTTGACTCAATAAAATCAGTTTGATAAGAAGTAACACATCAATGGATGAACGACCTATTGTATTTTTATGTAAGACACGGAAAAATCGTTAAATTACTTGATTTTTACATACATTTAAAGAGTAGATGTTTCATGTTATTACTAGACGGCGGAGAGATGAAAGCTTTTCATAACGTGCAATTGTTGGAGCCTAAACGCTTCTTGGGATATTCCGTTACTAACCCAAACTCGCGTTTGTACATACTCTATTTATAATAGAGAAGAATGGATGGCAGATGGACGCGAGATGTGCTGGAATGGTATCCGAGAGGATGTGAAAGAAAGCAAGGTAGACCGAGTGGAAGATGGGCCGATGAATTGAGAAGAATGTGTGGAGTCAAGTGGACGCAGATTGCTCAAGACAGACAGGAATGGAAGAGGATTGGAGAGGCCTCCAATCCAACAGTGGACGGTGAACGGCTGAAAATGATGATGATGATGAACTAACGTCTTACAACTCAGCCGCATGTTCAGAAAGGTAGTTAAACGGAAGTCAGTAAAAAGGAAGCGTGAGCTCACTTTGCAGTGCACTGATTGGTGCATGGTGATGTCATCGTGCTGCAATTATTTTATCATTAGATGGCAGTAGTAAAAAAATATTATTTTGCTTTTTTTTTTAATATTTATCAATAGATGGTAGTATTAACAGTATTTTATTTTTGCTTGTTTAGAAGTATTTTGACGTGTAACATGGTGGAGCCACCCCCCTCCGCGAACGCCGAACTTTTGAGCGATTCAGTATACGTATGTAAATATGTACATACTTGAGACTTCTGGTCGAGCGAATGGCCGATCTAATCTGAGAGGATTCATATACAATATATTTCTCTCATCGCCCATACACGTTGTCTCGTCAAAATTTTCTAAACATGCGGACTTATGTATGTATCACGTCAACTATGTATGTATGACCCACTGCAAGAACTGCATTTTGTATTGCGACCCAGTATGCCTATATAATAATACATTAAACACAAACTCTGTCCATTATGTTCCTTTATTTACATACCATTGACACATGATATACGCATATTTATGGATGAAACTAATTGAGATAAAGTGGAAATTCTCCATTAACCTTAATCCAAAATGATGACAAATTCAATTGCTGTAAATCATTCTTCGGTGTAAATGAACTAATAAGGTGCAGAAATTCAGCCTCCACTTTAGGATCAACGTTTAACTCGGGGCTTTCAAAATCAAATGGATTTTCTTTGCTGTTTCAAATTTCTGCACTGGAAAATAGTTATAGTTAGCTGTGGGATGGTGAAGTGAAACGTGACAATATCTCGAGTTTTAATTCTTTTCAAATGACACATTTTGAAACAATATTTAACCTCTACAGACCCGACTTTTTAATATCGAGTTTAAAAAATGTTTTTTGATGGATTTCTATTATTTAGATAATAAGGAATTAAGATCGATTTTATTTTTATTTTTTAAATCTCAATTTTGGAAAATACAGCATGTACAAAGGGTACCAAGTTGTATAAACTGATATTTCTTAACTGAACAAATTATACTAATTTTGAGTAGAATCGCGAAACAAAACCCTTTTTATGTGATTTATATATAAATTACAACATGTAACAAACTTTTTAATATAAAAACATTAGAAATAAATGTGACATATTTCGCGCCGCGTGATCCACCCTCCGTCGCCTCACACGAAATGCCGTCTAGTTCAGTTTGGAAGGCTAGATGGCAGCACTGGTGGCACAAATTTAATAGAATACGATGTACACACGCATGTACTTTAAAAAATAAAATTATAAATCAACAGCATACTTTATGTACATTGTAATGTGCACTGGGTCTGTAGAGGTTAACTGAATCGTAACAGGAAGATGTTACTACATATGTATGTATAAGAGAAATCGGGTCGCGGGACATTTTAAAACACCAAAATCGCGCCCCACCTCTTGCCGACCCCTGATATACATATATTCATCATCATCATCATTTTCAGCCGTTCACCATCCACTGCTGGATGAAGGCCTCTCCAATCCTCTTCCATTCCTGTCTGTCTTGAGCAATCTGCATCCACTTGATTCCACACATTCTTCTCAATTCATCAGCCCATCTTCCACTCGGTCTACCTTGCTTTCTTTCGCATCCTCTCGGATACCATTCCAGTACTTCTCGCGTCCATCTGCCATCCATTCTTCTCGCTATGTGTCCAGCCCATTGCCACTTCAACTTTTTCACCCGTACTGCTGTATCTGCCACTTTGGTCATACTACTCACCCATGTATTTCTTTTGCGATCCCTTCTTGTTATGCCAAGCATACATCTTTCCATGCTTCTCTGTGTGCGCTGGATCTTTCGTAGCATTCTTGAATTTATCGTCCAAGTTTCACACCCATACGTCATAACGGGCAGTACATATTATACATACATATATATAATACTGCAAAAAAATACGTCGTGGTTCGAACACAACAACAGAAGTGGAATAAAAACACCAATGTACGTATGTATGTACTATATGCATCATACTTTGGCCACTAACCCACCCGACATTTGTATGGAAGGAAAGGTGTTTTTCGGCGAATCCGCAGCGGGAAATTAATTTTAATACATTTATTTAAGTGTGAATTGAAGCAATCTGAACCGGAAGTGAGCCGGGGGGAGGGGGGGAGGGGGGTTGACTTCCGGCGCGGACTCCTTGTACTGCACCCCCGGGACACATTGTCTTTTATCACCGCCGGGAAGAAAGTTTATGTAAACTACGGACACGGAAATCTCTGATAGGGTGGACCGGGCTATGGTAAAAAAAAAACCCTTGAGCTCACCCCCAACAACCGAAAATATACCTCAGTAAAGAGAGAAAGGAGAGAGGGGTGAGAAAAACCAAAAAAAAAAACCAAACCCCCACCGCCTTTTCGCCTAATCATAATCTCGGCTTAACCCGATTTTTTCTTCCCGTCGAATTGGCCACAGAGGATTAGAATTTTCATCGCGATTGCAAAATAAACAAATATTTCGAACGATAATAAAAGGAAACGCGACTGCGACGATCTCCTTCACCCCCCCCCTCTTCTGCTTTCAGCCCTTTATTGTCGTTCTGGTGGAAAAGCGAACGTTACGAATTTTAAATGGAAATTGCGCAGCGATGATATCCGATAACGGAAGCTCAATACTGGTTAGGGCGAGTGGGAGGTACAGGGTGGATTGAGGAGGTCTTATTGTTGTGTCGTCCATTATTAAAATATTGATAAATAAAAATTCAATGTGGCTATTGAAAGTGTTGTCGCTCTCACTCCCGTATACACCCTTCATATATTACGACAGTATAAAATGGCGTAAAATTCCGGCGAGTATTTTTTTAAACCTATGTACGTATGACCAACTTTTTTATGTGTCTATGTCGAAAATCACGATCCCACAAACACCGTGGCCCAATCGTCTAGATCAGTGGTCGGGAACCTTTCTGGAGCTAAGAGCCAGATCATGTGAAATTGGTTAGTTTGGGAGCCGCAACATATTATTTTCGAATTACGTACATATATATTCAAAATTAGATGAAATAAAACGAAGAATGAAACTACATAGGATGGAGTGCTTTTGGAAGATTGAACATAGTTTTTAAGTCCAACATTCCGCTATGCTTAAAAAAGAAAGCATATGACCAATGCGTACTGCCAGTTGTGGACGTATGGATGTGAAACTTGTACGCTAAATTCAAGAATGCAACGTTAGATCCAGTGCACACTGATGTATGCTTGGTTATATCAAGAAGAGGTCGCAAGAGGAATACATGGGTAAGAAGTATGACATAGCAGTACGTGTGATAAAGTTGAATTGGCAATTGGCTGGACGCATAGCGAGATGAATGGATGGCAGATGGACCCGAGAAATACTGGAATGGTATCCGAGAGGATGTGAACGAAAGCAAGGTAGACCGAGTGGGCGATGGGCTGATGAATTGAGAAGAATGTTTGGAGTCGAGTGGATGCAGATTGCTCGAGAAAGACAGGAATGGAAGGGGGTTGGAGAGGCTTACATCCAGCAGTGGATGGTGAACGGCTGAAAATGATGATGATGATGAATATATTGAAAATTAAATTAAATGTCACTCATTGATCATTAATGAAATTTAAGAACGTTCGTCAGTTTATTACTAAAAAGTAATATAAAGTTTAATCTGAAAAACGATCTTAAAGCATTTTATAGTCATGACGTTGGAGAAATATGATTCATTTTGATGTGTAAACTGTGTGTCAACAATTTGTATTTCGCGCAAAACGTTGTATGACAGCGGAGCCGCATGCGGCTCCGGAGCCGCCGGTTCCCGACCACTGGTCTAGATTTTCGACTAGTAGTCCAGAAGTCTATAAAAGCTTTTGCCGTTGAAACAAAATGGCACACACATATGCATGTACCTCCCCCTCGTGCCGTTCAACCGTTCAGCCGTTTTCAGCCGTTCACCATCCACTGCTGGATGAAGGCCTCTCCAATCCTCTTCCATGCCTGTCTGTCTTGAGCAATCTGCATCCACTTGACTCCACACATTCTTCTCAATTCAACAGCCCATCTTCCACTCGGTCTACCTTGCTTTCTTTCACATCCTCTCGGATACCATTCCAGTACTTCTCGCTATGTGTCCAACCCACTTCAACTCACCCGTACTGCTATATCTTCCACTTTGGTCATACTTCTTACCCATGTATTTCTTTTGCGATCTCTTCTTGTTATGCCAAGCATACATCTTTCCATGCTTCTCTGTGTGCACTGGATCTTTCGTGGCATTCTTGAATTTAGCGTGCAAGTTTCACATCCATACGTCATAACCTGCAGTACGCATTGGTCGTATGCCTTCTTTTTTAAGAATAGCGGAATGTTGGATTTAAAAACTATGTTCATTCTTCCAAAAGCACTCCATCCTATGTAGTTTCATTCTTCGTTTTATTTATTCTTCTTTACATTCAGTCATATTCACCAACTGCCCTAGGTATAAATAACTATCAACTATCTCTACAATATGATTATCTACTGTGACAAAACGTTAGTTATCATGTCAAAATAGTTTGAACAACTCTGTGCTAAAAGGTACGTTATGGGTATTCCATTGCTGTGTGGGGGGGAAGTAATCACATTGAATGAGTGCTAGAAAAATAAAAAAATACTATCGCTTGGTATGGGCTATTTGAGCTATATACATAGTATGTGTGTATATAATAGCCCTATACCGTCTGCCTGTCTGCTGACAGCGCTCGCTAATTAAAAAACCAGAACGTCGCGCGAGTGGGATTTGAATCCGAGATCACCATGTCGGAAGAGTGTGCGCTTACGCATTCATCCAAACTAGGTCATAATGTGACGAGCCCGTTAAATTTGACAATTTTAATCCTCGGTAGGTTCGCGACTTTGCTAAATTGTTACGTTGATGTATTATAACGCGCCATCCATGCAAACAACTATGAAAACAGTTAAATTTAAGTGTGAAGTATGCATTACTATACATAGTAGCGCAAGGGTCTGCCTGGCCGGCCGACCGGCTAGATAGCCGCAGATCGCTCGCATACATACGGCACGTACACATATACTCACCCACACAAACACTCACAGTACGGGTGATGAGAAACCGCTTTGTTGATATTCTACGGGCTAACACTAGTCTTCTATATATGTATGTATGTACATACATATATAAAAATCAATGTCTGTTTGTTTGTTTGTCTCTTATAGGCTCCTAAACCACTCAACCGATCGCGATGAAACTTTCAGGACTTATTGTGATCATGCCGGGGATGGTTCCTGTGAAAAAAATCTGGAAAAAACGTGAACGGGCCTGCTCACGCGTCAGATAACGTACTACGAACGGGAACGGGAACGGGATCGAGAACGGGATCGGGACAGGGATCGGGATCGGGAACGGGAACGGGAACGGGATCGGGAACGGGCCTGCTCACGCGTCAGAAAACGTACTAGGAACGGGAACGGGAACGGGCCTGCTATAGAGATGTATGTATGATTACTTAAAACAATTTGCAAGATCAAAAATATAACAATTGAAACTGTCGATTATTCTCAAATACATACTCTCGAAAACTCGGTTGCTTTGTTGAGTCGCACGTTTTCAAACTCGCCAATATAATTTCAAAGCTGTTTTCGTATTCAGTATATCTAAATCACTGAAAAATTTCGCCTTTTATGTACATAATTTACATTTTGTTGATGTTTCGCATTCAGAAACAGTAACGCCTTTGTGCCATTAGTGTGCATGTCAGAATATGAGCTGAAAGAAGAGTTTTCAGCGAGCGTGTGCACTTCAGTTCGAAACGCAGTTCTTTGAACACTTCTCTCGTCTGCCTTTATTGTTGAACAAATACGCGAGTTCAGCTGCGATGCAAATGCACAAGTTAACTGAATCGCGATGATTGCTGAAACTGAAATGTTAAAACAACGAAACAAACTGGCACGGATATGTATGTATGTACATATGTACGTATTATGGTTTCATACACTGTGGAATTCATACGCGGTGCGGTGTTCCACATCATAATAATTGTCGCGTTGGATTTATTTGTTTGTCTCGAGTTGATTTTGTGCTGCGGAAAACTATGGACTTCTCCGAGTGATTTAGCGTTTCGTATTTTGGAAGTGAAATGCAAAAAAAAAAAATAAGAAAAAAAAAAGAGGACGAATTGCGTTTTCTATTCTCTTTCGGATTAAATTAAACGTCTCACACCATGAAAGTGTCTTTCGAGGAGGAAGAAAAAGGGGAAAATCTGTGAAGAGAAATCATGTACGTTGGAGATAGTCCCTCACTTTATTTTTTTTTCTTTCGTCTGTTAAGACCTAGAATTGTATTTGCGTTAAAGTCAGTTTGATTTATTGCCGCGGTCGAACGGTGACAAGTGAACCGGTGTGTGGATAAACTTGTTAAGCCAAACTACGGGATAATTCGATTTATTCACAATAAACGTGTGACGAAAAAGCCTTTACGTATGTACATAATTCAGAAAATATTTCAGTCAAATCATAAGCTGAAAAATATTAATCAATACATAATAAAATATAGGAAAAAGAGAACGCAAAATAGTTGATTTTTAACATCGATATAAAAAAAAATCAATACAAATCATGTTGTCTAATCTAATATGACATCAATAATAATTATAATTGATGTGTAACTACATATATATTGTACAGTGGACGCCAATCGTTACGTACATATATATCAATGCAAAAATAATGAAAATATTCAATTGTTTGTTTTAAAAATACTGCATATATTGTACGTATATAAAGAGCTACATACAATCTGTTGGTCGGTTTGACCGACTTCTGTTGGACCGTCCAAATGCCTTGTTGTTACTGCTATACGCACCCTGATTTACGTCAACAAAAATAACTTGTACTGTGAATTATTTTGATTACATTGAAAATTTACATTACCATTGTGCCGTTGCCCAAAAAGTAAACAATAACGAAACCATGTTGATCGTCAACGGATAATGTTGCAACGGTGTTCTTGATGATCGTATATTAAATTAATATTAAATTCTATTTATGTTATACCTATATGTATGTATGTAAGTAGACAAGGACCTATTGATTCTGAAAGATAATAATGTGATAGCTTTTTTAAAATTTGAAACACTCGGCGCGCGGTCGTTTCTATTTATTTATAAGAGAGTCTGTCAAAAAACTATGGACGCTTTTAATATAATTGTATTTCTACTTCTTTACCGTCGGTTTTTAAACGGAACGCACATGAAAGACAACATGACTTGTCTTTCTTTGAAATGTAATCTACTGTCACCCTTGAACTTCTCAGCAACAAAAAAAAAAAATGTACAAAAGAACTTTCCTCTCGATACGTTTAGGTATATTTAAAGAGAGTTGTCATATTGTCATAGACACGGATACAGTTTTATTTTACTTTCGACGAGTGGCAAAAACGTTATAAAAGTAAAAATAGTCGTATATGTTCGTTAGAATACCTCTTTTATCAAATGTAATGTTGTTAAAGTGAAAGTTGTGGCGCATTAATTATGAAATTGTCTCGAGGCGGTGAAGTTACGACGATCTAGTGATGCTATTACTCGACTTCCGGTCTATTTATTTATACTAGAAAGTACACAGGACACACCTGAATTTCCCAAGAGGCGATAAAAGCAATTGCTCCGCGGCTCAGACAATATTTTCAATTAAACAAACCGTATCCACGTGTGCCGTGGAGATGTTATAGGTACATTTTTAACGTTTTGCACTCAAGTGGATACATTGAATTTATACGCTTCGAAGTGTATTTTTTTCCATTTTAATTATATAAAGTACATAGAACAAAAAAATAATAAAAAAATGAGCATAGTTTGCTTTGTTCTTATCTGAATTTGTTGAAAAGGGTTTTCGGCCCGCGGCCGCCGGTCACTAAATTAGGCTTAATTTTAAATAGTCAGTTTGCAAGTGAAATAAAATTTGCTTTGATTGCAAAAATCGCGGCAACGCTGTAAAGGACGATTAATTACCATTTATTGTTAAAGAAAAAATTATATTCACATTTATTATAACGGAGTGGGGATTTATAAACTTTCATCAACCGAGCCATATTTCTTCAACGAACCATTAATTGTACAATTTCCGATACGCAATTTTTGTATTGCATGTTTGTAAATAATGTCTGCGTTTCCGGTCGATAGTCACTTCGGTCGAAGTGGTAATCTGAGATCACGCAAGACGAAAATTAGGGTCCTAAATATATGTTGGTTGGCGAAATTGGGCATTGCGATTATGGGCATTGCCTGTAAATTGCTGTAAATATCAACACGAACCAATGTCTTCGTAGAAAAACATCAATGCTTATATGCAGTGATGTTTTTCTAAAATTTAATTTACCGAAACCAAATTAAAAAAAAAAATTCAAGTATAGCTAACCCATGACTGTATCCATATATTTGAGCAATATGAAGAGTAACCAAAAACTGAAAAAGTCAAAAAACCGCGCACAAAAAAAAATAACAGGATTTTTTTTTTTTTTACAAGAAAAAACTCCCACGTCCGGTTGATCGATGTTGATGATTTTTTTTGTAATTAGCAAAAAGATTATGTATAGTATTACAATAGTATGAAGATTCCATATATTACGCTTTACGTGAATACTATAGATATGAAATTTCAACATGATCGGCTAAGTAAATAGTTTCGGAAATATTCCGTCGTAACAGGATTTTTAACTTTTCTACAAGAAAACAAAAAAATCCAACTTACGGTTGGCTGACTTTGATGATTTATTTTTTCGTAATTAGGTATTGCTTTAAGGATTATAATATTACAATATTATGAAGATACCAAACATTTAAAAGGCTCGTTCAAGAGTAAACTGCCACTTCCTATTGGCGGATGTTAACCAAAATGACAATATCTCTTACACTTTACGTGAAAATAATAGTTTGTTAGACTTGATAATTTCGGAGAAAAAGTAAAAATTAAAATGTACACACACATTTTCCAGAAATCATGAAAATGTGATTAGGGGATGATACCTGACACAAATCAGTCGGATTTTTAGCACGATCACAATACTTTATCCGATAACGATAACTTAACGATACTAACGATACTCTTAGTTTTGAAATTCATTTAGGTACATTTGTAGGTATAGTGTTGTACAATTCTCGGAAATAATCTTTTGGAGAATATTCACCAAACCGAGAATTTTCTGTTTAAAATTGTAGTAATTGAATGATTATATCATAAGTTGGAACAATTTCACTGGAATATCACAATCAAAGCAATAAAAATATGTATACATAATTTATTGCTACTGGCATTTCTTTGATAATTTCGCGGAAAACGTTCATGCTAGTAGTGCGTATGTTACAATGACGAAATGACACATTCAGTGTCGTCATAATGAAAAAATGTCATTCAAAATGCTCTCAGACACTAGAGAAAGTCCTATTACTCCTATTAGGTTCTGAAAATATCCTAGAATCCTCTAAAAAGCTATTAAACTATCTAGAGATGTTTTATAACCAAGAAAAAAGAATATTCTCGGAGAATATACTCTATATATATTGTAAATTAAAAATAATCATTGGATTCAAGTAGTTGTCAATTTTGTGTGTTTGAGTAACATATTTTTTCATAGTAAAATTATTATCAACAACTTTTGAATCACCGACTCTACGAATCTAAATTATTTTATTTACCGCGAACCCATAGGAAAACCACTGCTTATATGAGTCGCCTAGTTCCAAATCCCGATAAGTCCACAATGTATAAAAAACGAGGATAAAATATTTTCTGGTTCTAAGAATGCTTTCAAACGATGCCTTATACTTGAATTATTCCAAATACCGCCAAGTGCGCCGTAAAAAAATATTGAAAATCAGTGTTCGTTCCAAAAACTGACAATTGCACTATGATAAAAGGTGATAAAAGCCATATTCAGAAACAAACAACGATAAGTCCACGTTTCTAATCTCAATATTTTGTTTAATATCAACAAAATTAAGTTTAAATGAGTTTAAACGCCATCGAGCAAATATGTCTGCAGCAGAAAAACCGCGATTGCGAACAAGTGAGTGTTATGGACTTGTCGGGATTTGGAACTAGGCGACTCATATGTATGTTTCAAGATTGATGCGTGCATATTTCTTCACTGGTGTCGATCGTTGGATCATTTGCACTGAACTGTTGGATCATTTGCTCGTTTACTTTTCGTCTCGTGGTTCGTTTGGCGAGCTTTCGCAAGGCTTTCGGTCGGCAAACGCGTATTAATGTGCGGCGCAAACTCGTCGCGCTAAGTACGTTAGCAAGTAAGCCGTTACGTATAATTATGCCCGGGGCTAATCTAATTTCTCGCTGCGAAATCATTGTCGCAGCTTTCATTATCTCGCCGACTATTTGTCACACGACTTGGTGCCCGAAAGCGGGGGTCAGGGGGAAGTAGGGGAAGTAGGGGTCTCCTGTGGAGCCTTAGACCCCCTGAGACCACTAGCGAACTGGGGGGGCCCCATTTCGACTTGCACGAATCGAATTAACAGTTGTCACGTAAATCCTATTATTATATACCTACATACATATGCATGTGTGTGGACGTATTGTGGTGGTGTTAGTATTTTTTTTTTTTTTTTGCTATTTCGAAATTCGTTTTATAATATATCAAATATTCCCCGTTGACATATTATATTTATAATAGCCCAAATCCGTCTGTCTGTCTGCTGATAGCGCTCGCCCATGTGAATAATTAAAAAACCAGAACGTCGCGCGAGTGGGATTTGAACCGGAGAGCACCAGTTCGGGACAGTGAGTGCTTAGGCTATGATCCAAACGGAGGTGATGACGGGCCTGCTACGATTTGACAATATCAATTGTCAATAGGCTCGCGACTTTGCTAAATTGTTACGTTGTTGTATTATAAAGCGCCGTCTATGCAACAACTATAAAAACTATTAAACACACATATACTCACCCACACAAACATCCGTTGATATTCAACGGGCTTTGACTAGTATAGGTATATATTTGAGAACAGATGGAAATTTTCTTTGCACATATCAAACATATGTAATATATAATAGCCGAAATTCGTCTGTCTGTCTGCTGATAACGCTCGCCTCGGTAAATAATTAAAAAACCAGAACGCCGCGCGAGTGGGATTTGAGCCCGGTATCACCAGGTTGGGATGAACCGTGCTAACACTATCCTCCAACATAGGCAATGACGGGCCTACTACGATTTGACTATATTAATATCTTAATAGGCTCGCGACTTTGCTAAATTGTTACCTAATGTATTGTAACGCGCCATCTATGCAACAACTATAAAAACTATTAAATACACATATACTCATGCACACAAACATTCGTTGATATTAAACGGGCTTACACTAGTTATATATATATAATAGCTGAAATCCGTCTGTCTGTCTGTCTGTCTGCTGATAACGCTCGCTGAGGAAAAATAATTAAAAAACCAGAACGAGTGGGGGATCGAACCCAGGACCCCAGGCTCGAGAAGACTCGCACTAATGCTATCCGCTATCGCCCTCGGTCTCCTTGATCCTTTTTTTTTCTAACATTACCTACGAATGAGGTCGTGACTTTGCTTTACCTATAAAAGGGATCGTGACTCTGCTAATAATACATAGATGGCGCTATAAAAACTATTATATTTTTTTGTCACCTACAACCGTGCGATCAATTAGTGAGGATCTCTATTAAAAAGCGCTTTACGATATTTCAAATTCAGCGGGCGTTGATATTCAACGGGCTTACACTAGTGTAGATATAGAATAACATAGATGGGGGGCCCTTGCGCTCGAAAAGTGTCCGGAAAATATCTAATGCCAATTGCTAATGCCAATATTGAAAAGTCCAAAAAGTGTGTGTAGCCGAATTGTGTTACAAATACTCAAGAAAACCTAAAAAGGAGGATGGCATCACATATCATAATAAAAATATATATATTTTCTCAAATTATAATAGTATTTCTAATATATATATGTGCCTATATCTAATATATATATGTATGTACCTTTGCCACTAGACGCACGCGGAATGTTTTTTTGCATAAAGTAAAAAATTTCAAACAATGAACTAAATATTGAAGTGTCAGCTTCAAAAGTTGAACCTTAACAAAGTTACCAATGTTTAAATATTGTAATTTTTAATGATGGTTTTATTATAGTCATCATCATTTTCAGCCGTTCACCATCCACTGCTGGATGAAGGCCTCTCCAATCCTCTTCCATTCTTGTCTGTATTGGGCAATCGTGTTTTTTTTTTGTTGTTGTGAAAACACGTATTTAGCAAAGTCGCAAACCTACTGAGGATTAATATTGTCAAATTGTAGCAGGCTCGTCATCGTCGACGTTGGATGAACGCGTTAGCACTAACTGGTGCAACTTCGTGTCTTTTAATTGTTTACCGAGGCGAGCACTATCGACAGACAGACAGACAGACAGACGGATCTGGGCTATTATATTATAACTATTTATAATATTTTCCATGAACTCTAAATCAACCTGTACTTTATTGTACGAAGAAAAACACTATTTTGAAGTACATACATATATTAGATTAATTAAAGCGTGATCTTTTACTCAAAATGTACAAAATATGAGTATTGTAATCTATAGTCAAATATTTTTTCTTACAATTGTAATATTTTTATATACATATATATATAACTATGTTTAATTAACCGTTCGAAATTAACTGTGTTTTAGTTTAGTCCAAAAAGATAAACAAACAGGTGCGACAAGCAAGTGGTACTTAGCTTTATGAGTCGATAGATGGGGATAAAATGAATATTTTTTGTACGTAGTGTGTATGTACGTATGTACAATTGTAAATATGTACCGTTCACCATCCACTGCTGGATGAAGGCCCCCTCCATCATCTTCCATGCCTGTCTGTCTTGAGCAATCTGCATCCACACATTCTTCTCAATTCATCGGCCCATCTTCCACTCGGTCTACCTTGCTTTCTTTCACATCCTCTCGCATGCCATTCCAGTACTTCTCGCTACGTGTCCAACCCATTGCCACTTCAACTTTTTCACCCGCACTGCTGTATCTGCCACTTTGGTCACACTTCTTACCCGTGTATTTCTTTTGCCATCTCTCCTTGTTATGCCAAGCATACATCTTTCCATGCTTCTCTGTGTGCACTGAATCTTTCGTATCATTCTTGAATTTAGCGTCCAATTTATTATAGTATCATATTTTAATATTGTGTGTATGGTCAATTTTTTTTTTCTTAATATGGTTTTATTAGTTTGATTTAGTGTCACGCGGAGTGTCCAATATTTAAAATAAAATTATGTTGAACTTGAGTGTATGTATGTAGCGATTTTTTGTACAAATTCTCTTCCCCGCGCTTTTAAACCCCCCGCACTCCGCAGTTGCTTCGGACGCTTTTTCCTGACAAATTTGCTTGTAATGGCCTATCTATGTTATTCTATATCTATGCCCGTTGACGATCTTCTTTTTTTTGAACGTTTTAATATTTTTACACAGTGACGTAACTGGGAAAAGATACTCGCCAGTGATTTCCCATTACTTTCCGAAGGGGAGAGAAGAAATTGATAATGATTTAATAGGTGGGAAGGAATTTCCGACGGTACTAATTGTCGTGGAACAATTACGTTAAAAACTTGAAAAATTATAACAAGAAACGGCTGATCTAGATTTAGTTATATTTAGATCAGTGGTCGAGAACTTTTTTTCTAGCTAAGAGCCAAATCGAGGAAAAAATTGCAAAATTGGCGAGTTTGGGAGCGGCAACATATTATTTTTCGAATTTTATAGGAAATAGGATTCATTTTTATTTTGTATAAATTGTCTGTCAACGTTTAATGTTTCACGCAAAATGTTAAACGACAGGGCGGGCCGTAGGTTTCCATACAAAGAGCCGCATGCGGCTCCGGAGCCGTCGATTTACATAGATCTTGCCAATGACGACATTTACGACTGAAAATACTCTTCGCAATACCCGAGTTAAACCCCGGGCTTAAAAGACAAATGCTATAACCTTTATAACCTATAAATTTTATTGTAATTCGATTATGTATTATTATTATCTATAAATTTAAATTGGACGGTGAGGATTGCACTATCCTCCCCTGCTGTCTGGAATAAACCATTATTATTTAACCAATGAGCTGTCACCTGCTTAATTGAATACAAGATTTTTTTTCCACTAAATACGACTATGCCAATTTGATAGGTGAGTTTTAAAATACGCAATTTTGCAATTCTTTTGGAGTTGCGTGGTGTTTTTTTTCCACGCAATATTTAAAACATGTTAAAAATGAATCTGTAGACAGGTATTTTATCATTGAATTGTTATATTTTACAGTTTTCAAATATTTTTAATTAATCGCCCCAGTACAAGTAAAAAGTCAAAGTGTGCTTTCACTCATTTTTTTCTCAAACTGTTATCACCGTTTCTTACCTCAACACGTACAGCAGGATTTACTTACAGGATACTTGTATACATATATTATATATTTCAGATTTTTTCAGCTACCAAGTTGACGTATTAGCCAAATCGTATATATGTATGTATGTATGTACGGGGAATGTGAAATAGTATACGGGCCCGTCACGTTAGTAATGTCCATCTATCCAAAAGTCTCAAGTTGGCCCATAAAAACGATTCAAACTCGTTTCGAACGGTCATAACTGCCGTTTTCAGCTGAAATATCGTTGGCCGCTGCTCAAAGTAACCAATTAAAACTCGCAAACAAATTAGCGATGCCGTGAATCAGGGGCATTCGAACGCTTTGCTTTTTGCGACACAACTTCAAACCGGAATACTTTACGGGTATGTACATATATAATTATTTATTAAACGTGTACTCAATCCCACTTTATCGCGTGTCGTAATGTGAGCCGAGTTTGGTGCTAAATATCCGTGTGTAACTAGACATTTCGCCATTTAAGCCAAGTCACATATCACAGATTCGTTTACACGTGTGTTTGAAGAGGCTATTCGCCGTTCTATTCGGCCCTATGTTTGCCCAAACTGTCGACAATTTGCACGAGCACAATAATAATTCGGCAAATTGTCAACAAACCGATTGTCGTTAAATAATTTCGAATCGACACAATCGAGTTTGGCGCCACCAAACCGCGCACAGTCTTGATTCGATTCGATTCGATTCACAGAGACGTTGTGTTGAAACTCAAAGTCAATTTGCATTATTAGTTAGTTCGTTGGCGAAGTGTGGACATTCGCTTGCAACTGACGAATATATTTTTTTTGTCCAATATCTACTATCTAATTAATTTAAATTATACATATATACAATTAATTATTTGATACTATGTTAAAATGCTCAGAATCGTTGAAAAAAACAAGTGTTTTATTAAAGTACGCATTCGAGGGTTGTGTTTTGTATATCTCTATATTTGAAAGAATCGATCGGAAGAGCCAAAACAATGGGTAAAATTGTATTATTAATTAAGCAACAAAGAATTTTGCACGCAAAGCGTAGTAACAGTAGATAATCATATTGTAGAGATAATTGATAGTTATGTATTTATACCTAGGGCAATTGGTGAATATGACCGGTTGTAAAGAAGAAGAAATAAAACGAAGGATGAAACTATGTAGGATGGAGTGCTTTTGTAAGAATGAACATTAAAAAATAAGGCATACGAATGCTACGTAAGATCCAGTGCATGCAGAGAAGCATGAAAAGATGTATGCTTGGTATAACAAGAAGAGATCGTAAGGGGAATACATGATCAAGGTGGCAGATATAGCAGAACGTGTGAAAATTTTGAAGTGGCACATACATATGTACATAGATGGACGCGAGAAATACTGGAATGGTATCCGAGAGGATGTGAAAGAAAGCAAGGTAGACCGAGTGAAAGACGGTTTGATGAATTGAGAAGAATTTGTGAAGTTAAGCGGATGCAGATTGCTCAAGATGATTGGAGATGGGGAACGGTGATGATTTAATTATTATTGTGCAAACGCAGATTTTATTTTATAAATATTTTGCTATTCTGTGACGTGATTTTCACCACTAGATGGCATTTTTGGCTCGAGTTTGACTAAAATTGTGTATAGTGTGTATAGTTAAACCGATGATATCGAATTTCATATACGCATATAGTAGAACGGCAAGGTAGAGTTTGTTGTGCGATTTGTGTATGAAATATGATATCGTTGAACGGTTAAGAACCACTGGTCTGAACGATAAGCCATTCAACTTGATGTGTGCAAATAAATTTATTTGATGTTAAATGAAATTGTGAAGAAATCTATGACGCGCGTCAAAATCTGTGAAAGCTTTGTAGACGGCAACTTCAACATTTGCGACTTCTTGCTGCCTCTTCCCGTTCTTCTTTTCTTTCTTCCTTTTTTTTTGTGTTAAGAAAGAAGTCGGCAGACGCGGGACGTCAACTCCCCTTTGTGCCTCGTTTCGCCTTTTATTCCCGGCGACGAAAGACTTTCCCGAGACTTGACAATTGCCATTTTTCTTGCGCGTTTTTCTTCCACTCTGTTTGAATTTGTTTTTCGCGTTCGGATGCAACCGCCGCCGCTTCGAATTAACGACAACTGAAATCGCAAACGTTGATGCGATTGCAAATAATTTTAACGTTTTATAACGGATATAAATGTTGATAATCGCTTGACGGACCGTGGGATTTATCCTCAACACGGTTCGGCTTCTTCGAGTCTCGAACAAGTCCCACTCTGAAAACGTGGCTCTTATTGCTCTCGTCTAAAGTGGTCTCGAATTTACAGAAGTGCATATTGAGGACCTGAACTTTCAATCATTCACTCTATAAATCCATTCAATTCAGTATATTAATCAAAACGTACTGGACACTTCGTCCATTTCCAATTTTTATATACAACTAGCTGAATTGCCCGGCGTTGCTCGGGTGGGTGACATTTATTCTCCAGTACAAACAAAAATTGAATGAAAAATTGAAACAAATGAAAACATTTATTCTCCAGTTAAAAAAAAAATTGATTAAAAATGTTGTATATGGGGGCTCGTTGACCCCCTGATCCGACCCCTTCCAAAACCCACCTACGGTCTGACCTAGGGTATCATGAGATAGTATACCAAGTTTGGCGGTTCTAAGTTGAAAACTGTAGATTTCCATAGCGAAACGACAAACAAACAAACATTGAATTTTATATAGTAGATGGTTGAATACTGGAAATAAAATAGGCACTAAGTGCCAAAAAATCTGCCATCGCCAATAATCTTAAATAAGGCCTATTTATTTATTTATATAATACAGTAGATTAAGCTAATTACATATATAATCCTTAGCTAAGCACCTGTACCATTGCCAGGAATTTTTCAATAGTTTTGGAACTTCTAATTCCATCCGACAGTCTATTTATACTCCAAAACACCTCTGTACAAGATGCTTCCCCTATTTCTATTTATTTTAACATATTTTAAAAAAAAAAAAAAAATTTTAGTTACTACATACGCTTGAAGATTGCGTTGAGTGTAAATATATGAGCTTTAATTTTAAAATACGCAGTATATGTATATAGCAGTAAATAAATGACAGTTGCCAATTGTATGACGGGTGTCAATCAACGTGCTCTAGGGTCACTAGATAGCGAAAACCTGGTGATAAAAGTGTTCATTTTGCCATTTCACTTCATTTAAAAAAAAATAATTAGGCATTCATAATGAGTTTTGATTTTATTTAGAAAAATGCGTATAACTCTCTCTACCTACATACATACATATGTATATATCAAGTTTTTGGCACTTAGTGTGCCTATTTCATTTCCAGTATTTAGTTATAAATGTGTCGCGAATTTTTATAACAGATTATGGTGTTAAACTGCTAATAAACCAATACAATCATTATACTATTCACAAAAATCGTACCATTAAAAAATCTTAATAACAACTTCAGCGAAAAGATATGTTCCGTCTTAAAATTGAAGTTTGCATAAGCTTCAGTGTCGTGGGATGTACATAAGTTGAAGCACGAAACTCAATATTATTTTAATCTACTTCAAATTATTATAATCAATACTTTGATATTTCACCCGCTGAATAATTCACAAATCATATTTTGACACCTAATATTTCGCTTACGCAACGCTGCCGCGTGTAACATAAACGACAATGTGTTATTTTCGACAACAATATGAATCGTGATGTATTTCACTCATTGAAATGATACAAAAAACGTCTGGAGGGCACTAGAAGGATATCGAAAGCGTATAATTTGACTTTGAGCCAATATTTCAGACGCGCGTACGTTTATCATGGGATTTTTGATTAAAGAGCTTGCACCACAACGCTAATATGTGCAATCGCTTATATACACATATAAGGTGTATAAAGTTCGAGGAGCTTTTTCAATTGACGGCAAAACGATAATAATAATATCGTTATTCTTTTATTTGGGTATCCGTCGTGCGAGCTTTTATGGTACGGGTCGTATATTACGGCCCGGGGAACTTTTTTATTCGACATCACCGCTAGACTCCCACGTTTTTACACAAACCCACACACACATTTACTCTTTTACGTATGATACTTGTGTGTGTTTGTGGATGAAAAGAGCTAGGTGTTGGCAACGTTACATTTATGATCTTCCCAGTTGGAAAAACAGCGATATTTCCCCTACCCCCACCGCTCTCCTTCCTTTTCCGTGGAGATAATCATGTTTCAAAGTCAGGAACAACCGAATAAGTTCACCGAAGAAAAATAAATGTGGAAGAACGAGTTCTGAAGGGGGGGGGGGATGCGATGGTCCTTTCTCTCTGAGAATGTGCAAACAAATGCACTGAATTTTATTCGCAATCTTATTGTGAAGTTTGCGCGATGACAATGTACGTACGTGTCGTTTGGGAATTTTTCCACGTTCGGACTGTAATTTGCGCTGAAAAATGTATATGGCGCATGACAGTTTAGTCTCGTCTATACCTGTATAATAATTTTATTTATATAATACTAGCTGAATTGCCCGGCGTTGCTCGGGCGGGTGACATTTATTCTCCAACAAAAATTGAATGAAAAATTGAAACAAATGAAAACATTTGTATGGGGCCCCCTTGACCCCTTGATCCGACCCCTTCCAAAACCCACCTACGGTCTGACTTGGGGTATCATGAGATAGTATACCAAGTTTGGTGGTTCTAAGTTGAAAACTGTAGATTTGCATAGCGGAATCACAAACAAACATTGAATTTTATATTGTAGATAGTAGCATAAGCTAATTAATTATAATCCTCAACTAAGCATCTGTACAGAGATGTTTTTTTTAAGACTACCAGGAATTTTTCAATAGTTTTGGAACTTCTACATAATTCCATCCGGCAGTCTATTATACTACAAAACACCTCTGTACAAGATGCTTATTTTAACATTTTTTATAATTAAATTATTTTTATTCCTTAAATTATATTCACATACATCCATTCCTCTCACAATAAATTTACTAAAGTATGATGGTAACATATTATTATCTAACTTAAATAATAAATAGGAACATACAAATCCCCAAAGTATCATTCACATTCAACCAATCTAATTCAATCATCATCTTTTTTATACTAGCATACCTATCCGCATTCAAAATACATCTCATACCTCTATTTTGTAATATTTGTAATCTAGTTGACGTATCTAACATATTTAATAATGAACCACAATACATAAAATGAGGTCTAACAATTACATTATAAATTATTATTTTAGTTTCTTTAGATAATAATTTTCTTAGCCGACATAATATTCCTACTTTTTTTTATTAAAAATTGACCAATATTGGTAAATATAGAACGTAATGTATTGAGCAATAAAAAAGTTTGATTAATAGCCAGGGATACGCTATCACTTATAAACAAACGTCAAAATTGTTCGATCGGATATTTTAATTTCTGACGATTAAAATTTCAGTTTATTATAATTTTTAGTGCGAAGCGTCTCTTTACTTTCATAAGTGTACTTAAAGTTTAATCATTGAGCCATCAAACTTAATTAAATAGCCTTTGTGTCATGATGATAGTAAGATTATAACCAAATATGATATAAAATAAAATAAGTAAAATGTGACCTTTGGACGTTTAAATCCACCTCCAATCGAACGTTTTATTTGTAAATCGATTACAGATAGTATTTCTGTAATGAAGAAAGTCAAATTTGTTATTTTTATGTTCATTAATGTCTGTTGATTAATAAATGTATATTTTCACCAAAATTTTATCAATAAATCCAACAACACTTGGAAAAGTATTTCCGACGTGTTTTTTCAATTAAAATACTCTCGCAAATGTGTTATCAAAACTCGGCACGCGTACACAGCTATAACTCTACTTATATACGTTTGAGTGGAAAAGTGCGTTATTTAATTAAAACTGAGGCGAGCGTTAGTTCACTTTTCAATTAGCGGTTTTTCGGCAATGCCGACATTATGAAATTAAGACGAAAATTTTTTTTTTCCCAGACACTCTTTCACGAGATAATAATTATCTATATAAAGGGTTCGAGCAAACTCGAGTTTTAAATTAGTTTTCGGTTTTTGAACGCAACGCTCCTAAGTGCTTTCAATTACTACCTTATTAAGACAATTATCTAATTACCTATATATATGTATATATGTATCTAGATAGAGACGATATTTTTATTTATGTTAGACATAATAAAAAATGCATGCGAGCGAAAGTTTCGCATTACGCGAGTGGGCGCTCTATCTCTATCATTGAACGTGAAACTTTTCAACGTTTTCAGCATGTTTTTGAAAACGATTTTACGAGGAAAGTTTCGATAATTTCGTTATTTTGACGGAAACGCCACCAATTGAATCAAAACGAATATTCGAAAGGCAATCTATCTTTAAGTTTTACTCGAGTTTGAAGACGCTCAGTGGCTTATCTATATATGTATGTACATACTTACAATATCGGTTTCGAATACTTATGTACATCTGTGAGCGTTCTCTCTCTCTAAGTATAAACGTTACAATTGCATTATATTTAAAACTTAAAAATCGGAATTTTTAAATCAATCTTACATACATTTATAAGAAATGCGCTACGGCGATGAAAAAGTGACACTTTTAAAGCCTTTAATGGACTTAAAATCAATTTAGTGTCCTGTAGAGATACATTTTTTTTATTTAAACGGTAGAACTGTTATGTTTTCAACGTATTATACATACTATGCTATCATTTTCAGCCGTTCACCACCACTTTCATTCCTGTCTGTTTTGAGCAATCTGCATCCAGTTGACTCCTCACATTCTTCTCAACTCATCAGCCCATCGTCCACTCGGTCTACCTTGCTTTCTTTCACATCCTCATAGATACCATTCAAGTATTTCTCGCGTCTATCTGCTATCCATTCTGTGTCCACTTCAACTTTTACACACGTTGGTCATGCTTTTTACCCATGCATTCCTCTTACGATCTCTTCTCGTTATATCGAGCATACATCTTTCCATGCTTCTCTGTGTGCACAACATTCTTGAATTTAGCATCCATACGTCATAACTGGCAGTACGCATTGGTCGTACGGCCTTATTTTTTAAGCGTAGCCGAATTTAAAAACTACGTTCATTCTTCCAAAATATTTTATCGATTAAAAAGTATCGTATTGAAGTTTTCGGTATAATATAAAAATTACACACCGATAAGAATTGAATACACACACGTTATCCAAATTGTTTTCAAGCCAAAATTGTATCTACATATGTATGTACATATGTATAACAAAATTTATTCATTTTTAATAAACTTATCTATCTATTAGTACTTGTACAGAGGTGCCGTTTTAAGGCTGCCAGGAATTTGTCAACTTGGTTTATTTGTCTCAGACTATCTGGCAGTCCATTATATTCAACCACACCCCTGTACAAGACACTTCTAGATCTACTTAATTTTAAATTCTTAACTATTAACTTATTCTTACCCCTAGTATTATAACTATGTATATTAAATCCTCTTATTAAATGGTTAAGTATGTGTCGTAGGATTTTTAGGAGAACCATGCAAAGGTTGACTTTAGTCGATTCGAATCGATCGTCCTCGATTTAAAGTATTTGTGTATGTAATAAATAAAACTCTAACAAAATAAAAAATAATTTAGCGTAAATTTTCCATCAAGGCCTACGTATTGGATTCCACCATCGCTAAAGTTCCTCCAAATTCGTTCAACGAGTTTCCAAACATCAGTGCGTATTTTCAAAATTAAATCGTCAGCATATTCGAGAGTTGAGTTTCGAGAAAATCAAACCCTCTTAAATTTCAAAAATGGGATATTTGTCCGTGTTTTTGTTAAGTAGTTTGGGAGTTCATCGCACACGATGCCACACTTTCTCGCCCAACCCCTCATCTCAAATCCTGATCCTCCATGTCCTTCCATTTTCCACCCCACACCTTTGTGATATAAAGGCCACGACACACCCCCTTGAAAACCCTCCCCCTCACCTCTCATACCCCTTCACATTCCTCTCACCCCTACGGCGAAGCCTTTATTCGATAATGTCAGCGCTAAGAGTGCTGCAGTGTCGTTACGGCCACCTGCTACTCCTCGCTTCGCTTTTCACAGCAGGGGTATCCCCAACCCGTGGTCCGCGGTCCCAATTTGGTACCACCCACCCCCCCCCTCCCTCCCCTAACCCCCTTTTGGTTGTTTCGTGGCCGTTTCTGTTAATTTATGCGATGATCGACCATCAACGTGGGGCCGGAAATGGCGCGGACACGTCGGTGGCCAGATGCGACCGTCTACGCGACAAAAACCGATCGGTTTCGTTGATAAATAATTAATTCCGGACACCGAAAGTCCTAAATTTATACACGCGACCAAATTCAACACATCATTGCCCGTTGGTAATTTTTTTTGTTCTACGTGATCTATCAACAATTACATCTATTCGGGAGTGTGACGCCAAAAGCAGAATTAACATGCGCGCCGCGTCGACTTTGTGATGTTCCCAATACCGTCTCACTCGTTCTGTCACAGACATTTTGGCACCGATCGAGAGATGATTAAACTCACTTTCTGATGATATACGTTTTTTGTATTTCCTATTGGCTTTTCGCCGAGTATGAGCCGACATAGTGAAATTTTAAATTTTTTTAACTTTTTACAGCTTAAATCAAAAGATCCTAAAGAGATATTTTGTTTAGTAGTAAAATCTTCGGGCTAGCACGTCAGAGTCGCGAGATATACTGCTTGGAAATTTCTCTTGGAATGCTCTCTCCTCCGCGCCTCGCGCATGCACAGTGCCAACTCAACATCATAAATGCATCGTAGACGTATACCCGAGCGAATAAAACAACATTGATGTCAATCGTGTTATTAGTAACGAAGTTATAGTGTCGGAATGTATGCCCATCCAAACGTAACACCGCCGTTTCCGAACTGGTACCCCATATGTACATACACAGGTCTGACTAAAGACGTATTCACGTTAAAATTTAAATAATTTGATGCATTGAGACAACACAGTCTGTGCTACGATTAATTTTCACCCAAAATTATACAGAGAATAGACTAATAATAAGATAATAGAACGTTTTGATTCAACCAACTGTCACGAAAAAAAAAAAAGGTCAAAAAACGCTCACAAGCAATCGTATTTGTTCTTCTGCATTGAGTGATTATTCAATATCTGTATATTAATGAAAAAATCTATATCTATTAAATGTTAGTACCGAGCGCTATTCGTGCTCGAATCACTTTATTACTGCAGATACGTCAAACTAGCTGTAATTTTTCAACGTAGCAAAAGTTAAACTTGAAACTTTGCCATTACATCGGCAAATACAGCTCTCGTGAAATATAATACGTGTGGATATAAAATTAATCTAACTTAACTTTGCAAAACAACGTGCAGAGCTTACGAGTTTAAATTGTGACTTTTATACGAATTAATCACTCAAATAAAATTTTACTGCATTGTAGTGAATTTGTAGTATTTCAATAGTTTTACGGAACAGAAATAATAGACTGACTATTCCTATTCAGCATAACTATTTTGCTCAGCTGTCGATTATACTAGTAGTTGACACGCAACCTAATTTTCTTTGGGGAAAATTAAATTTAAAAATGCCGGCTTACTGTGCTGAAACAGAAATTGTGCGTACTGAAGATATTGTAGATCTTGGAAATCTTAAAAATATCAACAACAATCAGAAATCTTAAAAATATCCAGAATGCATATGGGATTGTAAAAAGCCACATAACTAATGTCATCATTTTCAACCGTTCACCATCCACTGCTGGATGCAGGCCTCTCCAATCCTCTTTCATTCCTGTCTGTCTTGAGCAATCTGCATCTAGTTACATTCTCATACTATACACATTCTTCTCAATTCATCAGCCCATCGTTCACTAGGTCTACCTTGCTTTCTTTCACATCCTCTCGGATACCATTCACGTATTTCTCGCGTCTATCTGCTATCCATTCTGTGTCCACTTCAACTTTTACACACGTTCCGCTATATCTGCCACCTTGGTCATGCTTTTTACCCATGTATTCTTCTTACGATCTCTTCTCGTTATACCGAGCATACATCGTTCCATGCTTCTCTGTGTGCACTGCAGATCTTACGTAATATTCTTGAATTTAACATCCACGTTTCACATCCATACGTACGGCTTTATTTTTGAAGCATATCGGAATTTAAAAACTACGTTCATTCTTCCAAAAGCACTCCATCCTAGTTTTATTTCTTCTTCTTTACATCCGGTCACATTCACCAGTTGTCCTAGGTGATGTCTACATATATATATGGAGCTTTAAAGTAAAATAATATTACTAACGCATCGGCCACATTCGTATATAGTGAATTTTTAAACACAACAGTTTTAATATTATTTGAAAGAATATAATTGAAAAGTTCTGCCATGAATTTTAAGTTGAAACTTCATCGTCAAGAATGGATGGCAGATGGACGCGAGAAGTACTGGAATGGTATCCGAGAGGATGTGAGAGTAAGCACGTTAGACCGAGTGGACGATGGTCTGATAAATCGAGAAGAATGTGTGGTGTTAATTGAATGCAGATTGCTCAAGACAGATAGGAATAAAAGAGGATTGGAGAGGCCTTCATCCAGCAGTGGATGGTGAACGGCTGAAAATGATGATGATATCAATGAAAGTTTATTGCCTGTTGACCGTAGACACCAAAAGTAAGGTTACCATTTCAACACAGTTTTGACAGTCAGATTTTACTCCTGTATGTACATAATTAATGTCATGAACTTCTTAATATTGCTTAAATGGTTAAATTGTGTAGAAAAAGATCAATTTTGTATTTTGTTGAATAATTACAGTCATTCAGCAAAGTTTCCTCACAGTAAGAGCGATATTACACTTGGACACAACCAACAACCAGATTTTTTGGTCACGGTGGCGAGCATCATATTACATTGCACCACTTTTACTTCGCCTGCTCATCTCATAATCTTCATACAAAAAAAATAGGTCTAGGAAGCTATACGAAAACTAGGTAGTACATAGTATGTAGACGTAGAAAATATATAAAATTCAACCTCTCATATTTCTTTCTGAATTTCATTGTTTTCGAAACAATTGCGTTGACGTTGCGTTGCGTTGAATTTTTATACAACTGAGAATCGCATCGTGTAATACGTAGCATCTAAACCCGTATATCTATCTGGTAGTCGAGGTGTTCCGTTTGGTCGCTCAGTGTAATATCACCCTTAAATATCGTTAGAAGGCGATCTCGTTGTAAGCTTATTTTTTACTACTATACTATTTAAACTGTATCATATCATATTTTGATTGTCGTGTAAATACATCGCCCAGTTCTTACCGCTCAGATACTAAAGTGATTGGTAATTGGACAACAATAAATTGCGTCTCCACCCTGTACTTGATACACTCAGTGAATTTACTCTACTGTTTCTATTTATTTTACTCTTCGACGTCGCACGAAAAAACTGTCGTTCAGAAAATGTTCAAGAAAATTCCCTAGAAAGAGAGTATCGCGCGGTAAACACGGCAGCGTAAAGGCGCATCAAGAAAGGTTGGCCTCCCCTGGCACTCCTCGGGCTTGTGAGGTCTTTTAGCTTATGGCCGCCGGTGAAGTGCGTTGTCGTGTGCCTGTTTACATTTTTCCCGCCTTTTCCCTCTCTCGTCTCGTTCTTTTTTCTTTATTGCCCGCGCAGTTGGCGCACTGCATCTTCGTTTGTGTTACACACTTTCATACTTTCTCCACTTTTCGTCTTCTATTTTTCTTTTTTTTTGTTCCCCCGCTCGCTCTTTCTTCGCCGTTCGTTTTTTTTTTGTTTTTTTGTTTCTAGATCTTCTATACCTGTTTCGGTCTTTCGGCTTTATGATGGCTTCCGTTGCGTAAATGTCACACGAGAAATACATTTTCTCGCGCGCGTGTGTGATTTACGCCCCTATGCGCGAACTGCTGAACGAGTGGCGAAAGCTGAAAATGAAAGATTCCCCACTCGGTGACATTTTCTGCGTATGTGAGTAAGTTCCAAGTTTCAGTTTCCAAACTTTGGATACGAAGTGCCAATGTATGTACATACATATTGGTACGGGTACACCACATTGAATACAAAACACGATTTTGATATGGGAAAATTTAATATTAATCCCAGCGGCGCGCGGAATATTCAACGATGCAGTTTCAAAACACATAGATCATAATAACATGAAAGTAATTTTAAATCGCACAGAGATATGATTTTGTTTTTGCACGTTTGAAACTTTCAAAAAAATATCAAAATATTACAAAATAAACTGCCATTTCTGCACGAGGGATTTTGACAAAAATCACAGTATCTCTTACGGCTAACGTGAAAACAATAGATATGAAATTTCAACAAAATCTCCGGTGCAGTTTCGGAAATATGATTATTGAATTTTCTGCACGAAAAAAACCCTACTTCCGGTTGACTAATGTTGACCAAATTCCTTATGGCTTTTACACCGTACGCAAAAATAAAAGATATTAAATTTCAGCTTGATAGATTTGATAGTTTCGGAGAAAACACACTGACATACACACACACACACATAGTACACAAACATACAGACATTTTCCAGAAATCATGAAAACGTAATCAGGGAATGATACTTGATGCAAATCAGTCAAAATCTCAAGGTCGAATTTTCACACGATCACAATACTTGATCCGATTAGGATAAAGTAAATTATATTGATAAATTCATTGAAATTTTATACGTAAACTTTCTTTGATAATTTTCCATACAAACGTGAGCGTAATTCGACAAAATTATATTTTAAAGATTAAGATAGTTTGATATTGTGTCGAAGTCATTATATCAATACTGCTGTATTGTGTGGTGTTGCAGATCGTTCAAGACAGTTAGGAATGAAAGAGGATCGGAGAGGCCTTCATCCAGCAGTGGATGGTGAACGGCTGAAAATGATGATGATATCAATACAAGTTTATTGCCTGTTGACCGAATACACCAAAAGTAAGGTCACCATTTCAACACAGTTTTGACAATCAGATTTAAATCTTGTATGTACATAGGTATACATATATGTAATTAATGTTTCATACAATAATATATGCCTTTCCATTTAAATTTCTATCAATATATATTAATATTTGAAATAAATTATGTTTGTAATAGTTGTTTGACGAACTTCTTAAGATTGCTTAAAAAGGGGGTTAAATTGTGTATTTTGTTGTATAATTACAGTCATTCAGCAAAGTTTCCTCACAGTAAAATATCGTTAGAAGACGATCTCGTTGTATGTAAGCTTAGATCGAGCGAATTCAGCGATTCGAATATTCGGAATCCTTCTTCCCACATGTTTACGTACGAGTACATATAATTATATGATAGATATATATAAAGATAACAAAAAAAATTCATACAGAGAACGTGGAGAATATCCCCGAGAGTCACAGTATATGCGCATTCGATTTACATGACGTACGAGAGAGGAGGAAAAGCCCACGAGGAAAAGTTTCTTAGCGCTGGAAAAACTTTCCCGCAAAACTTTTCCGTTTTGCGGTGATTCCGAACGGAAGACAAAAGCCTTTTGATTCGAACTGAATTTCAGCTCTACCTGTAATATATTGCACATGACATTCGACCCCGGATTTTTAGAGTAGTGTATAAAATATTGCCTATACTTTCCGAACAAAGGAATACAAGTCGAACATGCCGAATCAAATTTATAGACTTTCGAACGCACAAGGCACGCTAATCAATACTGATCACTTTTTATTCACACATTCGAATTATTGAAAATAAAGTTATTCATTCTGTCTAACCTAGAGTGTATTAACTATATAAACAAAAGCGTATTTTGCGTCCATTTATTTTGAAATGATAAACTTCATTATTAAAACTGATGGTGGGATAAAAACAAAGTTGTTCGTACACTACACGTAGACAACATAGCTTTTATTACATTATAAACATTGCAAAGTTCAAAAAAATGATTGTCTCTTCTACTATAAAATTTCAGTATGACAATAAATTTAGAATAAAGTTTATTCACATAGTTTCGCAAATCGATGTCATTAATAGAACCCGGTATTAAAATGATATGATTAAAATTTCAAACATGATTTTAAGATTGAATCAAACATTTTTCGATGTATCACATTTTAAGCACACGTCGATTATCCACATACTGTGCATACATTACATTGCGACAGCTACTCAATGATTCACGGCGCTTTCGGGAGCAGAAAAGGCGCTTTTGCAGGTGGCGTATCGAATATTGTGCTTACAATCCCTCAAAATGTGATGAAATTGAGATGAAGGCTCCTTCCTACTCCTGTTTTGAGAGCGAGGGAAGGGAGCGAGAGACAGAGGGGAGTTCGAAGTGTGTCGTAGCAATTTAGTCCCATGTAAAGTTCGAAACGGGGTATTGTGTACACATTCGGCGAAATTCCCGAATCGGGATAATTCGCCGGAATGCGATCAATCAAAAACAAACAGGAGAAGAGAGGAAGAAGGGGCGGGGGAGGGTTAAATAAGAGTATCGATTCGTTCGAGTGAAACTCCTCCGATTGAATTTCTGGCCAAATTTTGTGGTCGTTACGCGATTCGTTCGCGAGAAATTCAATTTTAATTATAACTTATTAAAAATATACAGGGGCTGTGAAAGTAATTTTCAGGGACGCACAACCCCTCCATCCTTTTCTGTCCGTCGCTGAAACGTACGTCTGAAAGTTTCTGCCGTTTTCACCGGCGAGTTTTGCGCTATTGGTTAAGACAAGTTTTAACTGTTGAACAATTTAAACTCGACGCGCGATGAGCGCGATTCTTTGAGAGACGCGCCCGTTTTCGCTAACTTAGATTGAAGTCATTAAGTGAAAAATTTAATCGGAGCCACGGCAAATATTTTCCTACGGGAGCGATGATGATACACATTTTTCCCCAGGAGAAAAGTTAAAGAAAACGGCGAGACTCGAACGTGCCAAGTTACTTTTTTATTTTCCGCAAAGCGATAACTGTATGGTCAAGGTCGCTGCGAATCCCTATTACGGCTCAAATCAAGGTCAAAACTTCCCACTATTGACTAAAGTTAAAATTTCACACGTGGGTCATATTGCATAAAGTTAATTTAATCTAAGCGTCAAAGTGAAAACACGTATTATACAGTGGAACCCCGTTGCATCATTTTTCATGGGACCGTAAAAAAAAAAAAAAAAAAAAAAAAAAAACGATGTATGCAGAAAAACGACTTATACGATACAGTATATTTAGTACGTAATATTTAGACGATTGATACAGGATAACGATATATACATAGGAGAACGATGCAAACGAGATTATTTAACACTGTTCTTATGGGTGTTTGGCTGGGACTATGAAAAAATAGCGATATATGCGAAAAAACAATACAAGCGAGAACGATGCAACGGGGTTCCACTGTACTACATACATATGTATGTATGATCACTTTCAACCGTTCACCATCCACTGCTGGACGAAGGCTTCTCCAATCCTCTTCCATTCTTGTTTGTCTTGAGCAATCTGTATCCACTTGACTCGACACATCCCATCGTCCACTCCGACTTCATTGCTTTCTTCCACATCCTCTCGGATACCATTCAAGTATTTCTCGCGTCTATCTGCTATCCATTATGTGTCCACTTCAACTTTTACACACGTTCCGCTATATTGGTCATGCTTTTTACCCATGTATTCCTCTTACGATCTCCTCTCGTTGTACCGAGCATACATCTTTCTCTGTGTACACTAACATTCTTGTACATATTTAGCATCCACGTTTCACATCCATACGTCATAACTGGCAGTATGCATTGGTCGTACGGCCTTATTTATTAAGCATAGCAGAATTTAAAAACTACGTTCATTCTTCAAATTAAGGTCCAAACTTCCCACTATTGACTAAAGTTAAAATTTCACACGTGGGTCCTTATTGCATATGGTTGATTAAAGCTAAGCGTCAAAGTCAAAACAGGTATTTATACTGTTATCATTTTCAACCGTTCACCATCCACTGCTGAACGAAGGCCTCTCCAATCCTCTTCCATTCCTGTCTGTCTTGAGCAATCTGCATCCACTTGACACCTCATATTATTCTCAATTCTTCAGCCCATCGTCAAACTACGTATCACTATTCTATTGATCTAAAATGTAATGTGTGCGATTTGAAAGTTTATAAATATATGTATATTATTGGATCAAGTTAGTGTTGTTAACATCACATACAGCACACCATACATGCTACAATTCATAGGTATACCTCAAAATGTCTCTGGTCGCGTAAGCGACAAGTGAGTCTTAAATTACTGTACACGTGTACATCCATTGCAATGCTTATGAACGAGCTTTTACTAATACGAAAAAATCTGACGAAATAATCTTATCATTTTCAGCGGTTCACCATCGACTGCTGGATGAGGGCCTCTCCAATCCTCTTCAATTCCTGTCTGTTTTGAGCAATCTGCATCCAGTCCACACATTCTTCTCAATTCATCAGACCATCGTCCACTCGGTCAATTTCAGTATTTCTTGCGTCCATCCATTATTCTCGCTGTGTCCAGCCCATTGCCACTTAAATTTTTTCACACGTTCCCATACTATGCTATGTATATAATTCAAAAACGTTCATACTTGATAATAACAGTCAGTTTAATATTTTATCGATTAAAAAGTATTGTATTGAAGTTTTCGGTATAATGTAAAAAAAATTACATACCGATAAGAATTCATTGAATACTTAATAGCATTCGATTGCACACAAACAAATCAAAACAGCTTAAATTTTAACACAACTACGACGTTAATCAAAATGTATGTATTAGCTTGATGCATAAGTAGTGATGCATATTACATATTACATATTTTCCATCTGTAATTAAAACCTTCTCCCATCTTTCAATAAGTTTATGAATTCCATCGTGATAAAATTTTGTCGGTTTTGATGAAAAAAATGAATCACGGGCCATTTTCACTTCTTCATTTGTCCTGAATTTTTTTTCATTTAAATAATTTTCTAAAGACCCGAAGAGATGAAAATCCGACGGATTATATTCGTTCGCGAATATAGGAAAAATTCCCAGATCGGAATTTTGAATACCACCTTTGACTGGTTCAAACTTCGATGGCAGCTCTCCCGTACACACCTCGAATGTTTTTCGTTGCTTGTGTTGCCTTTGTTAAATTCGAATAGTAAACAATGTCGAATATGCACACAATATTGTACAAACGCAAGGTAAAAACTGAAAACTACGTGAAAAAAACCCTCCATTATACAACGAAACCATTTAAAACAAATGTTTTTGGTTAGTTTTGAGAAGAAGGGAAAAAAATACGACACTACTTATGCACGAATCTAATATAATAGTATCTATCGTAGGATTTTTAGGAGAATGTGTCGAAAGGAATACTTTTCGTCAATTTTGATGGATCGCTTGTGTGACGATAATATGCATGCAAAGGTCGACTTTCGTTGATTCGATTCGATCGTCATTGATTTAAGTATTGATGTTATTGTACGCGTGTCGGCATATTGTGTACATGGGAGTGTTTAATTTGATTTTTTCGTTATGAAAAAATATTCCGACATATTTATAGCAATTAAATCGACACGAGTCGAAGGTTCAACGTTCGGTGGGCGGATAAGTGGGCGGTTTTAGGGTGGGCGGTTGGGTGAAAGACCATGATAGATGACGCCTTTATACGACGAAGCCTATGCTATAAGTTATTGATAACGTGATCGAAGTGAAAATATTTCGGTTTCCCGCTTTTCCGTTTGATTGATTTGCGCTTAGCGCGTCTGTTGACATATACAATAAATATGTGTATTTGTACACTATATCCAAAGTGTCCTTTATTTTCTTTTTCGGTCGGTCGGAATTGATTTTATATTGTTAAAAAAATATCACATAGTCGATGTATACATATATTTTGTATTATTATATACGTTGAATAGTAAAAATGTGTTGAATGAAGTTAGGATTAATGATACAATTATTGAAATAGTTGATAATTTAACCCTACAGTGCATAGTGATTCATATATGAACCGCTGTGCATTTTTGCATATAACTTTGTGAGGAAGAGATTTTTTTACCTGAATGCATGGCGATTCAATTGTGAACCAACCACCCACCAGATGTTAACTCAAAAAATAATCCCTAAATTTTGTTGATCTTTCGACTGGATCATTTTGTATCGAAATATCTTTTCGACTGGTCTAAACACGGGTAGTGTTGGATCTTGAATTGATTTGTATTTATTTCTCTTATACGACAAATACTGGATGATTCATATATGAATCAGCATGCAATTGTATATGCTTATATTTAGTACTTTAGCTAGAATACGTATTTTTATATATTTTTAAAATTAGATAGCGATGCCTTTTTCGACTTAATCGAAAACATACCTGCCGGCAGTGATGATGAATTAGATGACGCGAGCGATGAGGAAGATAATCTTATTGTTTCGGAGACATTGCTAGATAATTATTTAGAAAATCATAATATTTCTGAATTGACAATTCTTGTGCCTCCATTAAATATTACTCAAATAGAATCAATCTTCAATATCAAACAATCATCCTAATGATCAAGTAGAATCAACAGAACCTACTACATCACAAAATAAACCTAATTCAGCATCTTCCAAAGTCAGAGAGTTGTTGTAGAAAAGATAAAATTTCAAATATACCATCGACATTTACAGGAAATTCGGTGATGCCAGATTCAATAACAAAATTAGAAACGCCATATCAGTATTTTAAATATTGATACGGCAATAACTGTGTTCAATAAGGATAATAATTGTTTCAAAACTTTTCATGAAACCATAACGAATGCACGATGATGCATATATGAATCATTCACTTTTTCTAATAAAAAACAATGAAAAATTAAAACACGATTTTTTAAATCATTTTTCCCATAATCTAAATACGATTTAAAACTAGCCTATATGTTTTATTTTGAAATATAAAAAAATCATGCACTGTAGGGTAGTAAAATATTTGGGAATTCATATACATACATACATACATAGACTCTAAACAGAACTTTAAGGTACATGCTGAATATATAATAAAAAAAATGTCTAGAAAAGTTGGTGTTTTATGTAGGTTACGAAATATTTTAAGTAGAAAAAGTAAGGTTTTAGTCTATAATACAATTGTCTTGCCACACCTGGTTTATTGTGCCACTGTACTTAATATGTTCAGTGGCCAAGATTTAGATAAAATGCAGAGGTTACAAAATAGAGCTATGAGAGGTATTTTGAATGTTGGTAGGCTAAAAAGTATGATGAATTGGGATGGGTGAGTATTAGAAATTGTTTAAAGTTAAGCACATTGTCTTTTGTTTATAAGTTATTGCCAAATTATTTTATGAATTATATAATTAGAAATAGTGATATCTATAGTTATTGTACTAGAAATAAGAACCAATTAGTTGTAGGTAGAGTAAGGAAAACAAAGACAGCTGGTGGCCTTTTTCACAGGGGTGTATTAATTTATAAAGCCCTCCCTGAGTGCGTCAAGTCTTCTAAGACCATAGATGCATTCTTGCAAAGTGTGAGGAGACACCTTTGTGAGAGATAGTAGTTATGTATAAGTATAGTGTATAATGTGTAATAGATTTATGTAGTTAATAGATGTAAGTTAAATTAACTTATTAGTTAATTTTATATAAAATAAATAAATTAGTAATAATCAATAAATATAAATGAGCGATAATCACTAGTGCTACTTTTTCGAGCGTTATTATGGTTGATGGCAAACTTGATGCAAACGTATCACGTTGAGTTTTCCTCTGTTAAGTACAATGTCGATAAAACAGGTTGCTATTTCATCCAAAATTTATAAATCATACTAAAAATAGTAAAAATGTGACATTTTAAGATATGCGACATCTACATCGGCCTGTGCAAGCATCGGCTTCTGTCACTCTGACGTAAGCTATCAAACTACCACCTGTCACCTGGCATTCGGAACGTTTGTATTTCACTCACGATTCTCAAGTCAGAGTTATTTGTTTACATACAACTTTTCCACAAACGTCATCGAAATCGGCAAAATCGCCGGAATTCGGCGGCAATCCGTCTTGGTGTAGACGCGTATTCAGCTATTCTACGCTCTCATTAATGCCACACACGCGCATCTAACTTTATTTATTGCCAATTTGTTTCAATTATATTAATAATCAATTGTTTTTGCACTACTTTACGTAATATTACAACAGCTAATAGATATATAATTGACGTATATCCGACACTCAAGGCAAACTAAAGTTTTCACCATGCCCAAATATTTAGCGATTAAAGCCAACTTTGCTGTCACGCGCTCTGTTTGGCTTATTAACTGAATAAATCGCGGCTATCCGATACAACTCCCCACCATACCATCCTTGAGATTTGTCTATTTATTTCCCTACCTGTTCGCAGCAGTGTGCGGGAGACTTTATTTTGATTGTTATAATTTGAGCATTTAATTTGAATGATCAGAGTTTATAATTCAGTATTAAAATACAAAATGGGAAAAAAATTCGTTGCAAGTAAATTATATCGTCAGTTATTTTTGGCCCACTTTGAAGAACCTCTCTGGGTGAATTGAATCGAATATAAAGTAAACTCAAGTAGAGTACGTTCAAGATAAAATAGCACTCGTTAGAATTGGAGTGCAATGAAAATTATGTTCGTTTGATATTCGTGTCATTTTAGGGATGGCTCGGCCCCACAAGTCATATTTGCATGCGCGCGCGACGAACCCTCTATTTGGTCCTTAAGTTTTGACGTTTCGCCCGTATTTGCCGGTCAAAAATACACAAAAGCTCCGAGGAGCTTTGAATTAATTTCGTCGGAAAGTTTGGACAGCCAGATTGGCGGCGGCGCCGAAATAAAGCTCGACGTTTGCCCGCAAGTCGCGACACCTCGTCGAAAAATCGCGCGAGCTTTCAACCGAGCTTGATCCGCAGGGGATTGTGTATTTTATAGCGAAGCTTCCGGTTTAAATCTAGGAAAAATAAAAGCTCGAGCTGTTGACTTGTTTGTTCAAATTTGTTCAGCTGAACGATGCATTTTCTGCGCTAGAAAATATTCTACCTACATATACATACATACATATATATATTATGCAAGTCTCACTTTTTATACGTAATATGTTATTTATGTACTAACTTCTACTTTAAACGTGAATATATTTTTGATTATTGTGTTATTTAATTTTAAATTTCCGCTTTATATAAAACTAGTGTAAGCCCGTTGAGTATCAACGGAGCGTTCATCACCCGTACCTACTAAAAAATAATATTAAATTTAATGTAATCAGAATGATGTAATGTAACTTAAATAAAAATGTCAATAGTTATAGAACTTACATAAAAAGGCTTTTATACAAATAGAGAAGATATCAATACAGGAGTAAAATATACATTTCTTGGTAATGCAAGTAACGAAACGGTAATTTCTTAATAATGCAAGGCAGCGATTGGCAGAGATAAGTTGGGGGGGGGGGGGGTGGGTTCAGTCCAGGTACGAGTCCAGACCACTTATATGGATAAAAAAGGTCTCCCTCACCAACCCGCCGTAGTCGATACGTTAGCATGCTGGGCTACCGAATTCGACGTCTGGTATTTTAATTATATTTTTCCTTATTTCCTATTTATTGTAACTATAGGTAATGTTTTAAAGGAGTAATCCCACCGACCGTGATAGCGTACAGCATTAGTGCGATGACTCTTGAGCCTAAGGTAGTGGGTTCGATCCCCCACTCGTTCTAGTGGTTTTGTAATAATTTTTCCTGAGCGAGCGTTATCAGCAGAAAGACAGACAGACAGACAGACGGATTTCGGCTATTATATATATAATGCCTAAGCCTTGTAGGTAAAGTATAAAATAAATGAATTTTGCTGTCCGAATCATTTTTCATACATACTATCTATTTCGAATTATGAAGCATAGTCCATTTTACTTAGCCTAGTTTAGTAAGAATTTAATACAATGCAGAATTTCACACTTTCCCTATTATGTGTATATGTATAAAAAAATATAATTTAATTTGAAAAAGTTTTATAATATTAAAAATTATGATATTTTTCATTTGAGTATTATGTATATATGAGAAAGATACTGCTGTAATGTAAGCTTTCATAAAATTGAACATATGTAAGCACTATAGCGTGTCAAAGATAAATATAGACGAGTCTACAAAAGGGTTAATTGTGTGTCGATTTGTACTTGCAAAATGGAGGAGTGTGATTTTTTTTACCGGATTTCATATGCGGGACCCGAATTAATCCACACGGAAAAATGTATGTAAATGTGATCAAATTTACATTGGAGACGAAGCAAATGGGTTAAATCCTAATCCTAATACTTTCAGGTAGGGATTTTGCTTTGCGTACGTAAAAAAAAAACACGCCCATATAAATATTCATTTTTAAAAGCAACGCGCGTCGAATCATTTCATTACGATACTATCAATTTGCGAGTTTTACGCGTCTTCGGTTTTGAAATTGTAATTTTCGACGGTGACGTTATATTTTTCACTGGAAAAAGAAAAAGACGGACTGGGAAAGGACAGGAGGGGAAAAAAAAAGAGTCAAAAGCACTTTTGTCGACAGTTAAATAAAGTTGTAGGTTGAACGCAAACGACTCGGTATCTTCTGTAATGAATTTCGGTGTAAAATTTACATTTTTTAATGAGAATTCCTTGTACCACTAACGTGGTTTTTTTTTTTTCATTTTCATTTTCCAAATGTTAAAAACGGTGAAAATACACTGTCAAGCGAACATCCTCAGAATCAATAGTTAACGAAAGAGTTTTGAGTAGATGACAAACGACATTCTCCGAAAGTACAATAATCCTATGTATTAATTACCCTAAATATCCTATACATTCCAAATCCTTAATAAATAATCAATTGCAGTTTAAAGATTTCGATAATGTTTTAAGCATATTAATGGTAACCTTTAAGCATAATATTGCATAATAAGCAATTTAAATTAATAAAGGATTACATATAAAAATTTAAATTACGCATTAATTCAAACACTACACAAAAATATAATTTTCAGTACATCGATTTTTCTAACCTGCATATTTTTACCTTAACATAACAAAGATATTTTAATTTACAGAGGAAAATACTGAAAATATGTTTCACTTGAGTTTACCCATCACGTTTTACGTATCATATTAACGTATCGAGTTTGTTTCAAATTATGATCAAAAAATGAGAATTAATGAGTAAAAATCTTAGGGTCATATTTTTATAACATTTTATTGTAGCCAAGAATCTCAATTAATCAAAACAAGCATTATTTTTGGGTGTTGATGTGTAAAATGCAATAAATATATGTAAATATAAACTAATGGATTAATAAAATAAATACAATGATTTAAATTTTATTTTAATACAAAATTGGAGCGAGCTACGAAAAAATTTCATAGAATATTTTCGAGAATGGAAAATGTAGACAAAGCAAAGGCTACTTTCTATAAAGTCACACATTTTTACAGGTACGACTGAAAACAAAGGTCTCCTTTCCTCACCCTCTCCTTGCTGAATCGATCCACGAACCCTTTGTTTAATGAAACAGAAATCGGTGGAAATTTCCCCTTTCGCATATTTTTAATTTGAAGTTCGTACTCTGCCGTGAACGTGAACGAATTACAAATTTCCAAACACTATTTATCTAGGGGTAGGTAGAGATGTACGTTAAAATTTAAACGATTTTTTTTTATTAATGAATAATATAAAGGGAAACGTCTATTTGTATACAATTCCAAGAGATTAAGCGTGACGTTTCATTAGCGTCAATGCGAAAAAAAAAATGTATATAAATATGTATGCAGAGTTGACGATTCGCATTCGTACGAAAATAATAAATTTCATGAGCGGGAAAATTTCCTTACCTCTCGCGAAAACAAATTGTGAGAAATTTTTTGACATATTGAATTCAATTTGCTTAATACGCTTCGAGTTGTGTTATATTCGTATGAACGTTTATGCGCAGATGTAGAAATTGAAAAACCGTAATGTTCGTAAGTAAATACACACATTTTGTAGAAAGCTTTAAAAAGTTAAATTGACGTGTTTATCAAACAATCTGCAAGTATTTATAAACGCGTTGAAATAATTAATAATAAATTTAATTTACAGGCCCAAACAACGCAAAGTTAAATTTCAATATAAATTTTCATATATAAATATACACATATATATATTTATATTTTAAATCCATCATTTAATTATTGGAATTAGATTTGACACTTTTTCAAACTTGAGCATTAGAGCGCGAGCTTTTCCGCATTTCCCTTCTGTTGTTTCAAAGGATTTTGAAGTTTTTAAATCCTGTTTCATCGTTAAGGAACGCATAAAGGCAAAAAGGAGAAGAGAGTCGACTTTCTCGCCCCCGAAATTTCGAGCTTGTAAATTGAATTAATTAATTTCTGATTCCCGTGAAAATAAATTGGCTTTTTATTGACGATTCCCCCCCTCCCCCTTTCCCCCGCTTCTTTGTACATACAATATATCTATTTAAATGGAAAATGGTTTCCTATTTTCTTACATTTTATCCGGCCGTCGGCGCAATTAAGACATTTTTATTTATTATTTTATCTTCGCTTCCGTTGAGCGAAACGAAAAAAAGTATTGATTGATTATTTTTTCTCTATACTGCATATATAAAGTGTGTCTATATAGCTGTATCGAATCGTCTTTCAGGACAATAATGAGATAATTGCTTTTATACGCCCAATTAGATGTCGAAATTTTGAATGAGTATTGTAAAAACTCATTAAAAATTCACCTATTTTACAATTGTACAATATTTTATTTGGGACTTTTAAACACACTGCGTGCTGTTTCTGAATACGATTTTTCGTCCTTACTTTTGTGAAACATTTTTGCCAACTAAAGAATAAAATTTACCTCAACGACGTTCGCGAATACGGCTTATATGTATGTACATTTTCTTTGAATTTTTTTGCGTTGTATAATATGTACGTATGAACGTTCAAGTCTTCAAACGTTCCAGTCGTATTTTCTACATTTAAATAATGAACGTTGATCGTTTTTACATTATACCGTCGGAATAGAACCGCTAGCGATTATTTTGCGCGTAATATGCGAAATTAAATTCGATTCGCCGAAAAGTTACACGGTGCCAAAGTGACGCGAACGTTTTCTACACCGAGCGCATCCCGACAATGGAGCATTATTCTAACTCGCTTTATAGTCTATACTAATATAGGCTGTACCGAAAGGGAGACCTTTTTCATTTAATTTCATTATAATATCGCGTCGCGTGGAAGCCACTGTCAAATCGAAAGCCTGGTCCCCTTTTGTTCCATTCACGCGCCCCGAAAATATAACACACAAAAAATGATACGTGTATGTACTTATGTATTTGTGCTTTTTAATTGCGAAAGTTTTGTGCGCCGGCTTTCGCGGACCAGTTTTCATAGCTGGCCCCTTCTAAAATAAAAAAATGTGTATAAAAAAAAATGGATCGCATTTATCATCGGCCATAAAGCAGGGACCAAATGTTGCGCGCGTAAAAAGAAGACAACAGGACAAATATTTAAGTTTAACGACTGGCACCGCCAGGAAGGAAGGAAGGAAGGAAGCGACCAGCAGCAGAGCCACCGCGCCAAAAAGAATTCATTATATGCGCGGACAAATTGCTCGTGAAAATCTCAAGTTTTCCCTTTGTTTTCGCCGACTTTTAAATATTCAAAAAATCGTACACATCCCAACGCTTTCGCGAAACATTCTAAAATTCTCATTTTCGCAACGAATGTCGCCTTAATGAGGCGTCGAAGACTAGTCGATCGCGCTCTGATCGTGCGTTCAAACTTTGAGCCTTTTATTTAAGGTAGCCTAAAAGCTAATTATCTACAAACAAACATTACTTAAAGCTAAAAATTACAAAATAAACGTATTATCCACTAGCACTTGTACAGAGTTGCTGTTTTAAGGCTGCCAGGAATCTATCAATTTTATTTATATTTCTGAGAACTTCTGGCAGGCGATTATATTCAACAACACCCCTGTATATATGATACTTCTCCTGGATCTATTTAATTAAAAAAATTTAATTCTTATCCCCAGTATTATGACTATGTATATTATACCCTCTTATTAAATATTTTGTTAATAAATTCTTATATGTATAATTCCAATTCAATTCATTCAACATACATACATATATATCCAAATCCAAATCCCGATAAGTCCATAAAACTCACTTGTTCGCAAACGCGGTTTTTCTGCTACAGACTTATTTGCTTGATGGCGTTTAAACTCATTTAAACTTAATTTTGTTGATAATAAACAAAATATTGAGATTAGAAACATAGACTTTTATCATAGTGCAATTGTCAGTTTTTGGAACTAACACTGATTTTCAATATTTTTTTACGGCGCACTTGGCGGTATTTGGAATAATTCAAGTATACGGCATCGTTTGAAAACATTCTTAGAACCAGAAAATATTTTATCCTCGTTTTTTATTATACATTGTGGACTTATCGGGATTTGGAACTAGGCGACTCATATATCTTATACTATGTATGTAGTTGATATATTGACATTTAAAATACTCCGCATAGCTTTATTTTGAAGTTTTTGCAACCCATCTTTAATTACCCTATTTAATAAATTTAAAAATGCACCACAGTATATAAAATGTGGACGAACAATTGCATTGTAAACTTTTGTATTTCAATATATGTAGTATACATATTTCTTAATCCACACGATAATCCGACTTTCTTCGCTACTTTTTGTAATAATCATCTCACCGTGTAATTTAAATTCTATCTTATTATCAAGTATTATTCTTAAATATTTAAAACTATTTCTAATGTAAGATCATATTAATATTAATATTTAAATTGGTATTATTAAAGTTTTTATAATTAATCATCATAGCTTTTGTTTTGTCAACATTTAATTTTAATTTATTATTACCAAACCAATTTTGTAAACAATTTAATTCCAAGTGTAATGTCTCAATTACTATATCTATGTATATTTTTATCTACGATACTGAGATATTTATACTTAAAGTAGAAACACTGGTGCTAGTAGTAACGCAACTCGAAACTTGTTCTGCTATTTGTGGAGTTATTTTTAAAGTTAGACTTCTGTTATTGACACAGTGTACATTGGCGTAGATAAGAAAATTTTTCAAAATTGTAACTTGATCCATTCATATAGTGAACCGTCATATCTTAAGTGAGTCTTATATGGTATCAACGTCGCTAAAAATTATTTAATCATTAAAAAAATCACAAAATACGCGCAATTTCACAGTATGACGAAATTCGGTACTTAAACCAAAAAAATTTAATAACCGCCGAAAGTGTACTAAAAAGTATTGCGCTTAAAGATTTTTATGAATTCGAGTGTCTCAGTATTAAAAAAAATGATGCCTAAATTGGAGCGGCCGAGTGAATGGTGACTTAATAAAACAAAAATTAGCCTATCGAGTTCAAATCCTCTGAAAAGTAGGAATCAAACGTCAGACAGCTTAACAAATCGAACTTTCGATTTCATATTTGTTTATGTACATAAGTCGGCATACATATTATACATACAATTCAATTGCATTGATTTTATAGCATTTTATACGGATGTTGTGTGTAATATAAATTTACAATAGAAACTACTCGAAAGAATCAAAGTTCACAAAGCAAAGATTCTATCATAGGAATACAATTTGTATGGATGGTGTTTACTCGTCGACTTCAATCGGTCAACCAAAGTTTGACCCGATGAAACTTTCACGCTCGAAAGATGAATAACAACTGTGGAACAAAAAAAATCACGTTTTTGTGTTACTCGAGCGGAGACTAGAAATTTATTACTAATTATGACCCACCAAATCCGAATATGATAATAAAAATTGTTGGTAAGCTTTCATTTGTGAGATATGAGCGTTTAAAAAAATGAATAATTTTCCCATTTTTTTTACTTTTGCAGTTTGTAACTCAAAATTTAGTGCTTTTGTGTTTAAAATGAGTATTCGAAACAATATTCAGATGTTTTTGATATTAATAAAATTTTGATTCGTATTTAAACGTGATTCTGACCCCAAACGCCCAACGCCACAACCACCTCTAAACGCAACTTCAAATCATCTACAGCTCAAATTTGTAGCTTAAATAAAAAAATAAAAATACAAATATAAAATACCAATCCTTATAAATGCATTAAAATAAAAAAAAAACAACGATACAATGTAACGCATAATAACACCGAAAAAAAGTTGAAAGAAAAAAAATATTTTTGACTTTTAAAAGTATTTTAAAGCTTTCAAATATAACAATTAATAGCAAACACATCCGACTATTATTTTCAATACTCATTTAGAGCACAACAATAATAAAGTTTGAGTTACAGACCGCAAAAGTAAAAAAAAATGGAAAAATTGACCATTTTATTAAACGCTCATACCTCACAAACAAAACCTAACCAACAAATTTCATTATCATATTCGGATTTAGTGGGTCAAACTTACATGGTAAAGATTGATTAATCTCCGCTGTGATAGTTTTGTTTTGTTGCACAGTGTAATCGGTCGACTTTTGACATTAACCAAAAAAAACCAAAGAAATAAATACAATTTTATTTAGTGATAGTGCAAACGTACTATTTTGGATTTTTTTCATGTAAAGTTTGACTAGTTTATGACTACCGCAAATGTAAAAACTTTCCATTTTTTTATACGCTTACATCTCATAAATAAGAGCTAACCGAAAAATTTCATCATCGTATTCGGATTCAGTGGGTTAAACTTAGTAAAGATTGACCAGTCTCCGTTCCGGTAGTTTTTTTTTTTGTTTCACAGTGTAATCGATCGACTTTTTAAGCCGCGTACTCATTAGCGAACACGAGCGCGTAATGTAATGCTCGTCAATGTGGACGCCGTGTACACATTCGCCGTGCAACCAACTGCGAACGACTTTCTATTCTCGGATAACGAGAATATTCTCTAAAAGATTATTCTCCGCGAATATTCTTTTATCTTGGTTATAAAACATCTCTAGATAGTTTAATAACTTTTTAGAAGATTCTGGGATATTTTCAGAATCTAATAGGAGTAATATGACTCTCTAGAGCAGTGGTCGGGAACCTTTTTCGCGCTAAGAGCCAAATTAGAACTTTTACACTTAGACACGATTGCAGTAAAAAAAAAAAATTACTACATATATTTTTGTAAACCTACATATTTGTGCAATTCTGATGAAAACTCATATTATTCGTGTAATCCGTATTCACCTCTCCCAAGAATTAGCCCGGAGTTTAGTGGGAGTTTACTGTATATTTGAGCAGATTTAGTATTTATTTATTTAAAATGCACGGTAGTCGATGGAGCCCAGGGTACATTGCATTATGTACATACAAATTTTGCCCCTCAGATTTATAAAATTTGTTGCATTACACGCTCACGTTCTCTAATCAGCACGCGCCTTTATGTATGTACATTCAACACTGTCACTATTTTGGATTTTTTTTTGCATGTAAAGTTTTACTAGTTTTACAACTTAATACTAATTATATATATAATAGGCGAAATCCGTCTGTCTGTCTGTCTGCTGATAACGCTCGCTAAGGAAAAATAATTAAAAAACCACCAGCACGACTGGGGTTCGAACCCACGACCTCAGGCTCGGGAAGAACGTCATTAGACCAATCTGCTAAAACCAGTTGTCGGTCGGGCCCTTTTTTTTTTAAAACATATCGTAACTCGGATTTACCTACAAAATGGATCGTGATTCTGCTAATGATACATAGATGACACTATAGAAACTATTATTTTTTTTTTTGTTTTGATTTTTACAAAATCACTTACAAAATTATAATCTATATATATATATAAATCAATGTCTGTCTGTCTGTCTGTTTGTTTGTCTGTCTCTTATAGGCTCCTAAACCACTCAACCGATCGCGATGAAACTTTCAGGACTTATTGTGATCATGCCGGGGATGGTTTCTGTGAAAAAAAATCAGGATAAAACGGGAACGGGCTTGCTCACGCGTCAGATAACGTACTAGGAACGGGAACGGGATCAGGATCGGGAACGGGACCGGGATCTGGAATCGGGAAAAAACGGGAACGGGAACAGGAACGGGCCTACTCACGCATCAGATAACGTACTAGGAACGGGAACGGTATCGGGCATTGCAACGCTTGCCGGGTCAGCTAGTTATTATATAAATAGTAAAGTAAAAAAAAATTTTTTTGAGTGGGTATCGATAGCATTCAATTAGTGGGGATCGTTATAATACATGGATGGCGCGATAAAAACTATTTTTTTTCGATCAATTAGTGGGGATCTCTATTAAAAAAGCGCTTTACGATATTTAAAATTCAGCGGGCGTTGATATTCAAAGGGCTTACACTAGTAAGCATATAATAAACGAGTCGCACATTAACACATCGCCATACTAAATTATCTTAAAATTTGCACCCACTTTGCGAGACATCCCCTCGCGCGCGTTGGCAGACGTAACGCTGTACACACACACACACACACACACACACATTAAAGTGAATTTCTCAGGTGATGATGAATTAACCGTGTATATTCATATACATAGGCATGTACAGGCAGTCTGCCTTTTACATAATATGACTTGACAGGCCGTCTAGTGAGAGAGCGGGATGTTTTTGTGTTTTGAGCGGGCGCGTCAACGCCAACTAATCCAGCCGCGAACAAACCCGGCACGGCCGGATGAAGTGGAAGACGACACGTCGCGTCTTCATACTGCTAATATATCACTTTGCGATTTCAAAACGAACCCCTATTTCCCATCCCCTACACCTAGGCGTCGTAGCCCTTTCGTTTCCGCCCTTTTCTCGCACCGGAAGTGACGAAAAGGCCGAAAAATGCCGCGTCGTCGGTACCATGGCGCCCGTACCGATTTCGCTTTAGTTTTTTCCACCCCCCCCGCGAGTAAAATATTCTCGATCGTATAACTGCAAGCCGAGGCTTTGATTCGCATCAAAAATTTGATCGATCGTAAACGTTGCAGGGTGGGTCGTTAGTGGCGTTTGATGGACCCATTGTGCAGCACTAGTGTGCAGCACAGTGGGCGGCAGTTATATCTGACGTCACGTTAAAAGTGCGCAAATCTATCGAATGCTCTACTGGTGATTTTAATATTGCGATACGAGTCGGCTAATAACAATGGTAACTGTGGGTTGGGTATAAAAAAAAATTCAATTCTTGGGGTCAGAGGGACGGGGACATCAGTGTTTATGCAAAGCAGAAAAATCAGCTTTACTAAGATTAATAAGATTAAGAAATGTACTATCCACATTTCAATAAATACAAAAGTATTAGTTTATAATGCAATTATTGTTCGTCCTCATTTTATATACGAGTCGCCTAGTTCCAAATCCCGATAAGTCCACAATATATAATAAAAAACGAGGATAAAATATTTTCTGGTTCTAAGAATGTTTTCAAACGATGCCTTATACTGCAGACTATGCGGAGTATTTTAAATGTCGATAGATTAACTACATAGTATAAGATGTGAATTTTTACCAAAATATTGCGATGAATATTTAATAAGAGGGTATAATATACACATTCATAATACTAGGAGTAAGAATAAGTTAATTATTTAAAATTGAGCAGATCCAGGAGAAGTATCTTGTACAGGGTGTTGTCGTATACAATGGCCTGCCAGAAGATCTCAGAAATACATACATATGTATAAACAAAATTAATAGATTCCCTGGCAGCCTTAAAACGGCACCTCTGTTTATTTATTTATTTACAAGCTAAACGCCCAAATTATTTACAAACGAAAATCAATTACAGTTGAAAATAATACGTGATATAAACATCCCATGTACATATATGTATAAAAAAAATAGTAATCAAACACCATCACCATCTCCGCTCAGTATTTGTGCCAATACATTATTTATATATTAAGCTATCTTGAATAAATAAAATGACATTATTTATTAAAAGTATCGACCTTTATATGCAAAGAACAACGTTTGGAAGCTTTTGAGGTTTTGGTCCTGGCGCAAAATGATGAGGGTGATCTGGACTAAAATGGAAAGGTACTGAGACATACTGGCTCCGATAAATGCAAAAAGGCAAATGGATGCATTGTGACAATAAGATGAATTTGCATTAATCACACTCGTGTACCGTGGTGATTTTTTTTATCCAAACATCATAGTGAAAAATAAAACAATTTTTTTTATTTTTTAGCTTAAATTTTCCTACTGTAAAAACAAACAGTAACGATAAAGTAAGATTATTTTCCTATTACTACTAACACACATTTATTGTAAAATGGATAATGGCCACTTGACCAGGAACCATTAGGATACGTTTTTTTAGTAAATAAGAAGTATTATGAACATAATATGGATAAATAAAAGTTTAATAAAAAAAAAAAATACCAAGAAAATAATAGGTGCACGAACGGTCCGATTCAACCAACTATGAGATCACGAATAGAAAAGCCACCGACTGAAATAGTTGGACAAAAGCCTCGCATACAAGGATCTGATCTTGAATTGCACATTGCATTAGTGAATTTTCAGTACGTATCGAAAAATGCAACGTCACTTTATGATTCACCATTATGATTGATGACGGATGTGCTTTGCAATATAGCGGCGACACTCACACACACAATGTATGTACTATGTAGGAAAAATTATTATCCGACGACGAAGTAAGGACAGGAGGAAATCGATTTCATCGACAAAACAACGTAATCTTTGAATCGTTAAACGTGCGGGAAATGAGCCGTGATAGAGATGCGAAAACGTTTCGCGAGCAAAACGCGCGATTTGCGCGCGACGAAGATCGTCGCGATCGATAAGTCTCTCGGTTTCACCGTATTATTATTAGAATGGAGAGCGCCCCGTGGATATTTGAACTGTCATACCGAGAGTATAGTTTAATGCGAAAACTTTGTCCGCGAACGGGTCGGTGGGGGGGGGCCTCAAAGTACGGTGTGGGTTGTCCGGGGGAGCTTCTTCCCCCTTCGAGAAAAAAAAAAAAAAAAAAAACCGCCTTTTTAATGCAATAATAATAATAGTAATACGAGAGGGGATCTGGGCCAAAGTTTCCGCACGAGTGGAATAAGCAAGCGTTGAGGGATGTTTTATTCGTTGAACCGATTTATGTGCGCACACATCCAGCAAGTTGTACCACTCGAGTGTATGTATGTATTCGGGTAACGGTTAAAGTTGTGTAAAATGTAAGACTCGAACAATATTGTAATTTCGTATAATTTTGTGCGAAAGTCGTATCGATCGTCGAAGTCTCCAAGAATGCAAAAAAAAAAAACGGCGGATTAAAGTATAATGACGAAACGCTACGTACGATACGTATCATCATTTTCAGCTATTCACCATCCACTGCTGGATGAAGGCCACTCTAATCCTCTTCCATTCCGGTTTTGTCTTGAGCAATCTGCATCCAATTGACTCCACACATCAGCCCATCTAACATTCGGTCTACTTTGTTTTCATTCACATTCTTCTCGCTATGTGTCCACTTCAACTTTTTCACACGTTCCACTATTATCAGCCACCTTACCCATGTATTCCTCTTACGATCTCTTCTTGTTATACCAAGCATACATCTTTCTATGCTTCTATGTTGTGCACTGGATCTTATACGTAGCTGCCATATCTCCCCAAAATTATATGAACGTCTTATTTATTCGTTGCAATTTAAACTTACATATGTATGTACATAGATGATTATTATGTTTCTATCGAAAATCATCTAATCAATGGTATCATCATTTTCAGCCGTTCACCATCCACTATATCTGCCACTTTGGTCATGCTTCTCACCCATGCATTCCTCTTACGATCTCTTCTTGTTATACCAAGCATACATCTTTCTATGCTTCTCTGTTGTGCACTGGATCTTATACGTAGCTGCCATATATATGTCTCCAAAATTATATGAACGTCTTATTTATTCGTTGCAATTTGAACTTATATATGTATGTACATACATAGATGATTATTATGTTTCTATCGAAAATCATCTAATCAACGGTATCATCATTTTCAGCCGTTCAACATCCACTATATCTGCCACTTTGGTCATGCTTCTCACCCATGTATTCCTCTTGCAATGTTTTCTTGTTATACCGAGCACACACTGGATTCTTGAATATAGCATCCAAGTTTTACATCCATACGTCATAACTGGCAGTACGAATTGGTCGTATTCTTTATTTTTTAAACATAGCGGAATTTTGGATTTAAAAACTATGTTCATTCTTACAAAAGCACTCCATCCTTTTACTTCTTTTTTACATCCGGTCATATTCACCGATTGTCCTAGGTGATGTGTTTATATGGAGCTTTCAAGTAAAATAATATTACTAATTCACATTCGTATATAGTGAATTTTTTAATACAACAGTTTTAAGGTTATTAGAAAGAATATAATTGAAAAGTTCTGCTAAGTTGAAACTTTATCTGATTCGTGTATCTTTTTTTTGGTTTTCAATTTTTTAGGGCATACAGTACTTCCTTGTCGTTGTGTTGATGTATAATTTATACACATTGGTTTTATTTTATATGCAACGATTGTATGTATGTAGGTCCACGACAGCGTGACGAATTTGAATTCAATAAATAAAAGATTGTAATGGCTCTCATTCGACGATTTTTCAATGGGAGTGTAAGTATGTAAATATGCGCAAAGTGTGCAAGTTTTATCGTGCAAACTTTGAACGCTGCAAATTTGCGACCTCATTTTCCGCAATTCCATACGATATTATACATATTAAACTTCGGAGACGGAAAACGCTTGATTAATTACACACGAAACGCATGCAAATTTCCCGCAGTAAACTTTGCGATTGGCTCGACATTTCGTTGCATTCAACTGTGAGAACTTAAATCGCATGCAAAAGTTTTCGACCGTGTTTACCGTAAACCAACCCTCTACAGTTTAATTTGAAAACAAACTATTGTTTTGAACCCGATAGACTCGACTTCGAATACACTGCGGGTAATAATAGTAGACGTAATCCTTATTGTTAATTTACGATTTCTCGAGTTTTATTTCTCGACGGAAAATCTACTACCCGTTTCCTAATTATTTCGTCGACTTTGATAATAATTACATTTACGGTTTTAGCTGGGCTTTGTCGGCGCGCGAGCTGCTATATCGCTTTCGAAACGATTATAATTTCAATTACAAACACGTCGTGAGTTTCGTTAATTATTCAAATGCGAAGCAGGTGAAATACGGTGAGGAAATTTTCTCGAAATCAACTAAACGCGCGCCCTAAAAGGTTATACACCGCTGATGTATTCCGAAAAATGATTATTCCTTAAATCACATCACCGTTTTTCTTTTATTATTGACAAATTATATATGTATATAACAGCCCAGATGTGTATTTCTGTTTGTCTGCTGATAACGCTCGCTGAGATAAATAATGAAAAAACACTTAACCGCGCGCGAGTGGGATTTGAACCCGAGATCACCAGTTAGAATCATCCAAACTAGATAATGACGAGCCTGCTGCAATTTGGCAATATTAATCCTCAATAAGTTGGATGAAGGCCTCTTCAATCCTCTCCCATTACTGTCTGTCGTGAGCAATCTGCATCCACTTGACTCGACACATCTTAATTCATCATTCCTTGCTTTCTTTCACATCCTCTCGAATACCATTCAAGTATCTTTCGCGTCCATCTGCCATTCATTCCTTTGGCAGATGCCACTCGATCCTTACCCATGTATTCCTCTTACAGTCCCTTCTTGTTATACTAAGCATTCATCTCTGTGTGCATCGGATCTTACGTAGCATTCTCGAATTCAGCATCCACGTTTCACATCAATACATCATAACTGGATGTTTAAACCGTAGTTTCATTCTTAGTGCTATTTATTATTCTTTACATTGGGGTCACATTCACTGATTGTCCTAAGTGTGAATAATTCTGAACTCTTTTTACAACGTGATTTATCTACAGCGACTGCGTACAAACTCGTTAAACATAATTTTAGTTTTATTAAGATTAATTTTATACCTATTTTATTGCTTAATTGTGTTGGGCTATTTTGTAAATGTACCGAGTCGGGTGAATACTATAAAGTAGTAATATACAACATTGTATATGAATTCGGTGCTCACTTTTAATTGAATTCGGAGTAATTGTGTCGCGTGATACTATAAAATAGTAATTATACTAATTAGTACATATGAGGCGTTGCCGATACGAAGGGCGAACTCTACATCGGGTCATTTTATTTTTACCATTCCATTCTCCTGCCTTCTTAGAATACACTGGTTGGTTTTTTTGTTTTGAGTTCTTTCATCATAACCGTATAAAAATAAAGCTTGAAACATAGAAAACCATCGCCATTGCACTGGGCGTGTTTTTCTGTAAATCGATGTTTTTCGAGTTCGCTTTCCGTATCCTCATATATGTATGTACACATATGTACATATGTATGTTCAACAGTATGCATTGTATATTAAATCGGATAAATGAATGTGATCGTGCGAAAATTCGACCTCGAGATTTCGACTGATTTGTATCGGGTATCATCCCCTGATAACGTTTTCATGATTTTTGAAAAATGTCTGTATGCCTGTGTACTTATGTGTGTGTGTGTGTCTGTATGTGTGCTTTCTCCGAAACTATCAAGTCTATCAAGCTCAAATTTCATATCTATTATTTTCACGTAAGGTGTAAGAGACATAAGGAATTTGGTCAACATTAGTCAACCGAAAGTAGGGTTTTTTTCTTGTAGAAAATTAAAAAAATTCTGTTTCCACAGAATATTTACGAAACTACTTCGGCGATGAAGTCGAAATTTCATGTTAGCCGTAAGAGATACTGTGATTTTGGTCAACACCTGACTACCGAAAGTGGCACGATTTTTTCGGCCTTTTAAATATGTAGTATCGTCACAATATTGTAATGCTGTAACTCTGAGAGAAATTGTTAGTTACGAAAAAATAAATCATTAAAATCAGCCAAGCGAAAGTTGGGTTTTTTTCTTGTAGAAAAGTCAAAAATCCTGTTACCACAAAATATTTCTGAAACTACTCACCCGATCAAGCTGAAAATTTATATTTATAATGTCCATATAAAATTTAAGATTTGATGAAAATCCGCCGACCGAAAGTGGTAGTTTTTCCTATTTGAATATACATACATATGTCGAAGACTTAAAAAATTAATTTTGTTACTCTTTGTATTCCTCAAATATATGGATAAAGTCATGGGTTGGCTACACTTGAATTTTTTTTTAAATTGAATTCAAGCCGATGGCCTTTCTGCAACAGTGTTAAACGAAAGTTGCGTATCGTTCACTCAATTTTTATTTGTTTTCAGCAGTGACTGGCCGCGGTAGTAATAGGGGTAGTAGTAGTAGTGTTTAACAACTTTGCGAGACTTAACGCCATTGCGCAAACGCTTGCGGATAAATTAGTGGAATTTATGGGGTACTATATTCGCTTCGGTGGTGGTTGTAAGGGTAGAATTTGACGTGTTTAGACCTCGATTAACGTCGGAAACGCGCTAATAGAACCCTACAACACCGTTCCGATCGTTATACAAGACCTACACACATATGTACATACAATATCCCTTCGAAATTGATTGACATCTTCGAATCTTCGCATCTCCCGCTCGATATACAACATATTTTTTTTATTTTTTTTTCATCTCGTAGCATGCCAGTGGGGTTTTGCACGAGCGAATCATCGCACTTGGTCGCACCTAAGCGTTTGTGCAATGTCCGCGTTGCAGCCAAATGGCTATCGACCCGTGCTTTTGGTTCACGGGGCGAACGATAACACTAAAGGCGACACAATACCGAGCGAAATACGACATTCGGTGTTGGAATTTATGCCGATTTTGTACAATTTTCCGAATATAAAACGTGTCGTCTTTCGACACAACCTACGGTGGGATTCGACGCGACTTTCGTTCGACCCCTAGACGAGATCGCTTTTGGCGCGCTTTGCACTTTTAAGGTAGGGCGCGATTCACAATTTCGTTGGCGACTTTTAGGTTATCTTAACGAGAATTTTGCGGCTTAAAATTTATCGTCTTATTACTGGAAGAGACGAACATACTATGTGATCGTCAGTTTTGAGTATTTTTATTATTATATGGACTTAAAAAAAAAATCATAAAGTTTGTCGCGGGTGAATCGAAAATTTCATGTAAAATAGTGAGAATACTGACGCCCTCTAGATGAAATAAATCAACATCCACTGCTGGATGAAGGCCTCTCCTAGAAGGAGGAATCTGCATCCACTTGACACCTCATATTATTCTCAATTCTTCAGCCCATCGTCAAACTACGTATCACTATTCTATTGATCTACAATTTAACGTGTGCGATTTGAATGTTTATAAATAAACTATGTACGTATGATTGGATCAAGTCAGTGTTGTTAACATCAGATACAGCACACCATACATGCTACAATTCATAGGTATACCTCTTAACGTCTCTGGTCGCGTAAGCGACAAGTGAATCTTAAATTACTGTACACGTGTACATCCATTGCAATGCTTAAGAACGAGCTTTTACTAATACGAAAAAATCTGACGAAATTCTCTATCTTATCATTTTCAGCGGTTCACCATCCACTGCTGGATGAAGGCCTCTCCAATCCTCTTCAATTCCTGTCTGTTTTGTGCAATCTGCATCCAGTCCACTTGAACTTTTTCACACATTCCGCTATATCTGTCAATTTGGTCATACTTCTTACCCATGCATTCCTCTTGCGATCACTTCTTGTTATATCAAGCATACATCTTTCCATGCTTCTCTGTGTGTCTTCTTTTTTATATACATATATAATAGCCGAAATCCGTCTGTCTGTCTGCTGATAACGCTCGCCGAGGTAAATGATTAAAAGACACAAACCTTCCGCGCGTAGCATCCACGTTTCACATTCATAACTGGCAGTACGCATTGGTCGTATGCCTTATTTTTTAAGCACAGAGTAATGTTCGATTTAAAATTTGTTCATTCTTCCAAAAGTACTCCATTTATTTTTATTTACATCCAGTCATAGTCACCAATTGTCGTAAGTATAAACAACTATCAACTCTCTCTACACTATGATTATCTACTGTGACTACGCCATGCGTGCAAAATTCATTAAACGGATAAAATAAGCAGGATTAAATTAATACTATGGGTTACGTTACTACGAACGTTGTGTGTAATGTTTGAATGGTGTCGGCTTATTTTTCAAATAGGGTCTGCTTTGAAAAATTGTTTTTGTGTATAAAAATAGGTCAATTGATATTTTTTATCAAAGATAATATCTCGGCGCGCTGTTTCGATGTTCGAGCTTAGTGTGAAAATTTTCGTACTTTATTGTATCTAATCTGTGCGAGCTAACTTTGCACTTTTTAATATGCAACCGAGCGTGTATAGTTTCAGCTGTAAAAAGCAACGGTTATGGGTCCGAGGTAGAACTCGCCGGTGTAAATTTTACTTATGTGCACACGAAGAGTACAAACTTGGAGGTTCGAATCACCGGAAAGCATACACACTCTACTTCTACTATGTACCTATATATGTACATACATATATATGTATATACACCTTTTTATTTAAGTAAAAAACTAAACGGTTAATATTTTTTACATTCAGACTGTCGAGTTCAATGGTTGAGTAATTAAAGTTGTTGCCATTGTGAAGAGTCTCACTGTATTCCGTTGGAAAAATTTAATCTATTCAAATGCAGTTGTAAAATTAGATTTTACTGTAAGATATAATCTACGACGATTTTGCAAACAGCTTTAGCGCCGTTTCTGATCTCTCTTTCCATTTTACGTATGTACGTATGTATGTATGTAAACTCACTTTAGGAATATTAAACTGTACGTGCTGTATGATCTGTGAGCGTGCACGTGGTAAATATCAACGCTTTTCCAACTGTGTTTGCAAATTTAATACATTTGCAAGAAAATTGAAAACTTGATGCATTTGTAATAACAAAGAGGATATGTTACTTCATTCTGTTTTATTAAAAGTGTAAAAATCGTCAAAATAACAATAATTTCGAATAAAGTAACGAAAGTACATATGTACATAGTCGCTTAATCGTTGTGTCAAGTTTTCATTCGATTTCGAAAAACGTTGATATCAAATTGGCGATTACAATAAAACGACCAATTTGCACATGTCTGAAAATTACCGTCGAACAATTTGAAAAAGGATCAATTGGAACGCTCGATCAAAAAAATAATATTGTATATCCGATTATTCAAAATGTTAATCACTACCGGATGCATAAAATATCCTATTTTTTTATTTTTATACTAACTTTCTTTTTCTAAAGGTGGCGTATGTGTGTACTTGAAATCAAGCATTAGTTCTTCACTAGTTGACAAGCATTTAACCTTTTGTCATAACGAACTGGGGCAAGATATTCTCTAGTGGTTTCCCGCTGCTTTTTGGATGTGAGGAAGGGAGAGAATGAACGGAAAATGATTTGGTTGTACTAATTTCATGGAACCGTCTCACAACTAACTTTGATAAATTGACAAATTCTAACAGAAGACTGCCGATCTGGATATATGTATGTAGTAATATCTAAATGTTGACAATGAAGATATTTGAGGTTAAAAGCCGCCTAGAAAACCTTTCAACATACGGGGATCAAACCCTGAACCTTCACTCATGAGACTAACGCCCTAACCACTTATATATATAGCTATCGCCTGGCTTTATATATACATATTATATGTATATATATATATTTTTTTTTCAGTTGAGTATGATGCTATCTGTTCTCCTCGGGACATTCGGCACATTTTTTTCTTTCTTTCCTAGTTAGAGGTCTAAGGGATCCCCTTTCTTCAGTCTCGTTACTGGTTTGTTGGTTAGTAACTACCTGGCCAGATTTTTGAGGTTGTTTTCCAGTCTGGCTTTATATATGTAGGTTGACTAACAATTTTTCAACTACATATTTCATACTGATGATAACGTAATCAACGCTTATAGTAAGCCCGTTGAATATCAACGGAGCGTCGAACTGGCGTCCCGGGTTCGATCCCCACTCATTCTGGTCTTTTAATTAATTTTCCTCATTTCCTATTTATTTTAATTACAGGTAATGTTTAAAAAAAAAAGGACTAAATCGACCAAGGGCGATAGAGTATAGCGTTAGCGTGATTACTCTCGAGCTTGCGGTCCTCGGTTCGATCCCCCACTCTTTCTGGTTTTTTAATAATTTTTTCTCAGCGAGCGTTATCAGCAGACAGACAGACAAACAGACGGATTTCGGCTATTATATATATACTAGTGTAAGCCCGTTGAATATCAACGCCCGCTGAATTTTGAATATCGTAAAGCGCTTTTTTAATTGATCGCACGGTTGTAAGTGACAAAAAAAATAATAATTTTTATAGCGCCATCTATGTATTATAGCAATCCCCACTAATTGATCGCACGGTATCGATTTTTTTTTTTTACTTTACTATTTATATTATAATTATTAATTATTATATATACAATTTTGTAAAAATCAAAAAACAAAAAAAAAGTAATAGTTTCTATGGTGCCATCTATGTATTATTAGCAGAATCCCTTTTGTAGGTAACGCCGACTCACGATATGTTAAAAAAAAAAAGGACTAAACCGACCAAGGGTGATAGAGTAAGCGTTAGCGTGATGACTCTCGAGCTTGCGGTCGTGGGTTCGATCCCCCAATCGTTCTGGTGGTTTTTTAATATTTTTTCCTCAGCGAGCGTTATCAGCAGACAGACAGACAGACGGATTTCGGCTATTACATATAATATATATATATATATATATATATATGTATGTATATAATAATATCACTTCCTAAAAACATTATGTACCTACATATATTGAATATCAAAATCAATCAAACGTGCCACATGTTTTCATCGTGGCCAGAGAAAGACCGTAGCACGGCAACGATCCGAGATACGATAATAAAATAATAAAGGGAATAAAGGGGGCTGAAGCAAAGTTCCACGTTTTTCAATCAAAACATTATGAAGGCGGTCGGTCGTCTTTAATGATTTATGACTGTCGGCGACATTTTAATATACCGGCGGCGCCGCGTTTCCGGTTTAATTAATCTCAGATCGAGATCGGACACGCCCAGACTCCGGTGGAAAATTTTTCTAAAGGGAATTTTCTTCGGCAGACGGTCCTGGACTCTGGTAATTTGTGGCCCGCCATCAATTAGGCGACCGCAGAAACTCCCGAAAGCCGGAAACTATTCACAGACTCGCACAATCTCCGGCCAAAATCCGGATTGTTTGCCGACTGTTCGGACAGCGAGATTCTCGATGGCTTCCGGTCAATACTTCCGGTCGGTGCGAGACCGCAAATCATAGCGTGTGCCAAAATTAGACGTCACACGTGTACCATTCATTTTTTAACGTTTCATACATACGCAATATTTTACGATTGATTATACATACATACATACATGAAGTCCTGAATCTGTACTGTGTGTTTTGAATTTTATGTGTCAATAAATTTTATCCAAAAATATTTTGCTTTATTTATAAATCACGACGAACGAAACTTGTAATATAATTTTAATTAATTAAATTTTTCACTTTCTCAAAGAATATATCCTTATCTTTGTATGCAATTTATTAAAAAAATTGTATTGTTTGCCACATCGTACATATGTATTGTGGTTCATTATTTAATATGTTAGATAAGTCAACTAGAGCTAGATTGCAAATATTACAAAATAGAGGTGTGATCATCTATTTTATACTAGTATAAAATAGATGATGTTTGAATTTGATTGGTTGAATGTGAATGATACATTGCTTAAGCTAATTATATAATCCTTAACTAAGTACCTGTACAGAGATGTTTTTTTAAGACATTTTTAGGAATAGTTTTGGAACTTCTAATTCCATCCGGCAGTCTATTATACTCCAAAACACCTCTGTACAAGATGCTTCTCCTATTTCTATTTATTTTAACATTTTTTTATAGTTAAATTATTTTTATTCCTTAAATTATATTCACATACATCCATTCCTCCCACAATAAATTTACTAAAATATGTGAATATAATTTAAGGAATAAAAATGATTTAACTATAAAAAATGTTTACGCGTAAAAATAAATAGGAGAAGCATCGTGTACAAAGGTGTTTTGTAATATAATAGACTGCCGGATGTCTAAAAAATACATCTCTGTATAGGTGCTTAGTTAAGGATTATCTAATTAGCTTTACTATATTATATAAATAAATAAATAAAATTTATGTATTGAGATGTTAAAATAAAATGTGAACATTTTCTAAGCCCCTGCACTTACGTTGGAGAAAGTCAATGCATAACAACTAAAATTGATATAATATACAGTAAAATTTCCCTGTCCTTGACGTTAATCAATAATTAATTAGCTTTTAAATCAACCCATTGTCTTGAATTAGACACAAATCGACGGGCGAGCGGAATAAATATTACAAAATTAAAAGATTTGATAATTGATTCAGATGAAAGTCAGAAAAATGCATCATGACATTTGTAACGCGCTTATTTTATTTAAGTATTTCATCTAATTACTATTTTCGTATCGTTAAATTAATCAATGGTCATAATATGTAGGTTATATTTGAAATCGTATAACCAAACGATCCACAGTATGATCATTTAACTATCACCAACTTTCTCCATTGTATGTATAGGTATAGACGCGGTATAATATCGGCTTAAGCCATAATAGTGTCCGTAATATAGTGTAAGCAAATCAACCCCAATTATCCATTAGTTTGATTGAACGCATAACCCATAGATAATCGGCTAATCTGACCTACTGATCTAGATTCGATCATTAGACGTTGGTTGGCCATTTCGACATCATCCGAAAGAGTGTCGTTTTCGGTTCCGGAACTAAAACGAAAAACTTTTTCGATTCGGGATTCGCTTTTTTGGCCAAGTGTATATGTACGCTTGCGGTTTTTTCAAACGTAAATAATAATATTGGAAACGATCTCCGTTCAGTATTTTCTCATTGCGAAAAACATACAGTGTTTTTTTTTTTTGGGTCCGTATAAGCACTGTGTATAGTTTTAAATAGTATCTGTTCTTGTTCGTCGTGTATATTCGAAGATTTGTTTCATCAATATATATGGACATATAATGTATTCCATGCCTACTATTATTACACACCAAATGTACCTAGGGAATATGAACGATTCCCTTAACCCCAAAGTCAATTCATATACAATATACAGACCGAGAGCTGGTGTAATAATTTATAATGTAATCGAATTGTATATGAAGTGTTAATGCAATTAACTTAAATTTACATTCATCTTGTGATAAGTTTTGTGAAAGAATAAATGTCATAGTACAAAAAAGAGAAATTCAAATTTTGAATATAATATTATGTATAATAAAGAAAATGATGTATTTATAAGAACATTTTAATTTTGCACAATGAGAAATTTACTCGTTTCGTCTGCGTATCGATTTGTACATTATTTCGACGCATTAGCTTAGAAAATATTTACCTTTCGTTAAAATATTCCAGCGCAGAAGCGGTTAACGATAACAATCTGAATTAAATTATATTAAAGACGAGCGTATTAGCCTATAATTAAAGGTAAAATTAATAACGCTTCATTCATTTTCATTAATAAAATCGACTTGCTTCGGCCGGGTATCGATTCGCCCCCACTTCAATACAAAACACTTGACTTTAATTGAAATATCGTAGCACGGGAACAGCTCTCGATAAAAATGTGAATTAATTACTATTTAAAGACGAGAGTATATACATACATAATCTATATAAGATTAATTATTTTGTGTTTGTTTATTCGTTATATATTCCGTTACCGTTTGACCAATCGGCACGTAGCTTTGCAGAGGCAATTCCTACTATCCGGCACATGGTGTACTTCCTTTACACAGTACGCCGTTTTTAATGTATTGACTGATTTTTTGTAAGGTTGATAACACTCAGAATGTCGTCAGTATTTTTAAATGTATGTTTTTGAGTGAATTTTTATAAGATTTGGGCGTGTAATGGAGATATTCTACGTTTACTTTGAAATTGGTATCGAAATGCTCAATTTCTTCAGTTACGTTTTTGTTTTCTAAAATGTCTCCAAAAGAACCTTTCGAAACAGTATTTCTACAATTAATATACAGCTATAAAAAGTGTTTCATCATCATCATCATCATTTTTAGCCGTTCACCATCCACTGCTGGATGAAGGCCTCTCAAATCCTCTAACATTCCTGTCTGTTTTGAGCAATCGGCATCCAGTTGACTTCACACATTATTATACTCAATTTATCAACCCATCGTCCACTCGGTCTACCTTGCTTTCTTTCACATCCTCTCGGATACCATTCCAGTATTTCACGCGTCCATCTGCCATCCATTCTTCTCGCTATGTGTCCAATTAAACTTGTTCGCACGTTCCGCTATATCTGCCACCTCGGTCATGCTTCTTACCCATGTATTCCTCTTACGATCTCTTCTCGTTATACCGAGCATATATACACACATCTGTGTGCACGTTTCACATTCACACATCATAAGTGTCTTAATTTTTAAGCATAGCGGAATATATCATGGAAAAGAACCCCATCCTAATTTCATTCTTCCTTTACAACCGGTCATATTCACCAATTGTCCTGGGTATAAATAACTATCAACTATCTCTACAATATGATTATTGTAGATTCTAGTCTACAAATACGCAATGCTTGCGCGTATACTACAAAAGCAAACATACAACACGCAAGACCATTCTTGAATTTTGCATCCAAGTTTCACATCCATACCTCATAACTGGCAGTACGCATTGGTCGTACGGCCTTCTTTTTTAAGCATAGCGGAATGTTGGATTTAATAACTTGTATGTATGTTCATTCTTTCAAAAGAACTCCATCCTAGTTTTATTTCTTCTTCTTTTAATTTATGTAGTAGATAAAAATATGGAAGTAATTATAGAAATATTAAACTTAGAATTAAACTGTTTACAAAGTTGGTTATTTAGTAATAAATTAAAATTAAATATTGATAAAACTAAAGCAATGCTAATTAATTATAGAAATTTTAATAGTGCTAATTTGAATATAAATATAAATGATAGAAGATTAGAAATAGTTAATAGTTTTAAATATTTAGGAGTAAATACTTGATCATAAGTTGGATTTTAAATTACACGGGGATATGATTATAAAAAAAGTAGCGAAGAAAGTAGGATTATTATGTAGATTAAGAAAAATACTATCAAAAAATACAAAGATATTAGTATATAATGCAATAGTTCGTCCTCATTTTATGTATTGCGGCTCTTTCTTAAATTTAGTAAATAAGTCAATTAAAGATAGAATGCAAAAATTGAAAAATAGAGCTATGCGAATTATTTTGAATGTGAATAGATTAACTAGTGTAAGAAATATGTTGAAATAATTGAATTGGATGAATGTAAGTGAAACGTTAAAAGTGTGCATGTTAGTATATATTTTTAAGTTAGATAAGAGTCTATTACAAAAATATTTTGATAACTATTTAATATACATAATTATAATACTAGGGGTAAGAATTAGTTAATAGTTAAGAATTTAAAATTAAGTAGATCTAGGAGAAGTATCTTGTACAGGGGTGTGGTTGAATATAATGGACTGCCAGATGGTCTGAGATAAATAAACCAAGTGGACAAATTCCCGGCAGCCTTAAAACGGCACCTTTGTACATGTACTAATAGATGGATAAGTTTATTTTATAATTTTAGCTTTAAGATACTTTTTGTGTTAAGCTAGTTAGCTTATTAAGCTACTCTAAATAAATAAATAAATAAATTCTTTACATCCGGTCATATCGACCAATTGTCCTGGGTATAAATAACTATCGACTATCTGTACAGTACGTTTTGCGTGCAAAATTCACTAAACATAATTTTAGTTTTACTAAAACTAATTTTTAAGCCTACTTTCATACTTTTGTTAGGAAGTTTTTATTCACAACAAAAATGTTAAAATGTTCCTTAATGCTACGTGGACTTATCCAAGTACGTACATGCACACTGCATAGTTCAAGGGATTTTTTTTTGATTTCGTTCGCCTTTTTCACCCCAGCTGAGATGAAGGGGGTGCGAAGGGGAATGATGGTAGCAAGCTTTGGGCATCATCAAGTGTCTATCGATCCCTTTTGTGTAGAAGAGGGCCCCCGCTTTGGCGAACGGCGTCTTTGAAATCTGACTCGATTCTGGGGGGGGCTTCTGTGTTCTGCTCGAGGGTTTTAGGCCAAGGGGTTTTTGGTTTCTTTATTTCGCATTGGAGCTGTCTTCGTAGTGGCTTCGCATGGGCATTACGAGAAGCCTTACGTTCCATTAGGGCTCGAAAGGGAATGACCATTCGGTGGACTTCCCCATACCACTCACCCACCCATTCCTTTGCATTACCTCTTGTACATATAAGTATATATTGGTGTATATGTGTGTGTGTGTATGTGGCATTTCTCGCCGGGCTGTTTGTTTCTATCCAAAAGGTCAAGAATAATGGTTTGACTGCGGGAGCTTTCCAGCTTTCAGAGCCACTTTGACTTGCGACTCCCAAAACTCGAATAAAAACCCCCACTCTCCGCCAACGCAAGTTCGAAATGTGCCAAAAGTATTGAATTCGAACGAGGAGAGCTTAAATGTAAACACGGAATTAGTTTTCCTTTGAATTTTTGCATTCCAGTTTATTTGCAATGGAATTTTGAATCAAAGGTGAATATTTTGTATGAACGTGCCTTGATATGAGGGCAAAATGATAAGTGAGTCGCCTAGTTCCGAATCCCGATAAGTCCATAAAACTCACTTGTTCGCAAACGCGGTTTTTCTGCTACAGACTTATTTGCTTGACGGCGTTTAAACTCATTTAAACTTAATTTTGTTGATATTAAACAAAATATTGAGATTAGAAACATGGACTTGTCGTTGTTTGTTTCTAAATATGGCTTTTATCATAGTGCAAGTGTCAGTTTTTGGAACTAACACTGATTTTCAATATTTTTTTACGGCGCACTTGGCGGTTTTTGGAATAATTCAAGTATAAGGCATCGTTTGAAAACATTCTTAGAACTAGAAAATATTTTATCCTCGTTTTTTATATATTGTGGACTTATCGGGCTTTGGCGACTCAAGTTAGCTTTGCATTAATAATTATAAAATTCGAGGATGTTACGCAAGATCCAGTGCACACAGAGAAGCATGGAAAGATGTATGCTCGGTATAACGAGATCGTAAGAGGAAGGTAGTAGATATAGCGGAACGTGTGAACAAGTTCATTTGGACAGGCGAAATACTGGAATTGTATGGAGTTGAAAAAACTGGATGCAAATCACTCAAGACAGACTGGAATGGAAGAGGATTGGAGAGATTTAAATTCAATATTCCTCTGTGCTTAAAAAATAAAGTATACGACCAATGCGTACTGCCAGTTATGGATGTGAAACGTGGATGCTGAATTCAAGAATGCTACGTAAGCATGAAAAGATGTACGTATGCTTGGTATAACAAGAAGAGATCGCAAGATTAATACATGGGTAACAAGTATGACCAAAGTGGCAGATATACATAGCAGAACGTGTGAAAAAGTTGAAGTGGGTTCGAGTAACAGCATAACGAGTCAAGTGGATGCAGATTGCTCAAGACAGACAGGAGTAGAATAGGATTGGAGAGGCCTTCATCCAACAGTGGATGGTGAACGGCTGAAAATGATAAAGATAATAAAATCTCTTATTGTATTAAAAGAGTTTAAATGAGATTTTCAACATACATAATAATGCGTCGTTTCTATGCTAGGGAATTTTTTAATTAAAACAAAATATTTCGCATGAACTTCGCCTAATGTACACATATACATATGTATGTATACACATGGTATAAGTTTATATCTCATTTTTAATTCATTGAAAATTAACGTTTAAATATTTCAACATGCTTCAATTGGTAATTAATTCAAATTCATGTAATACGCCGTTTCATTTTTGAATGTCTAATCGATTTTATGTGTATGCAATATAATAATCAATTAGGATAGTACATAATGTGTATGCATACATAAATTAATATATTCGATGTGTTGTATTCTTAAGTTTTGTTTGTAAGATATACGTACATACTTTAAGCGTTTAGTTAAACATAGTTTAGATACAAAATTGACAGCCATGGTGTATGTAGGTAGTTATGTATGTAGGTACATACATTTAAATTCCAAATATCAATTAGCTTATCCGATGTGAAAAATTTCATGTACACGAAACGATTCGAATTTTTCTGCGGATAATTGACAGTGGGGCGCTCCAGCTCGGAACATCGGTTATTTCGATTAAATAAATGTCGTAATTGGCCCAATTTAGAAATGAAAATTATTTTCCGAAACGTTCATCTTCCCTCGTGCTCCCTCGCGTATTTTATTTGTATAATTTATGTAAATTCTCAAAATGAAAACGAAGTCGATTTAATAATGCGATACGATCACGTAATAGAGAAATTATCATTACAAAAAACACACACTGAAAATTCTGTCGTTGAGAGAAAACACGAGACTAATTCAATACAATCACTAGTTATATTCACGTTCCTAACATGGATTACATAACAAGTTATGTAATGATCACGTATAAAATATCAAATCAATCGCTAGGCTACCAATGGTTTACCTCGCATTCGACTTACAATTTGAAATGTTATAAAATGGACTCGTTTTCAATCGAAACTCACCGATTTTATTAACATTACAATGCGGTTAGATTGAGAATGATTGTGTATGCCAGATTTATTTGTTTCATTTTTCGTACACTGATTGATGCAGACTCAATTTTCACCGCGTTATTTCGTCTTAAATGTATTCAAATTTTGAACGAGTTCTATGATTCGATTCGCGCAATTTTTCGCATGAATCGAAAGGGGGATTTATTTTCTTCAAATTTGTATGTATGTATGTATGTGTGTATATGTGGTATGCTTCTAAAAGAACCCATATAAAATACAATTCAAATGAAATAATGATATCGTCAGAACAATCAGCTTTTTAACCATGTTGCAACTAAATGTGTATATGAGTCGCCTAGTTCCAAATCCCGATAAGTCCACAATATATAAAAAAACGAGGATAAAATATTTTCTGGTTCTAAGAATGTTTTCAAACGATGCCTTATACTTGAATTATTCCAAATACCGCCAAGTGCGCCGTAAAAAAATATTGAAAATCAGTGTTAGTTCCCAAAACTGACAATTGCACTATGATAAAAGCTGATAAAAGCTATATTTAGAAACAAACAACGATAAGCCCATGTTTCTAATCTAAATATTTTGTTTAATATCAACAAAATTAAGTTTAAATGAGTTTAAACGCCATCAAGCAAATAAGTCTGTAGCAGAAAAACCACGTTTGCGAACAAATGAGTTTTATGGACTTATCGGGATTTGGAACTAGGCGACTCATATGTATGTTTAGATTAGTAATTTTAGAACTTAACTTTTATACTCGCCTACTTGAGGCGTTTGAATTCGTTTGACAACAAGTCACAAATGTTCAATTGAGACAATCTCATTGTGTGGATTAGATTTTTAATTAAGTTTCACGTGATTTTTCTGTGCGAAATATTATATTGAACGGCGGTAAATGTTTCTGAACGCTTAAAAATATTTTTTAAAAATGAAAAAAAGCGTATTGTACGACGTTCGCGACGGCCACGCTTGTAATTCTCAATTAAAGAGCCATAATAATGCTGCGAAGAAACGAGCAGAGGGAAAAAAATGGATTAATTCAGTGGCTTAAATTTTTCGTAGCGGCTCACAGTGGACGCTTTGTAATCTTGGCTTAATGCAACATTACTCGCAAAAAGCTCCCGGACAAAACAGTTCTGCTTTTGAACATTTTTTTTTTCGCCAAAAGCACAGTCTCGACAAATGGCGTTTTAAATCGAGTGCCCCGTGTCGCTTGAAATCCTCACTCGATAGTTAAAATTCCAAAATCCAGATTAAACTTCAACTTGACACATGGTACAATCCCACGAATCGAACGTATGTATCTCAAAATTGAGCATAAATTTGATAGAAAATAATAAATTAGTGTCACGGTGTAATTTAACGGAAAAAAAATGTGCACAAAAGGTGTAACGGAAAATCGTACCGGTTGATTGACGTTTATCATTAACGGGCCCAATCAAAGTTTATCGAGAAATGTCGCTTATAAATTTTCAATTACCTACTAAGATGTTTTCTCCTCAGCTTTCAAATTGAAGCGAGTCACCGAAAACGAGATAATGTTTAATTTTAGACGATGCCGTTTCTTATTTTAACCCCTTGCGGTCAATTACACTTTTTACGCCGAGTTAATGACGTCAAATACGAGGCATTTTTCACGGAGCTCGATACTAGTATGAACTTAATGTTCAAGTGAATTAATGCTATTTATGTAAGTTTCAGAGTGTCGCTCTGGGCTCAATTTTGTGTTGCAGTAAACGAAAATTATAATACTACATACACGAACGTGGCAAAGCTTATAATTCAATAGCGCATCTATAGCTTGTATTGATATTTTCGTAATAGTAAATTGTTTCAACGTATTTAAAATTTGAAATGAATAATCAACATCGCTTTGTAGTTAAGATTCAAGTATTCGATATAGTAAATGGTGTACCCACGCATCTGAAATTAGTAGAAAATCGTTTCGTGAACCTAAAAAGTACTCATTTTGAATTAATTCAATATAATTTATATGTAACTGACTATATTATGTTACCATCATCATTTTCAACCGTTCACCATCCACCGCTGGATGAAGGCCTCTCCAATCCCTTCCCATTCCTGTCTGTCTTGAGCAATCTGCATCTAGTTACATTCTCATACTCTACACATTCTTATCTATTCATCAGCCCATCGTCCACTCGGTCTAACTTGCTTTCTTTCACATCCTCTCGGATACCATTCCAGTGTTTCTCGCGTCCCTCTTTTTATCGCCGTGTTCACTTCAACTTTTACACACGTTCCGCTATATCTGCCACCTTGGTCATGCTTCTTACCCATGTATTCCTCTTACGATGTCTTCTTATTATACAGAGCATAGTATATATTTCCATGCTTCTCTGCATGCACTGGATCTAACGTAACATTATTGAATTTAGCATCCAAGTTTCACAGCCATACGTCATAACTGGCAGTATGTCTTCTTTTTTAAGCATAGCGGAATGTTTTATTTATAAACAATGTTCATTCTTCCAAAAGCACTCCATCCTGGTTTCATTCTTCGTTTTATTTCTTCTTCTTTACAACCAGTCATATTCACCAATTGTCCTAGGTATAAATAACTATCTCGAATATGCTTATCTAAAGTGACTACGTTTTGTCATATTATGTTATATGAAATTTAAAATTTTGTTATAATATTTTCCACTGAAATTTTTTGTTTGATAAAAACCTATGAATCGCTTAGGCCATGGTTTCAATTATACATACAGATAAAAACGCAAATAGTCGCAGTGTATTCTTCACCGGTAGATGATAAAGTTTTATAAACGCGAAGTAAGCGGGCTTGGTTCATTTTCAGCGACGGATGTATCCATAAAAATGATTTCTTACATACGAAACGAGAACCGCTTCGGCTGAAAGTATCAAATATGATAATGTTGACGTCTCTTTTGCGATGTACTCTATTTGAATGTACGCAAACACAATTTGCATACATTGCCGAGAGCGCCCCTCGACTTTAACAATAATTTTTACTTATGTATTTTCGTTGTATGTACATATATATGTATGTGTATACATATATATATATCTATTTTGCGAATCGTCGGTTTGCGATTCGTAACGAGATAACTCGTCACAAACGCCGACAGGTGTCTGACAATGAAAAACCCGTAACTTGTCGACGATGAAATAAAAATAAAACTCTTTTGAGGCGCGCCGAATGTTTCGCTAAATTAAATACATATTTATGACCTGAATGTGTCATAATTGTGTCGCAGTATATATGTATGTATGTTTATTTATATCGACCGGTTGAGACGAACGAAAACACTTACATTTCCGCGGTTGAAAAGAAAAATGCGGATGGCTGCGTGTTTGACGATGTAATTAATTACGCCGAAAATGGCTGAACAGTTCGTCAAAGTAACTTGTTTAATTATTTATAATCGCCATTTTTATTTTGTCCAATTTAATTAGCGTTCGTATACAACAACAAACTGTACGGCGATCATTTTTTATAATTCAAATTAAATTTAAAATGTTGATATTCAGTAAAATGTACACAACATTATACCGTTTTGTCAATACAAAATTTTAGATTGTAGTCAATTTCGAATTAACCACCGTACAACAATCTATTAAATTGATTATATTTGTCGTAATAGTACACTCCATTCATTGGAATATTCGTTAATATATCATTATACAACTACACAATTGCTTGTAATGAATTTTGAATGATACTGAAGCCAACGCGATGTATATTCAATTATAATTGTTTCCATTTTAAGACGCACTGAATTATTCTATAATAAAATACACCAATTGAATGTTGCAAAACGTTACACACACATTTAACAATGTGTGTCGTTTGTTGTTTAATTAAAAACTAACGTATATTCGATGCTTTCAAATTAAAATTTTAATACACTATACAAGTATAAAAAATCTCGAGGTTGAATTTTCGTCGATACTGTGTATGTACATACATATGTATTGTCTGCATAAAGTTTTTGGATAAATTATGAAATGAAAGTTTTTTTGGTCCACCTCATACTATAGCGTCTAAAAACACTAAAAAAGAATACTCGTTTAATTGTAAAATAATAATACAATTTTTTCATACATTGATTAGTTGACTTAATTAGGTTAAGTACCACTTCCGATTGACGAAAATTTTTGTATACCTCGTTAAACACCAGACTCAAGCTCAAGTGTCGTAAAATTAATGAATTTTGAGATATAGCTATGTCACACACAGCCACACAGACATTTTCCAAGAATCATGAAAACGTGCTCAAAGGACGATACCTGATACGTATCCGTCAAAATCTCGAGGTAGAATTTTCGACAACAACAACGATCCTTCATCTATGTATGTATGTACATACTACGTACATGGATAAAGTCAAAATTAACAAGCTGCGCGTTTAGTTTAGTGTATTTTCGAATGTCATGTGCGATTTTTTCATTGTAAAAAGAGAGGTCACTCTTTTCAGGCGAAACGAATTATGTACTTTGATTGTACAGAGCGCTCGCCAGAATTTCTTTGCGCACACTAAACGAGACGACTTTGCGAACACCCTGTGTCACATTAGTACATTTTTATCCAGGAAAATTGTAGTTGTAGGTGACGTGTACTAATTACGACCCATTCTGGACCGTTCTCAGTGTCACCGGTTTCACGGCCAGCGGGTTCGTGGTCGCCAGCAGCGGGTAGATATCCGTTTTTCTGAGCCACACACACACCCCTTACCCTCTCAGAGACAATTCGACGATTGTAATATATTATTTTTAGGGTGAAGAGTGTGGTACAAGAGCAGTGGCTCTCAACCAGGAGTTTGCAGTGACTCCTGTGCCGTACTATTCCGTCACAGTATTATTTTTACTTTATCCAAATCGGATAAAGTATTGCGATCGTGCGAAAATTTCGTACGTTTTCAAGATTTCTGGAAAATGTCTGTATGACTGTGTACTGTGTGTATGTGTGTTTTCACCGAAACTATCAAGTCTATCAAGCTGAAATTTCATATCTATTATTTTCATGTAAGGTGTAAGAGACATAAAATTTTTAGATGACTGGCTAACTTAAATGGCACCCCACTTAATTTTAACCCAGCCCTATATTGAACACTAGGATTTATTTTTCTATTTACTGTTGGGGGACTAACCGGAATTATCCTCTCTAATTCATCTATTGATACAATTTTACATGACACTTACTACGTCGTAGCAAGGAATTTGGTCAACATCAGTCAACCGGAAGTAGGGTGTTTTTCTTGTAGAAAATTCAAAAATTTTATTACCACAGAATATTTACGAAACTACTTCGGCGATGATGTTGAAATTTCATATCTATAATTTTCATGTTAGCCGTAAGAGATATTGTGATTTTGGTCAACATCTGACTACCGGAAGTGGCAGTTTACTCTTGAACGATTTTTTTCGGCCTTTTAAATATGTAGTATCGTCACAATATTGTAATGTTGTACTCCCGAGAGAAATTGCTAGTTACGAAAAAATCAGTCAACTGGAAGTAGGTTTTTTTTTTTGTCGAAAAGTTTACCAGTAAGAGATACTGATACTGTTTAGTTGTAAAAGATACTGTGATTTTGGTCAACATCTGACGAGCGAAAGTGGCAGTTTTTCCTATTTGAATATATGCTGAAGATCGTATTTTACATACGCGCGCGCACTCAACACGGTGATTTCATGATATGTATGTATGTATGTTGGTTGGTGTGGTGGTGTGCATGCGTTTTATTTACTTACGTACTTAAAAAATAATAATTTCGTTACTCTTTGTATTCCTGAAATATATGGATAAAGTCATGGGTTTGGCCACACCCGAATTTTTTCAATTGTAACATCGATTCCATGCGTTCGCGTTATGGCGACATTTTATCATTAGTCACAGTGAAAAGTGTCTTGGGAAATATACTTTTCGCTTTTCAGTAGTTTTCCGTCACTGGTAAAAAGGTATAATTTAATTGGTGTCTATTTTTATACGGAGTCGTATCAATAATTAATTATAGCCTGTTTTCTAAGACGCTACGGTAATCAGTCCGCATTATGTGCCCATTGTCCCTTTTTAACTTGCGTCGTTTGAAGTAACATATCTAGGGTTTACTGTATTAAGTTCATAAAATCAATTTTGAAAGCCTGAAGGGGCCTGTAAACGAGCAACATATTTCAGCAATATTGCTCGTCAACCATCCAGCAAAATTTTCAGCTCATGTTGCTCAATGATTGCCGGCAAGTAGTTGCTGTTTTATTACTGCCCAGAGCGATATCATCGATAATATGGCAACAATACTCGCCAACACACGGCCAAACCATCAATATTGTCGGAAAACGCGACTATATTTCCGGCCCACATCACCATATTGGAGTAATATGTATTACCAGCAATGCTTTCTCGAGTTAGAATTTTCGCACGATCACAAATAACATAGTTAAGTACTGCAATTTAAAACTTAGACTTTTGCTATTGCCACACGGTTTAGATACATGTGTGCCTAAACTATTCATTGGGAGATAAACTAATTTTTAAACTTGAATATAAATTGACTACAATGAAAACAAAATATGTATTACTTTACTGAAAGTGGTGTAATTGATATCAAATGTTGACTTTTAACTTTTTGACAGAAAAAAATTTCGTCTCTCAAAGTGATGGTGGTTTTGTAGTTTCTGTAGTGGTTTTCCATTGTCTTCTGCAGATGCAACTAAATTAGTTAAAACTGGTAGTCTCTGATTGGAGACGAATCTTGCTTAAAACTGGCTTAAAACTGTTGAGAAAATCATTAAACTGTATCGGGATTCTTGTACTACTGGATTACCATCCATTTTTGGAATGCTTTAATTTATTTTAAATTTAAATAGGAGCCCGCAAATTTTAAAATGTTGGAAACGGCTGTTTTACAGGCTGGGGTTGCGAAAGTGCGTTCAAAGTAATTGTAACACGAATGTTTTCAGCGGCTGAAAAAGTGCGGTGTCGACCAAACTTCGCCCGACTTGTACAATATATTAATCAATATGTGGCAATTTTGATAAAACAAACCAACTGACACACGCACTACTTTCTGCGATTGTTGTTGCCCATTGTGTGGGCTAATTTTGCAAAAAATAATTTTTCGCGAATGTCATTCGTTTCGCTTAAAATGTGTCGACAAAAATGGACGTGTGTTCCGTTTCCGATTGTTGTAATACGGTTGGTTACACATCGCATTACCCAATTTAAACTTTGACTGTGAAGTTCGAATATCGTATTTTCCATATGATATTGAATCATATAAATACATGTACAATGAATACACCCACCTGTTTGGATGCATTGTGATCGTGCACAAATTCAACCTCGAGATTTTGACTGATTTGTATCAGGTATCATCCCCTGATTACGTTATTATGATTTTTAGAAACTGTCGGTGTGTCGGTGTGTCTGTATACTTTTTTCGGCCTTTTAAATATTTAGAATCTTCATAATATTGTAATACTATAATAACTATGCTAATTACAATCTGTGAAAAAATAAATCATCAAAATCACTCAACCGGAAGTGGGATTTTTTTCTTCTAAAATAGTCAAAAAATCCTGTTATTTTTTTGATTTTTTCAGTTATTGCTTCATATTCCTCAAATTTATGGATAAAGTCATGGATTAGCCACATCCGATTTTTTTTAAGTGATGTGTCGTCAACAAGCCGCCATCTGTCATAGCTGATTCGAATCGACAATGCGATTTTATGACCATACTACCAATGGAACACTATACAATTGTTTCACGTACTATTAAACGGACTATGGGCTGTGCTCTTATTGTACTAAAACCAACACCCATGGGTGGGGGTTGGGGGGTGGGGTTGGAATCCCCCGTCATGTGACGGGCAAACCGACTTTGGTCAGATATTACGGTTTTTGTCAACATCTGGCAACCGGAAGTGGCAGTTTACTCTTGAACGAGATTTCGTCTATTTTTTTCGGCCTTTTAAATATTTGGTATCGTCATAATATTGTAATATTATAATCCTTAACGCAATACCTAGTTAGGAAAAAATAAATCATTAAAATCAGTCAACCGAAAGTTGGATTTTTTTCTTGTAGAAAAGTCGAAATATTTTGTTTTCCGAAATATCCTATTTCCGAAACTATTTAACGGATCAAGTTAAAATTTCAAATCTATAGTTTTCACATAAAGCGTAAGAGTTGATAAGTTTTTGATCAAATATATCCCTTCATATTCCTCAAATATATGGATAAAGTCACGGGTTGGTTTTTACTGTGTGCGTGTGCATTGTGGGAATTTCCTCTCGAAGCCGGATGCGAATGTCTAATTGTACTTTTTTCCACATGTCACATGTCTAAATTGGTCTCGAGCATATTGCACTGTCAAACACAGGGTTGAATCGAGTATCGAGACTACATAAAGTCGGTTATATTTCGCATACAATGTGGCTCACAATGTTTGTTCCGGAGCCCGTTTTCCGGTATTGCCGGTAATGGTGTGCTCGCGAATTCGAAAGAAAATTCATGCACGGCACAAATACAAAACATTGTGACATGTCAATAAGCTTTGTGAATTTCAAAAGCCATGCATCGAAACGAAAAATAAATTGTATCATAGGGAAAAAGTCGCAATTTGTTTTACAAGTTTTGATAAAATTACTGATATGACAATGGTACTGAACAATACGCAACGTTCTATTGTTCAATACGGTGTTTTGTAACTGTCTATTGAATGTATGTATGTACCTATATTGAAAAAGCTCTTAAAATGAACAAATTAAAATTGTTTATATATGTGATTGAAACTAGAATGAACATTGTTTTTAAATCCAACATTCCATAAAAAAAATAAGGCATACGACCAATGCGTACTGCCAGTTATGACGCATGGATGTGAAACGTGGATGCTGAATTCAAGAATGTTACGTAAGATCCAGTGCACACAGACAAGCATGGAGAGATGACCAAAGTGGCAGATATAGAGGAACGTGTGAAAAAGTTGGATGGCAGATACTGGAATTGTATCCGAGAGGATGTGAAAGAAAGAACGGTATACCGAGTGGACGATGGGCTGATGAATTGAGAAGAATGTGTAGAGTCAAGTGGATGCAGATTGCTCAAGACAGACAGGAATGGGACAGCTGAAATGATGATAACTATTAGATTATCACCCGTTGACAATCAACGGTTGTTTATTATTGACATTTAATTGGGATAACAATATAGGATACAGAAAAAAAGTTAATATACTAATTAATATTAGCATTCAATTTTGTAATTGATACAATTGAATTCAAACAATATCGTCATGAAAAGAAAGGCCACCGATTGAAATATTATATTTGATAAATATATAAAACGCTTAAGTTTGTATGTACGTATGGGTCATTCGTCAATTACCAGGCGTTGCTCGGGCGCGATTAATAGAAACGACGAAGTACACACGATAGTAGATGTTTTCGGCAGATTTAAGTAGATTTAAGCAGATAGTGTTTCGGGAGCCCAAAAAGGGGCCGCCGGGGCAGGAGGGGGGTCTGGGGGGTAGTAAGGGGCCGGCATTGCTTTTCGGGAGTCCAAAAAGGGGCCGCCGGGGTAAGAAGGAGGGTTTGGGGGTTGGTAAGGGGCCGGCATAGTTTTTAGGGAGTCCAAAAAGGGGCCGCCGGGGTAGGAGGGTGGTCTGGTGGGGTGGAAAGGGGCCTAAATAATTTACTAAACAAACACTATATTACATTATATTAATTACACCCCGGGCAAAGCCGGGTAATAAAGCTAGTATTTGATATAAGGTTTAAAGACATGGATCTAATCCTTAATATGTACAGTTTTTTTTTTATTTATTGGCATTGAAGCTACTGCTTATTGGAATATTTTCTTTGGAAGATACAGTTGCTCAATTGAGCAAATACTAAAAGTCAAGTGAGTTTTTACTATGTTTTATTATGTTTTTACAGTGTTTTATTATGATTTGATTGTTATGTCATGGTGGGTGTTTTTGTAATTAAAAATCAAATAAAAAATATGAGAGATTATTAGTATACCTATGTATGCTGCACATATTGAATTTTTTTTATCATTTTATGAACGTTTCAAAACAATGCAATGGTATTGTTTTTTGGGACCGCCAATTCGCACAGTGCAATATTGCACTATACGCGTAATAAAGTGGTACTTTCGGTCAATGGGAATAAATCGAATTTCAAGTTTAGCGTTTGCCGAAATTTATGCGTGACGATCTCGGCACTTTTCCTTAGCGTATTCTGTATGGGGACGATAAAAACGAATAGGGGCGCAAAGTACCGGAAGGTATCCAGGGCAGGTTAAAAGTTCGTCTTTTCAAAATTATCAGCACGCACATATATCTCGCTTAATCGTGTCGTAAATACGCGGCCGCCGCCAAACACAAAAGCGAAATAAATAATCGTTATTCAAACGCGCACGGAAAATGGCAACGGGTGTGAGGAAAGTTAACCTTTTTTTTTTTCCGCGGAAAAACTTCGGTCTGGCAACATTGAAAGTTTTTAATGGCCAATTGAGATCGGCTAACAAGGGGAGCGCGTGCTTTGCGCTCTTTGCACTCGTTTCGAACAATGATCGATACACAGTTTGACGAGCGGCGCAGTGTCGAAACGGCGTAAGCGACCGGACCGTAACACGTCCAGTCAAACTTTCGCTAACACAGTTAGTCAGTTGGTAAACGTCAATTGAAAATCGGTCACGTGCAACGGAATGGCGGTCGATTCATTTTGAATATGATGCGTGATGTTACCCGGCTGAAAATACCATACATATGTCGATGGGTTAGTGCACAGATATTGTATGTGCAGTTTTATGTGTTAAAATGTGTTCAAAGATGTGATCAAATAAGTGTTCACACGTGTGGCACGGGCGTTTGATACTATTGTCACATATTTAATCACTGACGTGCGTGCGCTTTGCCGTTCCGTGTCGGTTTTTTAGCGCACATCAAAGGGATAAAAGTCCAAATGTTTGTGTGCCTGCCACACTGACTCATACAACTATCGCCTGTTGCTAAAAATCTTAAAGTCAATGCCAATCTCACTTTGGAAGGAACAGCTATTCTCCAGTTTGTGTCTAATTTTGAAATTTAAGGAGAAACTTTTTGTAATAGTATTTCAAAGTCTTCAGAAGACATTCTGCAAAAATTACTGGTCTAGGTCGTCCATGTTTTGTGAAGTCTATTTGAAAACTGTGAGCTTAAAGGAGTGATCAAATCTTTGAACACATACATACATATCTGGCAGATACAACAATATGTGACCAAATGTGTGAGGAAAGTCTTCAAAGAAGTGATCACTTCTTTGATCGCCGGCATAAGTGACATACATCTTGTGTGCATGAAAAATATGTACGAAATGGACATATTATATATTATTTGAATAGGGCAATAACTGTATGTCCAATAATATTTGGACATACACTTTTTAAACACGAAGGTTTGAGGCAGTTGGACGTTTTGTGTACATACATATGTATGTATGTATGTATGATAGCTCAATTTTGCTAAAACTGGACATACAATATCTGTGCACTAACCCATCGATATTTACATTGTATATGTATATATATACATATATGGAGTTCTAATCTAATTTTAACCGCATTGTTACGCATTACAATAACATGAAAGCATTCCAATGGTAATCAGCGCATTGAAATAATAATCAACGTGTTGTCTAATAATATTTTTGACATACAATACTTTTTAAACACGAAGGTTTGATGCAGATGGACGTTTTGTGTATGATAACTCAATTTTGCTAAAACTGGACGTACAATATCTGTGTACTAACCCAGCGTTCGCCAACCTTTCGTACCTCACGGACCACTTAGACATCAAAATCTCGAATCCCGCGGACCCCTACCATGATTTTTTCCATAATAATAACATTCCAAATATGAAATGGTAATTACACTTGTATTTGCACTCCATGTTATTTGCGAAAAGTATAATGATAGAAAAATTATAATAAACAAACGATATTTTCATTGTTCATTATGAAAACTACCAATTATGACGTATGGATGTGAAACTTGGATGCTAAATTCAAGAATGCTACGTAAGATCCAGTGCACACAGAGAAGCATTGAAATGTGTATGCTCAGTATAACAAGAAGAGATCGTAAGAGGAATACATGGGTAAGAAGTATGACCAAAGTGGCAGATATAGCAGAACGTGTGAAAAAGTTGAAGTGGCACATAGCGAGAAGAATGTATGGCAGATCGACAGGAGAAATACTAGAACGGTATCTCAGAGGATGTGAAAGAATGCAAGGTAAACCGAGTGGAAGATGGGCTGATGAATTGAGAAGAATGGATGGAGTCAAGTGGATGCAGATTGCTCGAGACAGATAGGAATGGAAGAGGATTGGACAGGCCTTTATCCAGCAGTGGATGGTGAACGGCTGAATATGACGATGATTATGAAAAATGCGAACCACCGGTTGGCGACAGCTGCACTAACCCATTGATGTATGTATGTATGTTAACCGTAGTATATGAAATCTAGACAAAGTGTTAAAAATACGACTTACAAGGAATTTTACACAATATACAAATGTCGCAAACTTCAGAACCCGATTTTACTTTGCCATAACTTTTGATCTGCCCAATAAAAACCAATTTAGTAAATTGGGTATCTTAGTTAGGGGTATGAGAATTTTATGAACACTAATAAGTACGACAAGACACTAATAAGTACGACAAGACACTAATAAGTGTCAATAAAATTCGAACACCGCCTAGTAAGAAGCCCAATTTACTAAATTGATTTTTATAGCTAGTACAAAATTTATAGCTATAGTTGTAGTCAATATAGGTTTTAAAAGCATCGAATCCTTAATAGTGCGACATTCCGTATATTGTACATTATCCCGCATTGTTTATTATAATATTTGTTGCGTTTGCTATGCAATTCAATGTGATACATCTACGTTGATATGACACATTTACCGCAATACACGTTATTTACATTGAATGGAACCATTATCATTATAACTGTCTTCTGTTGTACGTATATAAACATTAATTAACCGGAATTTTAGACCCATTGTTTGCTATGCAATCAGTAGGTGATTGTTTGCTATGCAATTCGTCGCAGTTCGCAATATGATACGTCTACGTTGATGCAATTCAATATTATACGTATGCACATATGTACATAGGTACACGTTGCTTACATTAAATGTAAATCATTTTTAACGATCCAAAATCGTTGTGTACCGTTGAATGTATATGTAGGTACGTATGCTTTAATTAAAATATTTAAATAAAAATATTGACCAAATTTTTATTATACATACATTTAAAACGGAAAACGTCAAATACTATTTGATACAGTATTGTTTGAAATTATTCATTGAAGAATATGCAAAAAGTTTAGATCGTATTAAATCCACACCCTAATAGCTACAAATGAACAATGAAAAATATCAATTGAGGAGATTTATGGTGAGAAAATTTTCAACCGCGATATTTCGTTACTAGACATTGCAACGTTGGCCCTTTTAGAGCCGAGCCACGGATATAATATAATATGTTATTATAAACCGTACCGAGAGACCGGGCAACGCTACGTAAATACATACATATGGCTCGTCTTAAATAAATTACAAAACACACACACACACACATACAACTTTGAACGTGTGTACACTTAAGTGCACTCTCATTCTCATCGCCCGCAGTAACAACTTTCAAAGGGTTGCCGTATAAGATTCCACAACCCTTCTTAGTCGGCTTCCAGGATCCCCGTCAGTGGCGAAAAGGGATGCCAGAATGAGCTGGAGGGTTGGTGGGAGGATAATGGGGTGGTTCGAGGCGCAAAAGTTTGAAACATTTCATTATTAACGACCATTGAATCCCGATCCGTTGAGTGGTAAGTTTATTGGAGCGTTGTCCTGCTCTCGTCTGCCGGACAACGTTCCGAAATTCAAGAGTCTACTAAAGGTTCTCCAGACTTTTAGAGACATGCAGTGGCTCATTTAACGCTCTCAAACATACGCAGGCAAAGAGCGCTATTTGAATTCGGAAAATAATCGCTTTAAAGTTCAGTTAAATTGAGTGCAAAGTGACAACCTAAGATGCTAAGAGCACTATGGGCAAACTAATGCGTGAACTTGAAATGTGTATATTTTTTCCACAAAATTCAATTATTACAGTTAGCTATGTAGTACTGTTCGTAAGTGAAATTCGGTATAAATGATTCGAAAGCGTTATAGCGAGTCAGCGCGCTAATTGAATCGGATTAAAATGAAGCGAAATTATTAACCTTACGTTTGACTTCAAACGAAATAAAATTGAAGATATTCTTTCATACAATATTGATACTAAAAGTGTTTACTCGAGTGTCGTGTTTGTTCGAGTTGCTAATTAGTGTAATATATAAAATTTAGTTTGAAAAGGTAAAACTTATCGATTTTCCAATTAAGTATTAGTGTATCGTAGGGTTGTTGTTGTTTTAATTTAATTAAATAAACTTCAAGCCGGCAGTCACTCGTACACAAATTAAAGCCCGATTCGCGGTCGTTGAAACAAAGACAAAGACGAATAAACTGCGATACGTTTTTAATGTATGCGTTTTATGTAGGGGGGGGGTGGTGGGAGAAAAAAAAATCGAACCGAATTTTCCACGGTTTGAATTAATCGACAAATCATAGTGAAAGTTCGTAAAACTTTTATTGGGCCCTTATCTGGATTCGGGGAGAGCTTTTGCCCGGCTTCTATTCCATCGGACGGAAAAGCGGTAAAATTCGAACTGCTATTCTATATTCACGTTGCCGTAATGAAGTTTGCTATTTTATGTTCTAAAGTAAAAATTTTCACATGAAAATCGAATCAAATCAACCGCCTCCTCTATCGCGCGAGCCTCCTTTATGCGCACTCCACTTTATCCGTATATTTATTTCCCATAGATATTGTACATAATATAATATTATATACAAATAATAAAAGAAAGAATGTATTTTCTCACAAATACAATTGGTAAAAATTGAAAATTTACCGAAAAAAAACATTTGTACAGTAATTTATTACATTGAATAGAATTTGTACATTAAAGGGACTCAACATTGTTATTATTAGTATTATTCACCAACAACATGTACATACAATTTTATATTTCAAATCAAGTATCTGAATTGTGTATTTTATCATCATCATCATTTTCAGCCGTTCACCATCCACATTCTTCTCAATTCATTAGCCCATCGTCCACTCGGTCTACCCTGCTTTCTTTCACATCCTCTCGGATACCATTCAAGTATTTCTCGCGTCCATTCTTCTCGCTACGTGGCCACACGTTCTGCTACCATATCTACCACTTTGGTCACATTCTTACCCATGTATTCCATGCACTATTGAATTTAGCATCCAAGTTTCAGATCCATACGTCATAACTGGCAGTACGCATTGGTCGTATGCCTTATTTTTTAAGCATAGCGGAATGTTTGATTTAAAAACAATGTTCATTCTTCCAAAAGCACTCCATCCTAGTAGTGTATTTAACAGATCAAATAATTGTTGATGCAAACTCTCACTGTCAAACTTTCACGCGAATTTTCCTATCAACATTATGCACACTCTGAATACTCTTTGTTTTTATAATTATCTATTCAACCGTCTACAGGTTTATCACATCTGCCAAATAGGTACATCTACAAACTCGTATATACATACATACTTAATCGACGTTGAATAATACATTTAAAAGCGATTACCATCAGAAACGTAACACGACTGTCCGTCTGCGACCTTTTGCGTCTCGATCGATACGTTTTAATTAAATTTCAAAAGCCAGACATTAATAATTCCAAATTAATATTTTCGTCGGCGGTCAACGGCAACGCTCTGGAAAAGCCTCAAGCAAACACAACACTATTTAGGATTTGACACACAGACTCGGAGGCATTTGCATACAGTGCTAGCAAAAAATACATATAAAAAAAAAGGGATTCGTCCATAAAAACCCAACGGCGTAAAAATTCAACAGGTAGCACATGCGGTGCACTGCGGTAGAATGGGTGAGTAAAAAAAGAAAGGAAATCATCCCCTGCCCACCTTCAACCCCATTCGTGACACCCTACGATGTGTCAACGGTAAACTGGAGAATGTGAATGAGTAGTGTGAGTAAGAGGGAGTGAGGTTTGGAGGTGATTTTTCAAACTGTGCTGATTTTTCACGAGCCGAAAGATCCCTCTCGTTCAGGTCGCTCAAGAATCGAATGTTGTTCGAGTTTATTCAGTGTGAATATTTATCAATCGAAGGTTGTAAATCGATCACAGTGAGTGTTATTTGATTCGAATGAATAATGCCTGTATAAATAATGATAGTAATACGTTCACGATGTGAGTTTAGGTGAAATGTAAGCACGTATTGAGCGACTGTTCAAGATGGGTCAAATATAATCACCTTATTTTAAACCGTTTTATTTATTTTTATTTAAATAATTTCATAGCGTTTTATATGTAAAATTAAGTATACAGCTTATAAAATATATAATAGTGAAATAAAAACGTTAAAATGATTTGTAAATATGAAAATTCAACGTTTACCATAAGCGATACATAAATTGCCAAAAAAAAGTAGGCCAAAGTTGAATGGTGTTTTTAGAATATTCATAAAATGTAAACAATATATCGATGGATAATTCGATAGAATATGTAATAATGTTATGAAAAAATAATAGGGGTGATTTATTTTGGTCCAATCTGTATGGATGTAGAATGTTTTCATAGATTATACAACTAATTTTAAAATTGAAGTGATTATCGTTGTGTATAATATAATCGCTTTACACCGTATAATAGTACAGACAAAATAAAAGTAGCAAATACTCGATGATTTATGGTTCGAATTATGTCGTTCGTCCGGTGATAAATCACGCCAGGAATGAAGCTTAACACTGTTATTAATTTATATATTAAAAAATACATTTGTTAATTCAAGTATACAAGCATATATGTACATTCGACGATTTATTTTTAATGCGCAAAGTTTGATCGGGACAAGTGTCGTCGATTAAATTTCGAGCAAATACAAATTAAAACGTCGTTCTGGGCCTGTTTTTTTTTTCCGGTCGACTAATTGAAGATATGTATATACATATATATTTTTTTTATATTTTTGCAACGCACGCGTTTAATTTATAACCCGAAATGGTCACTTTGCGCGCTCGTTATGATGATTTAATGTGCGAAATAAGCAAAAGGTAGTCGAGGGAAAATTTGTTTAATGAAAATATGTTCGGTGCGCTTTCGCGTTATTTTTCTTATAACAAAAACATTAACGCGTAATGAGGAAAATGCGCGAGAAGATTATTATTTGAACGATCAAAGTTTTGGAAGAGTTTTAACAACTCTCTTTCCCGTTACAAATTATTTATCAACATCATAAGCACTCATTATAATAGAATGTATGAGAAATTTTAAAATACACAAGCCAACTTCTTTTAAATATATATTTTCTATACGTACATATACATATCTACATACGTATGTATATACATACATACATAGGTCCTTGTCTTTTGGTTTTAACGTGTTAGCGTAATTGAAATTCTTTTCATGAATCTCAAATTTAATATTTTAGAAAATCAAAAAAATCGAATAAGGATCAAAATAGGAAAAATATTTTAAAATCCGACTAAGTTGAAAATCGAAATTTTTGAGTTGCAAACCTTAAAACACAGTGCCGCCTTAAAAGATACAAAATCAGTAAAATCAGTTTTTCTCAAATTAATTGCATATTTTATTTTAAAACTTAAAAAAACCCCCATGATATTTAATTGTTTCCAATATGAATAGTCAAGTCACAAAACAAGCTATGAAAGATTTTTGAGAAAATGAGGTTTGAATGCCATTTTGGGCCTATCAAATTTTCTGGTTGTGAGCTATAAGCTATATCCCATGCCATTAAAAAAGTATAATTAACGTATTCGTATGTAAACCAAACAGTTTTTCGTCACTTACTCGAAACTAAGTAAAACTTTCAGAACTTTCACATGCGCGTGCGGTTGATAGTAAAAATCATCATCATTTTCAGCCATCCACCATCCACTGCTGGACGAAAGCCACTCCAATCCTCTTCCAATTCCTGTCTGTCTTGAGCAATCTGCATCCACAGTTGACTTCACACATCTTACATCCACACATCCATAACATCATAACTGGCAGTACGCATTGGTCGTATGCCTTCTTTTTTAAACATAGCGGAATGCTTCCAAAAGCACTCTATCCTAGTTTTATTCATCTTCTTTACATCCGGTCATATTCACCAATTGTCCTACGTATAAATAACTATCAACTATCGCTACAATATCTGTGACTTGATTTTTAAGCCCGCTTTGCTCAATCTATTTTGTTAATCTACCGCGTCGCATGCAACTATAATTATGTCACCAGCGAAGGATATCGTATATACATCAATGAAATCTACACAACAATACCAAAACTTCGAAAGCTCCAATATACATAAATACGCACAACGAACGTTGCGTATTTCGCATTTGGCGCAACGATTTTTTTCACGCGGCCAAACAGTCCCAGCGAACGGGTGGAGGAGGACTTTGCTCGGTCATTAGGGGGTTTAAAACGAGTGGTATGAGGTTGTTGTTGGGGTAGGGTTTTCCCCATTGGATGGGTATTTATGCAGACGATGGTATGTACCTTTTGGCCAGTAAACGCGTTGTCCGGCGAAGTGAGTTATTGTGCGCTCATGCAGACCGCGGCCTGTGGCCACTGCAGTAGTCGAGCTCGATCAGGGGTCGCCAACCACCGCCAAAATTATATATATATATATATATATATATATAAATATATGTATACGTATATATGTATATAAACTTGCGAGAAATTAGCCGGACTGCGATGTTGTCGCAACGATGCATCACCATATCTCTCGGTCACTATATTATAGTCCAAGTACATAGGTATGTATGCGCGTATGTGGAAGTGTGTACACTTTGACATTTTGCCATATGAATGATGCTCTGATAGTTGGTCAGTTCCATTGGTATTCCAATATGTAAAGGTAGACGTTGATTGAAAGCGTATTTGATATATGAGAGTTCCAAATCCCGATAAGTCCATAACACTCACTTGTTCGCAAACGCGGTTTTTCTACTGCAGACTTATTTGCTTGATGGCGTTTAAACTCATTTAAACTTAATTTTGTTGATATTAAACAAAATATTGAGATTAGAAATGTGGACTTATCGTTGTTTGTTTCTAAATATGGCTTTTATCAGCTTTTATCATAGTGCAATTGTCAGTTTTTGGAACTAACACTGATTTTCAATATTTTTTTTTCGGCGCACTTGGCGGTATTTGGAATAATTCAAGTATAAGGCATCGTTTGAAAACATTCTTAGAACCAGAAAATATTTTATCCTCGTTTTTTATACATATATTGTGGACTTTTTGGGATTTGGAACTAGGCGACTCATATGTGTGTATGTAACGTTGACGGGCGAAAATTGATTATGGACGAAATTGAGTTATCGATGGTAAACATCGCGAATTTAATACGTACTATCTCCGATGGTGAATTTGATTGTACAAAATTATAAACGTACATAGATTTTCATTAGTTTTTATAGTTTAACTAAAAAACATTGATTTTGTATATCAATAATAAATTTATTTTTTAAAAACTTCAATAAAAAAGACCTATAATTATCTTTTTGTACATATGAGGCGTTGCGGATACGAAGGGTGAACTCGACATCGCAATTTTTTTTTTACCATTCCGTTCTCCCGCCTTCTTATAATACACTGGTACGTTTTTTTTTTGAGTTGGTTCAACCGTATAAAAGTAAAGCTTGAAACCAATCAAACCATCACCATTGCACACTGGGCGAAAAAACTTAAAACGTGTTTTTCTCTAAATCGATGTGGGTCGAGTTCGCCCTTCGTATCCGCAACGCCTCCATATACATATTGCACGTAGGAAAAATCAATGTCGTAGTTGACTCGGTCCAAAAAAATAAACAAATCTTTAAAGGAAATCGCAATGATGTTTTCACACTAAAGGCACGAACACACCCTAGCGAAATCGTTCCTTTTTACTTTATTTGGAATACCTCAAGTCATATGCCGGACCCCCCAACACGGGAACATTTCCATTCATCCGGTCATTCCTCTCCGATACATACATTCGACGATAATATGAAACTATTGACACGTCATATTTACAATGTCGACGCCATTGTTCAAGTCACGTATGTAATATTACTATGTATATAAATCAGCAGAAATCCAATATCGTCTGGGTCTTTATCGCTGACCGGGCGTCATGCGCCAACATTTGAATGTGAAGCACACGTCCCCACTTTTCTCACGAGATGGCATTTTTTCGTCAGCAAATTTATAGTATATAACACCGACCCAGCAATGGTCTCATTGAGTATCCCTTCTACCATACACCAGAGTGGACCTGCTCTCCTCATCTTGGTGTCTTCGTCTGTATACACCTGTGTGTCTCTACCACTATATACACTTGTGCGTGCTTCATCTGCATAGACCTGTGCTTCGACTGGATTTTGCTTCGACTGGATCGTGCTTTGACTGTATTGTGCTTCGACTGGATTGTGCTTCGACTGGATTGTGCTTTGAGTGTATTGTGCTTCGACTGGATTGTGCTTCGACTGGATTGTGCTTTAACTGGATTGTGCTACGACTGCATTGTGCTTCGACTAGATTGTGCATCGACTGTATTGTTCTTCGACTGTATTGTACTTCGACTGGATTGTGCTTCGACTGGATTGTGCTTTGACTGGATTGGAAAGTTGACTTGGGCCGATTTCCATTTGGCTGGAATCGTCGATTATTGCTGAGGCTGATCTGCGGTAAGGATATTTTGGCGCAAAATCCTAATTTGAAAGCTGTCGTCGATAATGTACTAGCGCTTCCTGCTGTTCAAGCGTGGTATGCCAAGTGACCAGAATTTGACTTTCAAAACGCAAATCTATTGAATATATCATTTGATATTTCAATTGCCGGAAAGTTTAAAAAAGCAAAGGAAAATTTAAAAGCTTCCTTTTATAAAGTGAAAAAGCATAATAATAAATTCACGGTTCATAGTTTAAATAACTAATAATTTACATGCAAAAATTTTATCAACGTTCATTTGATTATACAGTGCAACACAAAATTACGTTTTTGAGTTACCCGAGCGGTGGACCCAAAAATTATTAGTAATTTATTCTGACCCACTGAATCCGAATTGGATAATAATATGAATGACATGAATAAACCTCCTAAACGCGTGACACCACAAGCTGAAAACGATTTCAAATCACCAACAAACGAAACGGGTTTGCGCAAGCAAATGCAATTATGATTACCATTAATCTTACAAGGAAACATGTTAATTTTTGTTTTTATCTTTATTTTTATTGTTGTTACTATTTTTTTTTTTTGGTTCATGACAAACGATTCCACGACAAAATGTCGAACGACAAATGTTTACGGGAAAACGTCTCCAGACAAAAGGTCTACAGACAAAGGTCATTCGACATTTTGCCAGTAGACAAGTTGTCGTAGAACCGTTTGACTCAATCAAGCCAAATATTTCAATGTAATTTGTTGGTAAGCTTTAGATTGTGAAATATTAGCGTTTATAAAAATGGACAACTTTTTCAAAGCAAAGGAAAATTTAAAAGCTTCCTTTTATAAAGTGAAAAAGCATAATAATAAATTCACGGTTCATAGTTTAAATAACTAATAATTTACATGCAAAAATTTTATCAACGTTCATTTGATTATACAGTGCAACACAAAATTACGTTTTTGAGTTACCCGAGCGGTGGACCCAAAAATTATTAGTAATTTATTCTGACCCACTGAATCCGAATTTGATAATAATATGAATGACATGAATAAACCTACTAAACGCGTGACGCCACAAGCTAAAAGCGATTTCAAATTACCAACAAACGAAACGGGGTTGCGCAAGCAAATGCAATTATGATTACCATTAATCTTACAAGGAAACATGTTAATTTTTTTTTTTATCTTTATTTTTATTTTTGTTACTATTTTTTTTTTGGTTCATGACAAACGATTCCACGACAAAATGTCGAATGCCAAATATTTACGGGAAAACGTCTCCAGACAAAACGTCTACAGACAAACGTCGTTCGACATTTTGCCAGTAGACAAGTTGTCGTAGAACCGTTTGACTCAATCAAGCCAAATATTTCAATGTAATTTGTTGGTAAGCTTTAGATTGTGAAATATTAGCGTTTATAAAAATGGACAACTTTTTTAAAGCAAAGGAAAATTTAAAAGCTTCCTTTTATAAAGTGAAAAAGCATAATAATAAATTCACGGTTCATAGTTTAAATAACTAATAATTTACATGCAAAAATTTTATCAACGTTCATTTGATTATACAGTGCAACACAAAATTACGTTTTTGAGTTACCCGAGCGGTGGACCCAAAAATTATTAGTAATTTATTCTGACCCACTGAATCCGAATTTGATAATAATATGAATGACATGAATAAACCTCCTAAACGCGTGACGCCACAAGCTAAAAGCGATTTCAAATTACCAACAAACGAAACGGATTTGCGCAAGCAAATGCAATTATGATTACCATTAATCTTACAAGGAAAAATGTTAATTTTTGTTTTTATCTTTATTTTTATTTTTGTTACTATTTTTTTTTTTTGGTTCATGACAAACGATTCCACGACAAAATGTCGAATGACAAATATTTACGGGAAAACGTCTCCAGACAAAACGTCTACAGACAAACGTTGTTCGACATTTTGCCAGTAGACAAGTTGTCGTAGAACCGTTTGACTCAATCAAGCCCAATATTTCAATGTAATTTGTTGGTAAGCTTTAGATTGTGAAATATTAGCGTTTATAAAAATGGACAACTTTTTCAAAGCAAAGGAAAATTTAAAAGCTTCCTTTTATAAAGTGAAAAAGCATAATAATAAATTCACGGTTAATAGTTTAAATAACTAACAATTTACATGCAAAAATTTTATCAACGTTCATTTGATTATACAGTGCAACACAAAATTACGTTTTTGAGTTACCTGAGCGGTGGACCCAAAAATTATTAGTAATTTATTCTGACCCACTGAATCCGAATTTGATAATAATATGAATGACATGAATAAACCTCCTAAACGCGTGGCGCCACAAGCTAAAAGCGATTTCAAATTACCAACAAACGAAACGGGTTTGCGCAAGCAAATGCAATTATGATTACCATTAATCTTACAAGGAAACATGTTAATTTTTGTTTTTATCTTTATTTTTATTTTTGTTACTATTTTTTTTTTGGTTCATGACAAACGATTCCACGACAAAATGTCGAATGACAAATATTTACGGGAAAACGTCTCCAGACAAAACGTCTACAGACAAACGTTGTTCGACATTTTGCCAGTAGACAAGTTGTCGTAGAACCGTTTGACTCAATCAACCCAAATATTTCAATGTATGTAGCTTTAGATTGTGAAATATGAGCGATTATAAAATGGACAACATTTTCATTCTCTTTTACTTTTGTGGTATTTAAGCCAACATTTGGTGGTTCTGTTCTCAAAAGGAGTATTTTAATCAATTTTCAGATGTTTTTGCTATTAATAATGATGCTTGAAAACTTTGAAATACTGATTAGTAAGCGTCTAGTGAATTTAAAACGTCAAAAAATATATTTATTTTCGTTTGCCTTGTTTCCCGGTGTTCTTATCCGCTTGCGATGGTCTGTTTTTTTTTCAAAAAAAAACAGGCTATCGCAAAGCGTATAAGAACACTAGGAAAGAATGCAAACAAAAATAAATATTTTTGACGTTTTAAAATCGCTAGTCGTTTACCAATTAGTATTTCAAAGCTTTCGAATATCATAATTAATAGCAAAAACATCTGAAAATTGATTAAAATACTCCTTTTGAGAAAAGAACCACCAAACGTTGGCATGAAGACCCCAAGAGTCAAAAAAAATAAAAAAGTTGTCCATTTTTATAAACGCTCATATTTCACAAACGAAAGCTTACCAACAAATTGCATTGAAATATTTGGGTTGATTGAGTCAAACGATTTCTTTGTTTTTATTTTTTATTATTATTTTATTTTGTACAATTTTGGAAAAAATGTCCTCTCTTTATCTAATGATGCTTGAAAACTTTGAAATACTGATTAGAAAGCGTCTAGTGAATTTAAAACGTCAAAAAAAAATATTTATTTTCGTTTGTCTTGTTTCCCAGTGTTCTTATTCGCTTGCGACGGTCTGTTTTTTTTTTTTTCAAAAAAAACCGGCTATCTAGTGAATTTAAAACAAAGCGTATAAGAACACTAGGAAAGAATTTTATTTTGTTCAATTTTGTTAATACTGTCCTCTCTTTATCTAATGATGCTTGAAAACTTTGAAATACTGATTGAGTAAGCGTCTAGTGAATTTAAAACGTCAAAAAAAATATTTATTTTCGTTTGTCTTGTTTCCCAGTGTTCTTATTCGCTTGCGACGGTCTGTTTTTTTTTCAAAAAAAACCGGCTATCACAAAGCGTATAAGAACACTAGGAAAGAATTTTATTTTGTTCAATTTTGTTAATACTGTCCTCTCTTTATCTAATGATGCTTGAAAACTTTGAAATACTGATTGAGTAAGCGTCTAGTGAATTTAAAACGTCAAAAAAAATATTTATTTTCGTTTGTCTTGTTTCCCAGTGTTCTTATTCGCTTGCGACGGTCTTTTTTTTTTTCAAAAAAAAAACCGGCTATCACAAAGCGTATAAGAACACTAGGAAAGAATTTTATTTTGTTCAATTTTGTTAATACTGTCCTCTCTTTATCTAATGATGCTTGAAAACTTTGAAATACTGATTAGTAAGTGTCTAGTGAATTTAAAACGTCAAAATAAATATTTATTTTCGTTTGCCTTGTTTCCCAGTGTTCTTATACGTTTACGATGGTCTGTTTTTTTTTTTCAAAAAAAAACCGGCTATCGCATAGCGTATAAGAACACAAGGAAAGAATTTTATTTTTATTATTATTTTATTTTGTTCAATTTTGGAAAAACTGTCTTCTCTTTCTTTTTTTTTCATTTACATACATATAATACTGTTTATTTTATTTTTTTTGATTTTTAACTAAAACTAAGCCTATCGGCTATGGCGCCTCTCTTTGTTATTATAAAATAAATAAATAAAATTATCACTGTGAGTATAATATATAATACTGACCCATTAAATCCGAATATGACAGTGAAATTTGTATGTTAAATCTGGTTCATGACAAACGGTTCCACGACAAAATTAGTCTACAGACAAACGTCGTTCGACATTTTGCCCGTAGACAAGTTGTCGTAGAACCGTTTGACTCAATCAACCCAAATATTTCAATGTATGTAGCTTTAGATTGTGAAATATGAGCGATTATAAAAATGGACAACATTTTCATTCTCTTTTACTTTTTGGTCTTTAAGCCAACATTTGGTGGTTCTGTTCTCAAAAGGAGTATTTTTATCAATTTTCAGATGTTTTTGCTATCAATAATGATGCTTGAAAACTTTGAAATACTGATTAGTAAGCGTCTAGTGAATTTAAAACGTCAAAAAATATATTTATTTTCGTTTGCCTTGTTTCCCGGTGTTCTTATCCACTTGCGATGGTCTGTTTTTTTTTTCAAAAAAAACAGGCTATCGCAAAGCGTATAAGAACACTAGGAAAGAATGCAAACAAAAATAAATATTTTTGACGTTTTAAAATCGCTAGTCGTTTACCAATTAGTATTTCAAAGCTTTCGAATATCATAATTAATAGCAAAAACATCTGAAAATTGATTAAAATACTCCTTTTGAGAAAAGAACCACCAAACGTTGGCATGAAGACCACAAGAGTCAAAAAAAATGAAAGAGTTGTCCATTTTTATAAACGCTCATATTTCACAAACGAAAGCTTACCAACAAATTACATTGAAATTTTTGGGTTTATTGAGTCAAACGATTCTACGACACAATGTCTACGGCTAAAATGTCGAAAAACAAATTGTCTTTGACAAAACGTCCACAGACGAAATGTCTACAGATTAAACGTCAACGACAAAACGTGTTCAGGCAAATCGTCTACGACAATAGTTCGTTTTGTTGTGATACCGGGTCAAACTTATGTATTACAAATTACAAACAAACTTAGTGCTATTTATCTATGTTTTAATGAACTACTTACAGATACTTAATTTTGATTGAATCGATTCCTTTAAAATGTTTAATGTTTATGATTTACTTTTATATGTTTAATTGATTCTATTATGTTAAAAATATCACTGATGATTACTTAATTCAAATACACCTACGAGTGTAATAATTGTACTTCTAATGAATAAACGAATATTAATACAAGATAAACGCCTATAATTTATTCCCTGCTAAATGTATCTTACTGGAAAATTGCTCTACGACGAAATACTATAAACTATATATATATTTGATAGCACTAGTCTCATTATTATATAATAAAAAGTTAAGCTATATTTTCATCAAATTAGTTCAATCTTTATTTTAACTACATAAAACTGCACGCAGGTATTACAAAAGAGATATTGATTACCATAAGTTGAACGCATTATAGAATAACACCTACTAAACGCTCAAACTTTCATATGGCTTTGAGCTGTGCTAACACAGTAAATAAATAAAATAAATAAGTGCTATAATAAAATAAAACTATTCATACCGTACAAACATGAAGATTTTGATCACATGAATAAATGACATACTCAATTTTAAAAGAAACGATTAATTTTCACTAATTTGCATACTTATGTAAAATTCAAAATTAAGTTTGCTTTTGATGCAATAATCAAAAATTTTAATCGGTTTGCACAATACATATACATATATCCTGAACCTTTCCTATTTGATTTTTATATTATTGTTATATTCATCATTTTCAACCGTTCACCATCCACTGATGGATGAAGACCTCTCCAATCCTCTTCCATTCCTGTCTGTCTTGAGCAATCTGCATCCACTCGACTCCACACATTATTCTCAATTCATCAGCCCATCTTCCACTCAGTCTACATTGCTTTCTTTCACATCCTCTCGGATACCATTCCAGTATTTTACGCGTCCATCTTCCATCCATTCTTCTCGCTATGTCCACTTCAACTTTTTCACACGTTCTGCTATATCTGCCAATTTGGTCATACTTCTTACTCATGTATTCTTCTTGCGATTTCCATGCTTCTCTGTGTTCACTGGATCTTACGTAGCATTCTTGAATTTAGCGTCAAAGTTTCACATCCATAGGTCATAATTAGCAATACGCATTAGTCGTATGCCTTCTTTTTTAGGCATAGTGGAATGTTTGATTTAAAAACAATGTACATTCTTCCAAAAGCACTCCATCATAGTTTTATTTCTTCTTCCTTACATCCGGTCATATTCACCAATTGTCCTGGGGATAAATGACTATTTACCATCTCTACAATGTGATTATCTACTGTGACTACGCTTTGCGTGCAAAATTCATTAAACATAATTTTAGTTTTATTAAAATTAATTTTCAAGTCTACTTTCATACTTTCGTTGTTAATCTACTTTGTAAATCAATCGTTATTATATTAAGTTACTTTGCTTACGGTCAATAAACATTTCTAAATGTTTACGTGGCCGTAGTTGTGCGATTTAAGTTACGGTGGTGAAAATGATCACACACATAAGTGAAATATTCTCCGAGTTAAATGCAAATACATAGATACATATGTATAGCTATTTTTACGTTTAAAGCTCCAGTGAATTATATAACTGTTCAAAACGAAAAAACGATTAATGCATTTTTTTGGAAGCGTTACTTTGGATTCCATTTTTGATCACCTTACAAATTCAACTTAATAAATTCTTTTATTGACTGATGAGTTGACAATTTTTCTATACCGCTTCAGTTTTTCAGCTTCCAATTTCTAGTTATCAAAGTGATCATACGCTATATGCGATAATCCAAGAATACCAAAGTCAAACTCCAACTTTAATAATTATTTTTCTTTAAATCGAGGTGCGTTTACTATGAATTCTAACTCTACGCAAATCTTAAAATTGAACATTTCAAAAGCACTCGAACGAATGGAAAAATATGAATATTCTTACAAGGACGACCGAAAAAAACAAAAGACTTACTTACGGTAAGAGATGCATTTTGCTGCTGCATATGCACTTTATACCGCAGCCGAGGGAAAATGTATATAAACATAACAATAATAATAATATAGAATGAGTGCAGTAGTGGCTTTTATTACGATAGAAGAGTCTGGGTCTTCGTCGTCCCCTTTGATCAACCCATAAGTTGCATGGGAACGTTAAAAATGCACAAACGTGCAACGAAAGACGCTCTGTCAATTTGCAAAACGTACCTTATGGATGAGAAATACACTTTACCGATTTCGCTCGTGGTTCTTACAGTAAATTTAAATACTATTTCAAATGTATATAATGCACTCTCTATTGGATATCCAGTTCGAACAGGCGTAACTTAGTTTAATATAAATATTTATACGGATACGGTTGGGTAAATTCATTTTGGACTCGATATTATTGAATTTCATATAGTCATGTTGATTCTGAAATACCATGTGTTGCATTTCGGATATAAAAAATACCTGGGCATCTCTCTTGTTAAATAAACAAACAAAATATTTGAGGCATTTTCGTATTCGATATTTCATATTAATGCGTAAACCGTCGAATTTTCGATCATTCAATATATTGAAAATTTTCAATGCAATACTCCAATTTCTATTTGCGGAGGTCTGGTGTGTAATGAATTTTCAATATCGCAATATCAACACGATAAAATAAAATACGGAAATGTAGCGTGTTGGTTTTGAGTTTTGTATATTTCAAATATTTTTTCTATCATTGAGAGTGGGAAATTTTGTTTAATAAACATTTACATAATTACACAGCATAGTGAATGTTTTTTTATTACAATTATAAACCCTTAAAATTAGATCTATGTATATTAATTGAAGAAATACTGTCACAAAAGGTCATTAATTAACAATTGAAAATTTATGAAGACAAAATCGTTAATGACAACTGAAAAAGTTTTACAGTCGGAACCAATTTTCATCCACATATCTCTAGAACTACAAAACTTAGGACATTCTAATGAAACAGTTACATAATTTTCTTGGGCCAATTAAAATAAATCAAAATATTATAACGTATCTTTATGTTCAAAGTAAATGCAGGATATCATCGTCACACACGCAACTTTTTAAAAAATGCTACCAATTTAAGAATATAAGTGCTAAATATATTAAAAATATATTAAGTGCTACTAATTTAAAAATATATAAGTAAACATATGAAAATGGAACACTGAAGCAATATTTGAATAAAACAACACTCCACGATACCACATTATATGTAGATATACATATGTATATATTTTTTTTCTGATGTTCTTATTCTTTTTGTTTTTATATACATATGTATGTATGTATAAATTTTAAATATGTACATATATGTAATATTCTATTTTGGGCTACAAACCTGTATAATAAATAAATAAAATAAATATAATAGCCGAAATCCGTCTGTCTGTCTGTCTGTCTGCTGATAACGCTCGTTGAAGTAATTGATTAAAAAATTAGAACGTCGCGCGCGAGTGGGATTTGAAGCCGTAATCACAAGGTTGGCATGAGTCGTGCTAACACTATCATGCAACGGAGGCGGTGACGAACGTGCTACGATTTGACAATATAATATCTCAATAGGCTCACGACTTTGCTAAATTGTTACGTTGTTGTATCATAAAGCGCCACCTATTAAATTTAATATTATTTTTCAGTACGGGCGATGAGAACACTCCGTTGATATTCAACGGGCTTACACTAGATAATACATAACATAAATATAAAAATACCTATTATGTTCAAAGTAAATGCAGAACGGCTTCATTACTTGCAAAAACATTCAACAAAAGCAACTTTTCACAAATAGTGCAAAAGAAGACACTCGGTGCTGTAAAAATAAAAGTAACCATATGAAAACGGAAAACGAAAAACTGGCAATGCGTTAATAAAACAATACTCCGCGATAATCCTTAAATTAAAACAGCAATTTTAATGAAAAAATAAAAATGTCTGCCATCGCCACGAACAACCCTCGTCTTATTATAAAATATCATCGTACAAACCTATAGGTACATCTACGCAAAGATATTATCAAAGTACGCAACGTGTAAACTACTTTCGGTATGGACCTGTGCACGAGCATTATACGTATGTATGTATGTAGTTGAAAAGCTTCTCACGGGCTGGTTTTTTTCGCCGTATACAGTTATTAGAGCTGGCAAAATAAGGTTGCAAAAGTAATGCGAACGTTGCGATCTTATTTAGGAAGTCTACGACGGGGCTGTGTTCTTATACCCCCCGCCAGCGAGAAAATACTGTCCCGGCTGCTGCTACGTATAATATGTACACCCTAAATTGCACCAAGGGGTGAAGCACCCTAACGGAGATTATTTGTCAGCGACTGGAGACGTACAGCTTGCTTGGCGTAAGAAGACTGCACCTAGACACCTAAAGGTACACGATGTGGACCAGGACTGGAGCTTAATCACTATGCATTGTCTGCACGTGCAGCGGATGCATTTTTGAGTGGGTTGTACGTTACATTTTTTTTGCGAAAACTTTCATATATCTGTATACCAGTGGTCGGGAACCTTTTTCGAGCTAAGAGACAAATTAGGGAAAACCTTGCAAAATTGGTAAGTTTGGGAGGCGCAACATATTATTTTCGAATTATAGGTATGTATATATTCAAAATTTAGCTATTTATACCTGGGACGATTGGTGAATATGACTTCTAAAGAAGAATAAATATAACTAGGATGGTCTTGATATGAGGTCAAAACGATAATTTACATAGCTTTGCATTAAATAATTATAAAATTCGAGAATGTCACCCAAGATCCAGTGCACACGGGGAAGCGTGGAATGATGTATGCTCGGTATAACGAGAAGAGATCGTAAGAGGAATACATCGGTAAGAAGCATGACCAAGGTGGCAGATATAGCGAAATTCATTCGGACTGGAGAAATACTGGAATGGTATCCGAGAGGATGTGAAAGAAAGCAAGGTAGACCGAGTGGACGATGGGCTGATGAATTGAAAAAAATGCGTGGAGTCAACCGGATGCAAATTGCTCAAGACAGACTGGAATGGAAGAAAATTGGAGAGATTTAAATTCAAAATTCCTCTGTGCTTAAAAAATAAGGTATACGACCAATGGGCTGGATGGGCTGACGAATTGAGTAGAATGTGTGGAGTTAACTGGACACACTATTCTGGTCTGTCTATTATATAATGTATTATGTATATGTATATTATATAATGTACTTTGTATGTCTGTCTATCGACCGTTCAGTTTGTTTATCTATGTATGTATGTGTCCTTATGTCAATCTATAGGTATGTACATACATACATATATGTCTGTATGATTAATGGTCTTATACAGTTTTTACATATGTCGTGTAGCTTCCATACAAAAATTTCGTATCGATGACTCGGGCCGTTAAAGGAGTGATTGCAGTTACAATAAATTTGTCGATGCCAGTTTATGCATAAGATACTATGTATTATTCATAAAAAAAAAATCGAGTATTATTCAGATGTTCAATCAGCCCCTTTAACAAAATCTTATGAAACTAAATCAAATGTTCCACCTATTGGTAATTTTAATATCAATTCCGAAAAAAGGGGGGATGGGGTCGATTTTCCGAACAATGTTCCCTGAGGTCACCGAGAACACCTCAAAAACGAAAACTATCTTGAACCGCAATTTGAGACTTTTCCATTCGAGAGATAGACCTTCTGTAGAATATACCTATAGATTTATATGTCTGTATATATGCACAATACTGTCGTATTATTATTGTGTGAAAGTTGGGAACGTTTCGCGGCAAGGATCCCGAAGGACGTTCGTTCGGTCGGGTCTAGAGAAACTTTTTCCATCGATGAAATATGGGATGAATTTTTCAAGTTTTCCGATCGACGTTTTAATACTGATTTTAATTGCTTTTTATAACACCTATACATACCTATTGGTACACAGTGATAGAACAAATAATTGTGAGTATACATATATATATATATTTTGATTTGCCCAAAGCAAAACATACTACGTCGATGATAAAGTTAGAGAGTGGATTTAAAAAAGCAGAGCCAGATAGTTTTGTAACCTAAAAATGGCATTAGTCACAAATGACAATTCTTTGTTCTGATTACAATCTAGCTCTTTTTTAAATTTAGTAAATAGATCAAGTAATGATAAAATACAAAAATTGAAAAATAGTACTGTGCGGAGTATTTTCAATGTTAACAGATTAACTAATATAAGAAGTATGTTATGTATATGAATTGAAACGTTAAAAGTGTGCATGTGAGTTTATATTTTTAAGTTAGGTAAAAATTATTTAACCCCTTAAAGAATAAGTTAAGAATTTATAATTAATTAGTTGTTGAATACGATGGACTGCCACATGGTCTTAGACAAATAAACCAAATTGACAGATTCCTGGCCTTAGCCTTAAAACAATACCTCTGTACAAGTGCTAATAGATAATTAAGTTTATTGTGTAATTTTAGCGTTGTTACTTTTCGTACGTAATTAGCTTTTCAAGCTACATTATTCAAATAAAAAAATAAAATACAAAATGAGAACCCGCAAGAAAATAACTTCATATTGAAACAAGTTATTTTGCTATTCAATATGTCTAGTTTATAATACAATATTTTATACATAAACTTATTTGATACGAGGTGCATATTACACGACAAACAATGGAGAACCTCACTTCGCATCACAAAGAGTGTAAAATATTCAAGAATAATGAGTTTACTTTGCAAAACTCGAGCAACACTAATTAATAATCCTTCATTATAATACCGTGCGGTAGGAGACAATGACGGGTTGATTTTTATGCTCTTTCACTTCAATACTCGTAAATTTATAGTCAAGTTTTATGAGACAAGTACAATTTAACACCTTCAATGAGGGTTGCCGAATTCAATACCGCGAGGTATTGTCCTTTGGGAATTTTGTCCAATTTTTTGTCAGGTTTGCGGTATTGTCATTATTATTTTTTTGCAGTTGAGCTACACTTCCGGACCACGTCCTGTGTGACTCCAGTGTCGTTTTTCTCAGTCTACTATACCATGGGATGGGATATTGCTCGGGAGCTTGGTAGGGCGCGGATCATATTTTTCACTTACTATGACGACTCCCACAGGAGCGCGTTATGTGATTTATAAAAATACTTTTAAGTGCGCCACAAAGTTTCCATGGCGAGCCGTGAGAGAAACACGCACGCCAAACCTTTTTTTTTCATTCATAATTTATTATTATAGGTATGAACAATTTTCATTTTGTTTTACTAAACGATCGATCCTGCAGAAAAACTGACGCAATTTTTCCCCGCGTTGAAAACATCAAAGTGATCCATCGTTTTGATCCAACGGGTCGTAGCATGTCATTAATTATATACAAATATAGTGTCAATTCTTGAATTTGGCTTATTATTAAAATAACAAATCGAAAAATGTATGCTAGCGTTATTTGAGTGCATTTGCGACTTTAAACTGTAGACTTTTCGATTGACGAAATTGTATAAAGGTATTCATACATACATTGGCCAAAACGATTCGGTGATTAAAGTGCACATGGAAAAACCGCACGCGAAAAATGCGCACACGCGAAAAAGCGCATATGGAAAATGCGCACATAGAAAAATACTCAAATTTAAATTAATCTAATATTTTCCTGTGATTTTCAGCTTTAAAAATTTGTATATTTCTAGTGTAGTAAATAATTTTTTTCCGTAAAAATTCACATACATATGTAACAGAAATTAGTTTTCATTGATAAATTTATTTTATTATTGCAAGTTAGCCTATAACAGTTGACATCAAAAATTCGCTGAATCTTTTAGTGAAAGTTTGGCGAAAATCGACCCGGTAGATTCAAATTTCAATAAATAAACTATCCACGACATTCAGATTACGGTTAACACGCAAAATTTACAACTTTTGAACGATAAATGTTTAGACAATTAAAAAAATGAATACACAAATGTTTGATTTACTAAATGATTACTTATGTAGAAAGTTTTCATATTCATTTTGAAACTACCTATAGTCTTAAAGTTAATTATTAAAACAGTAACAAACTGGTCGGAAAACGATAGCTCTCACAAAATAAAGCAAAAATTCCACAATAAATAATATACATAGAAGGTTTAACTTATGTTCGTTAAGATACGTGCTGCAACTATGGATTAATTTGACCTGACGTGGTGTTGTTTACGCTCAGCGGTTTTATTTAATACGAGCATAAAAGGATTAAATGCACTCTATATTTTAACTCTCTTAGTTGCGCATACGGTTAGCTTTGATGCGAAAAATTAACGCTCGTATATAAATTTAAACCGTCAGTGTAATATTTCAGTGTATAACGGAAACTACATAGTTGCGATCGCTTTGGCGAATAAAGTGGTTTGCATTTTTACACGTAACGAAAAATTCAGATTGCCGTGTATTTACATACATATATACATATGTACGTTAGTAATAATTTAATTTTCAGTCAACGTATTATAGATAGTGATTGCATGTTGGTTTTCATTATAATAATATCCATCAAATTTAACAAGTCGATGTGTGTTTTCCAAAAAAAATGTTCAGTTATCCGTTTTTCAAAGATCGCTCCCGCATATAATCTCGTTTTTCCAACTGTCGTCGTTTGGCTAGAAAAATCGTTTTCCTTTTTTTTTTTTTTTTTTTTGAAAGAGAGAGAGAGCGTTGTCGCGTTAAACTTTTCTCATTTTCTTCTCGATGATATCATTTGCGCTTAATCACGCCGTACAAACGATAAATTTTCCCTCACTTGTAAACGTATCGAAATCTTAATAAACATTTTTTTTTCTGACGATACGATAAAAGCGTCAGGCCAACTTTGATACGCACTTTCGACTCAATCGATACGTAAAAAAGTAGATAAAAAAGACGAAATATATTTTTCAACTTGAATTATAAAACATACCAAAAGACTAGAAAGAACATTACACGAGTGTATTCGTAATTTTTTAAACATTGAATTTGATAATGAAATTTAAATGTTGATTTAAATTTTTCACGATTGATTACATACATAAAGCTACATCACAATTGAAAATGAAATCACATGACAGATACTCATTTTGAGCACAAAAATTCCAAACTTTCAGTTAAAATTACACGCTCGCATTTCATAAACTAAAACAATGCGAAAAACTTCATTATTATGAATCAATCAGAATTGGTAAACATTGATAGGCAGTAAAAAAAACATTGTTGCACATTGTGTACATAGTTCAACAATATTTTCCTGTCTATTGATGGTTTCGATCGACCCAACCTTTCAAATATCGTTTGGTGTTAAACCACATATTGTCATTTTTGACTTTTAAACAATTAATATGTATAACCGTAACTTGTATTTAAACAGTAGGATTTTATCATATGGTAGTGGACATTTGTAGAAAACGCATTTAGCTTAATACAGTATTGGTCATTGCATCCGTATAATTTGGCACAGTTTATCTGTTCGTGTATGCGTCGGTATAATTGATTCTACCTCTCTGTATGTATGTATGCATGTGGATAGCTTTACTTTTATTCCAATTTAAACTTTTCGAAATTTAAAATTTCGCACGCGGCCGAGGTTAACGAACTGTTTCTCAAGCCGTACGTATGTATGTACATACATATGTATGTACATATGTACAATTTGAACATTCCCTAGCATGTGCGAACACATACGATCGCTCTTATACATATGTATGTGCATACTTACCTATGGTATACTCTCTAAAGCAGTGTTTCCCAAACATTTTAGTACCGCGACCCACCAAGTTTTAATGGACACTATGGGGGGTGTATTTAAATTATTTTTAATACTGTTCTTTTACTTAAAAATATCCCGAGTTTTATTTATTTTTAAAGCAGCTGGGATAAACCTTGAATATGTACATCCGTGCACTCTTTCAGTTGCAATGAGAAAAATGTTACTGACTCACTAACTCTTTGGATCAGCTCATCTTCTGCCCACTGGGGTCATTTCATCGATTCTGCGTGCAATCGTATTATGTTTAAGCGAAATCGTTTCGACTTCTATACTTATTTCTTGCTCTTATGATCGCACATAATTTCAACCGTGTCTTTTATTGGTGGTAGCACTAAAGTCTCGCCAATTGCGTGCGGCTTACTAGCTTGCGTGATTTGCAAACTAATCAAGTTAGAGGCCTGGAGTGATTTTTCATTAACGCTGGTGTAATGCGAAAGCTTCGATTTCGACGACTTGAGCTTGTTCCAGTTGTCTTCAAAAAAATTCTAGTGGCTTGTTTTTATGCCAAAATGTCAACGCAATTTGCTCGGACGCATCATATTCTCTGTTGTGCCGTCTTGTTTTTTTACTTTATCCTAATCGGATAAAGTATTGTGATCGTGCGAAAATTCGAACTCGAGATTTTAACTGATTTGTATCACGTTTGCATGATTTCTGGAAAATGTCTGTATGTCTGAATACTGTGTGTGTGTGTTTTCTCCGAAACTATCAAGTCTATCAAGCTGAAATTTCATATCTATTATTTTCACGTAAGGCGTGAGAGCCATAAGGAATCGGGTCAACATCAATCAACCGGAAGTAGGGTTTTTCGTGTAGCAAATTCAAAAATTCTGTTACCGCTGAATATTTCCGAAACTGCACCGGCGATCAAGTCGAAATTTCATATCTATAGTTTTCACGTTAGCCGTAAGAAATACTGTGATTTTGGTCAAAATCTGACGACGGAAAATGGCAGTTTTTCCTATTTGAATATACATATGCCGAAGATCGTATTTTACAAACGCGCGCGCACTCAACACAGTGCTTTCACGATATGTATGCATGTTGGTTGGTGTGGTGGTGTGCATGCGTTTTATTCACTTACGTACTTAAAAAATTAATTTCGTTACTCTTTGCATTCTTCAAATATATGGATGGTCATGGGTTGGCCACACCACACATTTTGTTGCATATTATTTTTACTTTATAAATAATTTAAAAAAATCACATTCTTTGGAATGTTAATTTTGAACTTTGAATTTTTTGCGACCCACTAAAAATCGGCGCGCGACCTACAAGTGGGTCGCGACCCACAGTTTGGGAAACGTTGCTCTAAAGTAAATATCACACACACACACACACACACACATATATACACACGTGTGTATGTGTGGAAGAGAAGAAAAGAAATGCGCTCTAGTGCCAGAAAGGTGGTAAGTAAGAAAAAGCGTACACGTGCTTTGGAGTGAGTCCGGGTAGGTTAGGTAGGTGGCGGAAAGGGGAAGGTGGGGTGATTTGCTACCAAGAGGGATTCTGAGGAGGGGGGGGTAATATAAAACAAACCCTCGCGGCGAAATTCAATTTCGCCCACTTTCGCTTATCCGGAAAACGGGCGTCCGGAAAATTGGGCGAGGGCACAACCCGCGAATCAACGGTCGACCAACGACACTGTCGTTTCGCAAAACCGCACCTAAATTGTACAAAAGAGTATTGCGTCATAAATTACCCGTTTTGAAAACGACAGGGTGGGGTGGTTTTTTTTTTTTTTTTGTACGTGTTATGGTATTCTATGTACATATATGCGCTGTCGTCCCCGTGTTCTATATTTTAGATTGCGAATAGTCAATGAGTTTAATTCATTGGCCCTGTCTGTCGTCGAATGGTACCGCCAAGCGATTTACTTTAATTCAAACTCGCCGTCTATGCAACAACTATAAAAACTATTAAATTTAATATAATTTTTTAGTGCGGGTGATGAGAACGCCCCGTTGATATACAACGGGCTTACACTAGCTATATTAAATTATAAATATAATAGCCGAAATCCGTCTGTCTGTCTGTCTGCTGATAACGCTCGCTGAGGAAAAATTGGGAAAAAACTTGAAACAGAACGAGTGGGGATCGAACCCACGACCTCACGCTCAAGAGGTATCGCGCTAACGCTCACTCTATCACGGTCGGTGGGTTTAGTCCGTTAAAACATTACCTATAGTTACAATAAATAGGAAATGAGGAAAAATAATAAAAATACCAGATTGAGCGGGATTTGAACTCGGAACAACAAGTCGGTAACTGAGCACGTAGACCCATAAGCCATGGCCGCTGCTAAGAGGGTCCTTTTTTTTTTTTAAATATAACCTATATTACCTACATACCTATAAAAACTATTTTTTTTTTGTTTTTTTACTTACAAAATTATAATTATTATATATGTATATAATAATTAATAATTATAATATAATAAAAATAAGGTATAAAAAAATTTTTTTTTTTGTTTTTTGATTTTTACCAAATCACTCTATTGATACTATAGATACTACGGGATTGCTATAATACATAGATGGAGCTATATAAACTTTTTTTTTTTGTCACTTACAACCGTGCGATCAATTATTGGGGATCTCTATAAAAAAAGCGCTTTACGTAATTTAAAATTCAGCGGGCGTTGATATTCAACGGGCTTACACTAGTATACATATAATAGCCGAAATCCGTCTGTCTGTCTGTCTGCTGATAACGCTCGCTGAGGAAAAATAATTAAAAACCCAGAAAGAGTGGGGGATCGAACCCAGGATTTGTCATTTATGACTCAAAGATGACTTTTCACGCTCATATTATTAATGTCACAAAGTGTGCTAGTAAACTTTCGGAACTTTTGTCATAAGAAATTCTGGTGCACTTGGTGACATTTGGGGTTATCAAATGTCTATATTCTTCATTAGTGCTGTCTAAACTGGAATTCAGCTCTATTATTTGGTCCCCATATGAGCGTTTGTATATTGAAATGCTTGAAAGGGTACAGAAAAAAAAATTTTCAGATATTTATATCTTAGGATGTATGGTTATTACCCATACCTGTACCCTAGTAAATTTATTCTGGGCATGACTGGCATGCACTCACTTGTGATTAGAAGAGATATGTTGTTATTACGACATATGTTTCTTTTGTTTCGTGGGTTCATCTGGAATCCTCAAGTGTTGGAGAGGATTGGCTTGTTTGTGCCGAATAATTATATTCGTTCACGAACACATCGTCTACTTAATGAGCCGTTAGTTAGGTCTAATGTATTGGCAGTTTCTCCCGTTAATAAGGCTCTAAAACTATTTAATGCTCTGGCAACCGATGATGTGGACATTTTTTCCATTACTTATCCTCGCTTTGTGTCATATCTCAAGCTTAATTTAGCGAGGATACTGAGCGGGGATGGTTATGGTATTTGATTAATGTATATAGTTTTTGTTATCAGTAATAATATCAATAACATCAGCCTGTTATTGATATTATTGTTATATTAATTTTGTTATCACATAACATCAGCCTGGCGCACTTTGTAATCAAACTAAAGGATTTGTAAATTCTAGTATTATTTTGTTATTATTTCTTTTTTTTTTTTGTTTGATTTTTTTTATGTTTTTTATTATATTATATTATATTCTGTGTAACTTCTATGTATATTTTTGATATTCTCATTCTTTTTTGTTTTATATATGTATGTATGTATGTATGTAATTTAGATATATATGTATATGTAATCTATATTTTGGGCTAAAACCTGTTAATAAATAAATAAATAAATAGCACTGAGTGTACTTGCAAGTCTATTTGAATAGTTGTTTTTGTTGAATATACTTGTACATACTTTAAACATCAGGACTCGTTATTATATTTTTATTATCATTTGTAAGAAGATTATGTTTGTAACTGTTTTATTACAATGTCCTAAGTTTTGTAGTTCTAAAGATATGTGTGATGGAAATTGGTTCTGACTGCATGATTTTTTCAGATACGTCATTGACGATTTATTCGAGTAACTGATATATGTACATACATAGAAAAAGGTTATATCGAATATTCGAATATAACCTGTAGCCACGAGCTTTCGTTTATGAATCAAGCCATCAAATCATCAAATCTCATCGGTAGGTAATCATGAGTATTTAACCATAAACCCAAATGCGTGACATTATTCGATCACATTTTCGATACACACATCGAAATTATTATCCATCGAAGCGAATTTCCCCGGAAGTGGGAAAACGCGGAAATGCAAAGTAGGTATACGATAATGTTTTTCAGATGAGAGTAGGTAAACGAAAAAAAAAAAAAAAAAAGAACCGAAATAAAAGGAAAAATCACTCGTACGACAACGCAGAGCGAATCGTCGAATGGAAAATCAATCAGCCACGCGGAAAAGCGAACCGAAACAATGGGAAAACAGCGGAAATCCACCGCGCAATACATCCAAAGTTGCGAATTCAAAGCTTTACCAATGACATCCATTCGTATATTCTTTCGCAGCGGGGAAAAAATTGTAAAGTCTTGCGATAAAAATGCAACGTTTATTTGACATTATTTGAGTAAAGGATTGGCAAACCTAAATTATCAATTTTCTATGTTGGAGTGCTTTTCATTTTGACGTCCCCACTTTTCACGTACGCAAAAGAAAATTTCGAATAATATTTTTTTTTCTGGTTTGTTACAAATCAATCGTCATTACACAGAAAAAATATTATTAATTTTCCAGCTAGTTTTTACCTTAAAAAGTTTTAATTGTATAAAATTTCATACATATCGAACAAATACGAATTTCGTATAAAATAATAAACTGTTGAGCTTTCGTTCAAGTGCTTTGATGGCAACGTATTATTTTCGCACAATTTAGAAAGCAACGAAGCCATATATACATTTCCTGAATTTCCAGGAAACGAAATAATTTCAATGTTCGACACTTAAAATGCCTCCCCGACGAGATGTACATAACTTTTCTTATGAAGTTAAGGCACACTGAACACGAATTTAATAATAAAAAAACACTTCGTCAATACTAAATATATTGATAAAATAAAAATATTGAGTAAAATCCCTTTTAAAATAGGCTGAACGATTAATTAATGAGAAAAATTTAAAAGCCGCAAAATACTACAGTTGAAAAATAAAACCGCACAACACCGAGTAATAGAAGAATTAAATCCCGCCTATTAAAGTCGAATGAATCACCATTTTATGATCAGATTCGTGTTCAGTAGACACCATCTATAATATAAGTTATATCACATCGGAAAATCGCAAAAATTGTCATCAAATACACATTGTACATATAAAATCATTGTGACTTACCATCATGCGAGTCGTACATGTAGATGATTTTCTTCCAGCTGTAGTAGCGCACCGTGTCGATGATTGCCTGATGATATTCGGGTCTCATGCTGATGGCATAATCCAGGAAACCAGACGAAGGAGCCAACACCTGAGGGAACAGAAAGTATCTTTATTAATCCAAACAATTAAGCGGAGAGTCTAAAGAAGTTCGCTTCAGAGTATCGTAAACTTGTATCGAACTCGCGAGTTTTCCACTGTTCCATCGCACATCTTAGCTTGTTTATAGAGCTTTTTGTTTTCAAAACACGTTCAAAACACGTGACCATTATCCTTTCTGCAAGTTTATTCGAAAATAAATTTCTGTAAGATGCAGCTATTAAAATAAATTGCAACAGCGACTGAAATGGCGCGCATTCTATTGTATATGTGTGCAACGTGTAGATATACAATAAATTCGATTTAACATTACTTTTTCTTTCATTGGCATAATAACAAATTAAGTAAGCTTTAATGTATAACAGTCAGTTGTTTAATTTAAGTGCATTAAAACGATAAAATAAAATCGCGCTGTTTGCGTCCTATTGTAATAAATTATGTACATACATAAGTTTCAATTCATACAACGAAGGTTTCTTAACTAATCCATTTCTTATATGTATTTGAAATTGGACGCAAAAACGTATGTCAAAATTCGAAATCTCTTTCAGTTGGTATTTAAAATAGTGTAATTAGTATAGTAATTCCGGATCAAACAAACAATTTGTATGAAGCTATTATAAAAGATCTTAAATGTTCAAATGTCGCATTGTTAGAACACTCATACTGGAAATGTGTAGCTTTTAGTATCACGATTTTAGTGTTGAAATATCAAGTATTTCACAAAAATATACTGATTATAACAAAATATGCAATTTATTTTTATTATTTCTAGCGATGGTTTTAAAATTTATAAATTGTAGATATATACATATATGAACGATTGTGACCTAGAAGCCAAAACACTACTAAAAATTCAAAATTATATATTGAGTACCGTAACGCTTAAGGTGAGCTAAATTTAATTTAATTCAATTTAAATACAATTAATTGATTGGAATAACTGAATTAAGTGCATGAAGCAAAGCATGTTGCAGATTTACAAATTTACAAAAATAGTTTGATATTACATACTTTTAAACCAATTGTCAAATCACCTAGTGCCAGTCTATGGCTTGTGTCGCGAATGTTTTAAACCAGCGTTCGGGAACAGATTAGCAGATTAACAGCAGATTATTCGCTTTTATAGATATATATATATATATATATATATATATAATAGCCCTATTCCGTCTGGCTGTGTGTGTTTCTGTGTAACGCTCGCCGAGATAAATAATTAAAAAAAACGAGAACGTCACGCGAGTGGGATTTGAGCCCGAGATCACCAGTTCGGGACAGTGAGCGCTTACGCTGTGATCCAAACTGGATAATATCTCGATAGGCTCACGACTTTGCTAAATTGTTACGTTGTTGTTATTATAACGCCCCATCTGTGCAACAACTATGTATGTATAAAAACTATTAAATTTAATATTATTTTTCAGTGCGGGTGATGAGAACGCTCCGTTGTTTATTCAACGGTCTTACACTAGTATACACAGTCAACCCTCCTATAGCGTTCAGATAGGGACCACGCTATAGGAAAAAAACGCTATAGAAAGCGTTAACACCCATACAAAATTTGGGGTTAAGTTTTTTTTAATTGTATTTTGCGATTTGAAACAAATCAAACATTTTACCCATTTTTATATGTCCAATGACCTTGCATGTGTTTAGTTTATTTTGCTACTTACTGACAAATATTTTCCAAGTGCACATACATACATATTTAAATGCACATTAATAATATATTTATGAAAATTCTAATTTGACCTTGAAAATATTGCATTTTTTTAAATGTACACTATAGAAGGGACCGCTATACAAAAAACCGCCGCACACGCTATATAAGTGTACGCTATAGGAGGGTTGACTGTACAGTCAACCCTCCTATAGCGTTCAGATAGGGACCACGCTATAGGAAAAAAACGCTATAGAAAGTTAGGCACCCATACAAAATTTGGGGTCAAGTTTTTTTAATTGTATTTTGCGATTTGAAGCAAATCAAACATTTTACTCATTTTTATATTGACCTTGACCCAATGACCTTGCATGTGTTTAGTTTGATAACAATAGAACGTGCATATTTAGTCTAGTTTATTCTAGTGCACATACATATTTAAATGCACATTAATAATATATTTATGAAAATTCTAATTTGACCTTGAAAATATTGCATTTTTTTTAATGTACGCTATAGAAGGGACCGCTATAAAAAAAAAAAAAAACGCTTTAGAAGTGTACGCTATAGGAGGGTTGACTGTACTTATATTGAGTATTATTGGAGACACAAATACACGCAAACTTTGGCTGTTGATTAATTAAATGTATACGTGTGTATGGGTGGCTTAATGGGTACGAACGTATATGAATGTGTGCGGTGGCACTAGACGCAGATTCGTTTATCAGTGGCGGCGCGCGGCGGGACCGGTTCAACGGATTAAATATTTATATATATGAGGGGCGAGATTGCACTAGACAGGCCCGCACTGTACGGACAAGGGAAAGGGGTCGAATGGGGGGGGGGGGGGTGGAGTGACTAAGGCCGCTGACCGAGGCGGCATTAATCAACAAGATTTCGCCAAGAAATTCGCGCAGTGAAATATGAAGTGGCCGGCCACTAGATTAAGTCAAAAAGCCGGGTCGTCGCGGTTTTGGCACGGAGTCAACGCGACTTACGGCCGCGCTGTATATACATAAGTCGAAAAGGACGAGGCGTCGCCTGGTCCTTTTTGGTGGAGAACTTTCGCGCTTAATTGCCGCCGAAACTTTAGGCGGCTTTGATGAATGTCGAGCGCGGAAAAAAAAATATGCGGCGATTTGTTCGACGGCGAATTGTGACCGATGGCCATTTGACCGACGGTCACTTTACCGACGGTCATTTTTTTTGATCGACAGTACTTTTTCACTTCATTGAAAACGGTAATCTATCGAATACATTCACGCGAGAGTGCTTTATTGGCGGAATATAAATTCGCGATTCACATACACGACGATGCGTAACACTCGGGATGAGTTTTGAGATTGATAGAAATCACCCCACTAATGTACATAATCTACCATAATATAGATAATAGCCGAAATCAGTATGTCTGCTAATAACGCTCGCTTTGGTAAATAATTTAAAAAAAAAACCAGAACGAGTGGGATTCGAACCTGGGACCACGAGGTCGGTAGGAATCGCGCTTACGCTATCCGCCATCGCAGGTGGTGTCTTAAGTGATTTTTTTTAAAAAAATTAAGTACAAAAGGGGGTCGCGACTTTGCTAAATTATTTTTGAATTATAACGGCATAGATGAATAGAATATATACATAGATGGCGCTATAAAAACTATTACTTTTTTTTATTTTTTCAACTTTTGATAACCCCTAAAGCCACGCCGGCCCCCAAACCACCCCCAGACCCCCACAAGCCCCGGCCGTCCCTTTTTTGAAAAAAATTAGGAAGTAGCGCTTTACGATATTGAAAATTCAGAGGGCGTTGATGTTCAACGGGCTTACACTAGTTATATATGTATATAATAGCCGAAATCCTCTATGTCTGTCTGTGTGTGTGTGTGTGTCTGTCTGCTGATAACGCTCGCTGAGGTAAATAAAAAAAAAAAAACCAGACCATCGGACGAGTGGGATTTGAACCACCCAGTACCACTGATTCGGTACACTGAGCGCTTACACGGTGGGCCAAACCAGTTGATGTGAGATCCCTTTTATTTTGAACATACTATGCACATACATAAATCAGTTGAAAGTTCGCGACTTTGCTAAATTATTATGTTGCTGTTGTGCCCTAGATGGCGGTATAAAAATTATTAAATTTAATATTATTTTTCAGTGCGGGTGATGAGAACGCTTCGTTGATATTCAACGAGCTTACACTAGTAAATAATAAAACAGCATGGTTTGTATGTGTAACAATTGAGTTTTTCACTTCGTTATGACTAAAAAAATTAAAACTGCATTATATTCACATTTGATTGTCGCGTAAATAAATTCCCTAACCTTTACTCTGTGAACGGAAAAGCGTTTTGTAAGTGAATATGGAATCTGTACCACTGTATCATTCCTCATATGTATGAGGAGTGACATAGGTTGGAATATTGAATGTTAATTGACGAAAATATAATTAAAACGCATGAGCTTTTAATTGTAGATTTGGCAGTTATATGTATTTATTAATAAAACTGAAAGAATGTAACGTAAGATCCAGTGCACACACAGAAACATGGGAAGATGTATGCTCTCTATAACAAGAAGAGATCATGGTATCCGAGAGGATGTGAAAGAAATCAAGGTAGACCGAGTGGAAAATTGACTGATGAATTGAGAACAATGTCATTGAATGTCAGAATGAATGCTCAAGACAAACAGTAATGGAAGAGGATTGGAGAGGCCTTCATCCCGCAGCGGATGGTGCACGGCTGAAAATGATAATGATGAATGAAACTGACCCAAATGCTAGCGCCTGTAAGCTGGATATTAATGATTTGATTATTCATTATTTAAATTCCGTTCTGATGCATTTTCAGAAAATCCGTATACTATCGGTACACGAAAATATAATTGGAAAACGGTTGAAATGTAATCCACATCCATTGCTAATAATTTTTTTTATAAAATCAAAACGCACAGTATTTATATTATGGCTATTGTCGATAAGTAGATTTTGATTATTTTTCGATGTAATCACCGGAGAGGAATTATTCCGACGCCTGCTATAAACGCGCACTTTTGACCGTTGGAAAATTAGAACAATTTCGAACGAATTCCAATCGAATTGAGAGATATCGGATTCGATTAATCGAACGTCACGACTCTTTCAAACGATCCAATTTACTTTGCGTGTGTTTACTATGCTTATTTTTTTTTTTTTTTTTGCACGTGCCGCCGCTCGGCGCTTGATTTCTCTTTTATGATGGATCGTTATTTGATTTTTTTTCTCTCCCCGTCGGTCAAAGGGCAAAGGATCGCACTTTTCGTTTTCGTTTCGCTTTTCGAAAACGGGGCAGATGGCGTCGCGACGCACCCTAGACAAATATAGAAGATTTTCCTATTTCGCTATAGTAAACACAAAACAACAAGTTTTGTACAGAGTAAATACGATACGTAGGTACATACATACATACATACAAATCCATCTATAATATATATATTTATAAAGATGTATTCTCACCGAACTGTCTGTCTGCCTGTCTCTTCCAAGTCCATCCGTCTGTATGTACCCGTTTGTCTGTTTATCTTTTCACTGTTTGTATATCTGTTTGTTTGTGTATTTCTTCCGTATATGTACATTCATATTCCATTTGACAAATCGGGATCAAATTTCGCAGAGTGCAATAATTTATTTTTCCTTCTGCCAAATAAAGTGTACTGTCGATGACTCCAGCTAATAATGTCAGTTGAAATATCGAATAATGTCGGCTCGGGATAATAAACGAGACAACTGCAGCTAGTTTGTATTGTAATAATAATCCATAGTGTACGTTCTGCGTCATTTCGATATTTTAATAATAAATTTAACACTTGTACAAATATTAATTTAGCTTTGAATCGTTCGGTGTTTGATCTCGTTTGATAAATTATCGCGCTCGAATAAATTCGAGTTATTTAATCGCCTGCAAAAATTCTCCACTTTATAATTGATATATGTATGTATGTATTTATGTTGCGTAAACATATGTATTATTTTGTATTTCGATCTATTAATAAAAAATAATTTTCTCCGACTATATTTTTAGTATTTAATCGATCTATTTTCTAAGCTAATCTCATATAATTGATTGTTGGTATACTAACGACGGGAAGTGAAATTTTCCCCCGTTTGGTTATCGTATTTGAATGAGCCTTTTCTCTAACCGAATTAAATGCCCACTAGCCGGAAGCGATTGTTTATTTTGATGTTTGTTTAGAAAGGTCTCTTTTAATGTTTTGAAATGGATGTCGCAGATCAAAAGCTTTGTTGTTTACAGTCGAATTATGTTCGTTTGATCTCATAACTATTCATACATTCGATTTAAGTATTCGGTGTAAAATTTATACACTATTTTTCCTCATAAAATTTACTTTTTACTATCGTCTAGCTCGGGGCTTGCATTTTGAACGCAAACTATAAGTTATTATACATAGTTCAGTTAACAAAGTAAACTTTTTTAAGTAGAAAAAGTTCCTAATGATGCATAGTTTCATTTTGTTTCAATAACACGTCGTTTTTAGTTATAACGAATAAATGATTTTGCTTGTTAATATGCTTAACGAAAAGACATATTTAAAATGTATTTTTATTTTATGTACATACGTATATTGTGTCGACTTGATGCATAACTAACGTTTCAAATGATTGAACAAACGTTCATTTTTTTACGTACAAATACAATGTGGCAATTTTTTTGAGATGTTTCTGTATTTTGCGTTTGTAGAAAAGAGTTCTAAAAATATATCATCATTTTCAGCCGTTCACCATCCACTGCTGGATGAAGGCCTCTTCAATACTTTTTTCATTCCTGTCTGTCTTGAGCAATCAGCATTCAATTGACTCCACACATTTCAATTTATCAGCCCATCTTCCACTCGCTCTACCTTGCTTTCTTTCACATCCTCTCGGATACCATTCCAGTATTTTACGCGTCCATCTTCCATCCATTCTTCTCGCTATGTCCACTTCAACTTTTTCACACGTTCTGCTATATCTGCCAATTTGGTCATACTTCTTACTCATGTATTCTTCTTACGATTTCCATGCTTCTCTGTGTTCACTGGATCTTACGTAGCATTCTTGAATTTAGCGTCAAAGTTTCACATCCATAGGTCATAATTAGCAATACGCATTAGTCGTATGCCTTCTTTTTTAAGCATAGTGGAATGTTTGATTTAAAAACAATGTTCATTCTTCCAAAAGCACTCTATTGTTCTCGCTATGTCCACTTCAACTTTTTCACACGTTCTGCTATATCTGCCGCTTTGGTCATACTTCTTACGATTTCCATGTTTCTCTGTGTTCACTGTATGTTACGGAGCATTTTTGAATTTGGCATCCAAGTTTCACATCCACACGTAATACGCATTGGTCGTATGCCTTATTTTTTAAGCATGAAACATATATACATGTATATTAATTTAAAAATACGTACAAAAGAGCGGATCATTAACGCGCCATGTCATAAATTGTCGAATACAAGCGTACCTACTGGTATAATTGTATACTATATAATCGCGTGTAATCCGATAAGACTAATGAGCCCGCAAGAAGACGACGCAAAGCTTTCGGATCTGAATTTCAAATTAGACACACGCTAGAAGGATTCCAATTATTAAAACGAGCGTTAGAATGACCTCAAAGTGTGGCCCCCCCCGTTTTAGCGTTTTCCACGCAGGCACATTGTGCGTAATCGCGAAAATTTGTCCAAATGAGCGAAACCTAAAACGCGACGCAATACACCATATTTGGGTGGGGAAAAGCTCTCGGGGCTTTAGGCGCTAAGGGACGGTTAATTTAATAATAAAAGCCTACCTTTTCTGGAAACCATGGTGTGACAAAGGGCATCTGGAAGGTGTTGCTGTAAGAATGGAGCGTGTCAAACGAGTCTGGAGATACCGCACCCAGCATGGCGAAAACTCCACGTCCGAATTGGGTGCAAACTGCAATTAGAAATCGTGTATATTAAAATATTATTCAATTATAAACACATCAATTGTATACATATCAAACCACATACATACAACAACAACCATTGTGTTATTATTGGTATTGTAACTGAACTTTTGTCGCCTAGCTCAGAACTAATGCCTAGTCATTAATTATATTATTACGTCCCTATGTATGCACATACATTGTACACGCCAAGTTAATATTTAACTGTTGGTCGACAGCATACATATATATTTATTTGAAATATACGGCTGTGACTTAACAGGTTACCCCAATTCGTCACAGCGGCCAGATACATACATTGTAACACCAAAAACAAAATTAAATTACAAATTAAGCACCGATAAAAAATACATATCGATGGGTTAGTGCACAGATATTGTATGTCATTGTTAAGATATTGTAAGTGACATACATCCCTTTTGCATGAAACTATGGACGAAATGGACATATTATATATTTGAATAGGGCAATATCTTCTCAAATGTACTATTCGGACATACAATACTTTTTAAACATGAAGGTTTAATGCAGATGTGTATGATTACTCAATTTTCGTAAAAACTGGACGTGCACTATGATTACGGTGACCATACGTCCTTTATTTAAGAGGACAGTCCTTTATTTCACCGCTCTGTCCTTTAGATTTATTTATTTTCTAAAGTTGCCCTTTTTTTCCTTTATTTTGTGAAGCTGACTATCGCCGTTTCACCGCAGTTCAATATGTAAATCACAACTCCCGGATCTAATGCTCCTATTGAACGAATATTTTCATTAGTGAACAATATGTGGACCAGTGAAAAAACCCAATTAAAAACAGACACATTGGAAGCATGCATTTATACCAAATGCAACTTTGATATGAATTGTATACAATTTTATGAATGAGTTATTAAAAAAAGTTCATTCTTGTGAAAAATATCAGAATTAATGTCATTTTAATATCAATAATGTGTAATAAATATGATTGTTTAAAATCCTATATACTACTTGTATGCTAATATTTTATAATAAATGTTATAAAGCTCTTTAGTTTTAGTGAAACAAATAAAGCAACCAGCTTTTTTTAAATTATGAAACAATTCTTTATATGTATGTCCTTTATTTTCTTGCAATATAAAAAAAACATTTAATACAAATTATCAGATTCAATTTAGCTTTGATACATATTCATGATCCTTGCCACATTTAATCTGAGATATATTACATGACTACGGTATGCAATATTAATAAAAATGTGAATCTCATCGGCGGCTATGGCTTTTGACAGTAGAAGAGCCCTATTCAGAGGAGTGTTGGTTCTAGCAATTGGTTCATAGAATAGGCGATGTGCTTGTGAACGATTGTAATTACTCGGCACAAACAAACCTATTATTTCAATGTGTATACGTAGTTTTATATTGCACTTTTATATAATGATATTTTACATTTTATCGAAAAATTAACATGCCTTCAAAGTTGCCTCGCCAAAGAATGTGAAATACATGTATGCTGAAATTGTGCGAGAAAAAGTTTCGTTTGATAAAATTGAACGTGAACGAAAAAATAAACGGTATATATGTACGTGGAATGTATCCACACGGAGACGTCACGAACATTATTAGCTCATAATTAAAACATAGTAAAATATGAAATTTTACTATAATTTGAAACAATTCATAGACGAAAAATCGTGAACGAATCCAAAATATTCCCATGCAATACGAGCGTGTGCGATAGCATTAAATAATGGGGGTTTTACACACAACACCGTTTTATTTAAACGTTTGAGTGTCGTCGGAATCTAAGGAGATTAACGATGGCGTTATAATCGCCGTATAATAGTGTAGTCGCGGTTTCGTATAGAAATTTTCTTGGACACCTTTCGGCCATTAATTCTGGCCGAAATACCTGACGTGCTTGCGGTCGTCCTGTGCTCTCTCCAAGGCATTACACGGAAAATGCTCTTAAGGGAAAATGTGCCAAAGGAAAAGCCTCCCCTAAAAAACCCTAACCCCTCTCTGAACTGACAGTAATTGCGGCCAGACTAAATCCAAAATTTAAATCAATTATCAATAAAGAAATTCAATAGCTATATTATACCTGTAGTGTAGGTTCTTATGATTTTTTATTCTATTTTTAGATAATATCGATTGAATACAGGTTGGATAGGTTAGATTTGCTTGGGTTCACAGGTTTGATTTTAAAAGTTTCAACCTCAATTTTACTTTTTATAAATGTTCACTTTCATGTGCTATGGATTCCAATTTCTTAAAACAACTATTGAGTTTAGATTACTATATTATTGAAATGTTTAATTTTCCACGAGATATTATCTTCGGAAAGGAAGGCTACAATGTCATAAACTGAAATATTATTATGAAATTACAATCAATAGAGGATAAAACGAAGAATGAAACTAGGATGCAGTGCTTTTGCAAGAAAGCTTACGACCAATGCTTACTGCCAGTTATGACGTATGGATGTGAAACGTGGATGCTAAATTCAAGAATGTTCCGCAAGATCCAGTGCACACAGAAGCATGGAAAGATATATGTTCGGTATAACGAGAAGAGATCGTAAGAGGAATACATAGGTAATAAGTATGACCAAAGTGGCGGATATAGCAGTTCGTGTGAAAAAGTTGAATTGAACACAGAATGGATAGCAGATACTTGAAGGTGTAGACTTGAATGGTATCCGAGAGGATGTGAAAAAAAGCAAGGTAGACAGAGTGGACGATGGGCTGATGAATTGAGAAGAATGTCTGAAGGATCAAGTGGATGCAGATTGCTCAAGACAGACAGGAATGGAAGAGGATGGTAAACGGCTGAAAATGATGATTTTCAATGAAAACTTGCTTAAAATTTTAATAACATTGATTTCTCGAAACTATGTAATTATTGTAGAATTGAGTCATGTGTATATGTATAGTGGAAAAATAGAATATACAAAAAGTTGTTTTCGGATCATATGTAAACAGTTCGATTTTGATAAAAATAGTTCAGTGGTCAGGGACCGGCGGCTCCGGAGCATCATGTGACTCTTTGCATGAAAACTTTTTGCGCGAAACACACAATTTACATACACAATATCAAAATGAATCCTATTTAGTAATAAACTGTCACGAAAATGGCTTATTTCTTTCAGTTATCCATTTCACAAATGAGTAACATTTAATTTAATTTTGAATATATAATCCGAAGATAATATGTTGCAGCTCTCAACCTTGCCAATTTTGCAAGGTTTTCCCTAATTTGGCTCTTAGCTCGAAAATGGTTCCCGACCACTGGTATGGTAAGTGTAATAATAGTCATAATAGACTAGCATTCGCTGTCACGCGTCTGCTTTCAAACGTTCGATTCGCACCAGTACGGAAATTGAAACGTCAAATAAATATAACTCATTAAAAAATAAAAAAAAAAATAATTTTGACACGTCCATTGTATGACACGAATGCGTCTTTTGGCCTTCGATAGAAATCATGTCTATATCCGGTTTGGAACGGCACGATGTCGAGGATAAAAAGAAGGAGTATGAAGGGGTTGGGGATGGTTACAAAAGGGGTACAGAATAGCCACCGTACAAAGCCACCGTATTCTTCACAAATTGGATTTCGCATTAAAAAGAAGTGCTGAAATCGACGAGACCGTAGCAATGGAGAGAGGGTGGATTTGCTGAAATGGGGAGGATTTTTCCCACCACCTTTTCTCATCCCAGAGCAAACAATTGCTCGTCGGTCCCCCTTAGCAAGTGGGTAGGGGGCCCGTTATACTAATTAATTAACACGCGACCATTTACCGAAATTATTTTAGCCACGCACACATACATACATACATACAGCCAGACTGAAAGTGAGTGGCTAAGTAGACCGCTAATTGAAAACTTGTATTTTTAGACCGGAAAGTTGTGGAAAACCAGTTATATAGTAAATATGTATACAGTTTCATTCTGAGCCCATAGTAAGTAATGGAAATTTTAGGGTATAGCATTCGATAATTCGATTGTGCGCGATACAAAACTCGCAATCTATTGTTTCAAATTACTAAAATGTTCTGATAAAATCAGACTGCTAAATAAACCAAATTGACAGATTCCTGTCAGCCTTAAAACAACACCTCCATAGAAGTGCTAATAAATAATTAAGTTTGTGTAATTTTAGCTTTAAGTTATTTATTGTTTCGTTTACTTTTCAAGCTACTTTATTCAAATAAATAAATATTAATATTAAATTTAATTTATAATGCTAACTACATACATACATACGTACATGGCTTTAAGTGCCCGACTTCGTCCTATTGTTTATATAAGATTTAATTTAATATTGCATATCGATGGATTAGTGCACAGATATTGTATGTTCAGTTTTGTTTTATAATATGTGACATATGAGTCGCCTAGTTCCAAATCCCGATAAGTCCATAAAACTCACTTGTTCGCCAACGCGGTTTTTCTGCTACAGACTTATTTGCTTGATGGCGTTTAAACTCATTTAAACTTAATTTTGTTGATATTAAACATAATATTGAGATTAGAAACATGGACTTATCGTTGTTTGTTTCTAAATATGGCTTTTATCATAGTGCAATTGACAGTTTTTGGAACTAACACTGATTTTCAATATTTTTTTACGGCGCACTTGGCAGTATTTGGAATATTTCAAGTATAGGGCATCGTTTGAAAACATTCTTAGAACCAGAAAATATTTTATCCTCATTTTGTATATATTGTGGACTTGTCGGGATTTGGAACTAGGCGACTCATATGTAAATCTCTTTTGCATGAAAACTATGGACGAAATGGACATGTTATACATATTTGAATAAGGCAATATCTTCTCAAATGCACTATTTGGACATACACTACTATTTAAACATGAAGGTTTGATGCAGATGGACGTTTTGTGTATAACAACTCAATTGTGGTAAAAACTGGACATACAATATCGGTGCACTAACCCACCGATATAGTAAAATAACCAACAACTTACTTTTTTTTGTTTTTGACTTTACGATACATATTTTATTCCTCACATATACGGATAAAGTCGTGAATTGAACACAATCAATTTCAGTGACTATTAAGCTTTTTAAATTCATTTAAATTAAACAAAGATTTCTTCCACGTGTTGACTAAATAAAGATACAAAATTGTTAAGTAAATTATTGCTCAAAATATTGAATAAACTGTAACAATGAATCGCTCGGTGAATAGTATGTATAAATTAAATTTCATCGAAGGAAAATAAAACGGTGTCCGTACAGTTGATTTTTGAATCGTATCACACGCACAATTTACAACCAAATTTTCACCTTTCGCCGGTCGTTCGCATTTTCATTTATCAAAAAGCATCAGCGCAGGTATCAAAGCCATTAGCAGCCTACAGAAGTGGGCAAGGGTTCAACAAAGGTATTTTTTTTCCCCTCTCTTCTCACCCTTTTTCTTTTCGAACTTGTCGAATCTGTTAAGTTCGTACGGACAAATTAAGCGTGTCGGCTAACCGTTACAGTTGAACTCGTGAAAGTTTTTTGTGTTTTTTTTTTTGTGTCTGCTTCTCCGACGAAAAACACGGAGAAAATAAGTTGTTACTTATAAAATTACCGGCAAATAATGATCGTCGTTTATATATACATAGGTACATCCACCTAGCAAACCGTATTATATTATACGGCGATTATCCGTCAGAATCTTCCGAAGCGAAAATTAAAGATATTTCATTTTGAAGGCAGCTCGGACACCTTTACCCTTTCGCTCGAATCAAATTCTTCTGGGTCATTAAGCCGCATGTAAAACTTGTTCCAATAGCTCGTTTCTTACCCAATTTAATCTTTATAGATTTTTTTTTTTTTATTTTTGCCACTCCCCTAAAGTCAAATTACTTACCCGCAATAAAGTTCGGCAGGATTTAGAACGGGATAAATTCGCACGTGCGATTAAACGACTGGTAAAAAAAAAAAAACACACACAACAAACTCAATAGGAATAATTAAAATCGCAATAGTTTATTTACAAAGTAGCTGAATCGTAAATCTGTTTTTTAACAATAATAAAATGCATTAAACGCGATAGCTGCTGTGTGTACGTATTGATAATAAATTATACATACATACATAGTGTGCAAGAAAGCGAAATTTCAACTTTCTGTAACTTCACAAAAATAATTGTACAATTGAACAAATGAAATTCTTTTAACTATTATTATTCAATCTATATTAAATTTATTATTTTATTATGTATATTTTATGATAGCGCAAACCTATGCCCAGTATACATATACATATACATACATCTTTTCAACAAAATATTCTCAAACTTTTACTTTAATCCACGAAATGTTCCGTCGTAATTTCTGGCAGGCTAAACTTAAAGTTACTATTCCGAACTATTTAAATCCCACGAGGTATTATGCACGAACATCTTTAATATAATCCGATAAAATCACAAAAGAAAACCAACCAACGTAGAGAGAAATTTCCGCTTTGAATAATCATAGTATTCCTTAATTAAATTTACCGTGCAGATTTAAAGCTTTAAACGTCTTAACATTTTAACCGCTGCCGTTTTAATAGGCACTCCTATTTACAATGATTACCATTCTAAATTGCAATCCAAGAGTGACTAAATTTTTAAATTTTACTTTAACATCACTGACAAATAAATAGCTTCTCTTGTCACGTCAATAAAACACGCTGGTGAAATTGTTTCAATATACCAGACCGATTTGATTGAAAGGTCGAAAATATTTGTACGACCGCTGTTTATTCTGACTACAAGAATATTGAAAAACACCACCACTTTATTCGTTTGATTTTTTTGTATTATTGATTATACGTTTCAGTTGGAAAAATAGTCAAAATAGCTGAAAATTCAACGTACTACACGTTGATAAATAAAGCGACACTTGTATTTTAATGAAACAATGTTATTGTCAATGCGACAAATTTTCATCAATTATTGAGAATTAGATTTGTTATTTCTTTACTAACAATATGAATACGTGTGTTTATTTTATCGATTGTGAATCATTTGCAACAATAAGAGCTAAGATAAGATATGATAATAAGATATTGAATGAAGTGGAAAATTGGTGAATTTTGGATACTGAAATTTGTGATTAAATTTATTGAATTCCACTTAAAAATCATTCATACAAAAATGATTTACTTGATTTTTGCCCGTCCTAAGGACATTTTTATACATTATTTGAATCAAAAGCAATGTTAAATTAAATAATCAAAGTTTACAATTCGAAATTTAGACACGGAATATTTTAATTACTACCAATGGTGCATTTTATTCGATAATTGATTACAGTAGGCGTTTGCTTTAAGGACAGGGAAAAATTGTGGAAATACTTGTTTTTTCCATATAACGAGCTCATTTTTATATTTGATAATCATAGAATTTCCGATCTTTTATCTCTTTGTACGGAAAAATCCACGTTTTCCATTCTCTAACAAGCGATCGCCTGCACAAAGTGTACAGATATTTTATTTTACTGATGTTCATTTAAAAAAAAAACTGGTGTATCATCAAATACGTTTTAAATCCTCACTTCATAGACATAAAAAAATGTTTATAGGTCTCTATTCACAAAAGACAAAGGATGCTTAGCATAAAAATGCTGGAGACTCTCCAGACCTATAAACCTATATAAAGTTGAATTGAATTTACAGCCTGACATTAGTCAGAAGGGGCGAAATTATAAATTGCTCGTGGAAAACTCCTATTTATTATGTAAAGTGGAAAATTACATATCTACATTAGTTGGGAGGAACGTTAGAGCATCGAATGTTCGACCGAACGTTTTAATTAAAAGTTTCCGCCGGAGTGTTTCTTTGTTCGGCCATCGAAGCGAACCGGTCGTAGCGAACCGGTCCGAGAGTTTTGTGCAATTGCACGTGTACTGTAAATATGCACTATAAATATGTACATACATACGTACATACATACGTACATATATGTGTATGTGGAATTGTCCAATTGTGAATTGGTTCGGCTCGTGTCCAACTCGCAAGCGAAAATTACGGATTCCCCGCATTGTTCACGTTTGATTAGTTATTATACATATGTATGCGCGAGAAAAGTTTCAAACGCGAAGGATATTAAAAATCTAGGTGTTGTTGTCAAAAAGTTATAGTTCAGAAACTAATAAATGTACATTGATGAAAATCAACGATTATTAATTAAGTTTTTCTAATGATATTTGCAGTCTTTGTCATATGAATTCCAAAATAAGTGGTTGAAAAAAAAATTACAGAAAAACGTTTTTTATAAGGGAATTCATACAGTACAAGAGTCATTAATGATATCAATCAACTTAACAGTTTATTGACAATACCTCAATGCTCTACAACTTTGAAGCTCTTTCCTTATGTAATAATTTAATTCTATTATTCTAAATATAATTTGTTCCTAATATGATTATTATTTATAATCTATAAAGTTTCTATGGACGGTAAAGATTGTCTTTCATCATCATTTTCAGCCGTTCACCATCCACTGCTGGATGAATGCCTCAGGTCATCACAGTATCTATATATGTATATATATAAATCAATGTCTGTCTGTCTGTCTGTCTCTTATTGGCTCCTAAACCACTCAACCGATCGCAATGAAACTTTCAGGACTTATTGTGATCATGCCGGGGATGGTTCCTGTGAAAAAAAATCTGGGAAAAACGGAAACGGGAACGGGAACGGGCCTGCTCACGTGTCAGATAACGTACTAGGAACGGGAACGGGAAATGGGATCGGGCATTGCAACGCATGCCGGGTCAGCTAGTATATTATACTAGTGTAAGCCCGTTGAATATCAACGGGGCGCTCTCATCACCCGTACTGGAAAATTATATATTAAATTTAATAGTTTTTATAGTTGTTGCAACAATGCGCCATCTATGGCGCGTTATAATACAACGAATCCCAATATATGTATGTATAATCGAATCCCAGCTCGAAAAAAATTTTTTTTTTACTTAAAAAAAAAATTATAGTTTTTATAGCACAATCTATGTATATGTAGGTAATGTAGGTAGGTAAGTTGGTATGTAGGTAAAGCAGAGTAAAGATCCCTTGTATAGGTAATGTTTAAAAAAAAAAAGGACTAAATCAACCGAGGGTGATAGAGTAAGCGTCAGCGTGATGACTCTTGAGCTTGCGGTCGTGGGTTCGATCCCCCCACTCATTCTGGTGGTTTTTTAATATTTTTTCCTCAGCGAGCGTTATCAGCAGACAGGCAGACAGACAGACAGACAGACGGATTTCGGCTATTATATATATAATAATTACATATAATTAATTAAACATAATTTTAGTTTTATGTCGTCAGCGAATCTTAGACGGCTCTAGTGCTTTGCGTTAATCTTGATCCGTGTGCCATTCCAGCGATGTGAATATGCCCTCAAGCATCGCATTGAATAATTGATACTTAAACGGTTCACATATTGATGGATTAAAAACGATACTGTGCAAGCGTTGCGTGGGTTCAAACCAGCGGTCGGGAACTGGCGGCTCCGGAGCCGCATGCGGCTCTTTGTATGAGAACCTGCGGCTCTCGCTGTCATTCAACGCTTTGCGCGAAACACGAAATATAACTATAAGATCGTTTTTCAGATTGAACTTTATAATATGTATATATATTTTATAACATTTAAAAATAACACGAAGATAACTTACATATTTCTTACGGCTATCCATTTCATCCAATTAATAAGAAGTTCCATACGTACTCCATTTCCAGGTTTTGTCTTTCTTCTGCAAATTCCCGTGATTACATCTCCCTGCAAACCAGGAGGACGGTCTCGGATCTCTGCTTTGTATTTAAACTTTTAAATAATTTATTAGATAGCCCTTACCTACTAAGTAGGATACTTCTACATTGTCCCCCTAGGCCTGTCAGAAATCCTCCATTGTTTCATTTGAATCTTTGTTCCACAAATTATTCACTAAACTCCTTCATTTATAGATCCTGCTCGTCATTTAACGAAATCCCGGCACATATTGATCCTTTTCTCTATTCTTTGCCCTCCTTTAAATTATCTTTGCTTAAGTTCCTTTCCAGTCCTAACTCCTAAGTTCTTTTCTTATTTTAATCTGTTGTTCGCTTGCAAACTATTTTGGCTGTAGTGTATTGTGTGATATTAATATTATTTTGTATTTATATTTTATTGTACATATACTATAAGCTGTTTGTTGCATGATTAATTAAATAAATAAATAAATAAATAAATGAGTAAAATTTACTTTCATTTTGAATAAATAATACGAAAGCAATATGTTGCGGCTCCCCAACTTGCCGATTTTGCAAGGTTTTCCCTAATTTGGCTCTGAGCTCAAAAAAGGTTCCCGACCACTGGTTCAAACGATTGCACACACACACTCGTGTACGTCGGATACATTTTTGCGCTAATTTTCTTCGGCCGCGAGGAAAATTTGGCGAAAGGGAGAGTCGACGACGAGTCTGCGACGCGGAAAAATCGAGGAAAATCTAATAAGGGAATGTTTTACGATTCGCGTTCGTAACGCGAACGGCAAATATTGCGTAATAAGACGCAACACACAATTAGGTGAGGGGAGAAACAAGCGCCGCAGCGATTTTTCGCTCTCACGGTCAATTTTTTTTATACTTTCCCTTCCTTCCTCCCCTCCCCCCCCCCCACCTCGGAAAAGTGATATCGAATTTCCCGGTGGCGTTTCCCCGTTCGGTTCTGTTTGTTTTTCCGTTTTCGCCGTTCCGCTTCCGCCCGCGCCGGAGAAAATTTTTCTGCGTGCGCGGCCAGGCTGCGGAATTAACCATTTCTTTTATTTATGTCACACACCCTCTACCCCTCTGCCACACCCCTATCCAACAACCCCATTCCAGTCTTTCGAAGAAAACGATTATTATCAAACGTCTGTCGCACCCCAAACTGGGGTCTCGTTTACCCAGTCCCCCCCCCCACCCCACCCCCTCCAAGGGCCTAGGACTTTATGATTGGGTATTGCCTTTTATTATTGTTTTTATCCTCGTATGGGTGCCGCCACCAGTGACGGCATCAACAAATCGATTTATGAAAATGTAAAATTCGTTTATTTTATTTTTTCACCCTTGCAGTTAGTATGTAAGTCGAAGTATGGCTCGCGACGGAAAGGGGAATTCGACTACAATTTTTGACTCTTTAAAATCGGAATTAATTTTGATATTTTTCAATTTTCAAATGATGAACAGTCAATAAATAAATTACTGTAATATAGATGTGAAATAATAGGTCGTAGTCGAGTGAAATGGCACTCTTTAATTGTATCTGTAATAATTTATTGTATCTGGCCGTGTGGTGGCGAATTGGGGTTAACATGTCAGGTCATCACGCTATATGTATGTACATATTATGAAAAAATAAATAAAATATTTTTAACTCTTACTTTTATTATACTTAGTTAATTAATTTAATTGTATGTATGTAATAATTTGGCTGTGATGACGAATTTGGGTAACCTGTTAGGTCATCACAGTATCTATCTATATATGTATATATAATAACCGAAATCCGTCTGTCTGTCTGCTGATAACGCTCGCCTCGGTAAACGATTAAAAGACACGAACTATCCGCGCGCGAGTGGGATTTGAAGCCGGTATCGCCAGGTCGGAAGAGTCGTGCTAACACTATCATTCAACGGAGGCGATGACGGGTCTGTTTCAATTTGACTATACAATATTAATAGGCTCTCGACTTTGCTAAACTGTTACGTGTTGTATTATAACGCGCCATCTATGCAACAACTATAAAAACTATTAAATACACATATATTCACCCACAAAAACATATGTACGTTGATATTCAACGGGTTTACACTAGTATGTATATAAAAATCAATGTCGCTTTGTTTGTTTTTCAATTTCCAAATGATGAAAAGTCAATAAATAAATTACTGTAATATACATATGTAGATGTGAAATAATAGCTCGTAGTCAAGTGAAATGGCACTCTTTAATTGTATCTGTAATAATTTATTGTATCTGGCCGTGTGGTGGCGAATTGGGGTTAACATGTTAGGTCATCACGGTACATATGTATGTATGTATGTACATATTATGAAAAATAAATAAAATAAAATAAAATATTTTTAACCTCTTGGGACAAAAAATAGCTATAAATCCGTGAAACACATATCCTCGGCATTTTTTAGATGAAAAATCATTAGATGAATTTTTCGAAGTAGTGCTTCTTAAATTTTTCCACAGAAACATATCCATTTCATCTTTACCAAATTTGTTTGTTGAAAATTTTATTTGAAAATTTGGACCGTCCGATCAAGGTGAGCAACTTTACGAGACAAAGTCTGAACATGGGTTAAACTTGATTTGAAAATCATGATTACCTTTCTTGATAAAATATTATAACGTTCGACAAAAAAATTATTTTCTCAATAAATAATGATTTTACATATTATCATTGATCATGAAAAAAAATCCCCACACTATTGCCAAAATAACCAGCCATTCCCAAAAATTTTTTTTCCAGTAGTTCCAAAACTTTGTTTCAAATAATATATTTTCACTTTTGATGAAATTTGGAGATGAAAAATTGCATCAGGGATATTTTAGAGGCTTTATAAAAAATGAAGAAAATGTTTGAGAATCTATAATAAACTCTGTTAAGTAACCATTTTTACTTAAAAAGAAATTACGCTTTTGGATAGCTAATGTTTGAGCATCACACACGTGAAACAAAAATTCCAAAACTGAACCAGCTGTTCTCCAAGATATGCTAATTAGATTGGCATAAAAAAAATTAGTGGTTTCAGTCAGTTTTAATCTAAAAAATGAAGTCAAAGTAAATGTCGAGCTATGCTCGACATACGAGTTCAAAGAGTTTATCCGAAGTTAACAATTAAAACGCTCTATGTATCTGAGATGTTCATTGCTCTGTAGGTTGTACATACATATGTATGTACAATGTGGAGCGGACTTTTTTTTTCGTAATATCAAAAAAAAGGCAGTTTTACAATTCCGATTCAATTTTACGATTCCAATAAAATATTAACGTTTAGCACTGCCCCAACCTGCTTTGATTGGGAAAAAAATATAAAATCTACCTATTTTATAAAATCTACCTATTTTATAAAATCTACCTATTTTATAAAATTTACCTAAATCTACCTATTTTATAAAATCTACAGTTTTATAAAACTAAATTTTATAAGATCTGTAATATTTTTAAAACTCTAAGTTTTTTAGTTAAAACAAAGGTTCATATGGCGGTATTAAAGGTTCATATGGCGGTATTAAAACGCAGATAAAATACATTGCTTGTCGTTTATTTGTCATTTAAGACAATGTTAATAGGCGACACACACACGTTTAAATTACTAATTAAGAACAAAAAACATTAAAAAATCATACCAGCATCCCGCAATAAAAACATAAAAATAACCTAAATACTAATAATATTTTTTCGTGTTGAAAATAGCCATTATTTTTCGTGATTAGAGTTTCATTTTTATGAAAATATCTCGCCTTAAGGAACCACAAACAGTAGCAGAGACTTATGTCACTATTTTCACTGTGTAGCTTGAGTGTGGCTAGGAAAAATCTTTATATGAGATAAAATGACTATTTATTACTTGTTGATCGGTAATATAGTTTGTGAAATATCTATGAATTTGTTGTGAGAAGACTTTATTACCTCTTCTCAATTTATAATATTGCCATATTATGTATGCTACCACTCTAATAATTCAAAATCTATGAAGTCCTGACCGAAAGAAAGTTGATTTTCACTCCACCCCATTGTACATATGTACATATTATGTATGTATGTATATTGTGAAGCTCAGTCTTACTCGCAATTCTTTATTTGAACGTAAAGTGATAATTTTCCTTGATTTGCAATACTTGTTTTGTTTCATTTCTACTTTATCTAAATACGAAAAAAATATTGTGTATAAAAAAACGATTCTGTGCAAGAAACGAGAATTTCATTCATAATATCATTTTTGCACCAGTTTCAACCATTTTTGGACATATTATATTTACATGCACATCTCTATGTGTCTGTCTATCTGTCTTTATGTATGTATGTATGTGTCTTTATTTTTAATTTTGATTGATTACTTTTTGAACTACCGAGCCGAAACTTTACATTTTTAAGTTTTGCGCCAAATTATAAAGTTGTATACTTTTTCAAGCATTCGCCCAAGCTGTGATTTTCGTTTACGTCAAACGGTTTTTCTCCATTCATCTCCTCTGTGAATTTCCCCGTCTGCGTCAACTTTTCAGTGCGATATACCCAACAGCTTTTCACATAAAAGAGTCTTGCAGGTGTCTGGAGTGTGAAAATTCAGCCGGAAAAGCGAGATCGATTTTGTCGGATAATACATGGGAGTTTTTCTTGGTGGCCCGACGATCGTGTAGTACCAGCTCGTTGGAACTTTTGGCATTCGTTGGTTTATTCCGAACACGTTCCCGATAATTTCAAATGGCGTTTCCCTGCTTATGATGTCCGACATGCATTTCTCTGAATGGCCTGCATTGTTAACCCACCCTTTGTAGTATTAGTTGTGCAGTTAGGCGGTCCATTTGTGCAAACGTCCGAGTACTCCGCATATTATGCATATCATACGAGTGCAGTTAAAAGTAAAGGGGAACGGAAATTTGAATAGGAAAGGGGGAGTAGAAAAAAGTTGGAGATATTCATTTTTTGATTTTTAACGTGGACTTTTATTATTTTCATCAGTTGAGGAGAGGGTATTGTGAAAAAATCGCACTCAATAGTTCAAACGGCATATTGACAGTAATTGGAATGGTTATTTGAGTCGCCTAGTTCCAAATCCCGATAAGTCCATAAAAATCACTTGTTCGCAAACGCGGTTTTTCTGCTACAGAATTATTTGCTTGATGGCGTTTAAACTCATTTAAACTTAATTTTGTTGATATTAAACAAATTATTGAGATTAGAAACATGGACTTATCGTTGTTTGTTTCTAAATATGGCTTTTATCATAGTGCAATTGTCAGTTTTTGGAACTAACACTGATTTTCAATATTTTTTGCGGCACACTTGGCGGTATTTGGAATAATTCAAATATAAGGCATCGTTTGAAAACATTCTTAGAACCAGAAAATATTTTATCCTCGTTTTTTATATGTATATTGTGAACTTATCGGGATTTGGAACTAGGCGACTCATTTGTAGATTAACGTTGAAATTGATTAATCGATATGTATGCTATCATGACGTGTAAGATTAAAAGTACGTTCGTTTGTATTCGTCTGTAAATAAAAAAAAAAACCGATGTACATACTATGATGATGCAATTCCTATTGTGTTTCATTCTGCAGAGTAATTTTTTTTAGTTCCGCATTTAAACTCAATTTTTACACTCGTAAGCCCGTTTAATATCAACGGAGCGTTCTCATCACCCGCACTGAAAAATAATATTAAATTTAATAGTTTTTATAGTTGTTGCATAGATGGCGCGTTATAATAACAACAACGTAACAATTCAGCAAAGTTGCTATCCTACTAAAGATTTATATGTTTAAATATAAGAGATCTCGCATTATTGGCGTTGGATCCTAGGATACCGGGTTCAAATCCCACTCGCACGACGTTTTGATTTTTTTAAATTATTTACATCGGCGAGCGTTATCAGCAGACAGACACACACACAGACAGACGGAATATGGCTATTATATATATATGGTTACAATAAAAATTCCTACGCATTTCACACATACAAAATTACAAACATCGTATGTGTATGTATAATACTGCTATTTTTTTAGTTTTTTTTTTTCAGTAAGTAAGCCAAGAAAGTTTCGAACGAAAATATTGATAACTCGTAGATAAAATAAAGTTTGTCTAAAAACACTATGCAAAAGGTTATAAAATATATTTGAAAAGTTTCTATTTTCTTTAGATTTAAGTTTTGGCGTTGCGGCATTAAACACAGGCTCATTCAATCGTCTACGCCAGGGTTTCTCAAACTTTTCCTACAACGGAACACTTCGCAAATCCCAAAATTTGAATGGAACACCTTGGTTATTTTAGAGGTTAAGTAGTTAAAATTTCCAGAAGAGATTCACCTTTATGTGCGATGGGAAAAAACCCAGGGCTGGCACAAATTACATATTAATTTTTCACGGAACACTTACATGAACACACATAGTTTGAGAAACTCTGGTCCACGCAAATGCAGTAAACTTTTCTAAAATACGAGCATCTACGAATGTCTTTATTCAACACCTTGAAAATTATGCACTATATGAAAAAAAATAAACCATGTACATATGTATGTATGTATATAAAATATACACGCGTTCTTTTCTACAACTGCACATACATACATATGTATGTTTAATCCTTTAAGAATACAAACTGACTAACTGCCTAAACATTAAAAGTTAATTGACCTAATTTAAACATTAGGCAGACCCTCATACGATGGAAAAAGTAATTACATATGTACTAACATACGAAATTATTTACACTTATGGCTCTTTATATGAAAATCTACGCCTTTCACAATCACTCAATGTTTTGTGTGAAATAAAATAAACATTTCTAAAAGAATGTTTAAAAGACAAATTATACAAAATCAAAAGATGAATCAACACAATTTTTTTTTCCACTCCGTACTTTTCATATACTAACAAATCACACCTCATATGATATGTGAATTTTGATCGATTTATAAGATAAGTATAATATATTCATACAACTCTCTAGTTCATAAATGAGTAAGATTTATTTCATTTTAAAATACACAATCCGTGAATAGTACTAGTGTTGTAAAATTCTCGGGAATAATCTTTTGGAGAATTTTCGAGAAATTTCTGTTTTAGAGCATCTGAGGGGCAAAAATTGTATGTACCTGGGCTCCATCGGCCACCATGTATTTTAAATAAATAAATACTAACTCTTACTGTATTTACCTGAATATACAGTAAACTCCCTCTAATCCGGGCTAATACTTGGGAGAGGTGATACGGATTACACGAATAATATTAGTTTAGTATCCGTCACAAAACCTAAATTTGATGGGGCTTGAATATGACAAAAGTTTAAATGAATGATTATCATAAGTTGGAACAATTTCACTGGAATATCATTACCAAAGCAATAAAAATGTGCATACATAATTTATTGCTTCCAGAGTTAATAAGCATTGTATTCCTGTGAGAATTTCGCGGAAAACATTTATGCTAGTAGTGCGTGTGTTAAAATGACGAAATGACACATTCAGTGTCGTCAGAATGAAAAAATGTCATTCAAAATGCTCTCAGGTTATTAGGTTCTGAAAATATTCTAGAATCCTCTACAAAGCTATTAAACTATCTAGAGATGTTTTATAACCAAGAAAAAAGAAAATTCTCGACTATTCTCGGGGAATAATCTTTTGTAGAATATTCTCGACTTACAACACTAAATCGTACCATTCGGCTCCGAAGCTTGATTTGGCTCCTAGTTCGAAAATGTTTCCCCACCACTGAACTACATATACAAACACATAACGGCCTTTGTATGCGTATGTTGTATTATAATAAATTATTATGAAGAGGAGCGTAGCTTTTGTTTAGCAATCAAGAACTCTTTAAAACGCCCGAGACAAAATAATTCACAGTGTACACACGGGGGTAAATTGTAAACATTTCACAGTAATTAAACTGTATATATTAGGCCTAGCAGGAGGAAAACTAAAATGGACGTCTAATGAAACACGCGCAAATAATACCTACATACTACGTACTACTCTCTCTACCAACCCGCACTTTCTCTAACCCCTTCACCGCCATCCCACGGCCCGTAGCCGCGTCGACCCGTTCGCACCCGCCGCTATATATTTAAGCCGGCCGCTGTTTTCGCAAGGGTTAAGTGAAAACATAAGAATTTTCGCGAAAGAAGGGTTTATATTTGTTTAGGGATAGATGGGTTCGGCGAGGAACGCCCCTCCCCCTCTCGCTGAATCTCCCCCCCTCCCCAGTCGTACTTTCGGTACTTTCATAGCCAGTGGCAGTTCGTGGTAATTTGTCGTTAGTTGAAAATAATTCACATTTCATGTTGGGTTGTAAAGTATGCAATTATTCTTATTCTTAAAGTGTGCCACAATTAAAATTAAGAGTTGTCTTTTCATTTTTTAATAATTATGTTACCGTCATAGCGAATTTAACGTGGGTAAAACGCTCTCCGGTGGTTTTCAGTTGTCTTTTGGTGTGGAAATGAAGGAAATACGGAACGTAAAATAAATGGGAGCGTCCCAAAAAAACTTGTCCCACTGATACCAGCGCCCAAAAAATTTTTTTTTCCGGCTAGGATCACAACAACGTATAGGTGATAAATAACGATATCCACGGGTTGAGTACTGCTGCTCTAAGCTGACAAACAAAGTCTAAAACGACGAACCCATTGTTGTCTCGCTCACTCATATGGGTTTCGTCCGACATGTAACCAAAAATCTCTTCTGCTAGATCTGCGCTCCTAGTATTCGACAAAATTCACAAGTGTTTCGCATTTTGATGGATCTATCGTAAGAGGGGGAGGTACATGCATATGTGTGCCATTTTGTTTCAACGGCAAAATCTCCTATAGACTCCTAGTCGAAAATCTGGTGTTTGTGGGATCGTGATTTTCGACATAGATCCAAAATAAATATTTGTGAGTAGGAATTAATGTTAGGTGGTATAACTTTTGCATCGAATTTTTACGGGAGACTGTCTGTTTTGGATTTAATAATATTGCCAAGAGCGACGTACGGCTTGGAGCAGCGGTCGGGAACCTTTTTCGAGCTAAGAGCCGAATTGGGGAAAACCTTGCAAAATTGGTTCATTTTCCGATCATACATATGTATGTGATGAAACTGAACTGAGCGCTTTTGAAAAAATGAACATATTTTTTAAATCCAACATCCCGCTATGCTTAAAATGTAAGCCATACGACCGATGCGTACTGCCAGTTATGACGTATTGGTGTGAAACGTGGATGCTAAATTCAAGAATGTTACATTAGATTCAGTGCACACAGAGAAGCATGGAAAGATGTACATATTCTCGGTATAACAAGAAGATATCGTAGTAGTAATAAATACATGGGTAAGAAGTTTTAAAAACGATTTAAAGCTTTTTATAGACATGAAGTAATGAAAATGGGATTAATTTTGATTTTGTGTAAATTGTGTGTTAACGTTGTGTTTCAATTAAAATTTAATATTTAAATTTAATAAAAAGAGCCGCGTGCGGCTCCGGAGCCGCCGGTTTCCGATAGCTGACCCTTAGAGCCACCGAGAAAGTCTTTCAACCGTGAACCTTCATTCACAAGTCTATCGTATAGCGTATTACTATTTTTTTTATGTACACCTCATTTTCAGCGATAGAGCATTGGTCACATAAACGAAAGCCCTATTGAAATCAAAATATTTTTTCGGAGATATTCAACTCTAGCTATCGTCCTTAGCAAGATTTTGATGCGAGTTCTTGGACCAGCCGTCTTCTGTTAAAATTTGCAAATTTATCTGACATAATTGTAGTGACGGTTCCGCGCAATCAAGTATGCAAATAATAATAAAAAAACGTATCGTTCATTTTATGAATGAATTAATACTACATATATTCCAACATTCCGCTATGCTTAAAAAAGAAGTCGTACGACCAATGCGTACTGCCAGTTATTTATTTATTACTCATTTCACGTCTAAAAAAGGCTTTTATACAAATAGAGAAGATATCAATACAGGAGTAAAATATACATATAATTTAAATTAAACTAAGAAGAGGAACTTCGTAAAGAAAGCAACAGTTTAGACTTTACTAAATTAAGGTTATTACAGAAATAGTCCAATAAATTCCCATACTTATTGCCAGTCCCAATCAACCTAGGAATCGGAGACTGCCGATAATAATTGGTGCACGAATTACCTTCATCCACAAACAAAAATTGAGATCGTGTAAAACGTGTAGGAACTTTTAGTCGCAAAATCGACTCAACAAGAATAGGACAATCAATAAAAGAATTTACAACTCTATAAAAAAAGACCAAGTCATTCATAACTCTTCTATCAGACAATTTGTGCATATTTAAACTATGTAAAAGAGAGTCATAACAGTTATAATTAAAAAGATACATAAATTTATACATAATAAATAGTTATGACGTATGGATGTGAAACTTGGACGCTAAATTCAAGAATGCTCCGAAATATCCAGTGTCCACAGAGAAGCATGGAAAGATGTATGCTTGGCATAACAAGAAGAGATCGCAAAATAAATACATGGGTAAGAAGTATGACCAGAGTGGCAGATATAGCAGTGCGGGTGAAAAAGTTGCTGGACACATAGCGAGAAGAATGTATAGCAGATCGACGCAATAAATACTGGAATGGTATCCGAGAGGATGTGAAAGACAGCAAGGTAGACCGAGTGGACGATTGGCCGATGAATCGAGAAGAATGTTTGGAGTCAAGTGGATGCAGATTGCTCAAGACAGACAGCAATGGAAGAGGATTGGAGAGGCCTTCATCCAGCAGTGGACGGTGAACGGCTGAAAATGATGATGATGATGATGAAATACTATATTATGAGTATGAATTTTAATTTTATTTTTATTTTTATTTGTATAGTACGCAGCTCCTACGCACGAGCCTCCACTGCCCATAACTATGCGGGAGGAGAAGTGAGGGAAGAGGGGTGAGGGGTTGTTGAAGGGGAAGGGAAGGGCGCCTTGCAAAGAGATTATAAAACGAGAAAATGGCGCCCCACTTCTGTGTAACCTGCTCAAACTTGCCGGAGCGGACTTATGAATATTGAAGGAGTTGGAAAACAAGACGTCAAAGAGCAGAGTATTTATTAAAATTATTCATTAACTGCAATTATCCAGGTAATTAATCAACATCGCAGCGCCCATTGAAGGGCATGAATAATAAATCCGACCCTGTTCGCCCGATCAAAGATCTCCCCATCCTCCATTTCGCTTTTTCATGGATAAATTACGACGGGGTGAGAATTTTTATTTTTTATTTTTTTGGTATAATACGAAGGAGATATTGAATAGGTAGGTCGGTTGAGAAAAAAAATCCAAAGCGTAACACCGAAGATGTACTAAATAAAAAAAATAAGGGTTAAATGTCGTCTACGCGGTATCAGAAGCGAGCTTAGCTTAATTACTCTAGGGAAGAACGAAAAAATTGCAGCAATTATGCTACGCTCTAAATAAAAAAAAAAAATGTAATTAATCGTGTATTATAGATTTTACATAAGTACTTGCAAAATGAAAATCTAAATCAAATATACATATGTGTTGGCTTTATTGAAAAGTGGTACAAGTCCACTTTGATCATACATTTTTGGAGACAAGATACTTTGTTGAATCGAATTATGTATGTATGTATGTTTGTATCTCATTTGTTTTGTTATTTACGCGTATCTCATTTTGATATTAGCCAGACGAAAAATCAAAACGATTTATTTCAATTATCGCAACCGGTATTGCAATCATCCTAATATTTTTACAATTATACACTTTCTCAAATCGTCACTGTGACTGATAATAATCGCTAAATTTTGAGTTACAGGCGGCAAAAGTAAAAAAAATATTTCACAAACGAAAGCTAATCGACAAGTTTAATCAAAATATTCGGATTCAGTGGGTCAAACTCGGTGATGATTAACTACATATGTAGTCTCCGTTCCGGTAGTTTTTTTTTTTGTTGCACAGTGTAATTTGTGAAAATGTTTTCCCAGTAGGTATGTATGTAGGAATTCACGCTGTTAAGCGTTTATAACAAAGTGCATATTTGAAAACCGATCGCCATTACATACATATATGCACATACATATGTATGTACATAACACCTATGCATAGGTAGTACGTATAAATAATGGGCTTTAACTATTATTCGAACGCAGACCGATTCTCCAATACCTTAATTGGTTTTCATATGTACGTATGCATCAAGTACGACGCGGAAGAAGGTTTGCAATTACAAAATGGGATATTTCAGCCTTTCGCGGTCTGTACGCTAATTGAATTGGAAATACGTTCCGTATTATATGTATATATAATAGCTGAAATCCGTATGTCTGTCTGTCTGCTGATAACGCTCGCTGAGAAAAAAATATTAAAAAACCAGAAAGAGTGGGGGATCGAACCCAGGACCGCAAGCTCGAGTGTAATCACGCTAACGCTATACTCTATCGCCCTTGGTCAATTTAGTCCTTTTTTTTTTAAACATTACCCATACAAGAGATTGTTACTCTACTTTACCTGCAAAAGGGATCGTAACTCAGCTAATGATACACTATTATATATTAATAATTATAATATAAATAGTAAAGTAAAAAAAAAAAATCGATACCATCGATATTACGGGATTGCTATAATACATAGATGGCTCTATAAAAACTATTTTTTTTTTAGTAACTTACAACCGTGCGATCAATTAGTGGGGATCTCTATTAAAAAAGCGCTTTACGCAATTTAAAATTCAGCGGGCGTTGATATTCAACGGGCTTACACTAGTTTATCAATAATATTCTACGAGACAAAACACGATAGTTTTCATATGCATGGCGTGATATTTGAGTGCGGTCAGGGACGCAGTGCGGGCTACTGGTCTAAGGGTGAAGGGGTATGTGTGGACCGCATCGCATTAATTAAATTAATGCGATAAATCTGCAAGACGGGTTTGCATCCGGTCGGGGCGCATTCGGTGCACTGTGCGGCGAACGAGACTAAGCCGGTTTGGACTTACGGTCGCTTACGGCGGAAGTCGTAGCTCTCGCTATTCGAAAGCTATCGAGCGGAAAAAAGCTCGATCCCATTACGGAGATCTCGCGCTAATCGAAAGCTCTGTTTGGCTTTTGATGCGATTTGTTCCGTGAGAGAGTCCGCTTTCGGAGCGGCGCACGGTGGTATCATGTAAGTTCAAGGTTGACAGTGTAAGTTGAGACAGTGCTGGTGTTCCCTCGGAGCAGTGGTGCCCAACCTTTAGTCAATCTCGAGCAAATTAGAAATTTAAAAATTTTAGGCGAGCCATACAGGACGATTACCTTTTTTTTGAAAAAAACAGCAGCAATAAGTAAAAGAAAACAATAATATTACACTACTACTGTTTGTTACTACAGTCAACCCTCCTATAGCGTACACTTCTATAGCGTTTTTTGCTATAGCGTTTGCGGCGGTTTTTTGTATAGCGGTCCCTTCTACATATAGCGTACATTTAAAAAAATTGTAATGTTTTCAAGGTCAAATTAGAATTTTCATAAATATATTATTAATATGCATTTAAATATGTATGTGCACAAAATATTTGTCAGTAGCAAAATAAACTGGACTAAATATGCAAGGTCAATGCTCCGTCGCGCGTGTAGGCACGTGCTATTGTTATCAAACTAAACACATACAAGGTCATTGGAAATATAAAAATGGGTAAAATGTTTGATTTGCTTCAAATCGCAAAATACAATTAAAAAAAACTTAACCCCAAATTTTTTATGGGTGCCTAACTTTCTATAGCGTTTTTTCCTATAGCGTAGTGCCTATCTCAACGCTATAAGAGGGTTGACTGTACTTCTAATCTACTACAAATTAAATACAATACAGGACAAATAAAACTTACGAGTCATACAATCATTCAGATGTTTATTTGTTAATCTGAATCTGAACTTCGATTTTTAAAATTTCAATGTTGAAAAGCCACTTTCGCAAATACCTTTGATCCAAAGCAGGAGTTTAACATTTGAAAAGTTTCCTTTACAAGTAGATATTTTCTCTCATCCACAAGTGTCCAAAAATCAGTTTGTGATACTCTTGTTTTTAATTGTGGGTCAGATTGAAAATTAATTTTAGTGTCAGTTCTCCCTAGAATTTCGTCAGTGCACAACGTTTACGAAACAATATTGAAAATTCGCCGTGATTCCCATTTATTTATAATTGCAGTAAACATTAAAAAAACAGTTCCGAGCCTTTCTTGATGAAATCGATGCTGAATATAATGACCTATTGTACTACTGCGAAGTTCGTTGGCTAAGCAGAGGCTAGGTTTTGAATTTGTGTTACTTTTAAAATAAATCAAAATGTTCCTCGTTAACAAAGGAAAGTCTTTCGATATTTTGGAGGATCCTCAACAGCTGTGTGACTTGGAATTTCTGACAAATATTACAACACACCTTGATGATCTGAATCAAAATCATTACATCTCAGACTTCCAGGAAAAACTTAAATTGTTTCATTCAGAGCTGAGAGAAAATATCTTTCCGCACTGCAAAGAAATGTTATCCTTACATGGCATTGATTCCAGCAAAAAGTATGCTTGCCACATCATCCGAATTCAAGAATCTTTTGAAAGGAGATTTTGTGCGGCCCGTTAACAATTAGAAGATGGATAAATTGGCCCTTCTATCAAATAGGTTGTGCACCACTGCTCTAATAGGACACTTGCACTGTGGCGACCCAGTTGCAAGGTATCTCTCTCTCCTTCACTGGGATGAGACAGGTCATGGTTAATTTTCCGTTTCAAGCGGGGCTGTGGAGTCGGGGTTGGAGTCAGAGTTGGAGTCGAAGTCGCTAACTATTAAATTTGATATTCAACAGGCTTACACTAGTAGTTATATGAGTCGCCTAGTTCCAAATCCCGATAAGTCCACAATATATATAAAAAAAACGAGGATAAAATATTTTCTGGTTCTAGGAATGTTTTCAAACGATGCCTTATACTTGAATTATTCCAAATACCGCCAAGTGCGCCGTAAAAAAATATTGAAAATCAGTGTTAGTTCCAAAAACTGACAATTGCACTATAATAAAAGATTATAAAAGCCATATTTAGAAACAAACAACGGTAAGTCCATGTTTCTAATCTCAATATTTTGTTTAATATCAACAAAGTTAAGTTTAATATTGAGTTTAAACGCCATCGAGCAAATAAGTCTGTAGCAGAAAAACCGCGTTTGCGAACAAGTGAGTTTTATGGACTTATCGGGATTTGGAACTAGGCGACTCATATGTTAATGGATAAGTCCATATAATCAATACTGGGATATTTAAACTTAAAGTTGTAGTGGTAATAGTACTGAGACTTGAAATTGTACTGCTATTTGTGGAGATATTTTTACAGTTAGATTTTTGCCATCGAAACTCAATGTTTGAACTACTCATTGGGACAAAGGGCAAATTTTTCCATTTTATATGTTTTAAATGTATAAAGATTTTTTTATCGGTTTCGTGGAGTGTGATGCTAAGCGTAATAAGGGTGGTTGCTTTGGTTTATCAATGTAATTATCTTTCTTTAGTTTGCTCGAATTGTCAGTTTTACGACAAACATTTAATCGAATCACAAAATGATAATAACAAGCCTCGCCGTAAAAACGGCTAATTAGTCGACGCGGCCCACAGTGCGGCGGCTTAATTCTGCGCGCGATTTCACATCAACGTCTGTCCACACTAGTTACCATAATCCCGTTTGATGCTTCAATTTCGAACGGCCATTACGTTCACACCATAATGATCTACTTAAACGGAAAAAAATAACAAAAACGGACACAGTCTATAGCCGAAGACTAGAGATTTACACGCTAAATCCGATCGGTTTGGAGATAAGCGCGGAGCAATCAGTGTAGAGTTTCAAAGTGTCAGTTATGCGTTTGCGTGTGTAGTATATTATATCCAGACGGTATAACGTATCGGTTGTTATCCGGTCCATCAGATAAGTCGGTAAACTGTGGCTTAACTGAACCGGTCGACCATAGTGTGACTATCTATCTATATCTATTATACATACATATATGTGTATGTGTGTGTGTATGTATGTTGTTGTTCGTCGTAGTCGATTCGCCAGGGCTTAGATGCTTCCCCCGTTATGCAAATCGGTTGCGAGAGCGAACCGATAATAATTGAAATCATAAATAACGGATCCCGTCCTGGACGTTCATGGAAGTCATGAAATATTTATGCGTCAAACTCGGCCTTTCTCAGTCCCCTTGAAAAGGAAGTCGAAACTCCTCGTGGAAACTTTCACATATTTACGAGAAGGAGCGAGTGTCGTTTAAAGGGGGTTTGGTGGGTCGTGGGAAGAATTAAATTAAAATCAGTAAACGTTATGTGATTTCATTTCGCTTGTTGGATACTTGGAACTGTGTGTTGTGTTTAACCAAGTTTACCCATAATGTACCTAGTGATTATTTTCTGCGTGTAAAATTATCAAAGATTATTATCATTTAGAGAGGTTTTAATTTTTTTTAGTTCTTGAGGGATTATTTTTATGAAGTTGAGGGATATAGTCTGTGCTATGAGGGATATACATAGTCTGAATTCCTCCAAGTGTCAAGTGCCAAGTGAATTTGATAGCATTATGATTTTTTTTTTTAGTTAGTTGATCAACTTCGGTTCAGTTGAAATTTCATATGGTTTCTTTGGATTTTTTTTTTTACCAAATTTCATTTCAGATTTAAAAGTTGATCAACTTCAAAAACACCAGCGCTTTTAGTGTTGCACAATTATGTATATGTACATATAAATCAAAACAAATTTAATTTAATCGACAGGTTTTAACGTCAATTTTTATTTTTATGGATGTGAAACTTGGATGCTAAATTCAAGAATGCTACGTAAGATCCAATGCACACAGAGAAGCATTGAAAGATGTATGCTTGGTATAACAAGAAGAGATCGTAAGAGGAATACGTGGGTAAGAAGTATGACCAAAGTGGCAGATATAGCAGAATGTGTGAAAAAGTTAAAGTGGACGCGAGAAATACTTAATAAATGGTATCCGAGAGGATGTGAAAGAAAGCAAGGTAGACCGAGTGGACGATGGGCTGATGAAATGAGAAGAATGTGTCGAGTCAATTGGATGCAGATGCTCAACACAGACAGGAATGGAAGAGGTCTTCATCCAGCAGTGAATATGATGATGATTATGAAAAATGCGTCTCGCGGACCACCGGTTGGTGACCGCTTCCAGGTGAAACCTTTAGAGATTATTTCGACACATACTCGTGTGCACTCAATACGCATAATCTGTACATATTATATATCAGTTTCGTTTCATTCAAACATATTTGTACAAAATTGAAAAGAGAGAGAGAGAGAGAGGCAAAGAGCGCACAGTGTTTTCGGCTGCGCCCCAGTAAAGAAACAACTCGGCGACCTCTTTATCAATTAAAAGCTCGGCGACAATTAAAAGTTTTAAATATTTAAACAAAGTAAATCCCCGGAGAGGAGGAAGGCGGGTGCGGGGAATAAATTATGCTGGACAAAAAAGCTCGCGAAAAATAAAAGCTCGGTCGCGACCCATATAAAGCTCACCAGACGAAAGTCTGGCTGGGGCGAAATTCACTCCTTATATACCGTTCGTTAATGGAAAACTTTTCCAGGGAGCAGCGATTCATTAGCTGGCTTTCAAAAATGACCTGATAAATTCACCCGACGACACGTAACTCCACCCCCACTCGTTTCATTTGACTCGTTTAAGCCAACACGAGAAGCGCATTAAGCGTATTAGCGTCATTTCGATCGATATCGTCAAGATTTTCTAATGTGTCGCAATATTAGTTCATTTAATCGTTAAGATTAGGACGAGCGTCGACTACTGTCTCTATACTAGAGTAAACTTAACGGACATGTCAAATTATTCCATAATAAAATGAATTTTATAACAGTATTGACCCGGCATGCGTTGCAATGCCCGTTCCCGTTCCGTTCCCGTTCCCATTCCCGTTCCTAGTACGTTATCTGACGCGTGAGCAGGCCGTTCCCGATCCGTTACCGTTCCCGTTCCAGATCCCGTTCCCGTTTCCGATCCCGTTCCTAGTACGTTATCTGACACGTGAGCAGGCCCATTCCCGTTCCCGCTTTTCCCAGATTTTTTTCACAGAAACCATCCCCGGTATGATCACAATAAGTCCTGAAAGTTTCATCGCGATCGGTTGAGTGGTTTCGGAGCCTATAACAGACAGACAGACAGACATTGATTTTTTCATATATAGAAGATTACACTGTCTGTGGTGTTTTCAAAAAAAAAAAAAAAACACGGCCGTAGGTTTTCCGTGAATACGTCTGCGTCAGCGGCTAATATTTTATTTGAAATATGAGAATGAAAAGAAAGCATCGAAATGGATACAGTAATATATTTTTATTTAGCACTAGCTGACCCGGCATGCGTTGCAATGCCCGATTCCCGTTCCCGTTCCCGTTCCTAGTACGTTATCTGATGCGTGAGCAGGCCCGTTCCCGTTCCCGTTCCCATTTTTTTCCTTTTTTTTTTCACAGGAACCGTCCCCGGCATGATCACAATAAGTCCTGAAAGTTTCATCGCGATCGGTTGAGTGGTTTAGGAGCCTATAAGAGACAAACAAAGAGACAAACAAACAGACAAACAAACAGACAGACATTGATTTATATATACATATATAGATAACGAATAAAGTCTTAACTGTTAATCGATTACAATTTAATTTATCATTGGCCTGTGGTAAACAAGTTGTTTTCCCTGCGCGCCGCGTCGACTTTCTGATGTTCCCGATACCGTCTCACTCGTTCTGTCACAAACATATTGGTACTGATCGATAGATGATTAGATCTTCTTTCTGATAATATACGTTTTTTGTATTTCCTATTGGCTTTTGGGCGAGTATGGGCCGACATAGTAAAATTTAAAAAAAATTTTCGACTTGTTTTTGATTTTTCAACAACAAATAATTTACACAGTTGACTTAAATCGACAGATCTTAAAGAGATATTTTGTTTGGTGGTAAAATCACTACGCTAGCACGTCAGAGTCGTGAGATATGCTGCTTGGAAATTTTCTAAAACGTCCAAAATAGCCGTTGGAAGATACGCTCTCTCCCCGCGCCTCGCGCATACACGGTGCCATCTTAAGGTCGGAAATTTATTGTAAACGTATAACCAAGCGAATAAAATAACATTCATGTCAATCGTGTTATTAGTAACGAAGTTATAGTGTCGGAATGTATGCCCATCCAAACGTAACACTGTTTCTGTACTGGTACCCCATACTGGTCCGCGTATAGACGTATTCACGTAAAAAAAAAACAATGTTTCCGCGTTGGGGTTCACTAGTTTTCGAAAATGCGTCACTTTACGGTTAAACGTTACTATTTCAAAACGAATTTTAGACCGCACGGTAGAAATTTATTTTTCAAATATTCATTTTAAATTTTTCCACAAGCTACCGAGTTTAATATTATGAACTCGTACTTGAATATAACCGCGTAATAAAAATGCAATGCGGTTGAAACTAACGACCGTCGTCGAGTCGTTCAATATAATCGACCGTTTGTTTGTAATGTTTCTTAGACACTATCAAATGAATGTAAAAAAGTTTAGTTCAAAACACACACACACACACAATTGATTAATTTACACAAATACACACATTTCAAATAAGATGACAATTTTTGGCCCACCTGATTAATTTGCACGAATACATATGTATGTGTATTGATGAATTGGCTTTTGACCAATTTGGGGAATCAGTTTAGGTTCTTCGGAGAACTTAATTTATTTGCTTAACATCCCGATGGCTCACACTGACATGCTAGCACGTGTAAGAACCATTAAATTACTCAACCAGGCTGCCATTCGCATTGACTTACATATTTAATGTTAGTTATGGGAGGTTGGTTGAGGTGTTTTTAAATATGAGATTTTAATATTTCTAAATTTTGTGTTCTTTTTTTGTTTTCAAAAAATATTTTGTTTGAAACGTATTAAATTAAGTAAAACGATAAAAAAATAAATAGGTTTGTATGTATGTACATACATATGTATGATGTACTTGCTTGGCCACAGTAACGATTTGGGAAACTGTAAAGTGTACTGTGATAAAATTTTGTATAAATAAATGAATACAATACCAATAAATACTTTTATAGTGTATTGCAATTTATTATCATAGCATAAAACATAAAACTATTATATAGCATAAAAATATCGTATACATAAATAGTATTACATTATAACTATTTTAAATGGGATATTTATTTTTGGCCCAATTAGCAACGGACAATATTTTGTCAGATAAATATTGTGTCATTTGATTTCAAATGACATAGAATTCTAAGAATTTCGTACATAGGATGTTCCTTATCTGCTATTACAACCGCCAAACTAGCACTGGTCTAGTCTAAAACAGATGTTTTACTTTCTTTATCCTTATCCACTCTTGCAATTGGTACTGTTAGTTAGCACACACATACACACGTTAAACCAGCGGTCGGGAACCGGCGGCTCCGGAGCCGCATGCGTCCGCATGAAAACCTGCTGCTCTCGTCTTTGCGTGAAACACAAAACGCTGACATATGTACAATTTACACAAAATCAAAATGAATCCTATTTCGATAACTTCATGGATATGATCGTTTTTCAGATTAAATTTTATAATACTTTGTAGTAATAAACTTTCGGACGTTAAGAAATATCACGAAGATAACTTATTTCTTACAGCTATCCATTTCATAAACGAGCAACATTTAATTTAATTTGAAAATAATATATTGTGGCACCCAAACATAACCAATTTTGCAATGCTTCTCCTAATTTGGCTCTTAGCTCGAAAAAGATTCCCGACCACTGCATTAAACCGATTGGGTGTGTTTTTATTATTTATTCTCTTTATTCATTTTGCATGTTATTTTTTGAAAAAGATAAAAACAATAGAATTTCCAAAAAATTTATCTTTTAGAATACATTGAATCTCTTCAAAATTAATTTTTATTATGAAATTAAAAAAAATAATTGATGTAAAAAAAAAAAAAATCGTATTTGGGTAAAAAAATTCATTTCATGATGCCGCCACTTTACCATCGCGCGAATGTTCGTGAAATGTTGGCCTTAGCGCTGTGGTCAGCTGCAGCTTGCTCGCCCGTCCAGAGCGCTGCTATCGCATCGCATCAACTAGCGAGCGGCAGCGAACGAAGTGTCATCGTGACATCGTTGTTTTAGATCCCATATCGCGGGTTCTTAGTGTTGAATTTCGAGAAAGTTCAGAGTCACTGAATTGGTCCACATGATTACGCACAACAACACTGGAGGTGTCCGAAGTGTGGGTGGTGAAGGGTCCGCCATATTGCTTTTTTCGCGCTTCGCTCAACTTTTGCGAATGTATCGCGCGAATGTTATTTATTTATTTATTTATTTATTAACAGGTTTTAGCCCAAAATATAGATTACATATACATATGTACATATATAAAAACAAAAAGAATAAGAACATCAAAAGATACATAGAAGTTAGAATATAATATAATATAATAAAAAACATAAGAAAATCAAACAAAAAAAAGAAATAATAACAAAATAATACTAGAATTTACAAATATTTAGTTTGATTACAAACTGCGCCAGGCTGATGTTGAAAATGTCAACATCAGTCGACAATTAATTAAATAATTTAAGAGCAGTAATCACCGGGCTGGACCCCATAAGCATTGTTCTGTACCCCGGCACCACAAATAGCTCATGACCCCGTGCACGACAATAAAAATCCGGAGTGTAAAGTTGGAGACGCTCTAGTATTTCACCATTGAACATATGTATGTCCATTTATAATCATGAACACATGTTTCAACAGGGATACTTTCCTCCTCCACTCCAAAGACCTCATGCCAGTCATACCCCTAACGAATTTTGTTGGGAAGAGGAAAGGGTAGTAGCCGTACATCCTTTTATATATGTAACGTTGGCACGTTGGCGTTAACGCGAAAATGGTCGAGCGACATACCCACACATTCAAGCGCTCGGCACCGCTCGTCTAATATGAAGTGGTGGCATGACAAATCCCAACATCTCAATGTGGCCCCCGTGTAAATTATGTATATTGCCGAGCCTTGCTCTAAATTAAGTGAAATGTAAGCCCAGAAGAAAATCACCGTCGCTTCGAGCTGATACCAGCTCTAAATTTCACACGCTTGTAGGGAAATGAGGCGGGGGGGGGAGGGGGGGGGGGGGGGGTAAAGGAGGGAGGATTACAGTCCGTCAAACTCGAGAGGCAATTTTTCAAACGGGCTAATTTAGAGTAAACGCCGATTTTGCATGACTTCCTGTGACGTCACAACGACAGTGGAAAGTCGAAATGGGGGGGGGGGAGAGGGGGGAAGGTTTGGGTCTGTGAGACCCGAAGGCTTTCGTCGACGAGTTTATTTCCGTCACGTAGCCAGGGGTTCATTTATCTAGGGGAAGCAACGTAAACGCCCCTTATCCGTAGCATCGGGCTCTCTTGCGAAACCCCTCCACGGTGACCTGTCGTCGTCTGGAGACATGACGACTTTCTGAAAGGAAAAACTTTCCAAATTTCACCCCAAACCCCTCTCCACTATCCTACCCTTGCCTCAGAATATGCGTCGAACTCGACAGACGTTCGATTCCAGTCCCCACCGAACTTTTTTCTTCATCCCCTCTCGGTCCGCCATATGACACTAGTCGGCCGGTCGCATATAATACTTTCGCAGCAGATTTCGTACAACGGGTCGTAATAATGATTAACTTCCCCCAGGGATGGTGTAGGATTGCGGGGTGGGTTTTGAAGACCTTCGGGAGGAAAAAAGAGCGACGGAAAAGGGTGGCCGGAGACCGGAAAAGAGGCGCCGATGTGAAAAAATGTAAAACTCTCGCAAGACATAATGAATGTCGCGAGGAAATTCCACAGTGAGATTTTCCTCGAAGCGTTGCATTGGGGGCGAAAGGGGCAAAAAAATGGCAGTAATGTCTTTCTCGGATACCGTTTCAAATTTTTAAACGTATCTAGAATAAAAATATACCCGGACATTATACAGTTGTATCGAGAAAATAGAATATAAATCAAAAATAATGCATACATACATATTGAGTCGCCTAGTTCCAAATCCCGACAAGTCCACAATATATAAAAAACGAGGATAAAATATTTTCTGGTTCTAAGAATGTTTTCAAACGATGCCTTATACTTGAAATATTCCAAATACTGCCAAGTGCGCCGTAAAAAAATATTGAAAATCAGTGTTAGTTCCAAAAACTGTCAATTGCACTATGATAAAAGCTGATAAAAGCCATATTTAGAAACAAACAACGATAAGTTCATGTTTCTAATCTCAATATTTTGTTTAATATCAACAAAATTAAGTTTAAATGAGCTTAAACGCCATCAAGCAAATAAGTATGTAGCAGAAAAGCCGCGTTTGCGAACAAGTGAGTTTTATGGACTTGTCGGGATGTTATGTAGGTTAGTGCAGGCTCCCAAGGAAAGTCTCTATGTAAAATATGAAGAGCGCATTCTCATAGCGGATATTATTTTTTAAGGTCACAGTCATCAATTATATTGATGTTGCCAGGTGAGAAAGTGGTACAATTATATGGAAGTTGCCATCCATAAATGAGGGTCCAAAGAAGAATTACAAAAATGCCATCCGAACTTCGATCACTAACTTATCGTGAAAGAATGAAGTGACTGAATCTCTCCACATTGGAGACGAGGAGATTAAGAGGTGATTTAATTGTAAAAATAATAAATAATCATTATTCATGTAAAATGACCAACCTCATTATGTTCAATGAGAACCCTCATCTAAGAGGTCATAACTCTTAGACTGTGAAAAGAAAAATAAAATAAGATTGTTAGAGATGCATTCTTTTCAAATAGAGTGGTTCAAGTTTGGAATAGTCTTCCGGATTCAATAGTCACTTTAAAAAATGTTAATTTATATAAAAATCAACTAGATTTATTCTTAAAAAACAATGGGTATTTGTAACTCTTTAATATATGGACCGTTATTCACGTTACATTCATTTTATTTTTTTTATTTTTTTTATCTTTGTTTTTTTTTTTATTTTAATTTTGTTCAATTTTGGCAATACTGCCCTCCCATTCTTTTCATTTATAATACTGTTTTTTTTTTATTTTTATTTTTCTTCTTGTTAACTGATACCAGACCCCATGGGCCTATCGGCTATGCCGCCTCTCCATGTAATTATTAAATACATAAATGTTTATACTGTATTCTTTGTTTCATTTCATTTAAAAACCTATTCTATTACTTCCCACTGTTCTCAAAACCAAAAATTCCTAAATTTTACAAGGCAACTTCCGTACATTGCTATTTTAATAACAATTGGACCACTTTCTGATCTGGCAACATCAATATAATTGATAAATGTGACCTTTAGAAACAATATCCGTTACCACAATGCAGTTTTCATATTTTACATACAGACTTCCTTTGGGAGCCCGGTCTGCATAGGTTCACCCTCGATTTTAATGCTTTTTAATGACTTAACTGTTGGTATTTTAAAATTACAATATCATAACGATATACGCTACTTGGAAAAAAAAAAACCATCACTTCCGGTCTGTCGATTTTGATGAAAACCTTTGATTAGTTGTACATTTATACAAAAAAAATGTGCTATTATTACATGAAAACTTTTTTAATGTTAAATAAAAGCAACGTTTGCTTTGTTTTTTTCAACTGAGAATAAGCTTCCACTTGCGAGTAACAAATGACAAATTATCAAAAATAATACATTATATATCAAGGTGAAATTGGGGCATAAAAATATTGCTGAAACATTAAATGTTTCCCATAATTTATGTATGTACGTATAAATAAAGTAAAATTTATAGCGATATTTTTTCATACATATTTGCGTAGAAAAAGTAAATTATTTATCGTTTCGAATAACGTACATACGAGTGTTTCGCGTCAAACTAGCTTTTATAATATTATTTTTATTTTATCGCATGCGTACGAACGACATTATTATTATATTACGTATGCGATGAGAATAATGGTAGAATGAAGCTTTCCAAGTTTTGTTAATTTGAAAAATTACCCTCTGGAAATGCGCAATGTGTTATAACGACGAGTTTTGGACGTTCGCTCTTCTTGGACACGTTCCAACCGAAGTCGCCAAAATAAAAACTGATATACGTTATTTTCCGACATCAACTAAACGATTATCATCCGACATTGTGTTTTAAAAACGTCCCCCGAACAAACGAGCGTATTTTTCAATTTATTATTATGTGTAGTGGTTTTTATCTTGTTGTCGTTTATACCTGTCAAATGGGATAAATTCGCGTTTACGATTAAACGAACGGAGAGATCGATAAAATGTCGATATCATCCAGCCATTTTTTGACATTAAAAACGAATCAAATATATCATTCAATGTACTCAGCCTAACGGGAAGCTTCAATTAAATTGACAGATGTACCTATATAATCAAAGTAAATTAGTTTCAGCTGTGGTTCATTCATACAACACGAATACAAAATTTAAACATTTATTATAATTCTGATCATTTAAGTCAGAATTAACTCCCTTTTAGCTAATTTTAATGAGCCAAAAGTTTATCTTACAAATACAATTCAGTTATTTTTAGCAGTGGAAATTGTTAAAATGTTGTGCATATCCAAAACTCGTTTATACAACAATAAGTAACGTTGTGTACTAAGTTTATCTTACTGCGATTAATTTTAGATGATCGTTTTCTAAGTATAGAAGATAAACAAGCAGATACGTTTGTAACAAAGTTTCACTATCGTTACAATAGAAAAAAAATCATTAATACAATTTTATTTAAACTGATTAAGTTGCGCACGAAATTCAGGAAAAGCGTAAAAAATATAGCGCTAACAATAAATTGACTAGGCATTTTATGTATCTACATACGTATACACAGTATATCTTACTTCACATGAAGCATAGGCCCATTTTAGGAATCATAACCTTATTTATGTATGTAAATGCTGTGCAACTTGTTGCACTCGTAAACAATACAGTAACTAATATTTTTTTTACTTTCTCAATACACATTGTGATCATGCAAAATTTCAACTGATATTTGTATCAGGTATCGATGCTTAGAAAATGTATGTATGGCTGTAACTCAAAAACCGTTTATCCTATCACACTTAATCTTCATATGTTTGCTAACAACGATTACAACCGATAAAGTTTTCAAAAATTATTGTCAACCGGATGTGGTACTTCATTTTCTTCAAGTCACCTCATTTTTTGAAATATGTCCTCGCTGTCAATAACTCATCATCATCATTTTCAGCCGTTCACAATACAATGCTGGATGAAGGCCTCTCCAATCCTCCTCCATTCCTGTCTGTCTTGAGCAATCTGCATCCAATTGACTCTTTCCACACTGCTCTGTGTCCACTGGATTTTGCGTAACATTCTTGAATTTAGTACGTCATTACTGGCAGTACGCATTGGTCGTATGCCTTATTTTTTAAGCATAGCGGAATGTTGGATTTAAAAACAATGTTCATTCTTCCAAAAGCACTCCATTCAATGTACTTTCATTCTTCGTTTTATTTCAACTTCTTTACAAAGCAATTGTACTAGGTTTGAATATCTATATCTACAATGTGAATATCTAAAGTGACTACGTTTTGCGTGCAAAATTCATTAAACATAATTTTAGTTTTATGTGCCACCTTTCCATCTTGTATGTATGTACATCTTTCCATGCTGCTCTGTGTCCACTGGATTTTGCGTAACATTCTTGAATTGAGTACGTCATTACTGGCAGTACGTATGGTCGTATGCAGTTCATTTTTAAGCATAGCGGAATGTTGGATTTAAAAACAATGTTCATTCTTCCAAAAGCACTCCATTCAATGTAGTTTAATTCTTCGTTTTATTTCATCTTCTTTACAAAGCAATTGTACTAGGTTTAAATATCTATATCTACAATGTGAATATCTAAAGTGACTACGTTTTGCGTGCAAAATTCATTAAACATAATTTTAGTTTTATGTGCCACCTTTCCATCTTGTATGTATGTACATCTTTCCATGCTGCTCTGTGTCCACTGGATTTTGCGTAACATTCTTGAATTGAGTACGTCATTACTGGCAGTACGTATGGTCGTATGCAGTTCATTTTAAGCATAGCGGAATGTTGGATTTAAAACAATGTTCATTCTTCCAAAAGCACTCCATTCAATGTAGTTTAATTCTTCGTTTTATTTCATCTTCTTTACAAAGCAATTGTACTAGGTTTAAATATCTATATCTACAATGTGAATATCTAAAGTGACTACGTTTTGCGTGCAAAATTCATTAAACATAATTTTAGTTTTATGTGCCACCTTTCCATCTTGTATGTATGTACATCTTTCCATGCTGCTCTGTGTCCACTGGATTTTGCGTAACATTCTTGAATTGAGTACGTCATTACTGGCAGTACGTATGGTCGTATGCAGTTCATTTTTAAGCATAGCGGAATGTTGGATTTAAAAACAATGTTCATTCTTCCAAAAGCACTCCATTCAATGTAGTTTAATTCTTCGTTTTATTTCATCTTCTTTACAAAGCAATTGTACTAGGTTTAAATATCTATATCTACAATGTGAATATCTAAAGTGACTACGTTTTGCGTGCAAAATTCATTAAACATAATTTTAGTTTTATGTGCCACCTTTCCATCTTGTATGTATGTATGTACATCTTTCCATGCCGCTCTGTGTCCACCGGATCTTGCGTAACATTATTGAATTGAGTACGTCATTACTGGCAGTACGCATTGGTCATATGCCTTATTTTTTAAGCATAGCGGAACGTTGGATTTTGTCACTAACTATCAGTCGCAAGTGTAACAAATTACCCGCTTACGATACCCGTACGTCACGTGAAAAATGTACACCGTATAAAATACAATCGATGAAGCGTTGTACTTTTTTTTTTCAGACTTTGCCTCAATTTCAGGCAACGGCCTGTAATGTATACATTTTATTGCTGAAGTATCTCCAAATCAGTATGTATGGGAGGGCAATGATTCACATCACAAAAGTGCCGAGTGAATTTTTCAGATCGAGAAAAGCGGGGGGGGGGTTGGGTCGAGTAATAAAAGTCCGCTGAATCGCAACGTCTCGATTCGAGCCGATTCGGGGCACTATTCACGTGCGATTCTTATCTGTGACGGCCGCTGAAACCCAGGGGGGTTGGGTGGGTTTCTACCAAACCCACCCCATGGTGAAGAAACTCCTACATTGGGTAGAAGGCAGACCGCGAGATTGATGCGGCCCTAGGGCGGTTCGCGGTTAAGTATTCCGCCCACGTCCTCAGATTTTGATATGGGGACATCTACGTATCGGCTTTTTTTTTTGTTTCACGGCACCCGTTTCGGGTTTTTCGTCCGCTTTCTCCCCGAACCCTTCGCTCGGGTTAGGGTAGAAAAAATATGATATTTTTTGCCTGCCAGCCCTCTGGCCGAGTACATAATGGCCGACCTCCGAAGGGGTAGGCGGGAAAAAAAAAAAAAAATCTTCGTCGGTTCGCACCAGCTCGAAAGAATCACGTGAAAATGTTTTTTTTTTTTTGGAATAACGTCAACGGCTCCAATCGACTGTAGTTTGGGTAGAGTGGCAGAGATAATTTCGGACATCGTGTCATCAAATCAAACGTGACACGTGTGATGTGTTTTGGCGTGAACACGTCCATACCATACATTCCGACACTAATACTTCGTCACTAATAACACGATTGACATGGTTGGTATTTTATTTGCTCGGGTGTACGTCTACGATACATGTTTGACCTTGACCGTGGACGCGCGAGGCGCGGAGGAGGAACGATTTTGAAAATGTTCAAGCGGTACATCTCGCGAAATATCTCTTCAAGATATGTATGTCAAAACTGTGTAAATTATTTAAACCAGGGTCGGCAAGGGGTGTCCCGCGGGCCAAATGTGGCCCGCAAAGTGTTTTAAAATGTCCCGCGACCCGATTTCTCTTATATTTAGTAAAATCTTCCTGTAATGTGTCAGAATTTCGTAAATAAGATATTCTTTGCCTGTCATGTCCAGCGCCAAGCTGGCTTGAGCACTGGTCTAATCTAATACAGATGTTTTACTTTCTTAATCCTTATCCACTCTTGCAATAGTTAGTACTATTAGTTAGCACACACGTTAAACCGATCGGGTGTGTTTTTATCGTTTCTTCTCTAATGAACGTTTTGAATTTAAAACTCCGAGGTAAACGAAAACTAATTCATGAAACGTTTTCAAAAGTGAAAGCATTTGAGATGAAACTCAAATTTTTAAAAACTAACAATAGAAAAAAAGCTTCATAATTGCAAGTTATTTTTCGAAAAAGATAAAAATACTTAAGAATTAATAAATCAATTTCATATGTGGCCCCCATGTAAATTATGTTGCCGACCCCTGATTTAAACAATCTAAAATTTCACTATGTCGGCCCATACTCGGCGAAATGCCAATAGAAAATACAAACAACGTACATCATTAGAAAGAGGGTTTAATCATCTATCGATCAGTATTAAAATGTACATATGTGACAGAGCGAGTGAGACGGTATCGAGAACATCGGAAAGTCAGCGCGAGCACCTCGACGGCCACTGTTAAATACAATATTGTAGTCGATTACTAGTTAACACTTTATTCGTTATGCTAAATTAAAATATATTAACGTATCCATTTCGATGCTTTCATTTCATTCTCGTGTTCCAAATAAAATGTTAGCCGCTAACGCAGATGAATTCACGGAAAATCTACGGCCGTGTTAGACACAGCCACACCCCGAATTTTTTAACAGACAAATTTTGATATGGTTTATTAATATCGTATGATTTCTGTTAATTGTTTAAATATATCAAGGCATTGCATGGGTATAAACATTTTTAAAAGATTGTTTTTAACGGTGGGATAATATCATTTTCAAAACAAACGGTTCATAAACGGTATATTTGTTTGGCTTGTCAAAATGGCACCACCGCAATCATCCAATTACAAAACACTCTCCTGTCTGAGGGGTGAATGTTAGGGGAGGTTTTTATACTCCAATTGAAAGTAGTTTTAATTGCTAAGTTATTTTAAATCACAGTGAATAGTACCTACGCTAGAATCATATTTTAAAAATTTATCACAAACTATCTTTGTGTATGTGTACCTATGTATGTATCATAATAAGCTTATTTACAGTGACAATCAGTCATTATTCAATTGTTAACGCAACAGTCATAATTGAAACCTTCAACACTCCTCTCTGCTTTCCCCTATCCACCTCGCATAATTTTGACTTTTTTTTTTTCGTATAATGCAAACGCTTTGCGGACTAGTCGAATAATTACACGGCCAGGCAATTTTTTTTTTCAGACATCAACATCGTCCAAAGTTAGACGTTTATTGGAAAAAATTAAGAAGTGTGATTAATCAAATAAGTTGGGGAAGGGTCACGGGACCGTTTTTTAATACAGATAGGCGTAAATTGATTAAAAACGAATTTTTTTCCTCAAAGCAGCAACGGTGGAATGGTCGGGAGGGAGGGTTGGTGGAGAGACGATCTTTTACCGCTTAACTACGAACGCGCCTTTATTTCTCCTTGACGGTTTTATTTATACGAAGAAAAAAATAATAAAGAAAAAAATAAAGGTCGCGGTAAGGATTAATTTGAAAAAAAAAATATGAGAGAGTTTTATTTTACAATTCTCATAAAGAAAATTGATCCTTTGGAAGTTTATTGGGAATACAATTTATCGCATTGTTCGTATAAAAAAAATTTAATGCAAATTGGCTAAATATTGCAAAACGCTTATTTTTGTCGTACTTACAAAATTTACCGTGTTTGATATTTAGAATGTACATATTAATATTGCAAATTCTTCGAACGGGCTAAGTTATATTATTACTACTAATTTCAAATTTAAGACAAATTGTGTATATAATATTATATCATGGCTACATATGTACATAGATTGCCATATTTCTAAATAGCAAATATCTTATGAACATTTAATTTTTTTTAAATTTAAGCTAAAGAAACTTTGCAATCCTGATTTTTTGTAACATTTTAACATTAATCAGAACAGGGGCTAATTCGATACTTTACCATGATACCATGTAGTTTTGAATATTCCATGGTATTATCATAAGGTATTCTACAAAATCTAAGGTATTCTACTCCAACGAATTCTACAACAACGACTCTCATTAAATTTCGAACAGATTTAGTTTGCATAACTTGAATAGTTTATTGGAAACGTACATTTTCTCTAATTGAGCGATAGTTGGCACTTTAGGTACAACCCCTTTCCCCACATCCTACCCTTCACCATTTCGGTCTACTACACCCACTACCCACTTCCTCGACTTCATTTTCACTGAATCTGTGCAATTCGGCCTGGAGTATATAAGCGGACGTTTGCTCAATGTTAATAAGACATTCGTAATTCATGGGGGCGCGGACCACAGTTTGTACAAATGTACAGTACTATGTAGGTATTCCCCTTTTGAATATTGCAAAGACTAGTCGAGGATCTCAAAATATCTAGATTCTAGATGCATACATACGATATGTATGTATCTGTAGGACCTTAACACGTAGACCGCAGATTGTCAAAGTGTCTCCGGTTGATCGTGACCGGGCACAAAGATGAGCTGTGATTTTATTTGATCCAAAGTCAACTTCTCGGTCATACTGCATGACAGAATCTCAAGTCGAGTTGTACGCACTTGAAGAAAGCTTAGTTGGAGCTTTTCAAAAAAGAAATGTTAAAAAGTACACGTCGGATTGAATTTGTGTCGTGCGCTTTGATGAATTTACGTTGCATGCAAACGAAAATTCTGATAAAGCTCAACGTATAAAATAAAATTTAAACTTATTTAAAGCATATCCCATGAAGTTTATAATTGACACTTTTATATTTGTTTACAGTGCTTTATTGCTCTTGTAACGATATTCAATTTCAATTTAAGTGACACTTTATTTCCAAATCCGATAGATTTTTTTTTATCTTAGATTTTGTTGAATCAAGCTATAGTTTAAATACCGAATTATTGAAAGACTGTTCTATTTTTGGATATATACATACGATATAGTATAATGTACATGTATTGAAAAATAAAATCTATTTATTTAGTTGGTAAATCTGTCCATTTTTTGAACATTCAGTATTATGTATAATCATGTGCTATATAATATCAATTTTTTTGTATTCATTGAAAATTTGAATCGTTGTTTTTCTCCCGTAAACAATAAACACATACCGGATGAAATATGCAGCCGCATTTTTTTTAGATGTTACGCTGTATATCCAAATGAAAAGTTTCAAAGCAAAAACAAAACATATTGTGAACTTCTGAGGTGCGAAAGATGTGCTCTTAAAAGTACATATATTCATAAAGTTTTGAGCTTTTTATCTATTTTAGTTTTGGCGCTGTGGAGTTTATAAAACAGGCAATCGTTGAGAATCGACGCTTTTCACTTTTACGCATATCCAGGACGAGTTTGTGACTGAATAAAACTACCTTTCTGGTGCTATCAATCTATAAATGATAGAAATGTATTATTTGTATGCATAAACAAGTGATTTTCACTTGCACCTTTCTTTAAACTCAATCTTTGAATTTCGTTTAAATAGACCCTAACAAGTATATTGATATAAATAAATCTGCATGATATCGTGGGTGTACATAGAGGTAAAACTTGCTAACTACATTTTTTTGGAAAACATGTTTTTTTGTATTTTCTTCTCTAGCTTTTTATTATTTATCTACTCCATGAGGAATAATTAATAAGTACTTAGGTGATTTATTAAAAAAATAAATAAACCAGACCAATCTTCTACAGATATGACCATACTGGACCATACAAAAAAAAATTAATGTCATAGGACATGGAAGACCACGTAAAAAAATGTAACGCTTCTTAATGCTAAACAGAGAAATTCTACCGATAAGTGAAGCGAAGAAAACAGATTTGATTACCTTATCAGTGGTATATGACCCTAATAAAAAAATCCGCGATTGCGATTAATTAAACTTAATCTTACTATTAATAAATTAATTCAAACCGTTTTTTTTTCTTCATATTTACACCTTGTTATATGAAACTCTAATAAAAAATACTCGATGCCAAAATTAAAATCATTAATTGCAAGAGAAAAAAAAAAAGAATTATAATTATTGTGAATTTTCTACTTGAAATATAAATATTTGACACAAAACTGTTTAAGAAACGGTCAGGCACAGCCTTATAACAACTCATCATAAACGAATGTTTTTTTTTAATTATTTAATAATGAAAAGAATATTAAAACCACTATAGGTATAACTCACTTTCTCGAAAGTGTTAGATAATGAATTTTACACAGACAATATCGATGGGTTAGTGCATAGATATTGCATGTCCAGTTTTTATCAAAATTGAGTTATCATACACAAAACGTCCATCCGCATCAAACCTTCATGTTAAAAAAGTATTGTATGTCTAAAGAGTATATTTGAAAAGATATTGCATTATTCTAATATATATATATATATCAGTGTAGGCACGTAGGATTGTGTACCAAGTTGCAAATTAATATATTATGTTTGGTCATGTATATTTTTATTTTGTAAAAGCCTTTTTTTAGGCCTAAAATTTGTTCATTGTTTGTAACTATTTTGGCTGTATTGTATTATGTAGAATTAATTTTATTTTATATTGTACTTTATGAGCTGTATGTTACTTGATAAATAAAATATAATATGACCATTTCGTCCAATTATTTTTCATGCACTTTTAACACAAAACTAGACATGCGATATCTGTGCACTAAACCATCGATATATTATTTAACTTGCGAATATCAATTTGGAGAAAACATTTTGACAGCACACCGACGAAAGCTTAGCTACCTGTATGAGTGTATTATGTTCGATCGTGTAAAAAATACAAAAATGTTCGATTTTTGCAGCCGGTCGCGGAAATACATAGATTCCTCGTGCTCTACCGACTGTTAAAGCCAGCCGAACCGTTGTGGAAATAGACAGAGAAGAAAAAGAGCTTTGAAAGCGTTGCAAAGCAAGACCAAATCGAGCTTTCGGCTTAGATATTCTTTGAAAATGGCACTCAGTTAAATACGGGCACTCTCTCGGGCTGGTGGCCGACGTCCGACGCGCGACGCAAAAACCGGTACCGGTTTTTCTCGTCCATTACGGGATTGTGGCAGAGAAACCAACCGGCCGAATAGAGGATAGGGGGATGAAAGGAGGGAGACAGATAAGCACCGCTAGTTGGGCGAGCAAAAAGCTCGGAAAAATCGCAAGTGCGAGCTAGGAAAAGCTCTCCGGGAAGAGGCTAGGGAAGGCGCTCGGCCAAAGAAAATAGCGTTGCGCGTCGCACACGGTGCTGAATTCGAATTTGGGCTTATTCAAATGGAAGGACTATAGAAAAATCTCAAAAATAAATACCCCTCCCCCCCCCCTGTCTCCCCAGCATACAAAATATTGTCTGTTATTATCGTTGGACTCCCCATTTTCATCCCAAAAATTCCCATTTTCTGTGCATCCCTCTTGTCTGAATTAAATTCAACGTAAAAGCTTCGATTATATACGAACCATTGACGCTCCTATCAATATCTCAGCACTAATTGCATTGATTGCATTTAAAATTGCACTCGTCTCATACGCCGCACTGCGACTATGCACTACGTTGATAGCAATTCCGATGCAACAATGCAATTGGCAATTAATTTAATGTACACACATTAGAATATCCACCGACGCAATCTGTCGATTGGACACACTTGAGACGACAATATAATCTAAATTCTATATTATTTAATTCGTCTGTCTTTTTACAGCAACGGTGTGGATTAATTAGTGAATTAATTTTTTTTAAAGTCGAATCTGCCCACTGAAAATTAATCTATATACATATACATACATAATATAAATTTAAAAATTTATAAATATTTATATAATAATAAAATATTTATAAACCTATAATTATTATTAATAAATATAAATATATAAATTATTTACTAATCTAGCTAAGCTAGATTAGCTAGATTAGCTAGCTAATCTACTAAGCTAGCGGATAATAGTTTTTATGATTGTTGCATAGATGGCGCGTTATAATAGCAACGTAACAATTTAGCAAAGTTGCGAGCCAATTAATTAATTTATGTTGTCAAATTTTAGCAGGCCCGTTTGTTGTCTAGTTTGGATCACAGCGTAAGCGCTCACTGTCCCAAACTTGTGATACCGGGTTCAAATTCCACTCGCGCGACGTTCTGGTTTTTTTTATTATTTACGTCGGCGAGCGTTATCAGTAGATATACACAGACAGACGTACGGAATAGGGCTATTATATATACGATGGTAATATCATATATATAATAGCCCTATTCCGTCTGTCTGTGTGTGTGTGTGTCTGTGTGAGTGGGATTTGAACCCGAGATCACCAATTCGAAACATTGAGCGCTTACGCTATGATCCAACGCCGACAATGCGAGATATCTTTACTGCGAGATCGAGGCATATTAATTTTAATATCAATTAATTTTAATATTAATCAAAATTATCAATCATATTTGATTGAAAACGGACTTTAAAGCTTTGTTAAAAAATTCGCAATGATATGATGAGTAAATATTTAACTATCAATGTTTTTCATAAAAAAAAATGATGGTTACGGCTACGGCTAATCACTTTGTAAGAGTAATGTAAAAAAAATAAAAATAATATTTATTGTGATAACATGTAAAATTATTTTAAAAACTACAACAAGTTTCATTATCATTTCTAAATTGTGATAGCATACGTTTAGAGGGCAACAGAATTTGTCTGGAATATTTTTTGTCAGGTTACAAACCATTTTTGAATTATTTTGGTATGAAATATGCTATAAATACATTGCTATCAAAATTTCAATTCGGTGAAAAGTGACGGCTACGGCAATTGGCCTGTACAGTGACGATATGCTAAAAGTTATATCACAAAATGTATTTTGAGAATCGATTAAAAGAAAATTTTCATTTTAATCACGTATAACACTTTATTTATTTATTTCCCATTGGCTAACAATAACCGTAACCATAAGTTACGAGAAAAGGAAAAGTGTGTCAATCATTGTTAGTCCTGAAGTAATTTCAATACAATTCCTGACGGGTAGACACACTCTATATGTATAGTACCTCGATAAGTTCGATTTCGTGTTGAAAATGCGCTCGGGCAACGCTGGGCACTACAGGCCACTGTAACATATGAAAACTTTTGATGAAAAGGGCGGGCTAGATTCGCACGTAAAACAAAACCACAAAGGAATATTATCCGACGAAATGGAACGGGGGTGAGTTTGTGTCAAAAAAAATGACTACAATATCAGTGTATATAAGGAAAAAAATTCCGAGAACTTTTCGTATTTCTTGAGATGATATAAAAATGTATAAATACATATATATATATATATATATATATATATATATGTATGTATGAAACGTGTGTTTGTTCAGGGGAGGGGTTAAAGTTAAAGTCACAATGCCACACACTCATGAGGGGCGGCCTCCCGTATTGAAAACGTTCAAAACGAAAAGTTCCCTTTTGTGTGTCGACCGAACGGGAAAAGAAGACCCATCCCAGAACACAGAGAGAGAGAAAACGGGAGAGAGTCTATCGGAAAATTTCACGAATGAAATACTAGGAATGAAAAAGTAAAAATTACGAGATAAAAACCGCACGAGATACAATTTTCCAACGTGTATTACAATCACAATCCACCGCAAGTACAATTTTCTCGATCACGACGAACGTTCGACGAAATTATACGTTCAATGAAAATGCACTCGCTTTTTCCGGAGTGCGGTAAACGTAAAGCCGATTTTGAAAAACAATACGGCTTTACAGACCGGAAATGGGGTAGACGAGGGGAGATTTTAAAATAAAAGCTCGCATAAGCCTCGTTTTGCGTGTGTGTGTGTTGGTCTAAATAAAAAAAAGCTTTTTATTATGCGAAATTATGCATTTGCTGAAAATTCGACGAAAAAGTCTCCCACATATCAGAAGCTGAGTGTATGTACATACATATGTGTGGATATTTTATAAGCCCGTTAACATTTTTCGAACTGAACCATCATTGTTGTATGTACAAAAAAATTTCCAATCACAATGTGTAATAATAAAATAGTCATCGGCTCTCTCGGCTATAAATGTGCTCGTTCGAACGTTTAATTTATAATTTACATGCCGTAGAAGTCGTTTAAATTTAATGAATGTGTTTAAAAGTGTTGCGGGATTCAATGTGGGAAAAAAAGTCGACCTATTAAGTCACGATTGCATTAAAGCGGATGCTATTTATTATTATACCTACATATACGTAAGAGGCGATCAAATAGAAATAGTCTACAAAATAATAAATAATAAATATAAATGCCCAGTGAAAAACCTCCTTAATTTCAATAAAAACGCACATCTCAGAGGCCATACACTGAAATTACTAAAAGACAAATCGAACAAAATTGTCAGACTTTTTTTTTTTTCAAATAGAGTGGTCGAAGTTTGGAACCTTCTGCCAAATCAGCTAGTAACTTCCGAAAATACAAATCTATTTAAAAATCATCTCTATCAAATCTACATATTTAAAAATAATTAAGAATTGTATGTACAAGTTATGTCAGACCCCTGGGCTCCATCGGCTATGCCGCCTGCCCATGTATTTTAAATAAATAAATATGTATACATATGTATGTATGTATATAAGGTTAATTGGTAATAAAAAGTAAATAATATAAAATATTTTGTATTATTGACAGTACCGTACTATCAATTAAATAATAAAAAAATATGAAATTAAACTGCTATACAAATTAAAACGTTATTGCATCTTTGCTAAAATATTACTTATCGATTTTTGTTTACTCAACATACATATATGTAATATTGCCCGTTTCAACGGGTGAAATTGCCAGCTAACAGATCTTTTCCCAATTTTGTACGTTCCTGACAGACATACATACATATATATATATATATATATACATATGTACATATATGTATATATAGACTTTTGTAAAATTTAGTATACTATACCACCCGTTGAAGATCAACTACTGTTCGTTATTGACTTATAAATGGGCCAACAAATAAACTGAAAAATTACTTCACTACAATGTCAAACAAATAGATTTTATGTTCATATATTATATACGTATATATTGGCGTCTTAGAGTGCATCCATTATTGAATTATCTCTCATCATCAATACTGCTGGGTGAAAGCCTTTCAAATCTTCTACCATTTCCGTATATCTTGTGCAACTTAAGTAAATGAACTGTGATGTTTTTTTTAAATAATACATTTAGAAAAGTATAATCATATTATGGAGATAGTTAATCGTTATTTATACCTAGGACGATTGGTGAATATGACTGGTTGTAAAGAGGAAGAAATAAAACGAAGAATGAAACTAGAATGGAGTGGTTTTAGAAGAATGAACATTGTTTTTAAATCCAACATTCCGCTATGCTTAAAAAAGAAGGCATACGACCAATGCCAGTTATGATGTATGGATGCAAGAGGAATACATAGGTCAGAAGTACGATCAAAAGAAGTACGATCAAACATACTGGAATGATATCCGAAAGAAAGCGAAGAAGACCAAATGGACGATGTGCTGATGAGTTGAGAAGAATGTGTGAAGTGGATGCAGATTGCTCAAGACAGACGGAAATGGATGAGGATTGGAGAGACTTTCATCCAGCAGTGAATGGTGAACGGCTCAAAATGATGATATTTAAAAAATATTAAAAATTTCCATTACTTATCGCAACAAATGTCTGAACATTGAACTCGATTAGATCCTTCGCATTTCATACGAAAATAAAAAAAAAAAGTGTTCTTTGCTTAATACGCTACATTGATTCGCTTCAATAGCCCCCATTGAACCGTAATGGAGATAGCGAACTCCTTTTGACACCGATGTAATTAAGAGTGGTGCATTTAAGTCGTAACATTCGTTCTCACTCACTTTGGCACACATACCTATATAGGGCAAGAAAACCACCAGTTTCTAATGTGCCAAAGTAGGAAGGCCGGGTAAACGGGAAGGGGAGGGGTTCTCTTTCGAAGTACGCAGGCGAGGGTCCCCGACAAACGGGGCCCCTGACATTAATACCTACGATGCAAGGATTGCAAATAGCCCTTTGGGGACCCACCATTCAAGAGACGGACTGCCTGCTAGCACTCAAATGTCGTCTCCGCCCCGTGAATGAATAATTCGGTGATCATTTCTGGGTACCACCTCCTCCCTACCCCGTATACAGATTAAAACTTTTGCCACTGGTGTTTATTGCCCTTTGTTCGCCATCAATTCCCATCTGCCGCTTGTGGATATGGACCGATTTTTTCTCCTTTTAATTTGAAAAACCGCGTTGCCGTTTGAGATATGGGCTCTTTTTGATCGTGGTTGGGCCATAGCTCAGTGGTTAGAACGGTAGCCTCTTGAACGAAGGTACGGGGATCGGTCGTCGTATGTCGAATCCAAATCGGTCGTCTCTTGTTAGAATTTTCCAATTTATTTCACTTAGTCGTGAAACGATTCCACGCGATACGTTCCTTTTCATTCTACCACTCCTCCATACGGCTTATTTTTTTTTAAACTTTTATTTATCCATATAATGTTCATAATACTTTTTATTTACTAAAAAACGTATCCTAATGGTTCCTGGTCAAGTGGCCATTATGCATTTTACAATAAATGTGTGTTAGTAGTAATAGGAAAATAATCTTACTTTATTGTTAGTGTTTGTTTTTACAGTAGGAAAATTTAAGCTAAAAAACCGTTAAATTCTTATTTATGGAAAGTATCTATCTCTAGTTATTTCACCATGTCTGCCAGTAACATTTTTGTTAAGAATAGATTCAATGGATTGAGATTGGCTCAATGACACAATTATCATCATTTTCAGCCGTTCACCATCCACTGCTGGATGAAGGCTTCTCCAATCCTATTCCACTCCTGTCTGTTTTGAGCAATCTGCTTTACTCCACACATTCTTCTCAATTCATTAGCCCATCTTTCACTCGGTCTACCTTGCTTTCTTTCACACCCTCTCGGATACCATTCCGGTATTTCTCGCGCTCAATGCCACTTCAACTATGTATAGCTCAGTGGATAAGTCGTTAGCATCTCTCGAGTGAAGGTTCGGGGCTCAAATCCCGCATTTCGAATGATATTCACGACGATTATTTTGACCTTAATTGTCATTGGCAAGATCGTGTCATTTAGTCGGTAGTCTCGTGTTAGAATTTGTCTATTTATTTAACCTAGTTGTGGGATAGTTTCACAGAAATTGGCATCACTCAAAAAAATCATACCTGCCGAATAATAGTCCATACTTTCTCTCCCGTCCTCCCCATCAGAAGGGAAAGCTTTCAACGCTGCAGAGTATCTTTCCCTAGATACTTTACTATGACAGACGGTAGAATGTTTGTCAAATAGTGTAGGGGCAACGCTCGATATCAAGTACGATACCTCCAAAAGAAAAAAAGTCACAAAAAGGAAATGGGAAATCACTGAAGAATATCTCTACAGTCTACATAGTTAGTTCGCAATAGCAGGCGGTAAAATGTTTGTTCTTAGTACTCATGGTACAAATAGTACTCAACAATCAAAGCCTTGTTAAATTTGAATAACATTTTCGTCAAAACGATCCATTTAAGCGCATAAGACGGGGATTATGAACGTCAATCAATCCGATTGAATCGAGAGCTATCTATCCTAGCCAGCGATGGATGAAGGGCCGGAATAAGTCGATATATACAAATTTTTATCCATTGAGCGTATGAAGACGGAGGATAAGGTGTATGAGGAGGCGGAAAAGGGCTCTAAAAACCGGGTTCACAACCTGCGTAAAAGCTTTTCATTGTATTTGATTGATGCTCTCGAGGATATTATTCGAAATGGATGAGAAAATGAAAGAGGTACACAGTATATGTACACACTTACTGTGCGTACTTGCGAGCACACGCTCACATTTGTATATTCCGTTTTACAAAACAGGATGTGTCTATATTGAACACGCACAAGTGCATATGTACATTTGATATTAAATATATATATCAAGTTGTATTGAAAACGTTTCAGATGTATCATCGCTCGGGTAGGCTTGTATCGTTGATTGTTTTTTCCAGCTATCCACAGCTATCCAAGTCGACAGCTATCGCTATTGTTAGCCCACTCACATGTCAATAATAAACACACGTTGATCTTCAACGGGCGACACTCTTGTATCGATCGTGTAAAACAGTGGTCGGCAACCTTTTTGGAGCCCGGAGCCAAATCAGCGAAAAATCAAAAAAATTGCAAATTTTCGGAGCCGCCACATATTATTTAATAAAAAAAATAGATATGTGCATATGTACAATATATGTATATATATATAAATAAATTTTACTCACTTGCAGGCTGTAGAGATATTACTTAACGTTACACAATTCAGCACTAAAAATAAATATTTTGTCTGAAAACGGATTTTAATGTTATTTTTAAAAGCTAATGCGACTTTTGAACTTGTTTTCGGACAATTTATATAAATTCGAAACGTACATATTTAGCGTTATTCAATTTATTGCATCAGTGCATTAAAACGTACGTCACTTAATTGATTACAGTACGAATTTTTCACAAATTTCATCGAAAAAAAAAATTGTTCACAATTGTATGTGGAACAAAAAAGCGTCAAGACAGCAAATGCAAGCGTTCGAATAATCGACTGGAAATGATTGCCAACATTGAATATGATATTTTTAAAAGCTAATGCGACTTTTGAACTTATTTAGTGTTCTTCAATTGCATCAGTGCATTAAAACTTTCGTCACTTAATTGATTACGGTACAAATTTCATCGAAGAAAAAAAATGGTTACAATTGTATGTGGTGCCAAAAAGCGTCAAGACAGCAAATTCAAGCTACCTGACGTTTGAATAATTGGCTGAAAATGATTGCCAACACTTGAATATGATACCACTTGCCTTGTGTTCTCTTTGGTGGTTAGATTTATTTCTACTTGTCTAAACATTTCCGTTAGTTTTTCAGTCCGAATACTTCTATTTTTAATTTCTATAAGACACGAGTAAATTTAGGGTCAAAAAAACTAATTTACAATTTTTTATTTTATTTTACGAAAAGTGTTGGATTATAAGCGGAGCCGCCAATTTATGCGCCCGGAGCCGCATGTGGCTCCGGAGCCGCCGGTTCCCGACCACTGGTGTAAAAACTTCCCGTGTTGCATTGTATGTGCATACGTGTCGTACCTATCCCGGGTGGAAACTTAACACTTTCACTGCCCCGTGACCCCCCCCCTGTAAATGGGTTTTTAATTAAATTTTGAGGTCAAATTCCTTCACGAGGCGGCCGTTGTGTGTTTGCCGAATACACGAAGTGTTATTGTATTGAACGGCGAGCGGCAAGAACATTTCAAATTACAATGTCGACGGACCGTTATTGACTTTGCAGCAATATTGAAGTTTTGATTTTCGTAGTTTGAACAATCGCGCCGAGCCGAAATAATTATGCGTAACTCGGCAATACGAAGAGGAAGAGAAGGGGAAGGGTAAAAGTCCTAGATTGTAATATATATATATATATACAATATATGTACATACATACGTATATGTATGTAGATTGGGTGCTGGAAGCGAAACGAGAACGCGAATAGGTGTTTCGATACTTGGACGCGAAAGAGTTGGACTGTCTGGAGTTCGGTTATTGCTTTTATTGTGTTTTCGCCGCCACTTTTGCGGACTTGTATTAAAATTATTATCGTCGTTGAGTGTGGGGAGGCCAAGCTGTTGAAATTAATCCTGGAAAGCATACCGTCGAGTGTTGAAAGAATTTCTCAAACCAAAACACACAACTTTTCCGTGGTGTATTTCAATCGAATAGTATGAAGCGTGAGATATTAGTGGATTGTATTGGATTTTTAGACAATTTTTATGGGTGGCTATGAATACGGTTAAAAAAGCCTCATGTATGTACGTATATTTAGGTCATAAAAATAACATTGTACATGGTTTTATTCAATTATACTTACTTCAATTGGTTTTAAATTTAAAGTAAAACCACGTTTTTAAATTGATCACATTGATTTTTGAGCTAAATTTAGGCATATTTTGGATAAAGTAAATGTTTTATGTTAAATATGATTTGTTTGGGATAGGTTAGGTTAGACTTGAGTGTGTGTATAAAAACATAAATCATACAGGATCATTACAAATAGCTCAGTGGTTATATAAGTCGTTAGCATCTCTTGGGTGAAGGTCCGGGGCTCAATTTCCGCATTTCGAATGATTTTCACGGCGGTTATTTTGACCGTAACTGTCGTCTTTGGCAAGAGCTTGTCATTTACTGAATCCAAATCGGTAGTTTCGTGTTAGAATTTGCCAATTTATCTAACTTAGTTGTGAGATTGTTCCACAGAAATTGGCATCACTCAAAAAAGTCATACCTGCCAAATAATAGTCCATTCCTTTTCATCCAGCGAGAGCATCTTTCCCTAGATATGTACATTACTATGACAGACGGTAGAATGTTTGTCAAATACCTTCAGAAGAAAAATGATCATAACAAGTGCCGAAATAATTTAAATTAAAAAATGCGCACTTTTCGAACACTCTGTACTATTATATCATTATGTCAGTATTATTTTACGGAATTCAACGCATCGCTCGTTGGTCGTGACTTTTTATTATAATATTATTGTGGCAGCCCGAATTTTGGCGCACACGGCCAACTGGATCTCTGCCACGTTATTATTACATGTACATGTGTATGTACTTTCAGAGAAACTTATCACAACGATTGTTTCATTCGCACTTAGAGCCATTGTTCACGTACCTTTTATTTGTTTGTACCTAACTGTAAACTTGTGCGCACTCGATCAGATGCGATTACAGATGCTCAGACATTAATTAAATTTAACAAGTATGAATGCCCAACACACATATCATATTCCACGGCCAAAGGATATTTGAATTGCTCGGCATATTGTTTACGGCTTAAGACGCAAATTAACGGACATGATTTCTAGACCTCGAGTTGTTCTCCACGAACCGTAATTATTTTAACCCCTTTCCCCGATTATACATATACATATAATATATTATTATACAGCCAACGATAATTTTGCGTTTTTGATTATTCTAAAGAGTCTGAAGTATGGTTTATAATTGAATAATAAGTCGTTTGTAAATTCAAGTGTTTATTTATAAAAGTAATGATTTATATTATGTATATTTGAAGAAGGCTGCGTAGGCTTAATTAATAGGTAGTGAGCGATTTTGTCGATACCAATTTACTCTAGAGATTTCATTTTGAAGCTAAAATAATCTCTACGCAAAATTTGTTAAAGGGAAGATTATTATTTTTTTTTTTTTGAAGGTCGTAGTTTAATTTTATTTGATATTTAAATGTATTTTAATATGAGAAAGATTTTAGCAACGTAATCAGGATGAAAATTTAAGACTACCCGAAATTCATTAAAATAAATATTACACACCTACGTCAAAAAGTTGCCTTTGAATCACAAAATTTGATCGAATTTCTTTTTTTTATATAATGATTAATGAAATGAAACTGTCAATTTAATAAACATACTGAATAAATCTGAATGTAAAACGAATTTATTCACACTGTGAATTATCGCGCTCAGAAAGTCTTGGTATATTTTTTAACGCAACGAATCATCTATATTTGAGACTCGTTGCTTCAAGTCTCACAATAACCAAGTATGGGTAAATAAATATGTATGTTATGTTTAAGAATATCCAAAAAAGATTATACGTATCAGAAAAACGTAGTCCACCTGTTTTCTGCCATAAATATGTCAACGCATTGTGTAAAAATTCAAACTTACACAAAGCGTAAATTTTCCAACTGAAATCTTGAATATAACACTGCAAAAAAACAATAGAGCATATCACTTACTGAGTCTCGAGAGTTTGAAAGCGTCCGCCGTGTTGATGACGTCCACGTAGGCGACCAGCTCAAAACGGCGTGATGATACATTCTGATTATGATTCAGCATAGCGAGTTTGAACGCTGACTGCACCTCGTCCGAGCCTTGCTCGAAAATGGCACCTGAAATTAAACGACGTATTAGATTATGAACATCTCACCTAGACCAGAGTGCAGTTTATTATTCGCAACGAATCTGTCGGGAGTTTGGTTGCGAATTTTCGCCGGTTTAAATACTCCAACGGTCGCCATCTACTTTCGGTCCAATTACACAGAGGAGTATGCAAATTTTGAAGAAAACGCTATTATCTTTCGATTTAAATTTTGCCCACTATCCACGTGCACCCTGATTATCCAGAACTCCGACAAACGTCTCTGCTGTATTTTGTTCGTATATTTTGTCAAGATGGTTCATTTGCAAAATTTGTATTCATCTATTCAATATCCTTCAAAAAATTCCTTTGAAATATCATCTACGATACAATAAAAAAAACTATTGGAATATATTTCCAAAGAAAAACGTGGCTTTGAGAAACAAAAATCAAACGTTAAAGTGAAGTAGATACTTGTATGTCGCAATCGAAAGAACATTTTTGAACGGTTTAAAAAAATCGCTATATTCTTTTGACTGTACTTTTAGATCTTCATCGTCGATTCGGCAATAATTTTAACGTCATCTGACTTTATTCTGATTCTTGAACGTATTTTTTATACCTGGCTGCTCCACTTTTCATATACGCTCAAGAATATCAACAATTTTGATTTATTCCGAAATTGTATTATCATAGCATAAAATCCAACAAAAACTTTCAACACACTATTTTACGGTACGATACGCATTATGTAAAATTTTCATAAAACAAACGTGTCGGAGAAACAAACATTTTCAATGCCAAGAAAATATTGAACGACTCATTGGATGAAATGCATTAAAAAGCAAGCATGTAATGTATACATCAAGGGACAAGAGGTAGTGTTGTAAGTCGAGAATATTCGAGAATTTTTTTTTTTCTTGCTTATAAAACATCTCTAGATAATTTAATAGCTTTTTAGAGGATTCTAGGATATTTTCAGAACCAAATAGGAGTAATAGGACTCTCTAGAATGTCTGAGAGCATTTTTTCATTTTGACGACACTGAATGTGTCATTTCGTCATTTTAACATACGCACTACCAGCATGAACGTTTTCCGCAAAATTCTCACAGGAATGCAATGCTTATTAACAATAAATTATGTATACATATTTTTATTGCTTTGGTTATGATATTTCAGTGATTTACTTATGATTTAATCATTCTTTTAAAATTAGCACAAAAGATCGCAAAAGATTAGATACACATACATATGTACATAATGAGAGAGAGAAATATTATTTGGAAAAAAAGACACGATTGCAGTAAGCAACGTAAAAAAGTGAAGACTATCAAACTCAAACAAAAATTACTACATACATATATATTTTTGTAAGGCTATTTGTGCAATTCTGATGAAAACTAATATTATTGGTGTAATGCGAATCACCTCTCCCAAGTATTAGCCCGGATAAGAGGGAGTTTACTGTGTATTTGAGCAGATACAGTAATATTTAGTATTTATTTATTTAAAATACATGGTAGCCGATGGAGCCCAGGGTACATGAAAAGTTTTCCCCTCAGATGCTCTAAAACAGAAAATTCTCGGTTTGGAGAATTTTACAACACTAACAAGGGGTATGCTTTAAATAAAGATGATGATTACATCTATTGCAATCAACTCATCCTTGTATTCATACGTTTATTTACATTGTATTGAAAAATGCACAAAGCGTTCGATACATTTTATTATTATTTCATATGCTCCGAATGTGAATTGTTCGAATTTGCGAGTAAACATCTGATATTCATATGACTGATAAGCTCGACGCGCACTAAAAGCTTTTGCGACCCTATCACTAATTTCGTTAATGAACCGAAAGTACAGAGTGGCCAAGGGATGAAAATTTGGTAGGGTAGGTACTAACGAAACCTCACATAAGCCTCCCCTCTGTATACTTCCCTATCTGTCGTTGCTGATGCCTTTTTTCGAGTTGAATTTCCCCGGTAAAATGTTTTGCTTTGTGTATTTGTGCTTTACGAAATTATACATCAGTATGGGGCTCTGCAGCTTGGGGAGTTTACTCGAGTTGGTTATCTTTTAAACGATACCGAGATACGTCACTTTGTCGAGTGAACAAATGCAAAGGCGCTTAGACAAAGTCGTCGCAAGACGTCTTTTAAACGTACATGGATGGATAAAGTAAAGTAAAAACATGAAATGTAACGGAAATACACCGACCTACTTACTTCAACCGTATTTTTATCCGCTGCGGTGAATAAAAATACGCCCGGGAAATTTTCAATGCACAATTTCTAGAAAATAACCAAAATAATACTTACATACGCAGTATTGGGAATACGTGTAGTATTTTTTTGCTTCAAAGTTATCAGAATGTATGTACATATGTAATGTAATTTTTTAATACCAAATTTGATTTAAATATTTCAAATTGAAACACGACACGCTCATACATTTTACATATTGATCGTGTAAATAATCCAATTTAAATAAATTTTCCCAAAAAAGATAATATACATATGTATGTAACAAAACAAATCAATTCAGGATTTCCCGCCGAAAACTTAAGTACATATTACGGGCAATAGTAAAAATGTTTTTCACATGTAAAGAGGTAACATTTTTCGCAAGTCAATATAGAATTTTGTCACAATTATGAAGGAATGATTTTCTCGTAAGGATAACAAACGCGATCAAAATTTTTAGTACAAGAATTAATAGTCAATTTTCATTGAAATGCTATAGTATTAATGTTACGCAAGATCCAGTGCACACAGAGATGTACATATGCTCGCTATAACGAGAATAGATCGTAAGAGGATTACATGGGTAAGAAGCATGACCAAGGTGGCAGACATAGCGGAACGTGTGAAAAAGTTGAAGTGGACACTGAAATACTGGAACGGTATCCGAGAGGACGTGAAATAAATCAAGGTAGACCGAGTGGACGATGGGCTGATGAATTGAGAAGAATGTGTAGAGTCAATTGGATGCAGATTGCTCGAGACAGACAAGAATGGAAATGGAAGAGGATTGGAGATGCCTTCATCCGGCATTGGATGGTGAATATTCAGGGTTCTAACAAAACTTTCTGTACGGGAAGAATTTATAAATTCAAGAATGTTACGCAAGATCCAGTACACACAGAGAACCATGGAAATATGTACATATGCTCGGTATAACAAGAAGAGATCGTAAGAGGAATACGTGTGAAAAAGTTGAAGTGGACACATATAATGGATGGAAGATGGACGTGAAAAGTACTGTAATGGTATCCGAGAGGATGTGAAAGAAAGCAAGGTGGACTGAGTGGACTATGGGCTGATGGATTGAGAAGAATGTGTGGAGTCGAACGGATGCAGATTGGTCAAGACAGACAGGAATGGAACAGGATTGGAGAGGCTTTCATCCAGCAGTGGATGGTGAACGACTGAAAATGATGATATAGTATTACGATTTTGATCAATAGTATAATTGATTCAAAATAAAAATTAAATCGATGTAATTTTTAATTGAACCGAAGCCGTTGGCCGACCTTCCTTTAACCGTTCCAACAAATCAATTAAGTTTTATCGCCCGTCGCAGGATTAGGAGACGTTTTCCTTTGCCGAGAAAATTCAGAGAGCGGAGCGAGAGAAAGAGACGTCAACGTGGGGACTCTCTCTCTCACTCCCGTGAAAAAAAAAAAGAAAAAATGTGCTAAGATAAGGTTATTTAAGGTCCGCAAAAGGTTAATGTGGCAGTGCGGTCAGCGGCCATATATCACGGGGATGACACTTCCTGGCTCGGTGGTCCGGGTCCTATCGATAACTTACGGGAACTCCCGGGAATTTAATGGTCGAGCATTAAAAATTTAACCAGAACGTCTTATTTCTCTCACTAGTGGAAAACTGTCGTCATTTTCAAGCCTCCTCTATGAATTTTCTATTGAAAATATGAGATCGTTTCGTTCATATGTTGACGGCGATAAAATATAACTTTTATACTACTTAAATGAGGGGGAAATAATCAAGCTGTTTTTTTTATCACTCGTTACTTAAATTGGTATATCAAATTTGATAGTTTCAAACTTGTGCTTATTATAACCGATTGATTGGCTTTTTGAATATTTTAATAATCTTAAGACATCAATTTTTTAAGTTTGATAATCATAGCATTACAGAATTTCCTGTAAAATTATTTTACATAGACTCGTGATCGCATTGAAATAATGATATATTTGTAATTAAGAATCAATATAATGATTATGAATACAAATTTTGACTGATATGTATCGGGTATCATCCCCTGATCACATTTTCGTAATTTCTGGAAAATGTCTGTGTTTCAAAACCCATCTATCCCATCACACTGAAACTTTCCATTTATGGGTTTTATGTCGGTCATTGCACAATGTGTGTATAAGGCTTTCAAAAATTTTCGCCAACCGGAAGTGGTACTTTCCTTGGAAAGTCACCTAATTTTTTGTTGTCTTTGGGATGTTTTTCCAGTAAAACTATCATATACCATCATATTAAACTGAAATTTTGCATATCTAGTATGTGTATGTATGTATGTAGTACCTTCAAAATAATATAATTTATAAATATTTCGTTGTTATATGTAGCAATGGTCAGTTTTTCGTTACTCATCGTATTCCTCAAATATATGGATAAAGTCATGGGTTGGCCACACCCGAATTTTTTTCGTTAGTTTTGATAACTAGCAACATTTCGATTGGTCATTTTAGGCATATTTTTCCATTAAAAAATAATTAAAGTTTAAGTGTAATAATTTCAATAAATAATACAACATAATATATAATTTTGGGCTGTAAATGTTTCAATAAAATAATTTGATTTGATTCCTAATAATAAATCATATGTAAAATATGTAATCGTTCGCATACATTATTATTCGTATTAACTATTAAACATAAGGGATACTATAAATACGAATTTGAAATAAGAGAGGAGGATAAAAACGATCAGAAGAAAATAACTGAAGATATATGAAGCCTCAATCTTTAGGCCCCTGAATTATGTTAAGGCTCAGTTATCCCCATATATTCGACCGTAGCTAAAAATCCTCTAGGATATTAGCTTTATGGCCCTCTCGGATAATATTTTCCCAATTTTTTCCACTCAAAGTCATATTCAAAGACTTTTACACGGAACTACGCATCATAATATATAAATTTTATAACGCAAACTTACAACCAGGGGGAAGATTCCAATTTGTATTTAAAAGTTATGCGGGGAAGGTGTATGTAATACAATTATAGCGTTAAGTGCCATATAATTTTGACACTGACGAATTTTCATTGGGAAAATTTACAAACACACACACCTCGCATAGCATTTATTATTACTAAAAAAGGACATGTGAGTTTATACACTTTCGAATGTTGCGTGAAACGATTTATCTTCGAACATAGTCAAATATATACATATGTATGTAGATATATATTTTTTCTTTAGCGGAAAATTATTACTCGCCGAGTAATAATCGCGTATTAAATTTTCTCGTTAAAGTCGGGGAGGTTGTAAATTATATAATGAATTATTAAGACGGAGGTTGTATAACCGAAGAAGAGCTCGTCTTGCCCGTCCATTATGCTGAAAATGTGCTCGGCAAACAGAATACGATACGTTTCTTTGACGCTGAACAAATTTCGTTGAAGGGTTAAGATTTATCGATTGCGAAATGGGCCTCTCTATGATTTCACCATGAGCGCTCACTATTTGCGTAATAATTTATAATATAAATAATTAAATACATATACTAAGCTACGGTATGAATTTGGGTATATCTAAAAGCCTCGTTTGAGTGTATGAGCTGAAATTTTAAAGGTGAACGTTGATTAATTATGAATAAAAAAGTTTCGGCTCGATGAGCTTTGTCCGTTTTCCTACGTAATTACTTTCAAATTTTACTTTTCAGTTCAGTTCTGTATACATAATTTTGTAAAAATTTATTGTATCATTTTTTCGCTGCAATAATACTATATTGTCGATCAAACTTAGAGTTGAATTTCAATTTCTTGAACTTGAAATTCAATCTAGACCTGTGGTCGGGAACCTTTTTCGAGCAAGAGCCATATTAGGGAAAACATTACATGATTTGTTAAGTTTGGGAGCCGAGATTATTTTCAAATTAAAATTAAATGTTGCTCATTTATGAAATAGATAGCTGTAAGAAAATTTCGTGATATTTATTAATGTCCGACAGTTTATTACTAAAATGTATTATAAAGTTTAACCTGAAAAACGATTGTAAAGCTTTTTATAGCCATGAAGTTATGGAAATAGGATTTTATGTAAATTGTGTTTCACGCAAAACGTTGGATGACAGCGAGAGCCGCAGGTTTTCACACAAAGAGCCGCATGCGGCTCCGGAGCCGCCGGTTACTGACCGCTTAAATTAAACTATGCTTTCTCAATAATAATCATAGTACATACTTTTGTTTCTTGTGAAATCAAAAATATGTAAATTTAAATACTTAGCAACGATCATTTTTAGAGGTATAAACAATGTTATGGACTATTAAACGTTTGATATTTTTTTAATTTTTTCATGATTCTCAGCGAAATTTTTATTAAAATAAATATTCACCGACTTTTGACCGTATCTCAAATAGAATATCAATACAGCTCGAGGTTTAGCCTCTATTTTAAAATAAGTATTTAAAAACCACTTCTCAATCGGAAAATTCAAAGACAGTTTTTTTCATTCACACCGATATAATAGAACGATGAGTACTAGAGTACTCTCCCAAAAAAATGCAAAAACTTTCTTTCGCATATAAAGAAGTCCTACAGTGTTGTATGAAGTGGAAGAAGAAGAAGAAGAAGAAGATGAAAGCTTTCACACTGCGAGTACTTTATAGGTGTGCTCGGGCAAAGGTACAAAAGTTGCAAAAGTTGAAACGCGCGGATATTATTCGAGTTGAGTCGAAGAAACAGCGTGAACACTCGCACATTCCGGATTTGAAAATGCGGAAATGTGCGATCTTAAAAGGGAAAATTTTCCCCAGCAAATTTTCGAACAGTCAAAACGTTAAAAATTCCGTCACTGCTCGCCGTTTGATAACGATATTAAAAGCGCTTATACGGCGAATAAGCTTTTGATTGATACTATTCAGAGGGGTGATCGGTTACCGGGTAGGGCAATGCATCAAAGCTTTGTGAAGGTCCAGTGAGCATTGAAAAAAAAAAAAGAGAGATAGTAGTAGTGAGAGTGAGAGAGTGGGTATCATCCCTTAACTTTGTTATCTTATTTGCGAATGAGTGCCACGCGAATACTAATTCCGAATAAAATATATTACGGCTAATAACGATCTACGTGTAACTCGATGGAAATATTCGTTCGAAAATGTACAAATATCTGCTTTTACCACTCTAAACTACAATCGAAGTGTTGATGATTTTTTGTAATAACGTGCGAGTTAAATAATTAGTTTAAAAATTTTCGAAAAATACCATAATTTCGGGGATTTTGATTTTTTTTTAAATTTGTTTCTTGAATAAATTATTTGAGGATTTGGACCGTCCGACCAACTTTAAGCAACTTTACGGAACAAAATTTGAACATGGGTTAAACTTGATTTAAAAATCATGATTACCTTTCTTCATAAAATTTTAAAACGTTCGACAAAAAAATTATTTTCTCAATAAATGATGATTTTACATATTATCATTGATGATGAAAAATCTTCTCCATAGTGTTGCCAAAATAACCAACCATTCTCAAAATATTTTTTTTCCAGTAGTTCCAAAACTTTTTTTCAAATAATATATTTTCACTTTTGATGAAATTTGGAGATGAAAAATTGCATCAGGCTTTATAAAATAAAAATAATGTTTGAGAATCTATTTTAAGTCAGTTTTCATCTCAAAAATGAAGTCAAAGTAAATGTCGAGCTATGCTCGAAATACGAGTTCAAAGAAATGATTATTGTGTACATGCGAACGATATTTTTGTGAACGTTGCGTGTGTGACAAAGATATTCTGCATTTACTCTAAACATAACGATTTTGTATTTAACTGCTGTTATTACAATATCCCAAGTGCTTTAATTTGAAAGATATTTATGATTGGAATTGGTACTGAAATGCACGACTTTTGTCTTTACGCTACAAGTAACTAACAAGTAACTCAAGACACTTTATAAAATTAGTATACATAGATACGTGCTTATAATTAATTATATTAAACGTCATCTATTGTATTTAAATACGTATAATTAAATTGACCGAATAGTCTCGACGTACATACGAGTAAACGCGTTTGTTAAAAAAAATTCAAAATATTAAATATTGACATGACTTTGTGATTGAATTACATATTTTGGATCAGCGTCGACTTCTGTAATACGTCAAATAATATTGCGATTATCCCGCTTTATTATTCGCGATTGATATCGAATCAAATTGACAATTTAATTAATATGACTCACTCTCTATATCCTTATACCTACATATCTGTACATATGTATACCTACATATATGTACATATGTATACCTACAATATATCTCTACACGTGTATCTTTGCATTGTAGCGATTTGATTTGATTTATCTGCCTTGATTTATCGCTGGCAATTACATACTTGATGTAATTCTTGATATCGAATTTAACGCAAGCGCACAAGAAAGCACAACACCGATTACAATGCATATTGTATAGTGAGAAGTCCCCTAACAACGAATATCAATTTCTCAAAATCAAATAAACGCGTAATATACGGCTATAAAATAAATAAAAATTCATACATTGATTATAATACGTTTGCCATGTTAACTGAATTGCGTTTTTTTGTATATTATATTATAAGTAAATGCGAATGTATGTACATGTAGCAAATAGCGTGAAAGCTTTCTCCAAGTCTATTGTGTGCAACTCAACAGGTCTTCCATTTTTGTATCGATAAACGTCTCAGACAGAACAAACTGTACCGAAACACCTTTTGTACTCTTTATATTATACCTACATATATAAGGCGTATACTTTGTTATGCACGAAATTTTTATGTGTATGTAAATTTATGTGTTTGTAATATGATTGAAAAATTACAATATCCAATAATACAAAAACGAGATATCAATGTCCATGTGCGTAATTTATTTTTCACGTGTAAACGTTCCGCATACATATATTAGATTGAAATCTCACATTGGCAAAAAATGGCCAAGCAAGGTACAAACTATATACTACGTTTCATAAATTTAAATAGAAATAACACGCATGACAAACTATAGTTTAAGAAGAACCGCGTGAAAAAACTGCTAGAAATTATTGCAGTTGGTCAGATTGGTTAGATAAAAAATGATTCGGAAAGAAAAATTTATTTATTTCATACCTTGCCTAAAACGATTACGCATTGCATAAAATTAATGACTAGGTATTATAGTTTACAAACATTTATAATTGAAAACAAACATCGGCCAACATTCAAAAAAGCTTGAACTACTTATGTAAACTAACGTGTCGAGAGTGACACAACTAAAAAAAAAAACGTGATTTTCGAGTTATTACCATGAATGAGTAAATATTACGCTGTCGATCATCAAAAGTGAACTAACTTCATTATCTGGTTGGTAAATAATAAGTTGAAAAATTTAAACTTGCCTATGTTTAACAACATTTTTGAAAAAGTTTTTATTGAAAAACTTTACTTTTGAAGCAAGGGTGCGATATGTATGTACATACATACATACAATCATTATATATGTATATATAATAGCCAAAATCCGTATGTGTGTCTGTCTGTCTGCTGACAACGCTCGCCTCGGTAAATAATTAAAAAACCGGAACGAGTGGGATTCGAACCCGGGACCACCAGGTCGGGAATAATCGTGCTTACACTATACGCCATCGCAGGTGGTGTCATATGTCCTTTTTTTTTTAAACAGTGTATCGCAACGGGTCGCGACTTTGCTAAATTATTGCATATATGAATAGAATATATGGATGGCGCTATAAAAACTATTATTATTTTTTTAAACTTTTTTTGAACTTTTTTTTGATTTTTTTTTTCAATTTTTTCAACTTTTGGTACCCCCTAAAGCCACTCCGGACCCCAAAAACACCCCCAGACCCCCACAAGCCCCTTTTTTTGGACTTTTTTGGAAAAATTAGGAAGTACCGGGGACCTCTATTAAAAAAGCGCTTTATAATATTGAAAATTCAGCGGGCGTTGATGTTCAACGGGCTTACACTGGTTACTCATAACAATCGAAATAAACGTGGACCGTTTTTCCGCTAACCACTTCAATTGCTTACATCTCGGTGTATGTAGAGGCTTACGAAAGCGAAATTATAATTGCACACAAATGCAAAGTCTTGCGGTTTTTCCAACAGTTCCGTTTCCGTTTCGGCAAACGGGAAACGCTTTCAATTAGCGCAGTGGCGCGCGGTAAACACGCAAAAAAAAAAAAATCAACATCGTTATGCTACCCGTCACGTGTTTTATTTATAATACTGCTTATATAAAGAAAAATGAAGAAAAAAAAATGAAAATAAATAAAAACGCTTGCGAACTTTTCGCACGACTTGCTCGTCACGGACGCGCACTGTTGTTTGTGATGGCGCGTACTATACATACACCTGAGCAAAGAAGAAGAAGACCGTGAGAGAGATGACTGAGGGTGTAGGGGATGAAAGGAGGAAGGAGTTGTGGAGGTGAGAAGAGAAATGCTTCCGATCCACGGCGTTGTGCAAACAGTAATAATTGGCAAGCGAGCAAGCAGTGCAGATTGTTTATGTGTCGAGTGGTGTAGAGTCTGGGGGACGATACGCTACACTACCCCTACTCGTGTTCAAGTAAATTTATCTCTCAGCTTACAGATAAATATGTCGTTGTCAATTTTGCTCAACATACACACTAGTATGTAGAGCGATTGAACCAAATCAAAATGTAGTCCCTTTATCGTTTTCTTATGTAATTAAGGATTTGATCCTTATCTTTGGGTTTTTTCAACCATTTCGTTCAATGACCTCATAGTTGCTAAAAACAGACAGTTCTATAATCTGACTCATATGCATGTTTTTTTCTTGATCTTGTTCTTACTTTCTTTTATGTATGACGTTGGTTTCAAATTCACCATGGCGAAGATCCTTTTTTCAATTTATTTGAACTAGTATATCCTTTTAATTTTATCCAGCTCATTATTATTTTATATACATATAATAGCCGAAATCCTTCTGTCTGTCTGTCTGCTGATAACGCTCGCTGAGGAAAAATAATTAAAAAACCAGAAAGAGTGGGGGATCGAACCCAGGACCGCAAGCTCGAGAGTAATCAATTTAGTCCGTTTTTTTTTAAACATTACCTACAATTAAAATAAATAGGAAATGAGGAAAAATAATTAAAAAACCAGAATGAGTGGGGATCGAACCCGGGACGCCAGGTCGGGAGGTATCGCGCTAACGCATACGCCACGGCCTGGCAGGGATCGTGACTAATAATACATAGATGACGCTATAAAAACTATTTTTTTTTGATTTTTACAAAATTATAATTATTATAATATAAATAGTAAAGTAAAGTAAAAAAATCGATACTATCGATACTACGGGATTGCTATAATACATAAATGGCGCTATAAAAACTATGATTTTTTTTTTGTCACTTACAACCGTGCGATCAATAAGTGAGGATCTCTATTAAAAAAGCGCTTTGCGTAATTTAAAATTCAGCGGGCGTTGATATTCAACGGGCTTACACTAGTATATATGTATATATAATAGCCGAAATCCGTCCGTCTGTCTGTCTGTCTGCTGATAACGCTCGCCTCTGTAAATTACACTGAGCAACAAAAAAAAGCCCAGAGCGGAGATTGCTCAATCTTTACTGAGTTTGACCCACTGAATGCGAATCCGTTAATGATTAAATGTTTCAAAGCAATAAAAAATTAAAAACAACAAAAAATATCTGACCATTGCATTCAATACATTTGAGCACAGCAATACTATATTTTGTGTTATAGACCGCAAAAGTAAAAAAAACTGGATATTTTTTTCATTTTTTAAATCGCAAATATCTCATAAACGAGAGCATATCAACAAAAATCATTATCGGATTCAGTGGGTCAAACTTTGTAAAGATTTAACAATCTCCGCTTTGGGTTTTAAAAAACGTGATTTTTTTGTTGTTCAGTGTGATTAAAAGACACGAACCGTCTGCGCGCGAGTGGGATTTGTACCTGGTATCACCAGGTTAGAAGAGTCGTGCTAATACTATCATCCAACGGAGGCGTTGACAGGAGACAACGGAGACAATTTGACTATGTATATAATATTAATAGGCTCGCGACTTAGGCATTAGGCTACTCAATGAGGTTGCTGGTTCTCTGGACATTAACTACATAAATACCTATAGAATATCATGTTAGGTAATTCTGTCTAAGTTCTAAGATATATTATTTGATTATATTTAATTTTACTATCAATATGTTAAATGTAATGTTTTTTTTTCATGTCTCGCCATAGTGACGAATTGGGGAAACCTGTAATGTCACTATGGTATAGTTTGTAAAATAAAATAAAAATAAACATATTGCGCCAGCGCTACATCTCAAAAGTAAAAAAAAAATATTGTCTTTGACTTTGTTACGTCGAGTTTTAACAAACATTTTCATACGTCAAGAATCACGTAAGAGGTATATTTTTCAAATGTAAAAATCGCATGTTACATTTACTAAAAGTTTGATTGAAATCCATCAAAGCATTTGATTAAATCTAATCTGGCAACTATTTAATTTGACCGTGTGGAAAATTAGCGAAAATAAATTAATGTAAATCGCTCGACTGGGATGAAAGGTTTACCCTTGATTTGTGTTAACTTTTTCAAAATTTCTACGGATCAATGGAATTTTATTATACGCATCATATACCTCTAATGTCACATTCGCACAGATAAAGTAGTATTTTGGGAGTTTTATTTAAAATAAAAAAACTTTTGAAAGCGATACGACGACGCACGAGTTTCGAAAGCGACCAAATCGCGCGCAATCTGACCGCGAGCCATACTGTTGTTATTTTTTTTTATTTTTTTTTTTCAACAGTTGTTTTCAGATTAACCAACGGATCCCAAAAGCCAAACAACACTGAAGAGTGGGTGAGCGAATGGTATGAGAATGGGGGTAGATGAAACTTGTCCTACGTATATATCTCGTCCGACCTCACTTCCGGGCGTGTGAATACATACATACATATGCGTGCTAGATAACACTTTTCAACTTTGGACCGTTGCGTATATACATATTTATAATACAACAATGCCGGTATGTACAATGCTATGTATACGATGCGATTGTGGTCCGGCGACTTGCCACAAGCGGTTGATACGTATATTATTGTGTGTACATGTGCAAAACTTGTCTCGTGTATTAAGCTTCAAATTTCAGCTAAATTTAACTTGGCGCAACTTTTCATTTGTCGGTATATGAGTATACGAGCATGTACATAGTGTTGGCTGTGTGTGCCTCGGTGCTTTCAGCCACCGTATAATGCGGTTTATCTAAAAGCGTCGTTTCTCCCTCGCTCTCTCTGAAAGGCGTCTGAAAATTTGACAATTGCACCGTTGGTAATTAATTGCGCTAGTCTATAGTGTGTGCAATTGTGTGCGACAATTGCGCAAGCCGCTGAATTGAGCGACGATTTTCGTTCATACATTTTGTGCATTTTTTTTTTTTTTTTATTAAAACCTTTACAAGTACAACTTGAGCTACGTAACGTAAGTGACGCCTTATGTTTCTATGTATGTAGAGATCGAAAGAATATTTTTATATCAGATTTACAGTAATTCTACATACATACATACGTATGTATGTATGTATAATATCATGTAAATAGCGTTACTGAAAAACGTCCATGAAAAAGTGACACAATTCAAAACGGGGTTATTTTCAAGTTTGGTTGATTAAATTGTTGAAAATTAGGATACATAATGACAGTTTACGGTGCACTATTCACATAAAAAAGTATATGAATATGAATTCCATCAACGTAGTGATACACATACATACATATGTATGTAAGTATACATAGCTATCAAAGGTTTCTTTTTATCAATCTTAATTGATCTTTATTTTGCATTTATTTACGAAAGGGGCAAAAAAATGGCAGTAATGTCTCCCTCGGATACCGTTTCAAATTTTTAAACCGACGATGAAACGTATCTAGAATAAAAATATACCCGGACTTTATACAGTTGTATCGAGAAAATAGAATATAAATCAAAAATAATGCATACATACATATGAGTCGCCTAGTTCCAAATCCCGATAAGTCCACAATATATAAAAAACGAGGATAAAATATTTTCTGGTTCTAAGAATGTTTTCAAACGATGCCTTATACTTGAATTATTCCAAATACCGCCAAGTGCGCCGTAAGAAAATATTGAAAATCAGTGTTAGTTCCAAAAACTGACAATTGCACTGTGATAAAAGCTGATAAAAGCCATATTTAGAAACAAACAACGATAAGTCCATGTTTCTAATCTCAATATTTTGTTTAATATCAAAAAAATTAAGTTTAAGTGAGTTTAAACGCCATCAAGCAAATAAGTCTGTAGCAGAAAAACCGCGTTTGCGAACAAGTGAGTTTTATGGACTTATCGGGATTTTGAACTAGGCGACTCATATGTATGTGGATAAAGTATGTAAGGTGGTTGTATGATTTTTGGTACATTATTGATTTTTTCCATGCTATTTTGATTCACCGCTTTGAACTTTAACCGTGTTGAGAAAACTAGAGTTACGGGTAGAATTTCAAGTCAATTTAAATAGTTCAAAACGCACCAGAAGCTTCTCAAATATCGATTGTAAACAAAACTCGCGCCACCGCGCTAACATTTGACGCGCGGAAGAATGCCTCATATCCGGTTTAGCCGAAGAATTTCCGCAATAAGCGCCGATCGATCCATTTCCGGGAAATAAAATAAGTTTCGGGTGCAGAGAGAGAGCGAAATTTCAAAATTGAACGTCGATAAATTATCATCGAGCGACATTCAAAACGTACAAATTGCAATTGCACGTGTTGATAAATCGTGCCATTGTCCCGAGAGGAAGTTGCGGCGACCGCTTTTCAGAGCTTTATTAATCGTCCGCATCCGGAAAAGCCACTTTTTGGCCAGAGCGATTATTCGCAAAGCTTGAACACTTGAAACCGAGCCCCCGGAATTAGCCGGCTGTATCAATTATGCGAATTTTTGAAACGCTCTTCTGTTACAGGTTGCTTTTTGCGAAAACACGCAAACGTACAATTAATTAGAAGTAATTTTAAACGCCAATTTATACTGTCCACACCCGTTAACTATCATTTCTAATTATAAATATTTTAAGTCTGTACGGTTTGATTGGTAAATTTTTGATTTATTTATTTATTTATTTATTACTTATTTCACGCCTAAAAAAGGCTTTTATACAAATAGAGAAGATATCAATACAGGAGTAAAATATACATATAATTTAAATTAAACTAAGAAGAGGAACTTCGTAAAGAAAGCAACAGTTTATACTTTACTAAATTAAGGTTATTACAGAAATAGTCCAATAAATTCCCATACTTATTGCCAGTCCCAATCAACCTAGGAATAGGAGACTGCCGATAATAATTGGTACACGAATTACCCTCATCCACAAACAAAAATTGAGATCGTGTAAAACGTGTAGGAACTTTTAGTCGCAAAATCGACTCAACAAGAATAGGACAATCAATAAAAGAATTTACAACTCTATAAAAAAAGACCAAGTCATTCATAACCCTTCTATCAGACAATTTGTGCATATTTAAACTATGTAAAAGAGAGTCATAACAGTTATAATTAAAAAGATTTGATTTTACGTAGACGCGTGTTTATAAGCATAAGTTTAATACTATTCGAATAAATGGTGGATTTTTTCATCATTCTTACTGTATCTGATTGTCACAGCTTTATTATTTTAATGTTTTTTCTCTGTTTTATGACATAGTTATAGTCGCATGAGAATACGAAAGCAACGAAAATATGAAAGTAGGCTTAAAAATTAATTTTAATAAAACTAAAATTATGTTTAATGAATTTTGCACGCAAAGCATATTCAGTGTAGATAACCATATTGTAGAGATAGTTGATAGTTGACAATTGGTGAATATGACCGGATGTAAATAAGAATAATGAAACTAGGATGGAGTGCTTTTGGAAGAATGAACACACATTTTTTAAATCCAACATTCCGCTATGCTTAAAAAGTAAGGCATACGACCAGTGCATACTTCCAGTTATGACGTTTGGATGTGAAACTTAGATGTTAAATTCAAAAAATCCAGTGCACACAGAGAAGCATGGAAAGATGTATGTTTGGTATAACAAGAAGAGATCGTACGAGGAATGCGTGGTTAAGAAGTATGACCAAAGTGGCAGATATAGCGGAACTTGTGTAAAAGTTGAAGTGGACACATGAATGCATAGCAGATGGACGCGAAAAATACTGGAATGGTATCCGAGAGGGTGTGAAAGAAAGCAAGGTATACCGAGTGGACAATGGGCTGATGAATTGAGAAGAATGAGTAGAGTCAATTGGATGCAGAGTGCTTAAGACAGACAGGAATGGAAGAGAATTGAAGAGGCCTTCATCCAGCACTGGATGGTGAACGGCTGAAAATGATGATGATCTCTGTTATATATATATATATATATATATATATATATGTAATACTGTGACGCTGTAAGTTTTCTTAAAAATAAATAATTTTTTTAATAGACACTTTCAAACTTTACACCATTTTTTTTGTATCGCCCACGTTTGAAATGCAAAGTGCACAAATATTTTTGGCACCGGGATTCTCAGTACTAGATTTTCCCTTTAAGAACTACAACATAAATATATGTATGTATGTACATATGTACATATATGTATTCAAATACTGAAAATTCAGAAACGAACTCTCGAAGTTTTCAAATGAAGAAGAGTTGAATACGAGCTTTGAGCGTTTGTGTCTCTTACGACGGAAAACCTACTACGATACAGTAGTTCCAAAGAATTTACACTGAATGTGGATATTATGATTTAATAATAAAGCTTTTCATTAAATAACTATTGTTTAATGAACAAAAAACAGCTGGGTATGTGTGTATTATCACAAATTTAGTACTGTGCTTGTACTTTAGTAATATGTAATTATTCATTTTTTTTGTGAAATTTAACCGATTCGAGTGTTGATTGCATGCGTGGATTCTTCATTGTTTCGAACGGTATAATAGCTTTTAAAATTTTGTGATTATACTATATATATTTGATGTAGAAACCTAAGAGTTTGGAATCCTCTCATTTTTCACGTCAGAATATCCTGTATTACCACATGTGCAAACGGAAAAACTCATCGGTAGTAAAAGTTAATGTGAAAATTTCCTTTGGGATACGTATACGTCGAGCAAAAGGGAGGGAAAACGTTGAAATAGTAGATACATAATTAGAGCGAATGTCCGCTTAGACGAATCCTGCAGACCCCAACTACCCTATTACAAAACTACAAATTAGATTAGAACGTGTTCCGCAAATGAAAATTCAAAATATTAAAGTACGCTCGCTCAAGTTTGATTTAAATTACATCTTACGGCATGTCGTATATACATACATACATATAAACGTTCACAATTTCAAATTGGATTCAAATTCGGTTCAGATAATATTGGTGGAATTTTATATTGAAATTTCATATTGCAACTGTGAAATTTCAATATTTGTGTGACAATTTGCGTTTGAACGAGCAAACTGGCGTTGCGAGAATGCGAGCCAATTTACTGGTCAATAACTAAACGCTTTAACGCGGCACAAATATGCATATTGCATGTGCTATAAGCCAGTAATTGAATTTTAATTTTAAAAATTGTCTATATACAGATGAAATTGATTTTAAAATATTAGGAAAAATATCTGACTATTGATTTCAGCACTCACTTTGAGCACACACTATATTTTGAGTTATAGGCCGCAAAAGTCAAAAAAATTGATGTTTTTTTACATTTTTTAAATCGCGAATATCTCATAAACGAGAGCATTTCAACAAAAATCATTATCGGATTGGAATTCAGTGGGTCAAACTTGGTAAAGATTGACCAATCGCCGCTTTGAGTATTTTTTTGTTGCTCAGTGTTATTAAACTAATGCTTATCGGTCAATTTTAATGTTACAAAAACCTTACACATACATATCTTCAGTCATACATACCTTGTATATTAAATAATCTCAAAATTAACTATGTATGTATGCAACAGTTATATTCAACAGTATCAGTTTACGTTCACTTCCATCAGGACTTTATATAAACTCAAACTGTCTTCAAACACAATAAAACTTTAAACTAACCTCAAAAACTTTAATACCATATCCGATGAAGTTTTCCACATTTAAAGCTCCAATCATGACCACGATCAGGATCGATGCACCAAGCACACTCTGAGATTCCACAGCTTTGAGAAGCTTTAAGTGCGAAACCAGCCGGCTTAAAACTTTGACAATAGACGTGTCGAGTCAAACTGGAAATCGCGAATGGCACCGCATTTGGATTCTTTTTATTAATCACTTCCGTCGTTTTTGGGTACATTTTTGGTACACTTGGGTACATTTTTGGGTACACTTGGGTACATAATTTTGTCCATATACGACGCATGTCTAATGCGCACGAAAGAAAATTGCACGGTGATGCAAATGTGCATCGCAAACTTGCCATTTGCATAATCGCACTCGACACTGACGAAATTGCCGTTCGGATCGCGTCGCAAAGTGGCTCAAAATGAAATTCCAGCTGGATTACTGAATAAATTCATATATGATTTAATTTCCATCGTTGTCCTTAAACGATATTGCCTTGATAAGCCCGCAATATTTGGATATGAATGAATTATTTGATGCATCATTCATTGTTTAATTATTTAAATATTACCCGTTGACGATCAAAGCAA